>CM029500.1:23304636-24049636 GCA_017140595.1 Eucalyptus curtisii | reverse complement strand
GCCAAAAATTGTAAATATAGATTATTTGAGTGCCACTTATTATTAAAAGTAATTATTTAATGGTAAGTCGTTATTAAAAATGATCATTTAAGTAGTAATCTTAATTAAAAAGTGATCATTATGCATCATTTCGAATGTCTGCGTGGACTGGATTTTTTTTTTTAAATGCCAAGTCAAATTAAAAATTTTAATTATAAAGGTCACTGAATCAATTTGGTTGGAATTTCAAGGCACTTAAGTAATCATTTTTCTTCAATTTGGCACGTGGCACATAACTTTTGACACTTCTAATATTCTTCTTCCCTTCTTTTAACTTACTTGAGTACTATATCGATGTAAAATCAATCACTGGAGTGCAATTTTCTGACAAATTGTGATATATGGATTTTTATTTAATTTTCTATTATGACATGGAATTTTCAATAATAAACCGACATCCAATGTGAAGTTCTCTAAAATACTCCTCGATTAGATGACGCCGTTTTCAATCTCTCTCTCTCTCTCTCTCTCTCTCTCTCTCTCTCTCTCTCTCTCTCTCTCTCTCTCTCTCTCTCTCTCTCTCTCTCTCTCTCTCTTCCTATGACTTAAGCGGTTATTTTCAAAAAAAATTGATGAACCTGAGTGTTCACTTCTAGAAATTTATGGTACTGCAACGATCATTCATCAAGTTATTAGAACTTCTACTATCCTTTGATCAACGGCCCTCTCAATTATTGACCTCAGGTTTCCAATACGCCACATCAAGTGATATATTATAAATTAATGCCACATCAGCTTTTTGGTGAGGCAAATCACTAATGACACTCAAGTAATTCATTTTTCAAATTTATGGCACTTAAGTGAGTACCAAAAAAAGTTGAAGCCCTTAAGCGAGCACCATAAGAAAGTTTTAGCACTTCTTTTAGTGTACTTATTTCCTTTCATTTGCATCTCCTTTGAGTTAAAAAAATAAATTTACCCCTAAACCATATACCCATCTCTTTCCCCCTCCCCCTCTCTCTCTCTCTCTTCCTCCACCCTTCTTGTTGAGAACAATGATGGTTTGTTGAGTTTTCGGGGGGTGAGGAGAGGGGGGGAGAGAGATTATTAGACATGGGAACATGACCACGCAATGGTGGAGCGACCACCTCTTAGTCGTTGCCCAAGCTTGAGAGAGAGAGAGAGAGAGAGAGAGAGAGATATCTATATATATATATATATATATATAAAGAAAATAAATAACACGCTAAATTTACGTGATTTAGTCAATGTGACCTATGTTCACAGGAAAGCAATAAAAAATTTCACTATAAATCAAGTAATATAATAAAAATTATAACCACAATCGAGATATTCAAAGACTCTCGATATTTTCAATTCCCCAATTACAATCAATAACCTTACACAGTGTTTAACCCCACAATTCCTCACAAAATAATCTATAATCTCTAGAAAGAATTCACAAATATTATCCATAAGATTTTATTGGCTACAACACTAAAAGCTCTCAAGGTGTAATTCATGAAAAAAGTCACATCTCTTATTCTCTTTAGAAGAAGTCACATTTCTAAATAAGAAAAAAAAAAAACAAGAAATCAATTCTAACTAGAAAACTTATTCAAATTAGCAAATCTACTTAGATTAGAATAGTTTCTTTTTAAAGTTCAAACTTGCGATGTATTCTCAACAATTTCCATATTAGCTCGACGTTTGAGTCAAGTCACAATTGCTTCTCTGAAAATTCGAACTTAGTTGCTACTATCCCGCAGCTCCTCACGGGCTCAATTACTACAGACATCTTTCATGTCTAAGCCGCATTCAAACTTTGCTATAGTTGTAGACCTCATTAGAGTACCAAACTCCACTTGCACTTTAAACTACTTTGTAAGGATTTTCCAACACAATCTCCTCAATCACAAATAAAACAAAATCATTGTTGCATTCATATCTATTAGGAAATTGAACATGCACCTCATCAAATTTAGCAATTATGGCAACTATTAACTCTATAGGCTCCACCTCACTATAAACATCATGTATGTCAATTACTCCATTAGTACCCGCTACCTTAGAAGTGTCATGTTATAACTCCATCTTGAGCTGAACACTTTCCAAATCCGTATAAACACTATCAATATGCCAATAAACACTCCTACCGAGATGTATTGGAGAGTCATAAAATGTAACTTCTGTGCTGATTGCAGATGAATTTAAATTCTGAGTACCACAACTGATAGTGTTGCTTACCTTGTGCATAACCTAGGAACATGCACTTTATTGCTCTTCCATTAATTTTACCATCACTTACTTGAACATCACGAGCAACTAAATTTTAAAATAATTAATAACGTTATTTAACCACACTCCTTCGAGCGTATGATATTCAACTACAATTGATGGAGATTTATTCACCAAATAGCTCGTCACACTAAGTGCATCCACAAGAAATCTCCTAACTTTACCAGTGCTAGAGAGTATTTTATGAGTCATTTTTAGAAATACTCTACTCATCAACTATGCAACCTATTGTGGTTAATTGATAATGGTGCGGTGTTTCACTATATTTTCCTTCATGTATAATTTGTTTAATAGCTCTGAGCATGCTACTATCAATTCGTACATGCTTAACCGTCTTATTAGACTCATTATTTTTAATCCAAAACTCATCTGTCTTATTTTGACAACAACATTAAACTTGCGCCTAACCAAAGTCTTCTTCGATTACCTATCCACAACTATTAGCATAAATCTAGCATTCTTCCTAAAAAAAAATCGCGATAACATGTAAACATCAAAGTAAATCAACCCTGTAATCTTTGTGGTTTCTCTAATAGTTAATAAACTATAATGTTTGTCGTTTGTCTAAGTCACAATACTTGCAAACATTTAATTTATTGGCACATAACCACACAATAGATTCATTTCACTTAGAACTTTCAGGCTTCTTTTGCTAATGTGCCCCGAACACATATGCCACTTAGACTCTCTAACATATGCTTTTGATGTTTTTGTGGCAAAATCCATCATTATCTCACCTTGAAACTCATATATGGTATTGTGCTTGATTCATTTCATTATCACTAAGGCACCTCAAACGACTTTCAAAACTTCATATTTTAAAGTATACTAGCACCCAGCTGAATACAATGCACTTAAAAAAATCTTGATTCTTCTTTAATTCTAGAACATGCCTCATTGCAATTAATGTTCTCACAATACCATCATGCGTTCTAATTCTAACAGTGCCAACACTTATAATATCACAATTGGCATTGTTCCCCAACTAAACTTTCCTACTATCCATATATTGATAGGTAGTAAACCAATTCTTATATGGTGTAGCATGAAATGAGCAACTAGAATCCATAATCCATCTGTCTAATGACAAATCCTCAATGATAGACAAGATATAACAATCACATATTGAATTACTATCAATTATAGCTGTAACATCATTTGCAGACTCAACTCTAATTCTCATACCATTCTCATTTTTTAGCTTAAGACAATTCATTTTAAAATACCCTTTCTTGCCATAGCTCTAACAGACAACAACACTAGTCTTGGATTGACTACATTTGTTCAGGTCTATACTACTTCGGCTAACACGAGTATTAGCTTTTCCTCTACTTTTACCTATTATAGTGGTAGATACAAGTTCACCAAATTCTCAAAATGTCCTTACTCAATATCAAATAACAAACCCCATCATACATCAAGATTGTTGACCTAGAGAAATAACAAGCAATATTATTCCAACTATAAGGGAATAAGGATAATAAAATCATAACACGTTTTTTATATTCAAATTTAATCTCAATTGACTCACAATCACGCTGAATTCATTGATATGATTAGCAACTAACGCACCTTCGGCCATCTTTAAGTTAAACAAACATAGCATCAAATAAACCTTGTTGGTCACAAAAGGTTTCTCTTATATGTCCAACAAGGCCTTCATCAAACCCACAATGATGTTCCTTTTCACAATGTTAAATGCGATATTACGAGCTAATGTCAGCCAAATAACACCCAATACTTATCTGTCTAGCAACTCTCATTCAGCTTGTTTCATCGATTGTAGCTTCTTCCCAAACATGTGCAAGTATGGATTTTTCTAGTACAAATAATTTTCAATATGCATATTCTGGAAACCAAATCCTTCTCCTCAAATTCTTTTTCTTCTTTTGTTGCCATCGGTTTGCTTTAACCGCCAGGCCTAACTTTGATACCATCTATTGCAGAAGCAAGTGACTAAATAGTAAAATAGAGAGAAAAAGAAAATAAATCACACACCAAATTTACGTGGTTCAATTAATGTGACTTACGTCTACAGAGAGAATAGCAAAGAATTCCACTATAGATCAAGCAGTAAAACGAAAATTGCAACAACACTCAAGTCACTCAAACACTCTCTATATTTCCCAGCCCCTAATTACATCTAATAACCTCGCACATTGTTTAGCTCCACAATTCATCACGAAATAATCTCGCAATCTTATGAAAGAATTTACAAATCTTATTCACAAGATTTAATTGGCTTAAATACTAAAAGGCTCCAATGGTGTAATTCACAAAGAAGTTGCCTATCTAACACTCTTCACAAAAAGTCACACTTCTTAGGTGGTTGCCTGGGTACAAAAGGCACAACCCTGCAATCCAATGACATATACTTCTTAATTTGTTGCATCTTTCAAATAACATTCCTTTAAAAAAATTATTAAAGTTTTTCATTATCATCAAATTGGTAGCAATCGCAACCATAGAGGCGACAGTGACAGTTTATTCTATCCCACCTCTTCGAAAGAAAAGAATTGGAGTGGTGGCTTAATAAGTGCAATCTAGTAATAAGGATGGGTTTGGGTTCAATATATATAAGTTGAATCTAAGGCCGATAGTTCTTAACAAGACTAATTCATAGATACATTAAGTGTGTTAGTATAAGGTTTAAACGGATTTCAACGCACAAAAATAAGGACGTGCGGACCCCTGGAGTGCCATAAGTTGGCACAAAGGGACACTTAAGTGCCAAAACTTACGAAAGTGACACTTAAGTGCCAAAATCAAAGCAAAATAGATCACTTGAGTGCCATCGATGAGAAAATCCGGCCAAATTGCATTCGTGGAATTTTCCGACGACTTCTTTTACTAAGGTGGCAAACGTTTTAAAAAAAAGCCCATGTGGACGACAAAAACGACGTCGTCCATGCACACTGACTGAGCTGACCTAAACGATGTCGTTTTTCCATGGTGTTAAATGACGTCATTTAGGTTATTTTGGCTTAAGCAGACCTGGCCATCGCTGTTCCTCCCTGTTCGCATTCACACTAGATCTCAAGTCCTTCTCTTCATCGTCATCCACGCCCAAAGGTGGTCATCGGTCGCCGTCGTCAGTCGCCATCATTGGTCATCGTCGCCACTCACCATCGTCAATCATCGTCACTGCTCACCATCGTCGCTCCTCTAGGTTCGGCCCCTTCTCCCCCTCCCCTGTGATGAAATTAGGGCTCGATTCTTTTATTAGGGCTTCAATGGAAAATTTGAGGCTCGGCAGGGAAATGTGCTGATTGGACCTTTGGGTGGTGAGGTGAGTGTGTTGTACTCGAGCTGTGCGTGTGGGCTTGCGTAAATTCTGTTAAAATGCATGTGCTCTGTTTCGCTACTCCCTTGTGTGGAGATGCTCGCCTCGGTCGATGATTTCCGCAGTCGATGCTCGCGTCCCTTGTACGCGCATTTGCTATGAAAACCGTGTGCATGTGTTTAACGGCATGTGCGATGAGTGATCGGTAGCTTTTAGCGGATAATTAAAGATAAAGCTTGACTCTTTCCAGTTCTGGTCCCCCCTCTATAGTTCTGCCCCACCAAAAAATTCTTCGGTTTTTAAGCTTTTATGTACCTTTTGGCAATAGGGTCTTTGTGTCAGGGCTTGTATTTTATGGAATTGGTTCCCTTTAATCACATGGCGCAGCCTTCTACGGTTCTCGGGGGTGGTCTTGATCTTGCTAATAGCGTGAAGTTTCCAAAGAAGCTTTGCTACTATAGGCATGAAACTGCAGTATAGTTAGATTGAAAGAGAAGACCTGTGACACAACTTTCTCGTTATATTTTTACATCGAGCTTTCCTTAATTTTTTGTATATGTTTTCACAGGAAAAATAGATTTGATTAAGTTGATGTACATTCTCACATCGCAGGTTTAGTTCAGCAAAAGATAGTAGACAAAATTGCTTGGGCTATGCCTGTTGTGGGGACCTCTGTTTTTTGTTAATATTTTAAGGGAAGGGAAGGCAAATAATTAAAGTGGTGACCTCTTTTTTGGCTGTCAGTGTGGGGACCTCTGTTTAATAAAGTCCATGAGAGTGGGGGGACTCCCATGTGCAATTGTCTATTGTTCTTTGTGGATGTGGTCCCAAAAACTAATTATTCTTTTTCTTGTTCTTGGTGCAGAAATGGCTGATGACAAGGATTATGTCGCCGTCATAGTTTGCTACAGTGGGGATTTGTGATTGGGAGGGATGAGTGGAAGTATGAGGGTGGAAATGAGGGCACCATCTTTGTTGAGATAAAGAAGACATCTTATATAGGATTTGTTAGGGATATAGTGACTTATTTTCCTTGTAAAGTTCATAAGTTGCTGTATTTTATTCCTAGGAAAAGCTTAAAAGATGGTTTGAGAAGCTTAGAAGATGATAATCATTTTAGGGATGTTCTATACCATTATCTTCATGGTGAAGAGATAAAAATATATGTTGAGTACAATAGTGAAAGTGAGGACGAAGATGATGATGGAGAGAGCGCCCAAGTAAGACAAGAAGGAGATGGTATTCAAGGTAATACTGACATTAGGGTCGAAGGAGGGCGGGATAGACATGATGGAGAGGAGAGGAGCGCAGATGCAGTTCACCAAAGTGATGATAACATAGGTGATGTCACAATTACTAGATTAGATTGGAAAGTAGCTAAATCAAATCATGATGATGATGAAGGGTTGCCTGCTGAAAATTTCATAAGTGATAACGACGACGAGGAGCTTATACGGTCAAGAAAAAAGCAAATGGATTTTCTGACAGATAATTTTGCAGCTTTGCAGGTAGCTGATGAAGTTTCAAACAAGGCCGAAGGCCCTGCAAATGCCGGTGCTGCTGGCGAGGAGATTGATTATGAAGAAAGCGTAGAGAATGCTACTTCCCAAGATAAGATTGAAGAAGATAAAGGATTTGTGCATAGAAGGAAAAGTAAGTTTCCTTCTTATGATCCATCCGTTACCTCTCATACTTTATCAGTAGGTATGAAATTTCAAGATGCGAAACAATTTAGGGAAGCTATACTGAAAAACTCCATTGCTGCATAGATGAATATTGACTTCATTAGAAACACTAAGACCTTTGTCAGAGCTAGGTGTTCACAGCAAAATTGTCCATGGAAGATCTATGGCGCATTTGTTAGGAGAAGTAGATTCTTCCAAATTAGAGCCTACCAAGAGGAAAATACTTGTTCCATTATTTTGAAAATAAAAGGGTAACAAG
Source organism: Eucalyptus curtisii (assembly GCA_017140595.1). NCBI lineage: Eukaryota > Viridiplantae > Streptophyta > Magnoliopsida > Myrtales > Myrtaceae > Eucalyptus > Eucalyptus curtisii. The sequence goes on along the minus strand of CM029500.1, from coordinate 24,042,132 downwards.
TGTATGGTTGTCCAAACACTTCTTGGATTTGATTAAGCTGATGCCTCAGATGAATAGTACTGAGTTCAGGATGCTGGTGAAGGAGCAGGTAGGCATCGATATATCTAGGAATCAATGCAAAAGATCAAAGCAAAATGTGATGAAGATACTCATTGGTTAGTATAGCATCGAATATGGACAGTTGTGGGATTATGCTTGGGAGTGTAGGCTGCAAAATCCTTCAAGTAGAGTGTATGTATAGGTCATGGAAAGACCACTTCCTGATATTGGGACCAAGTTCGATAGGTTCTATGTTTGCTTCGATGCATGCAAATGAGGAGGATTGGACGGGTGTTTTTTGAAGGTCTTGTGCAAGAGAGAATTGCTGGCCGCAATTGGAAGAGATGCAAATAATCAAATGTTTCCACTGGCTTGGGTTGTTGTGAAGGTAGAGAACAAGGACAATTGGTCCTGGTTCCTAAAAAAATTAATGATTGATTTGGAGATAATAAATGGGGCAGGGTGGGCGTTCATGAGTGACCAACAAAAGGTAATGTTTGTTTTTTGAAAAATTTGGTCAATTGCTTGCTTTTTGATATCAACATATCATTTGTTTACATTTCTTATTTTGAATTATTGCAGGGACTGGTTCCAGCAATAGCCGAGTTGTTGCCTTATGCCGAACATCGAATGTGTGCGCAAACACATATACGCAAATTAGGCAAAGAACTATAAAAGGGACAAGTTGCAGTCGCAAATTTGGCAGCTAGTAAAGAGCACGAATATGACTGACTTTAGGATGGCCAAAGAAGAACTGCTTCAATTGACAAATGAAGGTTTTGATGCACTACTCCAAACAGAACCGAAGTATTGGTGTAGGGCGTTCTTCAGCGAGAAATTCAAATGCGATAACAACGATAACAACATCTGCAAAACAGTCAATGGGAGGATAATAAATGCCAAATGCAAACCAATTATCTCGATGCTTGAAGACATACGGGTTATGGTCATCACTCAGCTGCACAGACAAAGAGATGAGGCTACAAAGTGAACTAGGCAATGTGGTCTAGGATTACTAAGAAATTGGATGAGAACTTGATTGCAAGTAGGTATTGTCATTCCATTTGGAATGTAAAGGATATGAGATAATGAAGGGTTTCGATAAGTATGTTGTCCATTTAGGTACGAGGAAGTGTTCATGTAGAGCATGGCAACTAAGTGGAATTCCTTGTGCACATGCCATATATGCCTTTTAATTGAAGGGCCACAACACAGAAGACTACATTAATGATTGGGATAAGAAACCGAAATATCTTGCTTCGTACCAATTCATGTTGCAGCCAATCAAAAGTAGCAAGTTCTGGGAGCCAGCAGATCACGAAGCACCTTTGTCACTAAAGAAGAAAATGGGAAGACCAAAGCGAAAACGAAGAATGATGGAGGCAGAGGTCTCATGTTAGCGTAGGATGAGTAGGACGGGTGTACAAATAAAGTGTTCTTTTTGCCACATAGCAAAACACAATACTAAAGGTTGTCAATTAAGGAAGCAGTAGGAACAGTTGAGGCCAGCCGAAGGGCCTAGTGAAGGGACAGTTGGAGAAGGACAAACAGAAAGGCGAAGTGAGTCGACTGTTCTTCAGTTGACAACAATAAACCCAGTAAGTCATGACAATTGTGTTTATGTTACTTTATGGTTTATTACAAATATGTGCATAGATATAATTGACATGTATGTAATGTTTTTGTCTTTGTCAGGTCACAAGAATGACACGTGAAGAATTGGCCGAAGCCCGTCCTGTACCTGAAACTGAAAGGTCTGTTCAAAGAAGGCAAGGTAGAAGATAGCCAGCTGAAGGATTGGCTGAAGCAACTAGAGGGCCAGTTAAGTCGACTGTTCTTCAGCAGCAACAGAGAAAAAAATACCCGGTAAGTTCAATAATTTGTGTTTAGTTTTCCTTTACGTTTTTATATGGCCTGATGTTATATTTATGATGTCTTTTGCCTTTTCCTCAGATTTGAAGAAGGCAAATTAGAGCTCAGCTGCCAATAGAGGACCCAACTGAAGGACCACCGCAAGATCCATCACCAATGTCACCACAAAGGCCACTAGAAGGGTCATCACAAGGGCCACCACAAAATCCAACAGAATGTGTCACTGAAGCTGAAAGGCTTTAAATACAAGAAGAACCGGAGGAAAGTCAAATTAAGAGCCACTTACAAGAAGGCCATCTAGAAGATGCCTAGCTGAAGAATTGGCCGAAGATGGCCCTACTGTAGCTGAACAGCCACAACAAGAGCCCAAGAAATCACATACGAGAAGAAGAGCCGACTAATCATAAGTACCTGAAAGTGACGTTCCCTTTCGAGCAAAAGGGGCTCTTGGGAAGAGGCTAAAATAATATTGTTATGGCCTTTATACAAATGAGCGTTCTGGAACAGTTGTTCTTAATGTAAGTTTTATAGGCTTCATTTAATTTAATTTATGGTGCAAACTTTTGTTGATAATTGAGTTTTTTTTTTTTTTAAGCCTAGGAGAAGTTCAAAGATTCTTATCTCTCAAGGCCCGACTTAAGAATCAACGGCTGCGCCAACAAATAAGAAGACATTGGCTGCGCCAACAAGAAAGAAAAGTAAGAAGAACCTAGTTGCAGGTCCATCTGAATCAGTTCAGCCTATAACAGTTGCAGCTCCTTCTGAATCCGTTCAGCTTAGGACAATTGCAGCTCCATCAGAATTAACACATCCCGAGACAGTTGAAGAAGAAGTCTCACGTCTAGTTAGAAAAAGTGTAAGGATTATGAATCAAGTGCAAGGTCCATCAAAAGGAGCACGAATAGGAGGCATTGTGCATATTGATTGATGAAATGAGATGATATATGGTTTGTGGGGCTAAGGAGTCAGTTGTTTTGCTATAGATGTTTTTTATTTATTTAATTTTTATAGTTTATCATTGAGTTTGTGAGACTTAATTTCAATATCAATGGAACGATCTTCTTGCTTGTCATTTTTGCCTTTTTCATTTTTTTGATTTTGTTTTTACTTTTACTTACTGCTTCTGGTGGTGGATCTGTGGTAATGACTGGGGTGTTCGTGTGGCTGGTGGTGGCAATTGGTGAAGCCTGGTGGTGGTGGGTCCATTGTGAGGGTTGGGTTGGGGCATTTTGCTGCAGCTAGTACTGGTACAAGAGTGCAGTGTGCATAGCCAATTTTGCACGAGCCCCTTTTGCAACAGACCCACAACCCACCACCAACAGTGACTGCTAATGGTGGGTCTATGATGGTGGCTACGTGCTGGTGTGGTAGTTAAGATGCTGGTGTTGCTAGTAGTGGTGGCCAGTGGTGACTGCTGATGCCTACTGATGGTGGGTCTATTATAGGGGTTGGCTTGGGAGGTTTTTGTTGCACTTGGTGCAAGATGTAAGTGTGCAATATGCACATCTTGCACCAGGTAATGCTGGTGCAAGCTAGTGTAAGGCACCTTGCACTAGCAACTTCTCTAGCAGCATATCACTAGCATAGTGGTGGCTGGTGGTGGCTTAAGTGGATGCCTAGAATGCTTGGTGTGGCTAGTGGTGATGGCTGGAGGCCGATGGTGGCCAGTGGTGGCGGTGGTGGTGGCTGGTAGTAGCTAATGGCTGGTGCAATTTATAGAGGAAAAGTACAAAAAAAATTGGCACTAGACTGATTATATTCTAAAAAACCTAGCACTTAAGTGTTCATTTTTAATCACAAGTAGCACTTAAATGATCACTTTTAATAATAACTTGACGCTTAAATGACTCTTTTTTTTTTTTTTATCACGACTGGCACTTAAGTGATCACTAGATACAACTTATAGCACTCGAGTAATCACTCGTATCTGTCCTATGTATATGGTGGTTTGTAGCAAACCAGAGAAGTTGCTGGTTTATATATACGGTTCAACTTATGGCAACTCCATTCAATTCAATGTTTGTTGCTGTTTTACATTCAGTTCAAGTAAAGAAGTCACCACAACATATCGACCCAATATACATTCCATCATCACCGATTTATATTCCAGAATAAGCAAAAACATACTACAAACAGTATCTCATTCATTCATGCCCTTTCCTTGACCTCACCACAAGCACAAGAAGTAACACATAATACATATGATAGCCACAAAAAAAAAAATGCTACAACGATCTTGTAGACAACACAAAACTTCTTCTCATCTTCCAAAATAATAAGTTACATTTCATTCAAAACAAGTATATTTCTCCACTCATTTACAACTATGGCAGTCGGAGAAACTTCTTCTCATCTTCTAGTACTTTACATTTCATTATAAAGTAGGATAGACAAAAAAACAACAATATAATAAACGTTTGGTAACACTTCCGTTCAATTTTCATCCTTGAAACTTCATTCTTCAAATTGTTAGCAGAAGATTCTTGAGCTTGCATTGAGTCAACATCGTCCAAGTCGTCCACAAGCGTAGATGGAGGTTGATGACATCCATCAAGTAGGGCCAATATCACCTCTGTGGCTCGGTGAGAGAATTTCGCATTGACCTATTTGAAATATTTGCACTTCGACCCTTCTCTGTCTCGGGCACATCCATAGAATCTTCTCCTAGGATTCATTTGAGTCCACGATTTTCTTCTTGGACTTGGTAACCCACAAAAACATAAACGCTTGCCTTCTCATTCGCTTTGGCGAGAGAAATTTGAGCCGCTGCTGAAAGTCCTGCTCTCCATTTCCAATATTCGACTGTAGAATCTGGGGCAAATCAAATTAGGGTTTAGGATTAGGGCTCCAGCGCTTCAATGGCATTTTGCCTGATTTAAGGTTTTAGATTTAGGACAATTGGGGAGACGACATTGTTTTGGCTGATTTAAGGGCTCTATTTTGGCCAACTATAAAAACGACGTCGTTTTGGGTGAATTAGAGCTGAGTCAGCTCTCTAGCGAGCCACCTCTGCGAGAAATATTAATATTTAATTGCCACGTATGATTTTCGGCCGGCTTCGCCGGAGGTGGCACTCAGGTATCCCACTTTTCTTAAAATGTGGCACTTAAGTGTCACTTTCGTAAGTTTTAGCACTTAAATGTCCCTTTGTGCCAACTTATGGCACTTGAAGCGATCTTTTGCCCAAAAACAAGTACATGGTATGCGCATTAACCCCCTTAACCTGTTTATGACACATTTTAGAAATGTTAATTTATACATATAAACATATTGTGTATCGTGTAAACACAACATGTTTAGATATATTTAAACATGTTTACAATTAGGTTTGCACAAATTTAAACATCTTTCTATAGGTTTATATACGAGAGTTTATCTCTTAAACGTGTTTGTCATGTCTTGACTTATCATTCGATCAATGGATATATCATTAATGCATTTTAAAGTTGTGAAACTATTAACCACCATGTCTTGTTCAAATTAGACATAAATTTGATGTGATACAATCATCATGCAATATGAGTAATGGCACGACAGTAGTAATTGTCATCACACTCGTCCACTACAATCCTTCCGTTAGCTTTATTTAATTTAGCAAATGAAAATTCTTTCATGACAATCTTTTATTAATCGTCGTTTAGTATTAAAAGATTTATTAAAAGGCAACATGGTATTTTCTGTCAATTTAAAACTAAAGAGTTAACAAAAAAAAAAAAAAACTCTAGTAAATTGAAGTTGCAAGCTTTAGGATTTAGACTTATGAAATTACCGTGACAAATTTTAAAACTTACCCATAATTATCCTTTTTTTGCTTTTAAGTTTATAATCTTGGGGCATCGCCGCGGAGGCATGGCTACCTAAAGGCTCATGAAACATCTTATAAATTTTATGAACCGGCTACATGGCGAACCTTTAATTTGTGCAAATGATCATAATTCGGAGCAATTTGCACCAAGATCGTGGATATTATTTTTCTCTTTTTTTTCAATTATTCGTGAGAGAATCAGAATACAGCCAGTCAAATAAAAACAAAACTGACTTCAGGAGTTTGTACTGTAAAGTATTTCTGGTCCGTGATACCATGTTGAGCTTTATCATGTAATGGAATCTTTCTGGTTTTTTGGGGTTGTTCAAATATTTCAGAAAGGAAATGCAAGTTGAGACAGAACGAATATTTCTGAAGGCGTAAAATAAAGGGGAAGGTACTATTTTAAGATTCAAGTTTGACAGCATCGCGTCAATAAATCACATAATATAAACATTATGTCTTATTTTCTTACGTCGATTTGAAGGATCACAAAGGTTGCCAGCATATCTCTCTTGCGCCCACAAACATAAATACCTCACCACTTCACCCTCCATCACAACACCCAACTTCACTCAATTCTCTCTCTCTCTCTCTCTCTCTCTCTTAGTCGGAGCTCTAACACAATCCTAGAAATGACCCTTACGAAGCCGAACAAACTACCACAAGCTGCAGTCATCAAGCAAATCCTCAAGAGATGCTCAAGCTTAGGCAAGAAATTGCACGTCTATGACATCAAGGACGGCCTCCCGTTCGATGTACCGAAGGGCCATTTCACCGTCTACGTTGGGGAAAGCAGGAGCAGATGTATCGTCCCATTATCTTTCCTATCTCATCCTGATTTTCAGTACCTTCTCCAACAAGCCGAAGAGGAGTTCGGATTCGACCATGACATGGGCATCACGCTTCCATGCGAGGAAGTTGTTTTTCAGTCTCTCACGTCCATGATTAGATGAGTCGGAGATCAAGGAGATGTGTTAGGATGGTGGGGTTTTGCATCGAGAGAAGATGTTCAAGATGAAGCTTGCAAAAGACTGAAGCTTCTCTTTTTTTAAATACTTCTCTCTATGATTAATCCTAATTTTTGAACCCATTGGCATTGGGTTCTATTGTTTCTAACGGCTCTCTTACTTTTTAAGTCCCAGATATATTTTCTGGGCTTCATTTGTATAAAATTGGAGGTTTTCCCTCATCGAAGTGGGTTTTGCACTTGCAGCCTTTGATTGAGAGGAGAAGATGAGGACTAAATGTATGCTGTGGGTGATTAAGATGTATTAATTGAAGATGACTCTCTCTCTCTCTCTCTCTCTCTCTCTCTCTCTCTCTCTCTCTCTCTCTCTCTGTTTCTAAATACGTACTCAATATTCGTTATACTTATGGATCTATATATATAGATATATACACGACGAGAGTTTTTATGATGATTTGGAAAGGGTACAGAAACCTTTCGGAAAATTAAAGACTGATGAAGAGCAAGTACTTTTAATTTTCTAAGATCAACACTACACAAAAAAATTGGCTAAGGCGACAAAATTTTTTATCACCTTAGGTTCAATATTTTTGGCCTTAGGCGAAGACAACAATTTTTTTTTTTTTGCAAACCTTTTGTTTCGTTCGCACTGTCTCCTTTGTCTAAGGCGATAATTTTTTTTATCATGTCACATAGGTACTAAGGCGAGGAACAATAAAGTTAGTTGTCTTTGAAACCAAATGCGAAAAGATAAGGTTATTTTGCTCAAATATGAGAAAGCTCATTCTTTTCGCCATTGATTGACCCAAGATAAAAGTTCATTGCATTGATCAAGTTTATGACAACAAAAATTCGTCCCCTTAGGAGTCAATTTTGAGGCAAAATTGACACCAGTGATCACAATTTATCACTTTTAGTAAACTTTTATTTGCATTTTTTTTTTTTGCACTGTAGGGGCATAAGAGTGGAGGCCTATCTGACTACATTTGACTCTTCACCCATTTCAATATAAATGATTAGTCAATCAAATAATCGATAATAAATGGATCGGAGAAACTCATGAAATACCTTACAAATCCCTTAAATTGACTTAACAAAGACCTTTTACCTGTACAGTGTTCCTAATGTGTAGCAGTTTACATACAGTTGATGGATATTATTTACTTTTTATTAATAACTTATTCGTGAGAAAATTAGAATCCAACCAATCAGATAAAAACAAAACTGACTTCAGGAGTTTGTGCTGCACGGCACTCTATGATGGTCCGTGATACCACATTGAGATTTTTTATTCAGTATTGTTATCTTTCTGGTTTATGGTCTGTTCAAGTATTTCAAAATGGAAATGCAGATTGAGAGAGAAGGGATGTTTTCTATAGGCGTAAAATAGAGGGAAAGGTGCTCTTAAGATTCAGGTGGTGTACTTAATTAGACATCCTAATGGTCAGTAGGCGCAGGAATCACGTAACTTCACAGATGCTACAGGACCTAACGCTAACCAAACAACTAATTATGATCGTTAGCTGGAACCATCCATCTTTATTATGGAGCAAAAAGCTTTCCACAATCAACCTAGATCGTCATATATTCAATTAGGTCGTTTAACTAATGAAAAGCGATTACTCTGTCGGTTAAATCTGGCTGAAAATGCTAAGGTGATTATCACCTTTTTTCTACTTTTTAGTGAGGACAAGTCCGGTAAACTAGATTCATGCAAAAGAGGCGTTCTTAACTATTTACTTAAATATCTTTGTTGGAAAGTATTTCTAGTATATCTTAGATACGGTTCCTTTCCCTGGAAGGATTGAGTAAATCAATGTAGTTGGGAATTAAATAATGTACAATAAGGAAAGTATTTCTAGTATATCTTTTCCTTTGTTGTGTCCATGCATTGTATTAGAAATAGAGACTCTAGACATACAAGGTCTCTATCGGAAAGTGCCACCTTTTACGAATTTCCCAAATCCTCCATCTCTTTTCTATTTCATGTCACGTGTCATGGTATCAAAGCGAATGTTCATAGGGAGATACATGTTATTACTACTTTGACCTAGGGCTCAATGTGTGAAGGGAGATTGTTGAGATTATCTACATTGGTTGTGGACAAAAGTGACAGCCAGTTTATAAGTATAAGATAAAATCTCACCATTTGAGCTAGTTTTTAGCATGAGAGAGTTCAAAACCACCAAACACCGGTATCAAAGTAATATAGATTCTCAGTTAGTTTATGCATAATTTAGAAAGCAATCTCATATGAATGTAGTGTTGAAAGTCGTGAAAAAAACTTGAACGGATGTCTAGGACTAGAAATACTTATCTCAAGGTTGTTATATGGAGATGACAAGCTCATTGTGACATAGATTATGTCACTTGTCCTAATTATGTCATTTGTCCCATAAATAAAAAATCTACTACTATATTTTGTGTTAAGATGGGAGAATCGTTGCTTTCATGGGGAAAAAAAAAACAATCGACTGTTTCATTGCATAACGGAATCTGAATATAGAACCATAACTAAAGACCATTTGTAAAATAGTCTAGATACAAAGCTTGCTTCAAGATATTGGCATACGGATAAAAGGACCAACCACCTTATTTTGTGACAACAATGTTACTCTCAAATTTGCAGCAAATCCGACAATCCATAAAAGAACAAAACACATAGATGTTAATTGTCATTTCACTTGAGATAAAATTCGAGAAGGAATAAAGAATATGAGAGGAATAGGAACTACAGAACAGCTTTCACCAATTCTCTATGCCAAATATAACACATGCATCAATTAACCAAACTTGGTGTTTTCAACATATATAAATTGCCGGCTTGAAAGGGAGTGTTGGAGATACGGATTATTGGAGACATGGTTTCTTTTCTTGAAGTGGTTGAGTAAATCAATTTAGTTAGAAATTAAAATATGTCCAATTAGGAAAGTATCTTCTGTATATCTTTCCCTTTATTGTGTCCATACATTTTATTATAAATAGTCTTATACATATAAGGTCTTTATCAGAAAGTAATACACTTTTTACAGATTTCCCAAATCCTCTATTTCTTCCCTCTTTTGTGTTTAAATCATTAATTTCCCAACTAGAATTTATAGTTGCTCTCTATCACGTCATCAGCATAGGAGGATGAAGAGAGAAGGGGGTCCATGTTGCCTAAAAGTGCCAACACAGAATACCAACATCCATTGGGGCATGGCTCCCACTATGTTTCTTGACCTATTTACCTCCCAGACAATTAGATGTCATATTTTCTTATGTTGAATTGAAGGATCACAATGGTTGCCAACATCTCTCTCTTGCGCCCACAAACATAAATACCCCGTCACTTTACCCTCCACCACAACACCCAACTTCACTCAATTGCCCAATCTCTCTCTCTCTCTCTCTCACAGAGAACTCTTACCACAATCTAGGAAATGGCCCTTAGGAAACAGAACAAACTACCACAAGCTGCAGTCATCAAGCAAATCCTCAAGAGATGCTCGAGCCTTGGCAAGAAATTGCACGGCTATGACCCCGAGGACGGCCTCCCGTTTGATGTGCCGAAGGGCCATTTTGCCGTTTACGTTGGGGAAAGCAGGGGCAGGTACATCGTCCCATTATCTTTCCTATCTCATCCCGATTTTCTGTGCCTTCTCCAACAAGCCGAAGAGGAGTTCGGATTCGACCATGACATGGGCATCACGCTTCCGTGCGAGGAAGTTGTCTTTCAGTCTCTCGCGTCCATAATTAGATGAGTCGGAGATCAAGGAGACGGTGTGTTAGGATGGCGGGGTTTTGCATAGAGAGAAGATATTCAAGATGAAACTTGCAAAAGATTGAAGCTTCTCCTTTTTAAAATACTTCTCTCTATGGGTAATCCTAATTTTTGGAGCCATTGGGTTCTATCGTGTCTAACGACTCACTAACTTCAAGTCCCATATATATTTTCTGGGCTTCATTTGTATAAAGTTGGAGGTTTTCCCTCATCGAAGTGGGTTTTCCACTTGCAGCCTTTGATTGATAGGAGAAGATAAGAACTAAATGTAAGCTGTGGGTGATAAGATGGATTAATAAAAGATGACTCTCTCTCTCTCTCTCTCTCTCTCTCATACTCGATATTCATTACACTTACGAATCTATGTACATATAACGAGAGCCTTTATGATGATTTGGATGGTTAAGGCGACAAATCATTTTTATCACCTTATGTCCAAATTTTTTCGTTATATATATATTAATTTTTGCCGCAAACCCTTCGTTTGTTTGCTCCGTTTTCGTTGTCTATGGTGAGACTTTTTTTTTATCTTTTTTTTTTTCTAAATACCAACGGTGACAAATGATAAAACTAGCCCTCTTTGAAAATGCGGCGAAATAGATTAGGCCCCCTAAATTGACCCTAGACGAAAGTGCATTGATTGATCAGATTTATGGCAACAAAAATTCGTCGCCTCAGGAGTCAATTTTAGGCCAAATTGGCACCAAAGGCGAGAAAAGATTTATCGCTTTTGATAAATATTTTGTTTCGGAAGGTTTGATATCCAGGCCAGGCATGAACGACAAATATCTGTTTCGAAGTGTGTGTGGGGTGAGCAAGCTGTTTACGTAAGAGGGAAGAGAGAAGTGAGAAATGGATAAGAGTGTGTGTGTGTGTGTGTGTGTGTGTGTGTGTTTCGAAGTGTGTGTGGGGAGAGCAAGCTGTTTACGTAAGAGGGAAGAGAGAAGGGAGAAATGGGGAAGAGAGAGAGAGAGAGAGAGAGAGAGAGAGAGTGTGTGTGTTTTTTTTTTTTTTTTTGTTTAATAGCTAGTTTCGTCGCCTTAGGTTTTTTTTTGGTAACCGAGAACCCGCCGCGCCCGGTGGTGCCGTCGGGTCTGACTCCTATACCTCGGGAGAAACTAAAGAGGACCCCAACACTGCGCTTCCTCACTTACAACGCTTTTAAGAATTCTACGAGTTTCAAACCTGGCGCAGGCGATGAAGGAGAGACTATAATCCAGCGCAACTGTCCACGGTTGGGTTTCGTTGCCTTAGGTTTTTGTTTTCAATGCTCTCGAGAATTGTCTTTTATTATTTTATTAATCAAATTCAATGGTCATTCCAATCATAACCTTGTGGAAAAGAATGTCATGAACACCCCATGCATTTATTTAAATACACTATAACCCTATATAAGGATAGATGGATGGATTCATAGTTCACGATGACAAAGATGATTCATAGATGACCAACGAATCTCTTATCTTCTAAAATTGAATTAAAAATAATTGTCTAGTAACTCAAGCATCCTTTTATGACAATTTAGATAATATTAAAAATGGGTTAAAATCTTTACCTTTTTTTTTTATACCAAAATCATTTTTTTGGCCACTTCTTTCTTATTATCCATAATTTTTTTTGGGCCATTAATTATTGTACAAAATATTTAAATTGCATGTAATGATATATCTATATGACGTGTAGTATTATTTGAAAAAATTTAAATAAATATTCTAAGTTGCCATATTTCTCTATAATTAATGACTAGCACAATTAATTTACCTACTCTGATTCTTTGTTGTGAAAGTAAAAGTAAAATAAATTGGACACTCTAGATTATTTTAAGTGATTTCATATAAATTCAAAATTGATCATCTCAGTCCCGTTACCTCGAATTGATCAATTTTCTTATCCATGTGTTCGTGTTCCCTCGAAGTACAAATATTGCCATTGATGTGTAAATCTCTTTCGGGTCTATCACGTGAGACTAATTCTGCATCAATAATAATAATAATAATAATAATAATAATAATAATAATAATAATAATATGCATTGATTGCATTAATTTCCAAATAATTTTAGAACTACGGTTAGTATGACTTCTCATGGTTAGAAAGTTTACTAGCATTGCCTGTTATAAAAATTTAGAGTAATACTAATTTTACTCATATATCTATATAATTAATTAAACAATATGTGATAATTACATTTGCAATATATCCAATCATCCTACCAAAATATCTGCATTTCACTAATCATACTAAACATTCGTGTCGTAGAAAGACATTGGCAATTTCAGTTTGCAACATCACATGCATGAATGCAATGACAAGCACAATCTTATTAGCTATTTCCATGAAGAAATTAACTACATTGATCAGAAATATACAAGTAAACAAAACTGCAACAACTTTTGACCTATTAATTAGCTAAAAGAAATGTGAGAAGCTCATATATAAATGACTTCAGTAAAATTCATCGAGTTGCTCATTAGTTAATTCATTTCACAAAAGTGGCAACTTTATGTAAGGTTTTTGTAAGGTTTACTTAGCTAGAAGGATGATCTCTTTTGGAATATTTTCAGAATATGATGCCGTAACTATAAGTTTGTGGAATTAGCTGCATTAAACAGTGGCTCACTTGTAATATGGGTAATAAGTTTAACATATTAAACCTCAATAGAGACGACTTTCATATAAAACTTAATACTTCTTTTACACATCGGATACGTATTAAAATTTTAAATTTTGTGTCTGAAGAAATTTTTCATCGCATTATTTTAGACTTTCTCAATCGAACTACATCTCAAGTCCAATCCAAGGCGACGGACTAAGGGTTTTTGTCCCCTTAACTCCAATCATAGGCGACGAAATGTTAATGTTTGTCACCTCTCGTCCAATCAAAGGGGACAAAATTTTAAAGCTTATCATCTATTTTTGTTGATTTTGGTCTAACGTAAGGCGATAGAGATTCATGTTTGTCACTATTGGTTCAAATTCACACCGTTGATTGAATCAATGATGACAAAATACGAACTTTGTTCCTTGTGTTCGACTTAAGGCGATCCTCAAGGTGACCAAATTAGTAATTTGTCACCTTTGGATAATTGAAGGTAAGATTAATTATGTCACCTTTGGATAATTGAAGGTAAGATTAATTATGTCACGAGGATGTTTCTCTTGAAATAAATGTTTTTTTAAGGTGCATTTGTTTCATAGAAAATTTAAAATTTGAAAAATATTTTTTGAAAAAATAATATCTTTTATTGCTTACAAAAATGAATAAATAAATAAAAAATTTATCACCTACAAAAATAGTTAAACATAAATCATTGTTTATAATAAAAAAAAATTCTTTGACTAGTTTTTCTAAATGATATAATCAATCATTTTAAGAAAAATATTTTTTTTAAATCTTGAGTTTTCTATCGAATAAATGCACCTGTAATGTCACCTTCAGTTATCCAATTTCAAGAGAAAATATTTTTCATTGATAATTATTTTCATTTTCGACTCACACTTTCTTTTTACTTGACCTATGATGGTAGAATTATATAGTCGATCAGACTCATATTTCTCATTTAAGTTTACAAAGAAATGATTAAGATAGGGCTAAGCTTACCCAGTGTCCAATATATCTCACACAAAAGCTACTCTTGATCATGGACACGCGATACGCCACACAATACGACACGACAACCCGACATGTCATTTCTTAAAAATAGAGAATTCCGACACGTTATGTATTAAATATATTTTAATATATAAATGCATAAATAAATAATAAAAGAGTCTAGAATTAATTTACACTAAAAATATTAATTCAACATTTGTTAATATCATTCATTATTTTAATTTGATAAATTCAACTGCATTTTATCACAATAATACATAAAACTTAGAAGAAGAAAAAAACATTGTTTAAAGGAAAATGCTGAAATGGTATTTTTAAATATCATATGTAGCATTTTTGTTATTCTTTCATAGTAAAAGAATTTTAAAAAAGCTAAAATAATTCTAAAAAAACAAAATTGAAAAAAAAATAAAAATAGGCACGGTCGTGGCTTGCCATGCCGTTGCCCCCGTCACCCAAGCGAGGGCCGGCAAGGATCGTGTAGATCTAGGTGACGCCGACCCTTACTTACCGTGGCCAACGAGCCTCCATAGCCCCAAGCGAGGCCTCACCGGCCCTAGGCAAGGGCCAGCAACCCTCGCTAGGCCTGAGTGAGGGTGTGGCGTTGCCCAGATCTGGGAGAGCTTGGCCAGCGATGGCCTCGCCCAGGCCAGCAAGGGCCGCCCCCCCTTTCGCCTATGGCCGGTGGCGTGACATCGCTGGCCCCCTCCAACAATGGCAATAGTAGCAGTGCCCAGCCACCAACCCTACCTCTTTCTCTCTCTTTTTTTTTGCCTTTTCTTTGTGTGTGTGTGTGTGTGCGCGCGCACCTGCGCGCGCGTGCATTTGACCCATCAAGTATTGAAAATTTTTAAAAGTGACCGGTACGTGTCAGAATTGCGTGTCGGAATTCCAAACTCGTGTGTCGGAGCGTGTCAGAGAGAATTGACCACATATCGGATTTTTCGACACTCGTTGATCACGTGTCAAAACGTATCAGAGCGTGTTGGAGTGTGTCAGACATGTGTCGGAGTGTCGAACACGACACGAGAGCTCCCAAAAAGTGTCAAGCTCCCCTTTTGCCTATGGCCGGCGGCAACATCGCTAGTCCCCTCCAACGATGGCAACAGCAGCAGTGCCCAGCCACCAACCCTATCTCGTCTTTTTTGCCTTTTCTTCTTGTGTGTGTGTGTGTATTTGACCCATCAAGTATTGAAAATTTTTAAAATTAACTCGTACGTGTCAGAATTGTTTGTCGGAATTCCAAACTCGTGTGTCGGAGCATGTCAGAGAGAGTTGACTACATATCGGATTTTTCGACACTCGTTGATCGCGTGTCAGAACGTATCAGAGCGTGTTGAAGCGTGTCAGACACGTGTCGGAGTGTCGGACACGACACAAAAGCTTCCAAAAAGTGTCAATGCTACATATCTCTTGATCATTATTTGAATAGTGAAGAGTAAAGACACTTTACGCATAAGATTCTCCATGGGAGAGGAATCAAAAGGACTTTTTTCATCTTGACCCAATGTTGAAATTGATGGAGTAAATATTGGTTTCAAAGATAAATAGGCTTTTAATGTAATCTTTGTATATAATTAAAGTTGTCAAAAATCTATCATCAAGAAAATTATTCTAAAAGTCATAAATTTGTTGTATAACCGTCAATTCAATTCTAAACTTTTCAATTTCATTAATTTGATAATAATTTTTTTGCTAATTTTATAATGTTGTTTTTTCAATTAATTTAGGTTTGAAGTCGATAATGTGACGTGGCGATTCAGTCAAAGGTCTTTTAAATGGTACGGCCAAGTAACGTGGCAAATTTTCTGAATTTTAAATTTAGAAGGAGAGCCACAAAGGTTGGGTCGTGGGCTACCTAGAGATTGATGGTTCCCTGACTCTTGTCGAATCAGTTGTCGGTGGCTCTTTCTAACATTTCGTTTTCACGTCCTCTGCATTATGCTCATCCTCCCTACAATCTTACAAAACTGAAATCCACTGATTATCTTGACCTTTCTTCTTCTTTTTTCCTTTATTTTGTTTTTGTCGTTGCTCCTCCTAATTCTATTTGATGTTTATATAATTTATGTACATGGATTTTCCCTTCCAGGAATTAATCATTGTTCTTTGCATTTGGATATTTTCCTTCAGAACGTCTGACCCACGATACATAAAAGAGTAAATTAACATGGATCCTTACGAGCCTACGTAAAGTAATTACTTTACGGCCACCGAAGAGGAGAAGGTCGAGGAGCACTACCTCTTGTATTTGGGTTACGCCAACGAGTAGAAAGATATTAGATCCATTCTATTAGGGGTGAATTGACATCTTCATGTTCCCGCTTAAATAGATGATATAGTACCAACTTATAATTGAATATGTTTTCAATTTTTTTCCTTTTAGTCTTTTGGATTGAGTCCGGTTTTAGTCCTTCGAGTTTTGCTATATGTATGATATGATCCAAGAAAGTTATCCAAATAGTACTGAACCTATTTTAAGGCAATCAATTCAGTCATAAATATTTCAATTGTGCAAATTTAATTATAAATTTTTTGATAATTTGTCAATTTTGTCAATTTAGTTCACAATCTTTCAATTGTGTTAATTCAGTCCCAAACATTTCAACGATTTGCTAATTTAAAACTTTTGGCTAATTTTGGCAAGAAAGAACCGACTGGACAATTTCCTTTAATTTTTTGAATCTTTTCTTCCTTTCTTTTTTCTCTTTTTCTTTTTTCGCTTTTTCCCACCACCATCCATTACCGGGCCTTCGCAATGGCCGGCAAAGGCGGCCGCATCAAGTGAGGGCAACCTTCACTGCCCTCTCCTAAGTGAGTGAGGGTCAATGAGGGGGAACCCTCATCTAGGGGAGGCAAGTATAGACCTTTTGAGGCCAGCCATGGTTGGTGGAGGGAAAATAAGGGAAAAAGGAAAGGAAAGATAAAAAAGAATGAACTTGTTAATATAAAAGAATTGTAAAATTTGTCTATATTAGCACTGATCATGCTACATACGGTGGTTAGCACTAACTAGATTGTCACATTAGCAATTTTGCAATCAAAATTGAACGAAATTAATAAATTAATAAATCCTCAAAAGGTTTAAAATTAAATTGGTATAATTAAAATATTTAAAGCTAAATTGATAAATTATCAAAACATTTAGAATTAAATTAGTACAACTGAAATGTTTAGAATTGAATTGATTACCAAATAATAGATTTAGGACTTTTTAAACAATTTTATTAATTAAGTTCTCTAACTTTTTATATGCATTCAAATTGTTTATATTTCTCCATTTGTACAACAAGTCTAATACCGTGTAGTTTATGATGGGGCGGAGCCATGGCCGCCCCTTGAGGCTACCGATGAGAGGGGCGGGACTCTAGTTTGCGGCTCACAAAGGGCAAGTGACCCTCACAAGTCGCCTCGGGGGCAACAACACTTCCATTGTTCTTTTCACTTTTTGATGCACGGGTCTCTATTTTAGATGGATGAACGTTGTCGTAAAATATCGCACATTACTTATCTACAAGATTTATATGTTTTTTTGTATACATATGATCTCCACTTACTTTTAAGTTTAAACTTTTAGATTGACATTCTAATATGGTATTAGAGTTAGGGATTGCCCCAATTTTACATGCAAGGGCCCTTCATTCGTCAAGTTTCACATATCATTCTTAATCTGGCTTCAACATGGAGAATGTGTTAAAGTGTCCTATTTTACCTGTCCACAAGGTTTATATCATCTTTATACATGTGGTGGCCCTTCGCCTATAAATTTAAACTTTAAAATTTGACATCTAACACATTAAATCTCTCGAATACTAACCTATTCTTATGACCATAAGTAAGTTACAAGCAAGTATTTAAGGTGGCCGTGCCCGCGAATGAAAATTCTTGCGTGAGATTATTTTCCACTGCTAATAGGCGAAATTCAATGTACATCATAACTGCACCTAATCAAAACACAAAGAGTCTTGTTAACACCTCAAATTCCACCCCATGTAAAAAAACTCCATTAAGTTTGATCGAGAGTTGACCGAATGTTGACCGAAGAGATATGATGCCCGAGTTCTGCTTTAAACCTCAAAGATATTTTATAATGTGAAAACTAGTTTTTTAACTCCCATATTACCACCCAAATCTGACAGTCAGATTTTGAACCATCAAGACTAATTGTCTATTTTTTCGCAGTCAAGAAGTTTGTGGTTTCCCAATTTCGATTGCACATCTCGAAGTTAGGGATCAGAAGCATTCCAATGTTACAACTGTTGAGTAGATCAGATGTCCGATAAGGAATTGATCGCAGGTCAGATTTCTAGTAAAACCAGACTGAAAAGGTCCTATAGCCCAAAACTTGTACATAAAGGCTTTGGAGCTGAACGAAGTTGCCAAACCCTAAGTCATGGGAACTTATGTGGATCTTTTGTAGAATGACAAGTCACCGGAAAAAGGTTTCGAATACATCAGGATTTCACCTGGCAATATTGAGCCGTTGAAAAGCTTTCGAGAGCTTGCCAACAGTGCAAAAACTACGTGAGATGGATGTCGGACGGAGGATATACGGGCCCCAAAAAAGGGAGCCTCGTCTGCCTAGAGAAGAGGTGGTCGCACCTCATCTAGAGGCGGCTGATCTCACCAGTAAACACCCCTTTCTCCCATCGTTTCAGCATATGATTAAGTCTCTCCCCGGCCCTTTTGCTCCTGAATTATTTTAAATTGTGTCTCGCATTCCTATTTCTGTCTATTCAGGTACTAAAACTTTCCTGCTATCAAGGTAAGTCTCAGCTCAGCTCCCTTATTTCCAATTTCCAATAGAAATTTATGTGAGGACGTTGTAATGTCTGTTTAGAATAATTGGCTTTAGGATATGCCGTTAATTGTCCATTTAAATAGTCAAAATTGTGTCCTCTTAATTCATCGTATCATCGAGATAAGAGCCTGAGCTATTATAATACGTTGCTGTGTTGCCGAAATACCATTGGAAATTATGCATGTCAGTAAGCCATCCTAGTGATTGTTTAGATATAAAATCAAGCTGTTATGTGATGGGAGTACTGTTATTTGATGGGATTGCGATAGAATTCACGCCGCTATTCTTGCTATATTATAAGGTGGTGGATACACTGAAGTGCTACATTAGTCCTGTATTTGAAAGCCAGCCGTAAGTCACTCGCCATTGGGATTGGTTCCAAGTGTGGGATAGGTCGTGACTATGCGGTCAAAAGTCAAAAGCCGTCACAATTTAAACCCAAAGGAAAGGGTACTTTTCTATATAAATATCACCATATTCGAGTAAAATCGCAAATAAAATAAATGACTCTTTAGATAGTATAATTTGCAGGTCACATAATTGTCATGTCTTGCATTTAATTTGTCATGTTATGTTGTATGTAATTATTGTTGATCATGTCACCTCACATTGAATTGGCATGTCATGCTATACATGATTATTGTCAAGTCATGTTATCTCATTGTCGTGTCTTGCACGTGATTTGGCATGTTATTTCATTGTCATGTCTTGTATCTAATTTGCCATATCATTCTAAATGTGATTATTGTCATATTATATTATCTTGTTGTCATGTCATTAAATTTGATTTGTCATGTTGTACTACATGTCTTGCATCTCATTTGCTATGTCATATTGCATGTGGTTATCACCATGTCATGTCATCTTGTTGTCATGTCTTACATCTCATTTGTTAGGTCATATTGCATGTAGTTATTGTCATATGTTATTTATAATTTGCCATGCCATGCTACATGTGTTTATTGTTGTGTCATTTCATCTTTGTATCTTGTATCTGATTTGTCATGTCATATAATGAAATTATTGCCATATGTTATTATTTCATCATGTCACATATCATTAACACAGGTCGTGACTGAACTTTGCATTAGATTGACATTTATATGCATACTTTCACAAATAAGATAAACGGAGTCACGACATTGCAAACAAGAAAATGGCATTATTAATCTATAACAATGTCAAATGACTTTTTCTTCTCTTTTTTTTTCGCAATATTTCAACACTTTAAAACAAAACGTCATGCATGCTTAGCAAAATAATTGATGAACGATTTACAACATAATCAAAAAGTACGGTCACTCAACCGATAGGCGTTGTGAAAGCTACCGTCCCCCACCTAACCGTACTCCTGGACCTTACGACCTCAAGTTCCTTCATACATGCATCTAAGCGGATGACTTTTCCCCAATCATCTAGGCTTTTTGGGTGCCTACCTGACCTAACTTTACCTCAATTGATTGATGGTGACTTTAATTCGGTATTTAAGTCCATGACCATATCTTGACATCGAAAAATATCCACACTTCAAATTTGGAAAAACCTTAGGGATCGAGGTGATATTAGCTGGCAATCTACCTGCCCGCAGGAGTCGCGGTGCGACTACAAATGTCTCAATCGCTGAAGGGGCAATGTTCCTTGGCAATGCCGGAGGGGCAAGGCTCTACCCCATGATCGCCGAAAACACCAAAAAATTTACAACTCGTCGGGTCACGACAAAAGGGCTCACTTTACAATTGATTCCGGAGGTACGAACCTGTACCGGGGGCATTCACGTCTTCGCCAGGCCCACCAGAAAAAGAAAAACAAGTAGGTTGTGGTTCTCCGAAGAACGGACCGTCGTCGTAATGCGGTTAGCAAAAATCAAGAGGAACGAAAGCGACGGCCCAATGTTTGGGCGCCTCTCGTGGACGGTCCCGTGTCTCCCGATGCTTGATTGCCGCCGGCCTGTCCGCTGCCACAAGGGGGATGAGAAGCACGTGATCCCGCGCCCACGGTTGGTCCATCGGTCAGTGAGGTCGTGGATGGGTGTGCTCCACGTGGCTTTCCCATGGCTGTCCCCCCCCCCTCTCCCACTTGTCTCGAAGTCCGAGGTGGAAAATCCGGTATGTATGCGTCTATCTTGCTCGATGGTGTGTGGCTGATCCTTGCTTGACTTCTCCGAGAAAATATTAGGCAATCCCACCCCCACCACGTTAGCTACCTCTTCACTCATTCACCGCTACGTGTCTAGGTGGACCCGCGTTTCAGATTTTCAAGAATCCCTTTCTCAATCGCCTCTTCTTCTTCCACAAACTCATCGATCACATTAGGCTCCGAGCTTTGAATCGCCCAAAGCTAACAAAATTTTGCTTATACTCAGTTGCAGCTTTTGACACGTAGATCTATAATCTTAGGCACTGCATTTGTTACTTTTGTGAATTATGGCTCTTTGCCTTCGAGATTTCTTACCGAGATCATAGGCTCGAGTACAGGAATCTGGCGTGAACTCAATGAATTAAGACCTTTAAAAATCGTATCCAAAATAATTAAGGAAATTGAAACATTACATCCAATTCCAAAACCTGTAGACCTGAGTATAGGCATCGAGACCTAATTCGAGCATCGAAAGTTAATTGAAGTTTGATTGGTGATAACTTCTTCATCCAAAATTTCTTGTTATGTTAGAACTCTTTACGATCTCTAGTTTTATAATATATGATCAAAATCAAAATCGAGAAATCGCACTTCTTGACACTTTGAAAAATAGGCAACCAATTTCAAAACATGTTTTGTGCCTTGTATTCAATCGCTTAGATCTCGCTAGTCAAATAGTCTACAATTCCGTGTGTCATGAGGGCACCAAACACATTATTATCCATAGTGGTACCATCAGTCTTATCTCCACCTCTTTTGCGGAACAACTAGCCGATATTTTCACCTAAGTATATCCACCTAGTCAAGTAACTAAACTTCTGAACCCAAGTCAGGTCTTCAAATTACCATTTTAGATTTGAGATGGGATATTAATGTATTACGTACCTCGTGTTAATTTAGAGTAGTGGTGTTGATAGTAGTCCGTCATTGTTCCAACTCCTTGGCCTGCTGCTTCTTGTAAACTAGACAAGTCTTTAGGATGGGAAATCAAACTTGCCGTCTTAATATTGAAAGAACAAGTAAATATGAGGAGCTCTTCACCAAATCAACAGGCCCTAAATTTTCACTCTAGACTTTGATTAGCTAATTTACTGAGATTAAAGTCGCTTGTAATAAAAACGGATCTTTATATGGTAAGGGTAGAATTGCACCCCCAAAATCTAACTCGTGCCGTTTCCGCATTAAGAAATTTCACTGGAAAATTCCTGTTTTCAGGACTGTTGAAAATCGATTCTTGTACAGACCCCTCATTATCAAGTAAACCTTGTGAAAATTTCATAAGACGGACCAGCCTCATTGGGATTCGATTTACGTAATCTACAGCCCCAAAACCAGCTTTAAACCAAAACAGAGAGCTTCACCGTTCATCTTCGTTCTCTGATTGTTTGATAGCTCAGTACAGTAGCCTCTCAGCATTCCAATTTCATTTTCAACGACATTTAGAACCTTGAACGGCCATCATATTGCTCGTTTACTCAGTTTGTCGGTTTTAAAAGCGTTTAGGGCATGCAAGAGATCAAGCTTGAAATTGGACTTTGAGGCTTCACTTACCAATGTAGGTGTCTCAAAGTGAGTTTCTCGACCTTCTCGACTGTACAATTTATAGCCTAACGACGAGGCTTTCGCTCCTCTCTCTACAAGAACTCCAAAAAACAAGGGTAAATATCACGAAAAACCCCAAACCATTACTCTTGAGATAAATTTACCTCAAACTAATCTTTTAACAACCGAAAACCCTAAATTGATATACATGCGACAATTTTACCCTCTATTAGTTTATATTATTCTTACAGTCAAATTGTTGAATTGGATTATACATGATAGTCAATGAATATATCAATTTGTAGTTTTACCCTCCGTTTGTTACAAGTATATCAATTTATGATTTTTTTTATGGCATTAACTTAATTTGATGGAAACTAATGGAGAATAAATTTATTACAAATATACCTATTTGGGGTACTTGATAGTCAAAAAATTAGTTTTGAGGAAATTTGTTTCAGATATACTAGTTTGAGGTTTTTGGTGATCAAAAAATTAATCTTAAATAAATTTATCACAGGTGTACCAATTTAGGTTTTTCGCAATATTAAATCAAAAAACAATGATTCAGAACTCATGTAATAAGAAAGATCAACGTATCGAGACTCAAGAAAATGTGCGACAATTGTTGGAGGGGCAAGCTAATTGCATGAAATGAGAGTGAAGTCTGACTACTTCGTGGGTGGTATTTGGTGTCGATACAGAGCCTTTGAGTGACCAAAGAGTGAAATTAGGAGGGACAAGAGCGACGAAAGAAAGAGAGGATTGAGGGAATAATTTGGAAACATTTTCCTAATTAGCTAAGCAAAACTCATCCAAGTTAGGTAAATACTTGGTGATAAGTTTAAGAGGTGCAATCGACTTGTCATTGATAGAACTAGTATGAGCACCTAGAGGGGGGTGAATATGTGTTCAAAGAGATTTTTGCAAATCGTAACAGGATAGATTAGTCTTTAAAAATTAATAGACTAAAAGAGCGAAGACAATAGGCGTATGAAGCTGCGATGTAAGGTAAAGAGATTAGGGATAGAGAATCAAGACTCTAAGTTTATAGTGGTTCGGCTTAGATTAAGCCTACGTCCACTCTCCCGCACTGACAGCCCACTGGCTGAATTTCACTAAGAATCAAAAGAGAAATTATAGTCTCGCGTCCTTGATTCCATAGTGTAGAGACTCTACTACACTTCCTCAAGGTCTCACAGATATTCAGTATCTCTTTTGAGTACAAGTAAAGTTCAATGAATAAGATCACAAAAGAACAAGGAGATTTAGACTTTGAAATTTTTCTATCGGGCACTTTCGAACAACTTGAACGTCTCCCTTAAATACTCCTTCATGCCTTCAATACCGTTGACACCTTCCAAAGGAGTTCTTCCAATCAACTCGTTGGACAGAATCAATTAGGGAGATCTCGAGCTATTCAAGGAAAATGACGATAGCCCATCAATCCTGTTCGCCCATACAATCAGGATCTAAGTTTCCATAAATAGAATATTCCAAGTGTAATTTGCGGATCAAAAGAATCTAAGTTTACTTGATTTAATCAATACGAATACTAATCTTGAAATGCTATTTCCAGCCATGAGATCTTCCTTAACCGTACGAACCAAATCCTTAAGGATAAGCTTGTCTTAATCGAATGAAACTTTTCTTCGTCGGTCTGGAAACTCTCTTTGAATCTTGAGTCTGGAGGTCTTCAGATTTTGTCAAAAAAGTCTTCAAGTCTTCAGACTAGACTGATGGAAACGTTTTGTCAACTTCAAAACAAATCAGGAAGTTTTCTCTAACAATCTCCCCTTTTTTATGGTGACAAAACTTTCCTACTGATTTGGATATTTTCGACTGCAATACAACACTTAAGCTAACAAAGATATCTTATAATAAATTAGGATAAAGATAATGACGAATCTGCATCCACAGAAAAAACAAGTTAGTCCTGTAAAGACAATTATCAGTTATCTTTATCGAAATCATCAGCATAGCTTAAAGTACTACAATCAAAAGTTTAAAGCAATCCAAAGATCCAAAGATCCAAAATCCAAGTCAGTCCAATGTCCAAACAAAAGATAAAGTCAATCAAAAAACATTGAAATTAGTCCAAGAGTCAAAATCTGCAACCTCTTCCCCTTTTTGTCAACAAAGCAAAAAGGTAGAGATAAAAAAAATGAAATTTAAGAAGATTTGGGAATGCGAAAGAGCTGAAAGTCTCCCATTGACTTGACAGTATCTTCCAGCTTCTTCATATCCTCCTGCAGTTGCGCTATATCCATGGTCGCATGACCAACATACACATTTATGGATTGGAAAGCCCCTCTTTCCACACCAATTACATCAGCAAGAGTGTCCATGTCTACCACATACTCCTGATCTCTAACATTGAAAGAGAATCTATTCGCATCCAAAAAGCTTAGATTAGAATAGAAATATGTGGTAAGTTCAGAATAAGCAGCATCTGTCTCAGTACAGAATCGTTCAAGTTGAAGTTTCTCAAACTTTTCTCTCAACTTGATGTTTAAGGAGTTGAGAAAATCAAAGTCAACACTTCTTGGGTTCATCACCCCTTGCTTCAACAACTTGGAATAGACTTGTTTGTGTTCCTCAGGACGAAACAATTCTGCCCTTTTTCCTTGAATTTTCGCAGCAACACCCATCCTAGGCTTAAAATGCATTATCATCTTTTCATCGTCATCTTTTCCCTCAGGTTGATTTACTCCTCCAAAACAAGGATCGCTATGGAAAAGCCCTTTCTGCTGTACCAACAGGAACAACTCCCGAACGTTCCATGACTTTTAAGAAATGGGTCTCATTCCAATACCCATTTCTTTTAGAAATTCATCGATAAGAGTCATTGCAAGAGTCACCTTCTTTTAAAACGGAGTAAAGCTTGTAAGTAAATGCGGGCTTAATAGACCTTACGGGTTCGACATCCTCAAAGATTTCTTCCTCTGCTTGTTAGTGATGACGCTCATGTGATCTAGCAGGAGAAGAATGGCGCGGTTGAGAATGTTGTTGTTGACTTTCCTCCTGTCTTGAGGAGTCTTCTTCCTCGGTCAGATCGAAGTGCGTAGGACCCTCACGCATAAACTGTGGTCCCCTGCTTGCAATCCTTGACGACTTTCTTTGATACGACATTGTAACAGTCTTTGAGAGGATTTTCGAACTCAATTCGTGAGAAAGATGAGAACTTTAAAGATTAAACTAGAGAGAAAAGGTACAAGAGTGAAAAACTGAGCTCTAGGGTTTGTGGATAGAAACGAATAAGAATAAGAAGAACCGTATATAAACCAGTCGAAACAAGGTATTCGAAACGTCACAAAAGCAAAAATAAAAATGCATTTTAAAAAAATAACTGCCATTTTGAAAATAGATAACTATCTTTTTCAAAAAGATAACTGTCTTTTTAATGTCAATTAGAGATTAACAATCAGTCTTACTTTTTCGAGATTTTTATTTTAAAGACTAAAAGCACTGTAACCGAAATAACTTACAGTCGTAACCTTTGGTCTTCTGAGTCTGATCTTTTTGAGTTTGAGCCTTTTCAGATTTTATGCCTGAGTTTGAGCTTTATCAGTCTTTAAGAGATAAGATATTAAGTCTTGAACGAATAGACTCAAATGAGCTTTTCTCTAGCGGCTTTGTGAATATGTCTGCCAGTTGATTCTTTGAGTCGATAAATTGTATCAAGACTTCTCCATTTTGAACATGATCTCTAATAAAGTGATGTCGAATCTCTATGTGCTTTGCCCTCGAATGAAGAATTGGATTTTTTGTGAGATTAATTGCACTGGTGTTGTCGCATTTGATCTCGGTGCATGAGTCTTCGATTCCAAAGTCTCGTACTTGTTGCTTTATCCATAATATTTGAGAGCAACAGCTTCCAAGAGCTACATATTCTGCTTCTGCTATTGAAAGAGCTACAATACTTTGCTTCCTTGAAAACCAAGATACTGCCCTGTTACCAAGCAATTGACAAGTATCGGATGTGCTCTTTCTATCAACCCCGCAACCTGCAAGATCTGTGTCTGAATATCCAAGGAGAGTAAAGTCTCATTCCTTGGGATACCATGGACCAAGCTTAGCAGTTGTTGCAACGTATTTGATGATATGTTTCGCAGTGCTTAGATGTGATTCTTTGGGATCCAATTGAAATTTGGCACAAATGCAAACACTAAACAAAATGTCAGGTCTAGAAGCAGTAAGATAGAGAAGTGAACCAATGATACTCCTATATAGTTTTTGGTCGACTTTCTTTCCTCATTCATCTTTGTCTAGCTTCGAAGAACTTGACATTGGTATGTCAGTCTTTTTGCAATTCTCCAGTCCGAATTTTTTAGCAAGTTCTTTTGCGTATTTCTCTTGATGAATGAAAATTCATTCTCTCAGTTGTTTCACTTGTAGACTAAGAAAGAAGGATAGTTCACCCATCATGCTCATCTCGAATTCATCCTGCATAGACTTAGAAAATTTGTTGCACAGATTCTCATTAGATGATCCAAATATAATATCATCAAGATAAATTTGAATGAATAAAAAGCTTTTACCTTCCCTTTTGATAAACAAGGTAGTGTCTACTTTTCCTTTAATGAAACCATTTTGAATTAAAAACTTACTTAACCTTTCGTACCAAGCACTAGGTGCTTGTTTTAATCCATATAGAGCCTCTTCAGTCTGAAGACAAAGTCTAGTTTATTTGGATTTTTAAATCCAGGAGGTTGTTCCACATAAACTTTTTCTTGAATGAATCCATTTAGGAATGCACTTTTGACGTCCATTTGGAATAACCTGAAATTCTTATAGTAAGCAAAAGCAAGTAATAATCTAATTGCTTCTAACCTTGCTACAGGAGCGTAAGTCTCATCATAATATATCCATTATTTTTGCGTATATCCTTTGGGCACAAGTCTTGCTTTGTTCCTTATCACTTTTCCTTTTTCGTCCACTTTGTTCCTGAAAACTCATTTAGCTCCAATAATAGACTTACCTTTCGAACATCGTTAATGTTGAATTGCCTGAGTTCTTCTTGCATTGCTTAAATCTAGCTTTCATCAGTTAAGGCTTCTTCTATATTTTTGGGTTCTGTTTCAGAAATAAGTGCCATAGCACTAGACTCTTCTCGCCTTTTGGATCTGGTACGAATCCCCTCATTAATATCACCAATAATGAGTTCTTCAGGATGACTAGATTTATCCTTCCAGTTACTCGACAATCTGACAGGTTGATCTTTTTCTTGAGTTGATCCTTCATCATCAGTTCATTGTTTTTCTACTAGATGTGAACTGTTTCAGGGGATAGACCTTGTAGATACTGGAGTAGGTTTAGATTCTTCAGTCTGAATCGGTTGAATTTGCGGAGAGTCTTGAAATTTGACGTTCATTGATTTTTTCCACAGTTTGAGTCTTCTTGTTGAATACTCTATAAGCTTTGCTTGAAGTTGAGTATCCAAGAAAGAATCATTCGTCCGATTTTTCTTCAAACTTACCAACCTGATCATTTGCCTTTTTCAGCATAAAACATTTACAACCAAACACTTGAAAATACGAAACAATTGGCTTATTTCCTTTAAATAGTTCATAAGGAGTTTTCTCAAGAATTAGCCTTAAAAATACTATGTTAATAACATAACAGGCTATAGAAATAGTTTCAACTCAAAAACGTGAAGAAATACTGCTTTCAATTAAAAGAGTTCTTGCCATTTCTTGTAAAGATCTATTATTCCTTTTCACCACCCCATTTTGTTCTGGTGTTTATGGAGAGGAGAACTTATGCTGAAAACCAGATTCATCACAAAATTTAGTAAAGTCTTGATTTTCAAACTCACCTCCATGGTCTGTACGAATGCTTAAAAGGTTATAACCTTTCTCATTCTGTACTTTCTTAGCAAATTTTAAAAAATAAGAGAAAGTCTCAGACTTACTTGCAAGAAAGAAGACACAAGTAAATCGTGAAAAATCATCCACTATTAGTAGGCAGAATCTTTTTCCACCAATGCTTTGAGTTCTGGTTGGTCCAAAGAGATCGATATGCAGGAGCTGCAATACACGATTAGTGGAAACTTGATTTATTGGTTTAAAAGAATTTCTAACCTATTTTCCCAACACGCATGGTGTGCATAAGTCAGACTTTTGATAATTAAGGTTGGGTAGTCCTCGAACAAGTTTCTTGAAAGAGATTTTGGCAATTTGCTTCATGTTGATATGGCCAAGCTTTCAAAGCCATAGAGTCGCTTCATCTTGTGCATTGTGATATTTCTTGATTTATATCCAGAAGATAAATATTCCCATGTTTGCTTGATAAAATATTGAGAGAAGTTTTTACTAGTTCCCGAACATGTTCCTTCCGGAAGTTGATTTTGAATCCGATTATCGCATAATTGGCTTATCTTTGAGCAGATTGTAATTCAATCCTTCCACCAAGGAGACATTATTGATTGTTAGACTTCCAATTTTTACTATTCTGCGTCCAATAATCCTTTCTTTGCTATTACCACCAAAAGAAACTTTTCCTCCATCTATTTGGACAAGTTTTATAAAACAACTTGAATCTCTTGTCATGTGTCTTGATCAGCCACTATCCAAATACCATTTGATCTTCCTTTTGATAGTGACCTACAATTAAAAAGAAATTTAAGCTTTTTTTGGTACCCATATTTTCTTGGGTCCACTGGAATTAGTGCAATAAACAGTTTTTGCCCAATGCTTTTCAACAGGTCTCCAAACCATAGAGCATTCCTTTTGAAAGTGTTCTGAGGTTTGACACTTTGAACATTTGAGAGCATTTCGGCCAATAGGCTTTACAAAGGCTTTCTAAAAATGATTTCTATAAAAAGCTTTTGTTGGTCTTTGTTTGATTCTTTCCTTTACCTTTGAAAAATCGATTAGAGGAATTGTTAGGAGTCATACCAAGACCTAATTTGTTAAAATAGGGTCTTTGTATCAAAAGTATCTTATCCAACTTCTCGAGATCCATTTGATAATCTTTTTGAGATGTTTGAGATGTCATCTTTTAAACAGGTGTTTTCTCTTGAAAGAGAGTCTGCATTTTCTTTCAAAAGAATAAAATTTTTGTCTAAATTTTCAAAATTTTCTTTCCAAGACTTTTCCTATTGCTTCAATGTAGAATTCTCCTTTTTTTAACTCGGAGATCCTCTTCAGAGAGGTTTTGAGGCTAAGACAGAGTTCATCAATATATTTCGAAACTTTAATAGGAATTTTTAGATTACTTACCTCAATTTCACTGTCTAAGTCTGAGTTTGTATCTGTCTCAAGGTCTGACTCTGATTCCGATTTTGCCATTAAGCAAATGTTGGCATGATCATCATTACTTTCTTCACATTCAGTATCACTCTATGTTTCTGCTTTGAGAGTCTTTCTGTATTTCTCAATCTTTCCTTTCGTTTTCTTCAATAAAGGACAGTTGGGTCTGATGTGTCCCTTTTTCTTGCATTCAAAACAAATCACATCTTTATTGGATTTATCGTCGTCAGCTGATTTATTTTGAAACTTTTGAGAGCTTTGTTTCTTCCAATTGAATATTCTTCCCTTCTTGTTAAGTTTTCTGAACCTCTTTATCATAAGTGCTAGCTCTTCATCATCTAAATCTTCTTTAGAGTTTGTAACATCAGAATCATCGTTAGACTTTAAAGCAATAGACTTCTTACCTTTCGAATCTTCTTCATCGTTGGTGTGCTCCACTTCATCAGACTGAAGTGTCCCAATCAATTCGTCTACATAAAGTGGCGCAATCCTTTGTGTTTCCCTTATCGAAGTCTTTATATAATTCCAGTCTTTAGAGAGTCCACGCAGTAGTTTGTTGACCTTCATTTGTCCTGAGATTGGATGCCCTTGATAATCTAGATCATTCACAATTTCAGTGAAACGGCTAAACATATCAGTGACTGATTCTCCTGATCTCATTTTGAAGACTTCATATTGTCCCAGAAGGATATTGATCCTTGTCTCTTTCACTCGATCAATTCCTTCATAGGTAATGTGCAGCCTATCCTAGACTTCTTTTGCCATTTCACAAGAAGATTTTCTGTTATACTTAGTAAGAGATAAAGCATAATATAAAGAGTAAATAGCTTTAGCATCAAGAGCTTGTCTCTTGGTTACTTCTTCTTGAGTCATTTCGATAGGGACTGCAACTTCTTTTCCTCTCTCTGATCCTAATGCAGTTGTAGGAATGATTCCCTTTTCTACCACTTCCCATTCCAGAGGATCATTCGATCTTAGGAATGCTTTCATCTTGTTTCTTCATATGTTGTAATCTTTTCCAACAAACTAAGGAGGTCCGGTGTTGCTTTGACCTTCAACCAACCCTGGAGCCAACATACTAGCCATGGATCTTTAACTCAGAAGTAAAAACGCTATAGATAAATGAGTTTGCAGGCTCTGATACGAATTGATAGAACTACTATGAGCACCTAGAGGGGGGTGAATAGGTGATCAAAGAGATTTTTGCAAATCGTAACAGGATAGATTAGTCTTTAACAATTAATAGACTAAAAGAGCGAAGATTATCATAGACGTATGAAGCTGCTATGTAAGGTAAAGAGATTAGGGATAGAGAATCAAGACTCTAAGTTTATAGTGGTTCGGCTTAGACCAAGCCTACGTCCACTCTCCCGCACTGACAGCCCACTGGCTGGATTTCACTAACAATCAAAAGAGAATTTACAGTCTCGCGTTCTTGATTCCACACTGTAGAGACTCTACTACACTTCCTCAAGGTCTCATAGATATTCAGTCTCTTTTTTTACTACAAGTAAAGTTCAATGAATAAGATCACAAAAGAACAAGGAGATTCAGACTTTGAAATTTTTCTATCGGGCACTTTCGAACAACTTGAACGTCTCCCTTAAATACTCCTTCATGCCTTCAATACCGTTGACACCTTCCAAAGGAGTTCTTCCAATCAACCCGTTGGACAAAATCTATTAGGGAGATCTCGAGCTATTCAAGGAAAATGACAATAGCCCATTAATCCCGTTCGCCCATACAATCATTATCTAAGTTTTCATAAGTAGAACCTTCCAAGTGTAATTCGCGGATCAAAAGAATCTAAGTTTACTTGATTTAATCAATACGAATAACTGATCTTGAAATGCTATTTCTAGCCATGAGATCTTCCTTAACCGTACGAACCAAATCCTTAAGGATAAGCTTGTCTTAATCGAATGAAACTTTTCTTCGTCGGTCTGGAAACTGTCAATGAGGACAGTCTTCAAGTCTTCAAACTAGATTGATGGAAACGTTTTGTCAACTTCAAAACAAATCAGGAAGTTTTCTCTAATAGTCATTTTCTATTTTTTTTTTTTTGGGTAAAAGTAAGGAATATATTTGGGAAATGCTAAAATTGTGGCACCCTGAAAACACCTAAGATCGCCATAGGTACTTATCGCTCCACCTAATGAACACTAGTTACATCTCTTAGTAGAAGCATCGTAGTTCATAGGCATTTTTTTTTTTAAAACGGTCTCAGCGCACCTTATTAGTGGAAGCATAAACAAGTCTCACCATTCCTCCCTCCAGTAACCATAATGCAATGCACACTAACTACGCACCATATAAAAAGATGAAGCCGAGCCACTTGTTATTTACATATTTTCATGATGGATTTCTCGGGTCGGTACATCCAAAAAGAAAAGCCAAGACTTTTAGCTAAACTTGGCCACAGCTCAAAAGAGATCTCGACCCTCTATATCGATCACGTGTCATCCTCCATCTACAAGTGTCGGCTATCCTCAAAAAGTGTCAGCTCCCCACTCCTCACGCGGGCCATCACACCCAGCCCGGTGCGTCGGGCGGTGGTGGCGGCAACATCTCCCACATCACTCTGTCACGGCGGACGTGGACCGACAAGAACTCCTGGACGACCGGGCCCCCAGCCAGGCCCACATCATACATCACTAGCACACGAACCCGTATAAACGTCAGACCAGGGATGGTGGCACAATCTATCTCCATACACTCGACCTCCACGTCAGATGGAAGGCCGTAAAAGGTACTCCGCGTGACCGGAGGGAGAGACATCTTTCTAATCTGAAATGTTTGTCCCCAAAAGGGGTGAGTACAACCACTCAGCAGATAAAGGATCCATTAAACTACTCAATGCAACACACAGAACAATCAAGGCATCACAAACCAAGCACATATCATTCATGCATCCAAGCATAACTTACCTTGCAGACATGCATATGTCATCCTACCATATGTGCATACACCATCATGCACTCACCATCAAGCATTCATGCGTATCCATCTGCCATAGGTGCATATACAACCATGCACACATCATCAAGCATTCATGCATATCCATGCCTCATGTGCATATATTCCATGCACTCATACATATCACATCATACAGCCATGCATACATGTCACCATACCATGCATGATTCAATTTCAACTTTTTATCTTTCACTTGGGTCACCACATTTCTCTTTCCCGGGACCAGTGATTGCATCCCATATTTTATCGCTCGCATCCCACTTGGCATCGCGAGGAACCTCCGGCACACACTGTCGGGCATCCGGCACCCCCACATCCCGGGCATCTCGCATCCCAACTAGCATCACGAGGTATCCCCTCGGCACACACCTCCGAGGCTTCCGACACCCTCACATCTCGGGCATCCGGCATTCCCCTTTCCGGGCATCCCGACACTCCCGGGGCATCGTCGGCTCACCCCTCCGACGGTATTCTCATTTATCATAACTCATATTCACAATTTATGTCTCAATATCAACATGGCACGTGATGTGATGGCAATCAAGTCAATTTCAGCTTTTCATGATATATCTAATGTCAAATATCATCACATGTGCAGCAAGATTCAATCACTTACAACAATACAATTTATGGGACTCATGCAAAACAGAATAGTGAATGCATTACAGCCTTTGAAATTCGCACAATCCAGCTTGCGCAGTTTTAGAAAATATTTCCCTTAAATACCCAAATGACCTTTAAAAATTATGAAATTTGAACATGTGATAGTAAAGACATAAGGGCAGATAGTTCATGAAGAACAATACACCAAAAGGCCTTCATATCATTCGGTATAGATCAAGCATCACAGCACCATTATTATAACTATTTAACTTGCACAGTTTTTGAAACATTTTTAGTTAAATGGGCAAATGAACTTCAAAAATTATGAAATTTGAATATGTTTCAGGGAAGTCATAGAGAGATATACTTCATGAAGAACACTTTGCCGAAAGAACTTCATAGAAAATGATATACCCCACGCATTAAAACTGACTAAGTCCGAACGCGTCAGATTACACGATTTTAGAAATATTTCCAATTAAATACCCTAATGACCTTAAAAAATCATGAAATTTGCTTATGTGGTAGTAAAGACCCTAAGGTAGATTTTTCATGAAGGAATCAAAGTCAGATTCGTCCTAGATAATTAAATATAGGCGGTTAAAACTTCTGTTCCTAGTACCGAAATTTCCAGATTCAACACCCTCCGAAAGACCACGATTTCACCAACCTATTCTTGTTGGTTTTCTCTAAATTTTTGATATGTTAAACCTCAGGATGTCCTTTACGTCTTTTGTTAAGAAATCGAAGTGAAATTTCAACAAAAAGTTGGCCTTACAGTCCATGCATTCATCAAGGGTAGTTACCGAAATTTCCAGATTTAGTCTTTCCAAAGAATAAAGATTTCACCTACTTATACTTGTTTTTTTTGTCCCAAATTTGAGTATGTTATATTTCAAGAAGTCCTTAACAACTTCCATTTAGAAGTCACGGCAAAAATCCAACTCAAACATCACATGCAAGCCAATAGAACATCCAAGGTGGAACTGTTTTCTCAAGAACAGTTTAGTAGCCTCAAACATCCCTCTTAAAACTTCAACTTTTAACACCCTAAACATCCGAAATTTATCACCATTCGAGCACACATACTAGGCACAACATGCAAGAGTAGATCAAGGATCCCACTTGCCTCTAGACCGAGCAAACAGCGAGCACACGGCGACTGGAGACGGCGGCGACGGATGACGGACGATCGGCTTCCTTCTTCTTCCGCCGCTCACTCACCCTTTCTCTTGATTTCTCTCTTCCCTTCGGTAGCTCTCTCTCTCTCTCCGATGACGCTTCCCCCTCATCATCAACTGGTTCTCTCAAATTTTCCTCTCTTCAATGATGAACAATAATTGATTTTGCATGAAGGACACTTGGACTAAGGGGAAACACTTGACAAAATCTTCATGAATAAGGGTGGGCCGGTTCCTCCTTTCGGGCTCTCCTTGGTCGACGGCCCAATGGGGCTCCATCCGGCCGGGCTTGAGGCCAGCTTGGTCGACAGCTCCTCCTCCTCCTTTGGGCTTCGCGGCTAGGCCCAAATGGCCGAAGGGTGGGGCTTCTTGTGGGCTGGTCTTGAGCTAGAATTTTGGCCCACACCTCATCCTAATAATCCTCCTTAAACCTGAATTTTATAAACACCTAATTGAAATTTATAATTCACAAAAACTTTGTGACCTAATTTAAGAAATTCCAATCCATAATTCACATGGCCAAAAATAGAATTTTCTTATTAAATAATTACCCACCAAAAGCTTGGCCAAAAATCTCAATGCAAAAACATGAATTAAAGCTACTCTAAGGATTGACAATAAATTCTAGGATGCCACAATTCTCCCCTCCTTAGAGAATTTCGTCCTCGAAATTTGACATCGCCTATGTTTCTTTAAACAAGTGAGGGTACTTTTCCCTCATCTCACTTTCACTTTCCCATGTGGCTTCCTCCACATCATGATGTCGCCATAAAATCTTAACCAATGGTATTTTCTTCGTCCGTAGGACTTGTTCCTTTCGATCCGGTACTTGCACAGGCTCTTCGATGTACGTCACTTTCTCATCTACTTTGATGATTTCATGATCGAGTATGTGACCAGGATTCGGCTGGTACTTACTCAACATCGTTACATGAAACACATCATGTAAATTCCCCAATTTAGGAGGCAGCGCCAAACGATAAGCTACATCTCCTATTCTCTCAAGTATCTCAAAATTGGTATCGAGGCAAAATGGGATTGTTCGAGATGAAACGATGCCAATTCACACGAGCCTTCTTCCGCCTTAAAGCCTCCCAAGCCGAGCCGACCGAGAACACGCCCGACTAGTCCTCAGACCAACAAAAATGATCTTGGCTCCTAAACAAGGAGGGGATAGGCGAATCCCAAGACTCCAACACAGACCTGATAGCCTGCCCATAGTTAGAGAAGAGATCTGCCACCGTGGCCTGTCGAGAGAGACTGGAATTGTAGATGAGCGAATCTGAGAAATATAAGTTTAAAGGGTCCATAGTGTGACATCCCGATTTTCCAATTTCTATTTTCAGTGAATTTAGATGGGCATTTCAACTTTGCACATATAGTTCATTTCCATGAGTTGGCCACTCATGTGAAAACCAGTCTATCAGGTGAAGTCGTTAAGAAATTCTAATGCATCGACTCAAGAATTTGACCAGGAAGCAACCTCTCGATCGAGCTTATCTGCAAGGGTCATTACGGCACAACTAAAAATTGATTAGAGATCGGAGATAGGTTGACTCGACAGAGGTATGTGGTCGAGTGTGGGTGATTCCACCAGATCGCACTATTCTTGTCGGTCGGCACTAGACCTGCTTTTTTCTCGATTGGGTACCCTATGCCCGTAGTTGAAACCTTGAGGTAACTCCGACAACCGAGAGTCGCCAATGTGTCAGAGATGTACATCATCGCTTGAAAATCAACCACAGGTCAATTGCATAAAAATTTCTAAAAGCTACCCGGTAGGCTAGGACGCGCTAGTATCGTGCTAGACTGAAATTAACCGTGAAATTGAAAGTGAATTCAGAAATTGGAAGTCCGATGGTGTCACATATCTTATGAGGAACATGGATTAATTTTATGGACTTGGATTGAACTCAATTGAAAGAGAATCAAATGGAATTGATGAATGTGTTGTATAGGATTTCATGCCACAGCGGAAAATAAAATTGAACCTATTGGAATAAGGTTGTGGAGGTTGGAGATAGTGGATCGATGTCATGATCGGAAGCCCAAGAGAAGAAGATGTTGACAAGTGGAGGGTTGGGATTGACTCTCAAAAAGTGGGGGTGTCACTTCCACCAATTAACTCCATCTTCAAACTTGCCTCTTGGAATTTTTAAAGGAGAAAGGAGGGGGGAGCTCGACTGAACCAGCTGTTGCCGGCCGCTCCTTCGCCCGCTCGACGCCGCCGCTTGTCGCCGTCGCCGTCGCCACCGCTCGACACACGTACGCCGCCGGTGCCGCGCCTCCTCTGCCTGTTCGCCGACCATCTCGCGCGCCGCTCAGCCTCGATCGCACGACTAGGACTCCAAGGTGTTGTCCAGCTGCTGCTGCCGTCGCCGGAGAGTCGCCGGAGGGTCG
Organism: Eucalyptus curtisii; assembly: GCA_017140595.1. NCBI lineage: Eukaryota > Viridiplantae > Streptophyta > Magnoliopsida > Myrtales > Myrtaceae > Eucalyptus > Eucalyptus curtisii. The sequence continues at coordinate 24,005,178 of CM029500.1, read as the reverse complement.
ACGAAGCCACCGCCTCACCCGCACGAGCAGCTGCCGCGCCTGTCCGCCGGTGCCGCGCCCAACCGAACGCCGTGCGCCCTCTGTCCGGCCAAGATCGGACACCGGATTTCCAGCTCACCCCCAAACCTTCAAGGCCCGTTTCCGAGCTCTTCCGGTCCCCTTTTGGCCTTTCCCCGAGGAGGTTTGTCGTCGGGCTCGCCGTCGTCTTCGCTGGGAACTCATCGGAACGCGATTTCGGTGAGTTTAGCTCACTAAACCTCGGTTAGAGGGTTAATTATGCTTTAGGTTTGCTTAGCTTAGGTTAATTGAGCTTAGGTGGTTCGTTTAATTTATTTAAGTGTAAATTAGATTAAGATGTTTAATTAACTTAAGGTGTGTTTAATTTAGGGTTAAGTGAAGGTTTAAATTAATATAAGCCTTGATGTGACATAATGGGTTTTATTTTTTATTTATTTAAATGTTTCGAAATTCTGGAATTTTTAATAATTTATTGTACTCTGAAAATTTATGTAAAATCAAAAAAATTATTTATGACCTCAATTGCTCAGAATTTCGTCTTTGATCGGCTCTTTGTGTATTTAGAATTTTAATTTGATGAATGAAAGTTATAAATTGAGTGTTGATTGTGAAAAATATGGATTTTATTTAGAAAATCCCTGGTGTGGGGTTTTGATACAAAATTTGGATTTTTAAAGATTATATTAAATAGTGGCGTTTGAGAAAATAAGAAATTAGTCCTTTTGGTTCGAAATTGACGTGTCCCCATGCACATGATTAAATTTTGGAATATTTTTAATATGAAGAAAAGAGGCCGGGATCACTATTTTAATTGAAAGTACTGATTGAAAATCAAAGTATCCTGGGCTGAGTATGATTTGATCGTGTGATATTTAAGAGGAATTCGTCCTGGGCCGTTGAGTCGGATTTGCCCCTATATGGGATGCCCATGTAGTGGTTGCGGGTCGCAGTTGATTCTGGGCCCATGCTCCTTCGGGAACGTCGTCGAGGTACTGACGAAGCCGTGCTCCAAGGTGGGGAGACGATGCTTGGCTATATGCTAGTAGATAGCCGAACTGCGAGTAGGCTATGTCCATGTGTGGAATTGAATAAAATGAGATCGCATGCTGTGGTTGTGATTATGTGAAATGGATTGCGTTTCATTTGTTCATATTCCTAATACTACCTGTAATTGAGTGATTGAAAATGTACTAACCTGCAGGAAGGAAATAATTCGAGGTGAGTCTTCTGTATTGTGTGGCTAGGCCACCCCGGGGTATATTATCTTTCTAATAGGGTTTTAGGAGGGGTGAACTTGCTGAGACAATGTCTCACCGCGTTGTGGGAAATTATTACAGGGCCGTAGATGGCAGGACCTCCGGAGAAGAATGGCATTCCAGTGCACATTGTTCTGCAGGTGCATAGTTCCCCTGACTCTGGAAGTCATTGGGTGTACAAGCTGATCAAGTCCACCGTCTGGATTCAGGTGTCAGTGGATGTCCGGGTGCCACATAGGTTTAACGCATGGTTCCGTTTTGGGGTCGATGGCTTTAGGTTTGGTCCACTAGATACTTTTGACATTCCACTTGCTGTGGTGGATGCCATTTTGCGTGAAGGGGTAGCTCACCTTCCTGATGGTGGAAGATGTGGGATCGACGAATGAGTTCGACTAGTAGTCATAGGACTGTTCCTCTTTTTGGTGGACCGATCCCTGTTGTGCAGACTGACCCTTTTTTATGCACATAAACTCTGACCAATTTTTGGATGTTTGTAAACTCTGGAAGATTGTATATGAAAGTATGTTGGTGTGTTTATTGATTTGATCTTCCTGCTGTCCTATCCCGTGAGTTTTTGTCAGGGATTTTATAACATGTTCCGCATGCGCATAATAAATTAATTGGGTCGGCGACACCACGTGGGAATGTCGCATATGCATGACCATGGCGAGTTGTTCACATGTCTCGGGGTTCAAAGCGTGACACAAGGGTGCCATTCGTCAAACCAGTTGTCAAACCAGAGTGCACCATAAGGACTCTTTATATGAAAAAAATTTTTAGATATGTTTGAGCATGGTTGCCTTGTTGTACTCGCGTAGTCTCTGGATACTAAGCATGCCCTCCGCTTTAGAGAGGCACACATCATCCCAGGAGACCTTGGCACCCCATTTGCCCAACTCAGGGCCTCTCCAAAGGAATTGTTTGAGAATACACTCAATCTGGTTCAGAACTGACACCGGAAGAATAAAGAGACTCGCCTAATAGGCTTGAATGGCATGAATAACTGACCTGATCAGTTGTAGGTGCGCAGCAAAGGATAGAAAATGATGGGTCCAGGATTGCACCCTCGCTGTAATGCATCTGATAAGAGCAGGAAAATCCGACTTTCCCAGCCTTGACGTGATAATCGGTACTCCCAGGTAACGGACCGGCAAGTTCCCTTCTGGAAAACCAGGCTCCAGTAGGAGTTGATTCCTTAGGGAAGGCGAGCCTCTAGACAGGAACACCTCGCGCTTTCTTGAATTTGGCTTCATGCCACTCCAAGAAGAGAAGGTCTAGAGTCCTTCCTTGAGGAGCGTCATAGAAGGTAGGTGTCCTTCGCAAAAGAGAAAAACATCATCTGCAAAGAATAAATGCGAGAGGGAAGTAGGTCTGCGCCTCCAAAAGAATCTAAAATCCGGGTGTAACGAGCATCTCTCAAGAATCCCAGAAAGCACCTCCATAACCAAGGTGAATAAATAGGGAGATATGGGATCACCTTGACGCAGGCCACGCCCACTAAGAAAGAAACCATGAAGCTCCCTGTTCAACGCAATGGAAAACTGAGGTGTCCGAACACAAGTCATGATGAGCTGGACCAGACGATTAGGGAAACGGAAAGCAAGGAGAACACTCTCAAGAAACCGCTTATCCACAGTATCATAGGCCTTTCTGAAGTCTACCTTAATCGCACACTTAGGAGTATAAGGCTCCAAATGGAAGCTGGAAAAGAGTTCTCGTGCCAAAAGGATATTATCCTTGATCCGCCATCCTTTAATAAATGCACTTTGAGACGGGCTCACCAGATCCTTCAGCACTGAAGCAATCCTATTTGCCAACACTTTTGTAATAAGCTTGTAGATAGTGTTGCAACATGCAATAGGTCAGTATTTGTCAATTGAAGACGCATTAGGAACCTTCGGCACCAAAACTAAAATGGTATTGTTGACTTCCTTCAAGAGTCTCCCCGACGTGAAGAAATCCCTAACAGCCGACCGGACTAATCCTTCTAGTCTCACGGAAAGCACACTTTTCACTTCGTACCTGCCTTCGAGTGAAAAGTGGAAAGTTCGATCCACGTACTCTTATGTTGTCCCGACCACTCACTTGAGAAAACTTCTTTGATTTTTGAATTCTCTTTTTATACACACGAGATGGCTCTCCATCCAGATGTCTAATAATGGAGCAAATCTCCATTCCTCCTAACTCTTCTTTGGACTACCGTTATCAGCTCCAGCTATCCCCTTTTTGAGGCCCTCGTCAATGCCTTTATCTTCCTCTTCTTCTGTAATGCATGAATGGATGTTTCCTCATGTAGTGTGCTTTGTTGAAGGGCTTGGTCTTCTTACTTGAGAAGACTGCTCAGTGGGAGTGTCCTATCCTTAGGGAGGTATTCGACTCATTGATGTACATCGAACTGAAACTGAAAATAATCGATTTCTCAATTTCAATTACAGTTTGCATGACACACCATGTGTAGCTAAGGGAGCGATGTAAGAATGATTATCTTGCCTGTGTACACCCCCCAGAGTCGATAGATGGTTTCAGGTAGACATAGATAAACAAGGCCGACTCACAAGAATAGGAATCATTTTCAATGGTTCAATTCATTGATTCATCTACCTATTGGATTAGTAGCACAAGCCCTTTCCTACGTATAAATTCATGCTTGCGCTATGTGCTTAAAATTCTAACTTTAGTAGAGTCTAGAAGGCACGGGAGTCCCCTTTTTGCCCTTTGGTTGGTTTATCCCCTCGGGTCGGTTGGGGAGAAAAGGTTTTTTGTTGCCGGAAAATCCCTTTCCGTGGATGATCGGAGCCTATGCTTTAGGAGATCAGGAGTTATTTACTTAGTTAATAAAGGATCGGTCGTAAACCAATCCTCTCGGCTTCTCAGGCTTTGAGTCCGTGATCCTCCTACTAGTGTCCTGCTCTGCGAGTTCCTCTTAAAAGCTGCAGGATCAGATGACTTGGAAGAGTCCCTTCGGAAGTGTAATCAGCCGATAAAAGAGTCCGCTGAGCTCGGACTCCAAGAAGAGTTCTAGGAGGTGCGTAGCGCTCTGAACATTAGTCTTTTTCGATGCTTTTCATACGACCCACGGAGCGGTAACAAGGAAAGTCGAGATGAAAGTCCTATGGCTGGGAATTTATTATAGTTTAGATCAACAGTAAACAAGGTAATCTAACTCTGCTATGTGTCTAGTGTTGAAATCAGTCTTAGTTCGTTCATGAGGAAAGTGCAAGTTAGTGCTAACTAAGAGACTCATTAAGACCCTCACTGGTGGATCGGAACGCCTTGCCTACGAAAGAATCCCCTTCTCAGTCAGACTAGTTTGATTTTCACTAATCTGAATCTGATGTGGGAGCATCCAACATCAGTCCATCAATCAACTCAGAACCATCGATGCTTATCCAAGCCAATAAAGAAATTGGACATTATGTGCTTCGGTGGATCGTTTTGAATGAATAATGTCAATTACTTATCAATGGGAGGCCATTTTAAATGTCTTGCATGACCAATTGATGAAATTTCAAGAGGATTATTTTCCAGTCAAGGGAGGAGCTCGAATTTTGGGAAGGTTAAAGGTTCACGAATGCAGTTCAAGAATATGGAAAGCCAAAGGTTCGAGAATGCGGAAGGCCGAAGAGTAAAGACATTTAGTTCCCATGTTAATAAAGGCTTTTCTCAAGTTACTAGGTGTCTTTATTTTTATGTAGCTCAAGAGTCGAAGGTTAAGTTCGTAAGTGTATTTTTTATATTTCCTATGTCTAAAATCCTCTTATAAATAGGGAAAAACTATCCATTGTAGGAGATACGAATTTGATCAATGAAAATGGTGAGATTTCCTCTACTTGAGTGAATTCCTTCGGAGAGTGGATAACTCCTTTCGGTCTCTTTATCCTTGGAGCATAGATCACTCCTTGGTAGTGAGCCAAGAAGCCCTTTATCCTTGGCTGGTGGAATCTTTAGGCCTTGGTGGTGAGCTTCTCCTATCCCGAAGTCCTTTATCCTTGGCTGGTGGAAGCTTTAGGCCTTGGTGGTGAACTTCGTAGATCTCGATCCTCTTCTTCGGTTGGTGGCGTCGCCTTTATACCTTTGAAGGAGGTCGTTCTATTTCCTTATAATGATTATAATCAATTGGAGGTCAGGAACGACCAATGCCATAGGTTAGCTTAGCTAACAACCCGAAGGCTCCCTTCCAACTTTCATGTGTGCTCTCCCTTTTTCAATCCATCCTATCATTACAGCGACAAAAGGGTGGAGTGCTAAACTCTTCAAAGAGCCCTAGAGGAGGTATCAGATCTGATGCCTAGCTCGTATCAAACACGACCCATCAGATTAGTAAGTTAGCACTATCTTCTAAAGCCCTTTTCAGGAGAAGGATCACAAGGGACATCTTTCGGCCTCCCATCTTGATATGTGCCAAAGTCACTGATTAGGCTTTTCGCCAATTAATGAAACTCTCTATGGAAGGGCCTTGCGAGATTCCTGTTGAGGAGAAGGGGAGTGCATGCATGGCTGACCCTGATCCTTATTATAGTTATAGTGACCTCCATCCATTAGATAGTTGAGATCACCAAGGACTTGTGATCCACTGTCGAACCTATTCCAATGGCTTGAAGTACGATCGTCGGATTCGTATCATAATTAAAACGAAATCTTGATTCATAGCATATAATTCACGATCTATTTTGGATTGAATTGCTCATTCAATAGACCAAGATTATGCTCGTCTATTGAAAAGCTCCGAACCCCTACTGGGAAAGCACTGTATCTCACAACAAAGGCGGACGAGACGATTTCCACAAATTACACTAAGAAAGTTCCTTTTGTCGACCACTCATTTTGAATTCGGGCCCAAAAGCGTCTTTCGAAGCACCTCATCTTGATAAAGGCCAGCTACACAAATGCAGGAAGAGATAGATTTGTGATGAGAGGTGGTAAATGGGTTGGGGCCAAGAATTCATATTAAGAAGCCCTTTCTTCCATACGCATGCTACGATATGGTTTGAATGTTCGTATGATAGGATAAGACAGACCAACACCTTTCTTCTTATCGAAAACTATCAATCATCCATTTGAGCAAGGCTCCTGCTATTTTGATTCAAAAGGCGCTTTGCTTTCAATATCATTGAATCGATGCTCTTTGAAAGCGTTCTGCCGACGCTGCTCATTGGTCAGGAACCCCATTCGCCGTTACTTTTGAGTCAAGTTGGGCGTAGATCAACATGCTCTAAATCGCAAACTTGGAAAATGGCTTTCAGGTCGAGGAAAGCTAGATTCGGATTCAGAACTTGAAATCACTTAATACTCATATTGTTGGGGGGATTCCCAACTAATCTAAGTAGAGGATTCTTTTCCCATGGGGGAGGATCTATCTTATTATTGAACGAATGGGAGGAGAGCCGTAGCAGTGAGCTGGCGAAAATGAAATGAAAAACCAATTTCATTACTTTCTTTTCATAGAAATAAAATCCATAATTGAAATGCCCATACCCAAATTCGGGTTTTATTGAACGAAACCTCCTTTCCAACAATGGTTGCTTTCCCCCTTACTCAACATAGGCCGATTTACATCGTTTTTAGGGAAACTCTGCATTTGGAAGAACTTATTCCCACTTACTTGGTTTCCCTTGCACTAAGATCCTTAGCACGTCTTCCAGTAAACCGACGAGTAGAGTCTAGCCGTCCCGAGTGATTTTCACTGCTAAACCTCGGGTCAGACTGGTGTCTTGATCGGACATAATGCTCCCCTTTCGTCATAAGGCGTGGTTTCTCACCACCTAATGATGATATCACATCACGATCATCGGGAAGCCCAGCACGAATTCCATATGTAGATTCTAATTGAAATTAAAAACTTGAAGCTTTTTTAGTTCTAGATGATGCAAGGACAATTCTTATTCTGGATCCAATCCAATCTTCAGACCTACACCTATAACTTCTTCAAATGTAGATTTGCCCGAACTTATTTAATAAGGCGAGATGGAGACCTTCATTTCGACCCTCGTGATCGAGCTTTCGATTGTAAAGAACGCGGAGCCATAGTCAAACGATCGAAACCAGCTTGAGAGCGTCGAACCTTATCCACTTGAAGTGCTCACTTCTACTCCTGTCCTATTGTGGAAGCAGTGGCCGGAAGCTTCACCGTGGGGGTGGGAGGTCTGATGGAGCTTATTAGATCCACAACCGAGACGAAGCCACCCCTGGAACCCGGGAGCGAAGTTATCCCTCTTGAGACTAGCCAACAAAAATCCATTGCGGGATTAGAACCTACAAAGACTAACCATGGAGGTCACTGAAGCTGCTGAATCGACCTCTGAAAAAAGCTTTGAAAAAAGCAGAAGAAGAAAAAGAACTACTGCGGTTAAGGAACAAGTTGCACGATCTTTCTTTTTGCACGGTTTGATTAGGCTTTATTCCCGAACACACTTTTTAAATGCTCTGGTGGAGCTGGAGAAGCAAGACTAGTCCTTATTAGTAAAGCTTCAGCCCTGCCTTTCTAATTGGCATCTTTTGATGGGAATATTTCCTACCCTTCCGGGTAGTTCTTCCTTATGAAGGTGGGATTGTAAAAAGACCGGTTGAAGGGCAAACTTTTTGGAGTGCTTTTTATACTGCAGCTACTGCTGCTGATCAATATACTCCTTTAATCTAGTCTGTGGCATCCCAAAATTCACGACGACCTCTAGTTACATTAAAGTCTATGAATAGGTGATGGAAGTACCATAAAGTTATTTTATAGCCATTTAATCCATAATTTGCAATAAGATTTATGGCCAAGCTTTTAATGGATAATTATGTGATAGGAAAGAAAATTCTATCATTGGCCATGTGCATTATAAATTGGAATTTATGGATTTGTGACTACAAGTTTTATGGCCTTATTATTATTATGCAATTAGGTATTTATTTAAATGAGGATTAAGATGTATTATTAAAAATAAACTTGGGCCATTTAAGTTTGGACTTTAGGCCCAAGAGTGCTGGCCTAAAGTGGGTCAAGAGGCCCGGCCCAAGGAGCCCATCAAGTGGTCGACCAAGCTGGCCCAAGCCCGACCCATTGAAGGCCCATCATGTGCATGGCAAAAATGCCAAGTGGCAAGAAAAGCTTGCCAAGTGTTGCCCCTTTGTAACCAAGTGTCCCTCCATGCAAAAAATGGGAGCATGCAAGGGTTTTAATTTGACTAAAAGGAAAAGGGGGAGGGTGGATTTCGACCAGAAGAGAGAGAAGAGAGAGAGAGAGTACCGTCCAAGGAGAGAAAGAGAGAAAGAGAGGAACAGAGGAACAGAGGAAGAGAAGACGCTGTTGAGCCCGCCTAGTCCCGCCGTCGTTCTTGCTGTGTTTTCTTTGAATTGAGGCAAGTGAAGTCCTAAAACCTACTCTTTGCATTGCTGTGTGTAGGTTTAGTAGATGGTAAGTCTTGGTTGTGGTAGATGGGATGAGATTTCGGAGCTTTGAAGAGAGATTCGTTGGTCATGCATGCTGATTTCGGAAAGACCAGTCCGACCGTCCGCGAGTTTGTGTGTTGCATGTGACATTTTAGGTGGAATCTTGCTTTGACCTCTTCATGAAAGTTGTAGATAATATCTTGAAGTATAACATACTAAAATTTGAGACAAAATGGACAAGTATTAAGGGACGAAACCCTTTTTCTACGAAAACATTAGATCTGGAAACTATTTTGTTGACCTCTTGGTGATTTCGTGTGTTGCATGTGACTTTTGAGTTGTAATTCCACTTCGACCTCTTCATGAAAGTGGTATAGAACATCTTGAAGAATAACATACTGAAATTTGAGATAAAACGAACAAGTATTTCTTGGTGAAACGATTTTTCCTTTGGAGAGACTAGATCTGGAATTCGTCGTGATGACCTTCAGTGGTTTCGTGGTCTGTAAAGTAACTTTCTTGTTGAAATCTCACTTTGATCTCTTAACGAAAGTTGTAGTATACTTCTTGAGGTAGAACATATAAAAAATTTAGAGGAAATGAACGAAAATAGATCGGTGAAACCGTTGTCTTTTGAAGAAACTGGATCTGGGAAAAACGCTGCTTCGACCTAGTATGATTTCCGGATTTTTATAAAATCATAAATTTAAAATTTGATAGTGTGTCCTTAATAAAAGTTGTAGGTAATATTTTTAGGAACAACATACTGAAATTTCAGATTAAATAGACCAGTAATGACCAAGGAAACGATTTTTCTTCAACACGGGTAGATCTGGAAAAACGATACCGAGAATAGGAAAAGTAAATCGATTTTATCTTTTAATCCAGAACGAATTGGACTACGATTTCTTCATGAAACTTGTACTTCTAGGTCTTAAATACAGTGTGTCCAAATTTCATAATTTTCTGAGTTTATTTAAAGGATTAATCGAAATTTTTTTCAAAACAGTGCATGGATGATGTTAAAATCCTTTTTCGGTGATGCATGGACCTGTACGTATTCTGTGAAGCCTTGTTTGATATGGTGTTCTTCACGAAATGTGTTTTCTTAGATCTTATCTACATTGTGGTAAATTTTCAGAATTTATTTCCATCGTTTGCTAATTTTCTAGAATTTTTCATGAATAGCACGCATTCTGTTTAAGCTGGAAATTGTTTTATTTACTGTTTATTGGATTTATTATGTAAATCATGATATCCTGGATTATTACTCGTGCAATGACATGATGAGATTCATTCATTTCATATGATATCAAAGGATTGATGGATTTTCATGAACTCAATGAAGTTTCAGAACCATTGCATCAAATGATACTTTTCCCAAGGCATATTATATGATTTTAAAAAGGGCTGTTGTCAAATCATTGGCATTGTTGCATCAAATGTGAAATTGAAAATGAGATGTATGGGAATATGCATTGTGGTGATGAGAAGGCCGTCGGAGGTGTGAGCCGACGATGCCCCGAGAGTGTCGGATGCCCGGAATGTGGGGGTGTCGGATGCCCGGTGGCCTAGTGGCGTAATTTCGGAGGGTCCTCGGGAGTTTCGAGATGCCCGGTGGTATACGGTACGTAATTCCAGAGGGGGAAATCCTGGTGGTATGTCGGTACGTAATTCCGGAAGCCCCGGAGGTTTGTGCCCGGGGGATGCCTCGTGATGCTAGTTGGGATGAGAGATGCCCGGAATGTGGGGGCCGGATGCCCGGTTGTATTTTGAATACATGCCCGGAGGTTCCTCGCGATGCCCGGGCCGGGTGCGAGAGATGAATTGTGGGATGCAAACATTGGTCCCTGGAAAGAAAACCTGATGAGATCCTTGTGAAAGATAAGAATTGAAAATGAATCATGTGCATGGGTGTATGCATACGGCATGATGCATGATCGGCTTATCAAAATAAATTGATACTATTTGATATTGAAAATGCGATCATGAAGGCATGAATGGATCTCATGGTGATGTATGCTTGATAGCATGGATGATATGAATCATGGTGGTATATGCACGATGGCATGGTGAGATATGCATGACTGGATGGTGGTATATGCACATATGGCATGTATGTGCATGAATGGTTGATGATGAGTGCATGATGATATATGCACATATGGTATGATGACATATGCATGGCTGCAAGGTAAGTTATGCTTGAATGCATGAATGATACGTGCTTTGTTATGATGCCTTGATTGTTTTGTGTGACGCAATGAGTAGTTTGGTGGATCTTTACTGCTGAGTGGTTGTACTCACCCCTTTTGGGGATTAACATTTCAGACTAGATAATATTCCTCTGCTGCCACTGCCACCAGTAGATGGATCAAGTGGTTGGATATGACCACGAGGAGGAGGATAGCAAAGGAAGGAACTTTTGGACGCCGACACTAATCGATGGACTTTAAGTATACGACTGTTGGAGGAGATGTCGGTCATCTTTAAAGTATAGCCAAGTATAGAAAACCATGGCATTTTGATGTATCGATGAATGATGCCCATCTGGTTTAAGTAAATAAAAAGGGATTATAATGAGATTTATGAGAGGGCACAGTTGGTAGAGCAAGAGTTAGTGAGAGAGCAATCAGAATCTAAGAGGCAGATGACCTTTAATGATATTCGAAGGGGTAAGAGACCTTATTTTGATCAAGGCCAGCCTTGGGAACCTAAGAAAAAGAATGCTTATTTAAGCGCTTGAGCCGACTTTTCAGGGCCTTCAACATGCACACAAGCCTAAACCTAGGTACCCCTACTCCTGAAGCCTCCCAGACTTCATTCATGATTGCCTCAAAATCCGGGTGCTTTATCCAAAAATCAAGGAATTTGAAAGGCCTCCTCCAAATCATCGGGTTCTCCACTTTGACTACCATAGGAGAGTGGTCCGATATCCCAGGAGCTAGAAGGGAAGCCTTTGAGAAGGAAAAAGTTTGACTCCTGGCAAGGTTTACAAGGATCCTATCAATCTTTCTCACGTTGGGAAAAGCCCCAGAAGAAGTAGACCAAGTGTACTGAAACCCTACATATCTGAGGTCCTCTAGTTCCGACTAATCAATGCACTGACCGAGCACCTCAAAGCACGGCAACCAAAGGTTCGAACCGCGTAACCTATCATAGGGGTCCTTAATAGCATTGAAATCCCCCATCACAAGCCAAGGAGTATTCTAAAGAGTACAACTCCTAAGCACAAGATCCTCCCAAAGCCGTCTTCAAGAAGTGAAATAGTGCAACAAACAGCTCCCGAATCTAAGCACCTGAGGTTCGCATGTATCGCCTTGTCAAAGATGGATCCTACCCAATCCAGATTCTTCCCCGATGAGAGTGATCATAATTAGCCAACTGGCACCAATTCATCACCAAATTCCCCAAAATAGAAGAGAAGAAATTCTGGGGTACTTTCATCTCAATTAATCCAAGCAAAACTAGCCAATTGGATGAAACTCCGCTTGTCTAAGAGGGGCAACGAGGTCACTAATGTTCCAGCAACCTATGTACATATTTACAAAAGAGAAGGGAAGGAGGAGATTACCTCCTTTTGGAAGAGCTGCGCCAAGTGGAGGATCTGGAGTCAAGGCGAGAAGCTTGTCCTGCATAGTCTCAGGTCTTCTGTTAGCAACAGGAACTTTCAGAGAGGGGCACAGAGACAAAAGGTCATCATCCGAAAAGACGAGCGGGGGGAGGGGGGTCAACAACCTGCCTATAGGAGTTTTGGGCCCTCTAGGAGCTTTATGGGTATAGGTAGAGGAGACAGCCCCATCTCCACAGCCACATCCTTAAGCTTCAAAGAACGCCCTTCTGAAAAAGCTAGTAACAACACCTAGAGGGGGCTGAACAGGTGTGAACAAAAAATTTCGCAAGGTTCAGTAGAAGTAATTTGCTTTTAGAATAAGATAAAAATAGTAAGGAACTAGAAAGCTTCAAACCTTGAAATTTTTCTTTCACACACACTTTTGAAAACTGGAGAGTCCACCTTAAATACCGTTTAGACAGAATCAATCGAGAAGATCTCAAGCCGTTTGACGATTGGACAGAGTTGACTTCCAAAAGTTTCCATAAGTAGAATTTTCCAAGTTTACTTGCCTTCCAAAACTTTTGGATATTGAAATTGATTCCAATAAAGATAGCCAATCATGTAGGTGCTATATCCAACCAGAAAGCCATCCATCAGCTATACGAATCGAACTCTCAAAGATAATCTTCTATTTGGATAAGTCTTCATTCTTTAGTAGCGTTCAGTCTGGAATATGTCAGAGTTGGCAGATTTTGAACCTAAAGTTTGGTGGTCTTCAGACTTTGACACTAAAGTCTGGAAATCATGAGAATAAACTTTGGATAAGTTTTGTCAACTTCAAAACAATTAAGGAGTTTTCTCCAACAACCTCCCCCTTTTTGATGGTGACAAAAATTTCTTGCAGATTTAAAAACTTTTGTCCTGCAAAACAACTCTTAGGCGGTGCAAGATATCTTACAAAAATAAGTTGATTAGCAACTGGATAGCATCGATTCTGCAACCACAGAAAATATTTAATCTTGAAAAGTAAGTTTCCTGCAAAGTTCAAACAAGAAAATAACATAATAAAGGTAAAAGTCCAACAAAAGTTAAATTGCAACAAGTCAAATAAAAAGTCAAATGTGCACGTTCTCCCCCTTTTTGTCAACAACAAAAAGTGGAGCAGGTCAAAGATAAAGTCCAACAATCTTGAAATCCCCCATCGACTGAACTGTATCCTCCAGCTTTCTAACTGTCTCCTTTAGTTCCTCAACATCTTCAACTTTGGAAATCTCTTTAACTTGCTCCTGTAAAGCTTGAACTTGAACAAGTAAGAGCCAATACCTTCTCATGGAGAAAATCTGAAGTAGATTTTAATGCAGATTGGGGGTTTTCCATGTCAACCTCCATAGCATGTTGCTATTCTTTTGACTCCAGAATGAGCTCTAGCAACCTTAGAAAGTCTACAATAGCTTCTGTTTGTGCACGAGCTTCAGCTACATTAATTCTAGAAATAATGACATTTGAGAGAACATCAGCACGTCGAACACCATGACTTGGAGAGGATTCCTCAATGTTAGCTTCAGGGAAATGGGAGGCATACACATCCACTGATTCGACAGGAGATCTGCTAACATCATCATTTGTAAAAAGAGGAGAAGAAGAAGTACCTATTTTTTCACGAACTCCCCCTGTTTCTGCGGCTACAAGCGGAGAAAAGAACTCTTCTTCTTCTTCCTTCTCAATTCCAGCGCCAGAATGATGTTCTTTTTTAGTTTGAACTCCTACAGTTCCACTCATTGTCTTCTCTGAATCTTCAGATAAGGATACTGCAAAAGTTGGCTCAAATGAGTCATCTGATCCTCTTCCTCTTCAGCTACTCTTCCTTCTTTTCTCTACGCTGTTTCTCCTTTTTCTGTTTCTTCTCGGTTCTATTATTGCTCAAAACTTAGAAAACTCTGAAGATTCTTCAAGGCAAATGTAGAGATAGTAAGATCATCCTCATCCTCTTCGTCTTGTACGATAAGAGATCTTCTCTTCTTGCAGGTTCACATATAATTTCCTTGCCTTTCCTTTTTGCAGCGGAGTATTGCTTGGTTTTGCTAGGGGAAGCTTCCTTCAAGCGTGGTATGGCATTGTTCAGTTCTTTCAACCTCATCTTGGATACCATCTTCACTCCTATAACCATAGGAGTAATAGTTCGAACACAAAGAGAGGCTGGAAATTGAATGTGAAAATGTTTCAACAATAATGAGACCAGCGGTGAGTAAGGGAGCTGTCCCTTATCCTTTACAACAGTCCTATACATATGCATCAGGATTGTATGAGGCGGAGAGAACTTCATTCCTTTACTAATGGCAAACATCAGTTTGGCTTCAGATCGAGAAACATCTGTCTTTGAAGTTCATCTTGGTCAAATGCAATTGCTCACGGCTTTGTGCAGCAAAATATTTGAGGCAGACGGTCTGGAATAAGTAATGCTGCCTTTAGCAGGTCTGTCCCTAACAAGAGAACTTGTTGCATGACCAACAGAGACATTTATTGGTTGGAAACCACCTCTTTCCACACCAATAACATCAGCCATCGCGTCAACATCCACCACGTAATCTTCTTCCCTCATAGTAAATCGGAATCTATTCGTGTCAAGAAAAGATAGATTCGAATAGAAATATGCAGTTTTAGGATAAGTAACAGAAGTTTCAGAGCAAAATTTTTCAAGTTGAAGGAGAGTCAGCTTCTCCCTCAAGTTCACCGTTATCGAATCCAAGAAATCAAAGTCAACCGATCGAGGGTTCATCACCCTTCTTTTCAACAATTTGGAGTAAACTTTTCTGTGATCTTTAAATTAGAGAAGAGTGGGCCAAGACTCTTAGGCCAAGACCAGCCCACGATCACCCACCATTCGGCCATATGGGCCTGGCCCATGAAGCCCAAGGGAGAGGAGGAGCTGCCGTCGACCAAGCTGGCCCGAGCAAAGCCGGATTCAAGCCCATCTTGCATGGCAATTGCCAAGTGGCGCCGGCATGCAAGATGATGATTGTTAATCATGAGGGGGAAGAAATTAGAGAGTGAGGGGGAGCGGATTAGGCAAGGAAAGGGAGAGAAAGAGAGGGAGTCGTCCAAGAGAGAGAGGAGAGAAAGAGAGAAAGGAAGAGAGAAAGGAGAGGAAGGAGGAGGGCCGTCCGCCGATCGTCCGTCTAGCTCGCCGCCGTTTGTTCGCCGCCTTGCCCGCCGTTTGTCGTTGTTTTGTGCTTAAATTCGAGGCAAGTAGAGTCCTAAAACCTACCCTTTGCTTGATGTGATGTGTGTGTAGAAAATGGTGAATTTTGGTTGTGGTGGAAGTGATTAAATTTCGGAGCTTTGGGGAGATTGGCTATCCGTGAAATGCCAAGCTATTCACAATTACAATGAAACGACTGAACATATCAGCGATTGATTCTCCCGGCTTCATCTTCAAGGCTTCATATTGTCCAAGTAGAATATTGATTTTCATTTCCTTTACTCGATTAGTTCCTTTGTAGGTAACATCTAACCTATCCCAAACTTCTTCAGCTGTTTCACAAGAAGAAATTATGTTATACTCAGTGGGAGAGAAAGCACAATATAAAGAGTAGATGGCTTTACCATCAAGAGTTTGTCTCTTGGTTATTTCTGCTTGTGTCAATTCGCCAGCATGGACAGCTTTATTTCCTCTTTCTGAGGTTGATGTAGCTTTGGGATTGATCCATTTTTCGACCACATCCCATCACAAGGGATCTTTCGATCTCAGAAATGCTTTCATCTTGATTTTCCACACATTGTACTTCTTCCCATCAAAGTAAGGAGGTCTGGTGTTGCTTTGGCCTTCGACCAAATCTGGAGCCAAAATACTAGCCATAGATCTTTACCTTTAGCAGTAAAACACTTCAATAAAATAAGCACACATGCTCTGATACCAATTGAAAGGGCTATTAACAACACCTACAGGGGGTGAATAGGTGTGAACAAAATTTTTCGAAAGGTTCAGTAGAAGTAATTTTCTTTTAGAATAAGACAGACTTTAAACAAGTTCAAACTTTAAACATTTACATGAAACTACGATCAAAGTAAAGAGTTTAAGGAAGAGAATAAGTATACAAGATTTATAGTGGTTCGGCTTAGATCAAGTCTATGTCCGCTCTCCCACGCTGATCGCCTACTGGCTAGATTCCACAAGGAAACAAAAGGGAAGGGTCTGCTTCTCTGTCATGAAGTGACACTATAAGTTTTTCTCTCTTTTGAGTACAAATTTGAGCTCAGTGAATGAAATAGCAAGGAACTAGAAAGCTTCGGACTTTGAAATTTTTCTTTCAGACACAGTTTTGAACAACTGGAGAGTTCACCTTAAATACTCCTTCACGCCTTCTCGATCATTGGCACTTTCCAAAGGAATTTTTCCCATCAATCCGTTGGACAGAATCACTCAAGGAGATCTAGAGCCATTTGACGATTGAGATGAAAGCCTGTCAATAATGTTCGCCCATACAATAAGGATCTTGGTTTCCATAAGTAGATATTTCCAGTTTACTTGCCTTCCAATAAGGATAGCCAATCATGTAGGTGCTATATCCAACTAGAAAGCCATCCATAAGTCTTCAGTCTTTAGTAGTGTTTAGTCTGGAATATGTTGGTGTGGGCAGATTTTGAACCTAAAGTCTAACGGTCTTCAGACTTTGACACTAAAAGTCTTCATAATAAACTTTGGATAAATTTTTTCAACTTCAGAACAATAAAGGAGTTTTCTCCAACACCTTCATCGCTAGAGCGACCCGGATGGTCGAGCTAATGTCCATCGGGGAGACTTCTTTTTCTTCCTCGTCACCTACTTCCAAGGTTGTTCCGGAAAAGCAGGACCTCCCGAAACAGGACCGAGAAGCTGGGCTGTGTCCAAGGAAGTAGGGGCAGCCTGAGTCTACACCGTCGACGCCACCTGAGAGGGATTGGGAGCGATCTCACATTTGTGACCAAAGACTCCACATTTGAGGCATTGTACAGCCCTCCATTGGTATTCCACAGCAATTGCCCTCGACCGCAGAAACCCTTGGCTGATTTGCATGGATCTCAACACAAACTCTTGCGAAGGAGATCATCCTCATACCTTTCGTGCGCCGGTCCACATAAAGAGGCTTGCCAACAGAACTAACTATGGCAGTAATCTCCCGGGTGGATCATAGGTCGAGAGGAATATTCTTGAGTCTTATCCAAACCAGAAAGGAAGCTTGCTTGCCCTTTTTCAATTCCAGAAGTGCCTTCCATTGCTGCAAGATAAGGGGCACCCTAGCCACAGTGACAGCGCCCTCTTCTAATATCTTTCTACGGAACAAGGTGTCCAAGACATGAAAAAAGAAGAACCATTGGTCATTGGCGAGCACATCTACTAGCCTAGAGCCCCAAGTATTCTTTAGAGCTTGCTCGGTGAGTTTAAATGGGAGACTTTTCCCTACAAAGTAACCAACCAAATACTCATTCCTTTTTGGGTCCGCAGCTTGCAGTACCTCACTGGACAGATTAACAACCGGTCTATCCTCCACAAAGGAAGGAGGAATATAGTCAGCTCATAACCCTTAGCTGCCAGCCATGCTACATTGGCCCAAGACCAAGCTGAAAGTGCTAGTATGAACACCTAGAGGGGGGTTAATATGTGTTTAAAAGAAACCTTAACAAATATATGCGGAATAAAATAACTTGCCAGCGAAGTCTGAAGAACAACAGACTTTGAGCGAGTTCAGACTTTAGCAGTTAAATAGAACTACAAACTAAATAAAGAAGTTATTCTCGGGTTACTGTTCATCAAAAGCTCCCAAACTGGCGATTTTTTCATTATTCATCCGATTTCTTGTGTGATTGATTCCCGAAATGTTGACCGTTCGTTGAGGTCAATTCTTGGGGATCTGTGGCACCTTGAAGGCCTCTTCAAAACCCATTCAAGCTCGGCCTGGTACGTGCTCCTCCTTGGGTTCGATGGTCGGTTTTTAGCTAGGGTTTTCCGGCCCTGTTTCCGTGATTTTCGGTTCTGTGCTGCTATGATTCCCGAAATGGCTTCAACCCAAAATGAGGGGCCAGGGTCTGGTATTTGTAGCCCTCCCCATCCCGATATTGGTCCATCCTCTTTTGGTGGTCCTGTGAACGAGAATATGGGTGTTACCGCCTAGGCCCCTCCTGGTTTCAATGATGCTTCTGCCCGTGCTCAATTTACCCAAGCTCAACGTGGGACCGAGGGGTAGGAGTAGAGGCAGGTCGGGTTCTAAACAGGCTCAGAGAGCAACCTCGACGAGCTCCAATCTTCGTACTTGGGCGAGTGTGGGTGTGGTTGTGGCTAGGGTGTCAACCAAAGGATATGATTTGGAGTTTTGCCCTCCAACCTATGTTGATAATAAACCGGTTGTTGAAATGACCGACGAAGATCTTCAAGCCACCGATCCTAAACATCAAGAGTGTCTTGTTGGCTACTATGTTGGGAAGAGAATTCCCTTCAAAGTTACTGAAGCTGCTTTCAAGAAAGCGTGGGGAGTGAACTTGGTTGAAGTTATGGCCAATGGAAAGTGATTTTTCTTTTTCCACTTTCTAGACAATGATTTTCCGAGGAAGGTATTAGAAGGTGGGGCTTTTACCGTCCCAAAAGTGCCTATCGTACTTCAACAATCAAGGCCGGCCCTAGAGCTGGCGATGGATGCTCATCTAACCGTTCCCGTGTGTGTAAAGCTTATAAATCTTCCTGCTACTTTTTTTTCCTCACAGGCAATTAGCAAAGTTGCAAGCGCCGTTGGGAGGCCGCTCTATGTAGACCAAAGAACGGAACATATGAAAATGTTAGCCAATGTTAGAGTCTGTGTAAAAATCACAGCAAAGCAGCCTTCATGCGAATCAATTGAGGTGGTTCATCATGGTGAATCATGCGTGGTTGATATAGAATATGATTGGAGACCCCTGGCTTGTGCAGGGTGTGGCATTTTTTGCCATAAATGTAATCCAATTGCTGCTCATTCTATTGAAAAGAATGTTCAACAACCCTTGATTGCTACACCTCCGATCCCTCAAGATGTGTCTTTGGCCCCTGTTCCTCCTGCTTTGTCTCTAGGTCATGCAAATCCCTCTCAGCATGTACAGACTAAAGACAGCATGCGAGACAATCCCTTATTTATTAATAGGCCGGATGCTGGACATTGCCCAACAGGGGAGACCACTTCGGATCGGCACATGATTGCAGACCCTATTGATGAACATAATGCTCCTCAAGCAGACTCTCCTGTGCTTGCGAGGTGGCCCTACCTCTCGCCTCGACTCCTTTTGTGACTATTTCATCTTCGGTTGATAAGGGATGGCAACAAGGAAAAGGGAAGAAGAAAAAGCAACCTGCAACTAAAGAGGCGGATTATTTCGGCTTAGCTCGACCTACTAATGGTGGGCAGCAGTTGAGGTTGAAGACTTCAGCACCAATTAAACCACCACTCCTTCCACCTATGCAGATTTCTAAAGGCCTCTTGAAGGCCCCTTCCAAGGTGCATGATGGTCATGTAAAAATGTTAGACCCGATTTCCCACTCGGATACTACTTAGTGCTCTGATGAAATTGGTAGTTCCAATTTACATGCCGCTTTGGACGATGAAGATTTACTTTCCATCAATTCTTCTCGTCGGGCCCAAATCTCAGATGTAAGGCCAGAAAGTCTCAAGGAGCAACTGTTGCTTCTCCGACCGGACCCGCCTCCTTTGGTGAACACCAACGCGACCTCTACTGGTCGTAAGGCGTCTAAGAAGAGGTGATTCTCTCCCTATCCTATTGTAAATATGTATATTGGGTTTTGGAATATTTGGGGTATTCTCGGTCCTATTATATAAGCTGAGATCATGAAGCTTGTTTACTCGAACAATTTGTGCTTGATTGGCATTTTTGAGACAAAGGTCCCCGAACCTTTGTTTGATTCCATCTCCTCGACCTTATTAAGAGGATGGAAGTGGACGGCTAATTATGAAAACTCTCCGCGAGGTAGAATATGGGTCGGTTGGGACCCCAATGTTGTTGCTTTTGATCCTCTCTCTTCTAATGCGTAAGCTGTTCATGGTTACCTTACGTTCAACATCTCTAGCATGAGTTGCTATATTTCGGCAGTCTATGGAGATCATACTTTTATACGACATAGTCCCTTATGCGATCATCTTATCCATTACAATGAAGTCTTGCAGGACTCAGCTTGGCTTGTGGCCGGTGATTTCAATGCCATAAGGGACCCTTTGGATAGGGTTGGGCGTTCAAATTCTTGGATTCCTAATTTTGATGAGTTTCGGTTATGCTTAGCTCGGACTGATTTGGTGGATCTTCGTTATGTTGGCCTCCGTTTTACCTGGTCTACATCGTCCTGTGCTGCAAGGAAGATGCAAAAGATTGACCGGGTTCTGATTAACTCTAAATGGAACCAGCAGTTCTCCTTCGCGGAAGCTTCTTTTCTTAACTCGAGAATCTCCGATCACTCTCCTATCATCGTCAGAGTTCTTGATCCGGTGCTAAGAAGAAAGTCTTTTAAATGCTTTGACTTTTGGTCAGAGCAGCCAAATTTCTCATCGATTATCAATCATGCTTGGGATAGCCCAATGAGGGGAGTACCGATGTTTCACCTTGTGTCTAAGCTGAAGATTGTAAAAGGTCGCCTCAAGACCCTCAACAAAGACTCTTTCTCGAACATCTCGGTGAGAACGACGGAACATAAAGAAGCTCTTCGCAGTACTCAAGTTGGTTTTCAAGTTGATCCCGCTAATTCTTCTGTTGCAGACCTTGAGAAATTTCAGCACCGTGCTTTTGTTGAACTGCATCTCCAAGAAGAATCATTTTACCGTCAAAAGTCTCGGGTAAAATGGCTAAAGGAGGGTGATCGAAACACCAAGTTCTTTCACCACTCTGTGAAGAATAGACAACTCAATAACCACATCCTTTCAGTGAAAGATCCATCCGGCTCCATCATCACAGACCCTATTCTCGTGCCACAAGTGTTTTTATCCTATTTCTTTGAGCTGCTTTCACCTCAAGGGGTAAAGCCCGGGTCCTTATGGTTTCTTTGTTGAATTTTTCAAAACCAATTGGGAAACAATCTGATTCCCAAAGTTCCGAATGCTTTTGCTGTCACAGAATATTAGGCCTATTGCGTGTTCTAATACCATTTATAAGGTTATTACAAAAATCCTTGCCAATCGATTGGCTGCTGTGTTAAATAATTTGATTAGCTCGTCCCAACACGCGTTCGTTAAAGGTAGAAGAATCAGAGATAACATTCTCCTAGCTTTAGAATTGTTTTCTGGTTTCCACCTAGAGCCATATCTACCGAAATGTGCCATCAAAGTCAATTTTTAAAAGGCATACGATACCATCGATTGGGATTTCTTGGAACTCACGCTTCTGGCTTTCAGGTTTCCTGATTGGATCATCCATTTGATTATGATTTGTGTTAGAAGGCCTAAATTCTCTGTATCTATTAATGGTGAGTTACATGGTTTTTTCTCTGGCGTTCGTGGTCTTCGCCAAGGTGATCCCTTGTCGCCCTATCTATTTACGCTTGTTATGGAGGTGTTCTCAGGGATTTTAAAACCCGAACTTCGATGAAGGAGTTTAAATACTTTTGGAGATGCAAGAATGTGAAGCTCACTCACCTATTTTTCCCGATGACAATTTTCATTTTGCCAAGCTGATTGGGTCTCGGCTACTGTGCTTAAGAGAAGTTTAGTCATTTTCTCATCTTGGAGTGGGCTGAATCCGAACGAAAACAAGTGCGAAGTGTTTCTCTCGGGCGGTCTCGTTTCTATTAGAGATAATATTCGGCTTGCATTTGGCTTTCAGGAAGGTAGACTTCCGGTTCGTTACCTAGGGGTTCCTATCATCTCTTCTAGACTCGGGAAAGGTTATTGTATTATGCTGATTGATCGTATCACCGCGAGGATTCAATCTTGGACCCATCGGTTTTTATCCTTTGCAGGAAGGCTTCAACTTGTAACGTTAGTGTTGCATTCTATCCAGGCCTTTTGGGCAAGTGTTTTTTCTCTGCCTGCTTTTCTCATTGATAGGACAATTTTTGTAGAAGGGCACCTCACTTGATCATGGCGAGGCCCAAGGAGGAATGTGGTTTAGGTATTCGTAAGCTGAAAGATTGCAATATAGCCTCCTTGCTTAAATATATTTGGTTTCTCTTCACCGATAAAGAACCTCTATGGTGTGTTCGTGGGCATGGAAAAAAATACGGCAGATTTGAAGATTTTTCAGGTTGTCTTTCTTTGGGCAGATCGGTCGTGGTTACTTAGTTTCTCTATGGCACGACCATTGGCTAACTTGTGGCTCATTACACTTGTTTGTACCACCGAATCTTATGGAGAGTTTCGACCTTCCAAGCTATGCAGTGGTGGCCGATCTCTTCTCCCTTGCAAGTCGATCGCTCAGACTCTTCCTCGCAAGGTGGGGCATCCCTATTCCCGATCGCTCTAGGACGCATGATCGCTTTAGTTGGCGCAACGACCCTTTAGGTTCGTTTTCGGTTGCTACCGCTTGGAATACTATCAAGATTAAAAAGGAACGTGTGCCTTGGGCTTCTTTTATTTGGGATAAGGCGATTGCCCCTAGGTTTCAATTTAATATGTGGATGATCACTAAAAACCGGATGCACACTCAAAGCTTACTCCTTTCTCGTGGACGAATCGAGTTTACAGTGTGCGCCTTCTACAATTCCGTTCCTGATTCCGTTGACCACTTAGTTTTTTGAATGTGAGACCTCCGCAACTCTTGCATATTTTTGGGCTTCCATGTGTAATTTTCCTTGGAGGAATAGGACGTGGGTGGATAACCTGTCTTAGGCGTTAAAATTCCAAACTGGAAAGGATTTCTTTCATAGTATTGCACGTTTCTCTTTCGGGGCCATGTGCCACCTTATTTGGAAGAAGAGGAATTCCATCATTTTTCGGGGAGATTCCTTGGTGATCCCAGTTATGAAAAATCACTTGATCAAGGTTGTGAAGGACAAGGCTCTGATGTTTAAAAATGCTCCGCCTACTCCAAGAAACAAAAGACTCTAAAGAAGTTGGGGCTACGATCCCTCTGTGTTTGAATCGGCTACATCTTCCTAACACCCTCTCCGTTCTTCGCCTTTCTTCGGATTGTTGATTGAGGGTCAGCGGTCTGTTTGTTGTAGTTTGTAGTGTCGTGGGTTGTTTAGCTTGTTCTTATTATTGCCTTTGTATCTTTTGATTCGGCTCCCTCTCACTCTCTCTGTTATCCCGCAACTAGAGTGTGAGTTTTGGCTTCGAATTCTTGTATTTTGTCCAAAGCTTAATATATTTTTACCCTTTACCAAAAAAAAAAAAACAAACCAAAATTTATAATGATTCGACTTAGATCAAAGCCTATGTTCACTCTCCCACGCTAACAGCCTTCTGCTGGATTCCACTATGTAATCAATAAGAGATTACAACTTTAACAGCAAACACTTAGTGGTAGATCACACTATCTCACTAAATCACTCTTTTGGTATTTCTCTTACGATCACAAACGTTTAAGCTCATGAAGACAAGTGTATGATCAAAGGTCGCTCAGATTTTGGAATTATAAATTCTTCGCTCCGTCTCTTATTTGCTCATCGGTCCTTGATCTCCTTAAATACT
This sequence comes from Eucalyptus curtisii, assembly GCA_017140595.1. Taxonomy (NCBI): domain Eukaryota; kingdom Viridiplantae; phylum Streptophyta; class Magnoliopsida; order Myrtales; family Myrtaceae; genus Eucalyptus; species Eucalyptus curtisii. The sequence continues at coordinate 23,981,347 of CM029500.1, read as the reverse complement.
CCTCCACTTCCAAACTGGCCGTTGGACAATATCTAGATGATCGTCTTCCAATCTACCCATTGGACAAATCTGTATTTAGAAGATTTAGTAGCCGTTGACTGATAGAAGTAGAATCCCAAATTGATTCTGATCGTCCATACAAACAGAATCTTGGTTTCCATAAGTAAAGCTTCTTCGTATAGAAAGTTCTTGTCTTCAAGATCTAATTGTCTATCAATTAGATTGAGTCAATCAAATCAATCTTGATGTAGAATCCAAACCAGATCACTAGCTGTTATATATTTGGGCTTGTATTACGTTTTGTCAAGTTATTTCGTTCTAACTCTGCTTCATACTGAATGTAAAGTATGAGAGTGTTCTGTAGGAAATAAAGTCTGATTGTCTTCAGACTGTAGTAGAGTCTAAGTGTCTTCATATTCAAATAGACTTTACAATCTGGACGTAAGTCTGAACATATTTTGCTTTTGAACAGATTTACCCTTAAGGTCTGGACATAGTCTGTATAAGTTCAGCTTCAACATAGAGTCTGTCTTCTGGGTCTTCCAAGTATAGACTTTGACTATATACATGTTTAGTCATCTACATAGTCTATTACTCAACCATTAAACACGTTAGTAGCCTTTGATTTATTTTGTCATCTTCAAAACATTATAACGAATTTCCTTAACAATCTCCCCCTTTTTGATAATGACAAAACAATCTCTGAATACGCAGATGTGTAATCACACTTTCTACAGTATTGATAAATCATAGCAATGTAATTCAAATCAAAAGATAGTATAAGATAGCAAATAGATTGAGCATAACAATATAAAGAAAAAATAATCGCAAGTTAGTATTATGCAATAAATTTTATCAACCAACCGACACATATGCATATTTATATTTATATTCTCTCCCCCTTTTTGTCATAATCAAAAAGCGATAATAATGGAAATATTATCACGTAGAGAATATAAAGTGATAAGAAATATATCTTTATGAATCACAATTTCAAAAAAAAAAAAAAATCAGCATTTACGAAATAAGTCGAATATCAAAGATATGTAATATGACTCACTTCAATCATATATATCAGCAAATAAAAATCACGGATGCATTATTCACTTACCATTTTTGTCATAGTAAATTGATAATATCAATAAGAGATTTGTTAATGACAAAAGGTAATAAAAGATGCACTAACCGGATTTTGTAGAACTTAATAAGTTCTAACACATTTACCTTGTCCTTCCTTCCATAATAATCAAGATAATGATCAATTCAAAAAGATTTTTCCAAAATTGGTCAATGCTCCCCCTCAATTTGTTGCCTTTTTGAGTTGATCACGATTCTTTCATTTATTTTCGATTCGCTTTCTCCCCATGTCATCATGACAATATTTACGAATAGCACTAATTGTGGCTTGTGCACGTTGAGTATAATATTTTTACATTATTTCCTTCGTGGCAACAATATCCATGACGATCATTTGTATATTGAAATTTGAGGCAAAAATTTATTTTCTTCAATCAAGCTCTTCTCGAATTCAACCTGCATAAACTTAACGAACTTTTTGCACAAAGAAGCTGTAATAATATCCACATAATATATAACACCCTTTCATCAAATAAATTGAATAGCATATATATAAAATTATCAATTATTAAAAATTCAGAAATACTCAACCTTTCGTACGACACATTAGGGATTTCCTTAACGATTTACAAAAACTTTGCACAAGGAATTGAATTTTTTAGCCTCTAGAATATAGTATAGAATCTCCATGATTTTCGGATCAAGCTTTACAAAATTCATATGGAAGATTCTTTTGCCACCTGCAAATTCTTGTATAATAGATAAAAATCTTTGCAAAAATATCACGTAATATATTCCTTTGATTTGTGGATCAAACTTACTAGATATAAAACATCTTTTAAGAATATAGCAAGAGTATCCATGAATATGCAATAACATCTTAAAAGATCAAAGGGAATTTCCTTGAGCATAAATCTCAAAAATGTATTATAGATGCATTTCACAAAAAGAAAGATGATATTGCTATCACGTGCCAAAAGAAAAATGACAAGCAATCGTCCAAAATCAGGATAAATGCATGTGGAAATTTGCAAGGCTGAATGATTAAAAACTTATTCTCTTACCCAAGGTATATGTTTCAAATATACCAAAAAAAAAAATCATTACCAATCTTCGCATTAGATACCCTTTTGATTGCACCAAGATTTGCATACATTCACAATCATTCTTCCCTTATAGAGTTTCCTACAATAAACTCATTTCCTTTTTGGTATCCTTCAATTTGGATCCTTCCATTTCGTAACAGCAAAATAGAAAATCTTCAAGAATAATCCAATTTTCTTTCTAAACTCATCATAACATGTAATTTAAGGAAATAATATTATGCACAATAATATCTTGGAAAAGAAATTCTCACTTAGTCAAAGCACAATAATATCAGAGAGAATAAAATCCTTGGATATTTAAGAAAGAATATCTTGCATAATAAATTAAGATCATGTAAAATAGATTTTCACTATGCAAAATATAATAAAATCTTAGAGCATAACATCAAACCACATAAACTCAATTGTCTCTAAGTAGGATATAAAAAATAATCGCACGTATCAAATCAAATCTCAAATCACACGATTCTTTCTTCAATAAAACAAATCATAGAATACGGTCATAATGAAATCTAAATCAACCGAGGCACAAAAAGAATATAAGTACATTCCTTACCAAATTCTTTTTATGCTTTTCCTCTATTTCCTGCAAAAAAAAAAAACAACTCATCTTTTCTTTGGTACCCATATTTTCTTGGGTCCATGAGAGTTAGTAGAATATACTGTTTTTACCAAATCTTTCTTAACATGTCTCCAAACTTTAGGACATTCTTTCTCAAAGTGTTCTAAATCTCCACAATTTGAATACTTAAGGGCATTTCGACCAACAGGTTTTGTAAAAATCATTTTAAAATGCTTCTTGTATGCAAGTCTAGGAGGTCTTTGTCTAAGTCTCTCCTTGACTTTAGGAAAATATATTAGGGGATCACTTTCCTTATTAAAACCAAGTCCCGACTTATTATAGTAAAATACTTGTTGTGACATCCCAAATTTCACCGACATTCATTAGTGTAATCAGAATCATTAGGAACTTAGATTAATTTAGATTGGATCAGAAAGTGAACCCGATGGACCGTGAGGAATGTGTGGGCTCGAGAAGTAAGTGGGCCACATGAATTTTAGAATTGGGTTTGATAACCGAACGGAAGAGCTAGGCTTGGGCTTAGCTTAGAGCGGGCCAAGATTTAGAATTGTTAGATTAGTAAATTTAGTTTGATGGAACGTGATCGTTGTAGTTTGAGCCTGTTGAGCCAGAGACGGATATTTAGGCCCGAGTGATTTTTATTTTCAATTAAGTCTATAGGTTATAATTATGATAATTTGATTAGTGATTGTAATGCTAAAGTAAATTTCTAATTTTAACATTTCTTGTGATAAATTCTTTATAGACTAACACTAAATAGTTAACATGTCATATAATGTCATAACTTTGTAAAATTCAAGTTTAGCTTCTCAGTAAAAATGCTCAAATTGAACAAAAATTGATATGATGTGCAAAACTCTACTATCTAAAACTCATGAAACTCTATAAGTTTCATGAGCTGATTAATTTTGAACTTTGACTTATACAAGCGGCGGCTATATAAGAGTCACTATACTTGTTTAGTAGTTTTCGAGAAAGAGATGAACCCATTGAATCGTGGGGCTTGATCCCATGAAGATTGACCACGAGCTCATACAATTGACAAATCATTACAATGTGGTCTCCAACTTCCTAAAGGGGTAAAGCAAGATCCAAGTTCAACTTCGGTTCGACAGTAATAAGATCTTTATTTTCAAGAAAGGGATATAGCAAAGCACCGGCGATAGGTTTCTAACAAAATGATTCTAAAGGTGTGTTTGTTTAATTTGAAGTATTCTATGCGAATTAATTTTTTGGCATTTTCAAGCGTCTAGTTTGCTCAGAATGATCAGTCAATTGAAAACTATTTACGATCAAAGAAAATATTTATGATTAATGTTAGAAAAATGAAATCCCTTACCTGAGAGAGGGAAAACATTTTCCTAAAAATTGATTTTTCTTAAAAGTATTTTCTTTTAGAAAAAAGCCACCAAAAATCCTAAACTATGCCCACGGTATAAAAACTCTAAACTTATACCCATGTGACACATTTAGGATAAATGTGTTACGCCAATACAAGTTTAAGGCAAATATGTTATATGAGTACAAGTTTTGGACTTTTTGTGTCACAAAATTTTTTTACGATGAATATATAACAATAGGTCTAGTTTGGGTTTTAGGTGGCTTAGTTTTATCCGAAAAAATATATACTCTAAATTACTAACGACAGTGCTCCCAAGGCACAAAATTCTTAGGTTAATAAACGGGCCTAAAAATAAAATGAGAGCACAAGGCCTCCAATAAGAAGAACATTGAATTACGAAAGGCCTGTTTGACTAAAAGTCGAATCTGCAGGTAGCAAAAATGTCTCGTACAGAAGCCTACCCGGTCAAAAATGTCAAGAAGATGAGGGGATATTCCGTTTCTTTGTTGTGGGGATATGGAAGGAATCAAAACTACTGGGGCTTTGTTTTTGCTTGTCGTTTCCATCAGATTTTATAAGATCGCTACCAACTTCTCTAAAAATTTAAGTTGTTAATTAAATGTGTGGTTTGTTATTTAAATATTTTAACACTCCCTCCACACTTAGTCTACTCTTTTGCCTAGTACTAAGCGTAGAAATTTAATTAGGGAGGCACGGTCTGAAAGATTCAAACTCAAGAACTTCAGCTCTGATACCATGTGAGATTTTAATGGAATCATAACCAACTGTTTTAAAGATTTAAACTTTTAAATGAAAGCGTGGTTTATTATTTAAATATTTTAACAGTTTCTTTCTATTTTTTGCTTCTTCTTTTTTTCGACTTTTTTCTCTCTTTTTTTTCCTTTTTTATTTCTTTGTCTTTTATTCATTTCCTCTAATTGTCTTTCCTCTCGCTTCCCTTTTTTCCATATCCTGGAGCAGTGTCTCAAACTTAGGACCACCTACAAGATGAAGACAATGTCAAAACCGGCCATAACTCGAGACATTGAGCAAGCATTTATTTAAACATAGCTACTATCCTCTCTACTCCAATTGGTAATCAAATTCTATATCGAAGATCAAAGGCCATAGTGGAAAGAATCATCGACAGAACTAATGGGGATGGTGCGTGGGTTTGCGTACTGTTATGAAACTTGTTGAGCCATTGAACATATGAGCAATCTATGCCCTAAATTGGACAATCATAGAAATTGCCTGTGCCTAGCGATGAGTTACTGTTTGCATTTTTGCATGCATGTTGATGATCATATTGACACTACAATACAGTATAGTATAATGTGGGATGCCAACGTGCTTAATCAATCACATTGGAATTCCTGAGAGGATATAGTATCTTCCACGATCAACTTAATTCAAAGAATATATTTGGTGAACGGCCACTCCCATCGATGGAAAAACAACCCTCGAATATTGGCTCAAGTGCGGGTATCTCAACTTTATGTGTTTTCTTTCTTTGTTCTTTGTCTACTTATTTCCCTTTTTCTCTTCCGATGGAACCTCATTACGCTCGAGCCAGTGACAACGGTACCGGATTAGGCTCTATCGAAGAGGGCAGGGCCAAATGTGGCTTCGCACGTGGTCGATCATCATCAATGAGAGAGAGAGGTTGCGCCACGATGACTAGGTTGCGCATGGCAGCGGAAGCAAGGCGAAGTGACGACGTGCAGGGGTGATTTGGAATTTGGGATGTCATTTGATTTGTATTTTCTTTCTCTCGATTACAAAGCACGTCAATAGACAAAAGAGCATGACTCATTTCAATAGTCTATTTAATATTTTTTATTGATTAATTATCAGCCATCATACATATGACCCTAGGAATGCATATAGCTTTTTTCTGACATGGAGTAATTATCGACAAAAATAATGCTCAAAATGTGAATATTGATAATTGAATAACGAATACAATTTTACAAACATACAATCATCTGTACGAATTATGTGGACCAGTTCTGAATTTATAATATCACTATTGAAAACCAAATTATTATTTTTAGTGTAAGATATCTAAACAACTTACTTTAAGAATTAAATAAATTAATTTGACATATGCACCTGTATATATTACCATGTGAAACAAGCTTCTATAGTCGAATATTGTCGATATAACTCTAAATGACCAAATGAAAACTATTATAAGACCTCAGGTAGTTCTCAGTTTGAAAACTATAATAAGACTTATATCAGCATCAACACATGTCAGTTCCAATTACTCGAATTTGGAATCCGAGCGATTTAATTAAAAAGGTTATGCGAATCTAGAAACTTAATTAAGCAAAATTAAAATTATAATGATTTGATTGGAAAAAGGTGCATAAGCTTAAGAAGAAAGGTTAAAGTATACCATGAATTTTCTAATTAAAAGTTACTTAGCAACTTTTCCCCTAAAATCTAAAAGTATTAGATACTAAATTATTTATGAAAATAGTTGATTTCAAGGCCATTTGTATATAGATTTACAAAAATTGGTAATATAAAATTTCATATATTTATATCAAAAATCATCATATATCTCACTTTGTCAATTCTTTTACATTTACTCTTACATATAGAGAAAAGTGGAACAAAGGTTCATGTTTAAAAAGTGAATTTCCAAAAGCAAGTGTTGATTCTCGCTGTATGTTTTCTCTTTGTCAATAAAGAAGCAAAGCCCTCTAATTTTTACATAACTTTCTTCTTCAACATCTATAGAGGGGAGGTTTGAACTAGATCTCTCCCTCCCCTTCCTCCTTTCTTTTTTTTTTTTTTTTTTTTTTTTTTTTTTTTGACTGATTTGATTCTTTGTTTTCTTTTTCTTGCTTCATAATATTTTAGTGAACTTTTTCTCTCTTGATTTAATCTAGATCTAGAAGCTTCTCTTTCCCATATTCTAATCTAGTTTAGATTTGGGGATTTTGCATGTATGATCTCGGGTTTTCACTTTCCTCAAGGTTTTGTGGGTGTACAAATTGAGTTTCAACAGAGATCGGAAGAATTTCATGAAGTTTGGCTCTCACAGCTGGCCATGCCCGAAGTCGTTGCCTTAACTGCAAGTAGGGGCTTCATATTCATGTGTATATAATCCTTCTATTATTATTATATGTTACGTGAGAATAAAAACCGTTAGATCTATACTCGTCCAACCTTGTTTCTTTGAACGGCAATGGTGTTAGGGATGTCAAATCTAGATTCGCATCATTGAAAGGCAAAACACAATAGATAGGGGATCTTGGTATGTGCTCGTTACTGAAGATAAATTTGATGATCAACCATAGATTTTGATTCGAAGAAGTCTTGGATTTACTCTTTGAGCGAATGACTGCTAACTTTGTTTTGATGATTTCATCTTTTCAAATACTATATCACAAGGTCCACTGAAATAAAATATGTCCAAAGCAATTTGACATGCATATATGAAAAATGTTCTCTGATTCAAGGGATAGTAATTTGGGCAAGGATGAAATTCAAGGGAAAAAATGGAAAAGGAATCAAAAGGGAAACAAAAAACTCTTGGGCTCCATTTTTTTTTTTTTTTTTTTTTTTGGTAAGGTAAAAATATATTGACTAATAACCAAACTATACAACCCGAAAGACCGGCATAAAAAACTTACACTCAAAAAGGCAACAAGCCAAATCGAGTGGAAGGATGCTAGGAAAAAAAAGATCAAAAGCTACCGAGGCAGCAACAAGGAAGCCAAATGGCACCCACCAACAACCAAACAAAAGGGAACAAGCAAATAGCAACAACAACCAGCCAAGCAACGGAAACAACAAAAGGAGAGGAGACGAAGAACAAGGGCCACCGAGGTCCTCCAACCGTCTCAACACCAACCCTCAAAAAGAGGCTTGAGAACTTGTCAACGCCAAGGAGGGCACCAAACAACAGCAAAGGCCAGAGCACCCAGAAGGCTAAGAAGTGAACATAGCCGGGTCAAGACCCCACATGCGTTGAGATCTTCTATTCCTTGGAGTATCCGCCACCTGGCTAAATGATATAGCTTTGTCCCTCACAACTTTAAGGAGGTGGTTCTTCATGGTAGACACAGAGAGATTTACCCCGGAACAAAACGCCGTTCCTAGTTTTCCAAATAAGATGGCAGAGAGCAGCGAAGGAAAATCTAGCAATTGACTGAGAAAAGTCATCGCTCAAAAGAAATTTTAGGGCCCAGGAAATGGTATTTTGCCATGGTCTTGTACCATGCCAAATTAGGTTGCATTTTGAAGCCCAGAACGACACCAATCCCGCAGTAATTCGGCAGCTAAAAGAAGAGATGATCAATGGAATTTGGTCTAGTACTACAAAAAACACAAGAGCCATCAGCAATCCTACCGAAGGAGAGTAGAAGGACCTGAGTGGGAAGACAGTTCCTTGTAATGATCCACAAGTGAAATTGGTGTCTTGGGATAATAGATTTGCTCCAAACGAAGGGGAACCAAGGAACCACATTACGCTTTGAATGGATAGCTTCCCAGGCCGAAGCAGTCGAAAAAACAGCCAAGGTGCTCTCAAGCCACGTAAATCAATATGGGGACTGGGACAACGAAGGCAGAGGGTGTCCCCCCGCTTCAATGAGGACCTTGGTCTCCAGGCCTGGAGCGGAAAATAGATCAGCAACCGAAGCCTACTTAGATAGACTTGACCAGTAGATGTAAGTGTCAGGGAAGACCGAGTTAAGGGGGCCCTGTGGGAGCCAGGGGTCAAACCATAGGAAAACCATTCGGCCATCACCCACACGCCATAAAAAGAATCGCTGGAACTCATTCCTCAACGCAAGGAGTTTCCTCCAAGCCCAAGAGCACACCATAGGCTTCGGCACAACCCATAAGTTCTTTCTCTTTAGGTAAATGGAATGAATCCACTTACACCAAAGGAACTCTCTATCAGTTAATAGAATCCAAATATGTTTCAGCATAGCAGCCGTGTTACAATCCCGAAGAGACCGAATCCCAAGTCCTCCCTCCTTCTTAGGGAGGCAAACTTCATCCCAAGCAACTTTTGTACCCCCGCTACCTAGAACCAGGCCTTTCCACAGAAATTGCCTGAAAATTTGTTCAATACGATCCAAGACTGCTCTAGGAATCATAAAGATACCTGCCCAAAAGACTTAGATGGAATGGAAAACTGACCTGATAAGCTGAAGGCGGCCCGCAAACGAAAGGAAACGCTGAGTCCACGCTTGAACTCTAGCTGTAATAAGATTGACCAAGGCATTGCAATAAGCTTTGCGGATCTTGGGCTCCGTTTATTTTGTAAAAAGTGAATAATTTGATTAATATGTTTTACGATTGATTACTTGTATTGCTTAAACTAATTAGTTAATGAATTTTTTCATTATCGACAACAATTTATATTTAAAATTTTCATGGACAAGAATAATATTATTCATTGATTTATTGTAAGTAATACAAATGAGTATGGTTAAGAAAATATTTTTCAAAGATCATTCATTGTTCGTGAAACAAACAAATGCTTTGATTTTGTTGTTTCGAGTCGTGTTAAAGTAAAAAATAGTTAAACACTTAAGTAAAAATGAAAAATAGTAAAAAGGAAATTAACGTGTGAATAGACTAAAATGACCTTCTCCATCATCACCCTCAATCTTCATAATCAATCCTCAACCATCGTATCGTCCCGCTGCAGCCGGTCGCCAGCGATGCCAAGCCTCATCCTCCAGCTCCACAATGCGCCTTCCCTCAGACATCCGCTCCCGCCGGCCGCCTCCCGCCTCGCCGCGGCGCCTCCTCGGCACGCCCGCTTCGCTCGACCGGGAGGCGGACCGCCGCCGGCGCGCGCGTCCCCGGCCGCCGCGGGCGCGAGGGCGAGGGCGGCTGCTGCGGCGGTGAGGTGCATGGCGAGCCCGAGGAGGGTGAAGATGGTGGCGAAGCAGATAAGGAGGGAGCTCTCCGACATGCTGCTCACGGACAAGGTGCTGCAGTACGCGATTCTGCCCGAGGCCGCCCTGGGAGCCGATCGCTACCTGTCGTCGCTCACCACCATCAGCGACGTCGAGGTCTCTTCCGATTTGCAGGTGAAGTGTTGGGTGGAGAATGCGTTCGACTTCTTGAATGCCCAGTTGATTTCCAGCTGCAATAAGCCCTAATCATCTGATGATGTTAGTTTTTGTCCTGTAATAATACGAAATAGCGAATTAGCGTTGCTGAGGTTTGCTGGATGATTGATGTTTTGCTCCTTCGAGAGGGGTCTTATAGGCTGCTAATCAGTGTGGAGTAATGGAATCGGTTTCAGAGGTGATTTTTCTAGCAATTTCATCTGAATACTTTGTAATGATGGAGCATAGGGCTCGCGATGAGTAGCATAGTGAGGCAGAAATAGCAGGGCTTGGTTTGTTCTCCATCTCAATCTTCTTTTGCAACGAAGTGAGTCAGTGGGTCGTCATTTGGATTCTACTCCTGCCTTTTATTGTTGAAGTTGGATGAGTCAGAATTCTGAATTGTTAGCTAGTAATTACTGGCCTTTTGGTTCTTTGTGGCGGGTTGGGGCACTTTGGAGAGTTGGAATATTGAGATATGAGCTGGCTAGTGGCTTGTCTTCCCCTGCAGTCTTTTGTTGTTGTAGGATCACGAGATTTGGTTTGTAGTGCAAGTTCATTTTTGTACTTGAATTGTCTGATTGTCAGTCTAATTATGTAAAATGCTGAGTAGTATTGGCAGCTAAGATATCTGTAGACTTGTCTGGAGAGCTGATTTGTGTTCTTGATGTTTAGGCCGAGAATGATCGCCTATGTTATATCTAACTCTGTAAATGCATTGTTGACCTTCATTTTAACCCACTTCAAAAGATTTCCTTTGCACAGTTCTGTGCGTCAATTGACCTATCCTACTGGATCAATCAGATGAATTCATAGTCCTTTCAATCTCCATTCTTTCATCGATGATACTTTATACTATCTTAGACGATGTACATCATGCAATTTGCACATACTATACTTACGTGTATGTCATGAGTTACATGAGGGCACTATACTTGATCTCATCTTTCAACTATCAGTCTTCTAATTATATCATATGGGCCGGGTTTTCATCAGGACTCTGGCTGCCACCCACTCAAGGTGGAAATTTGGCTTAAATTTGAGAGTATTAACATTGTTATTAGGTTAACATCATTGAACTACTTGTGTCTCCATTTCTTAATACAAATAAGATCTGGAAGCCTCTGAATTCTTCCTTCAATTTCCTGACTCATACAGGTGGTTAAAGTGTATGTATCAGTCTTTGGTGATGAAAGAGGAAGAGAAATTGCAATTGCTGGATTGAAATCAAAAGCTAAATATGTTCGTAGCGAGCTGGGAAGACGTATGAAGTTACGTCTCACTCCTGAAATACGTTTTATAGAAGATGAATCTCTAGAAAGGGGAAGCAGGGTAAGAATTGTCTTAATTATAATGATTCCATGTTCTTCTTGGGTTGTGGAATGCAGATTTTACTTATGTAAGCTCCTTTATTCATTTCTATCGGAAGCTTCAACTGTCTACTATGAGGCTTCTTATTACTTGTTTCAATGTGTGAAGACATTAAGACGAGCAGAAGCCCTCTTGTATTTTTTGCAATTTATAAATTTAAAACACAATCTGCTAATACAATTCCCACTCCCAGATTGGCAACTTAAGCCTTACTTTGTGTATACAATATGTGATTTCTTAGCAGGATTGCACTGCCTTCTGATGGTTCTCTTGAAATGTCTCCTATGAGACAAGATGTAGGGGATCTTACAATTTCAGAAAACTTCTTTTGATTTATTTTGTGACATGGTGTTTCAAGGCAGCAGAGAAAATAGCATAGTTTCTTCTCAATTTCCTCATCTATAGTGATCTCAATATTCCGTCATTCGCCTGGTATAAATTTTCTTGAATAATATCATCTAGCAAATTCCCAGATGAAGTTCAAGGTTCAGACATCTCCTTTTAAAATGTTAACAGTCCTTTAATTATATTTCTTCAGGTTATTGCTATACTAGATAAAATAAAGGATGAGAAAAAGACAGCAGGAGGTCGGGATGAAGAGCAAGTTGAGGCATCGGATCATCCTCAAGGTGAAAGCGATTGGGAAGGCGAGGATCCTGATGGAGACATTATTTATGTGGAGTAGGTCTAACTGCTGCAGAGCAACAGCACTATGTTGCTAGACTGGGCATACTGCTGCTTAACCGGTTAGTTTGGTGTTGTCTTTGTAGGGAAGAGAATTCTTTTTCTTCTGTTCAATGACAAAATACGATAGCAATCGTATTGTAGGGTGCAGCTTAGCCATATTCTAGATCTTGTTGGAACAAATTTTTATTTATGTGCTATATTTTCATAGGATTGTCTATGTTATTTTCTACTGAAGGAATAGCCGATGTGCCTGAAATACTTGGCACTGTATCTATATTATTTGCCACTCCACTCAACACTGCCCATTTGGGGTGAAGAATCTTCAGCTGATATTGATGTGACCATCTTCTTTTGCCGGCCTCAAATGGGAAAGAAATTATTAGCCGATTGATACATTTACTGAAGCACCATATGCATGCTCTTGTTGGGTTTTAGCTTTCAAGTTGTTCTTTCAGTGATGCTACTTATTATTTTCAGAATGACAACTGAAAAGTCAGTCTCTCTTCATGCAGGTTTAAGGCGGTAACAATAAAGCGCTCTTTGTGAAGGAAAGGAGGTTTCATAAGATCATCTGGACTTGAAATATATCCTGCCGATCTTTGATGCAATCCTCACAGTTTTGTCCTTGCATTTGCCGACCGCACGCCATGGCAAGCTATATTGAGCTTGTACTTTGTGTATCTGAGCATGTTGCCGTAACTTTCTGCAAAGAGCGCATAGCAACCTTAAAGAAGGCAAGAAACTAATTTGAATCCTATCCAGTGAGAATTGCCTGTATTGAAAATTTAATTCATGTATAACCAACAGCTTTATTTGGTGAGGACACCATTGTCTTTGACATAGCGAAAAACCAAATTCTTATAGAGCATAGGAATATATCCGCCTGTTTTCTTCGATCTGGATTATTAGTTCACTTTTGATTCGATTGGCTCTTTCAACTTCTTTCAAGCACTATTTCAAAATATAAAAGGATCGAGCAAACCTCTTATGCGCAAATACGTTCAGTGTGTAATATTCATCTCATTAACAATGAAAGGGGAAACTGCTGCAGTTCTTGAACGGTGGACAGATTTTGCCTCCGTGAACTGATACACGTCGACCATTTTTTCTCCTTTTTCGAAGTTAGCGGAGACTCTCTGCAAATTATCTGGACCCTCTTGCTCTTCACGCACAATGGGTGCGTTTGGGAACCACTTCCCAAAGCCCCTTGGGGGTCCAAAGTCCCTTGGGCAAAAAAAAGAGTGTTTGGCAAAACACTTTGGAAGGGACTTAATGGCAAAGTAAGTATTTTCAAGGCTAAAAGCCCAAGGCGGTGGGACCTGCTTGGGCTTTGGGCTTTTTTCGGCATGCCCACGCGACATTGTTCACTTTTTTTTTTTTTTTTTTTCCAAAATTGTCCTCAAGAATTTTTTGTTTTTCCGGTGCGTGCCCTTGGATGAAACACTGTTCATCTTCTCCGGCCAACGATTGCTACGGGACGCCGCGACCTAGGCGATCTTCGTCGGAGAGTCGGGCGACCTCCGCAAGTTGCGGCGTTGCCGGCGACCGTCGCCGCTGCTTCTGACCGCGACCTCCGCACGGAGCTCGCCGGGGCCACGCGACCCATCCGGTCGCCGGCCCGGTGGTCGCGACCAAATCCGGTGCCGGAGGCTCGAGCGGCGACCGGATCCGGGTCGCGCGACCTCGCCGCCCCCGGATCTAGGTCGCCGGGATCTAGACCTCGCCGCCGGATCCGGGTCGCCGGAGGTCGGCGGCGTCACGCGGCGTCCGCGCGACCTCGCCGCCCAGATCCGGGGTCGCCGGAGGTCGCGACGGCGTCCGCGCGACCTCGCGCCCAAGAACCGGGTTCTTGGGAGGTCGCCGACGACCGCGCCCTCGCCGGTCATTTTTTTTTTTTTTTTTTTTTAATTTTTCTTTTGATAATTTTTTTTACCACAAAACTCCTTTGTAAATGTAATTCCCCAAACACAATTTTGCTCAAAGTACTTCACAAAGAGCTTTCAAAGTACAATTTACCAAACACGGTTTGCATTTTGGAAAACACCTTTTAAATTTCAAAGATCTTTGCGATTTTCCTAAAGACTTTCCCCAAAAGTGGTCCCAAACGCACCCAATGTGAATCGCGTTTCTAGCATCACACGTACACACGTCACCCATTAAAAAGCTTGTGGGCCTAGCAAACCTTGCTCCCCGAACATCCATGGCAGCCCAGCACCGGCAGCCATGGCTGGGGTTGCACCTCGTGGCCCAGGCAATGGCAGTGATGGACGCACTCTCTCAAACACGTACACAATCCATAGAGGGCTCTCTGATTCAACGTGCGAGCGAATGCTAGTAAGTGATCAAGGCCACAGCAGGACACAAGCAATGGCGACCACAGCACGGTAGTCACCGGCACTCTCTCTCGCTCTCAAACATACACACTTCCACAGGGAGCTCATGCACATGAGATCCGAAAGCGCAACAACCATCTCACAGTGGCCACTCCAGGAATGCAAACGCATGGAGGTGATTGAGGGCTCAGGCGTCAGGCAGCAATCTCTCGCTTTTGCGTTTCTACATTTCTGATGTTTCTTGCCACATATCTCACATTAGTACAATCACAATGCGTGCCAACAAGAATGTTGCACACGTTCTCAATTTGTCCAACTTAGCACTCCAACCTCCACCTTGGCACTCGATTGGGGGATTTCGATAGCAGGGCTAACCGCAACACTTCTTAAGAAATTAAGGACCGTTTTGAGTGAAAAGAAGAAAAGAGGTAAGACGTTGACTTACGAGCAAAAGTACCAGGGCCACTGGTTGAATTATCAGCCAACAAAAAACCATTCCTGTAGATCATCATCTTACTGTGACAATATGTTGAGGTAACAGAGAATGGGCTTAGGAATTGGTGCACAAACCATGCATTGTAAGATAAAAATACGGGGCATGCCGGCATGATGAATCAATACTTAGCCAGTAATGCAAACAAAGTATGCAAGTTCTCCCAACATTCTGAGCATGAAACAACTTCTCCCAAGTCCCAAAATTTCTATGGAAAAGCAATTATTTTCCAAGGGAAAGGACTAACATGTCCATCTGGACAATTTGGTAAGCCGTGAAAGGTGGGAATGCCATGACAGTAGCCGAACCAAGATTTAACTAGATTTCATCAAACATGTAGACAGTGGGAGGTGCTGCAAATGCTCATGGTAAAATCTACCAGAGAATTATTCAATCCCTAATTCTAGCAATTGAGACTTCCAATCAAAAGGAGCTGTTACAGTCAATGATGAGCCTTGGCCTCGGCTTTCCTTTGGGACTTGGCCTTCGCCTGGAAAAACAACAAGAGGTTTAGTAACCAAAACAGATGCTTAGTTGCTGGAGAGGGTACTAGAATGTCTGAGGGAAACACTTAAACAATGAGCATCACTCTCTAGAATGAAAAATTCTACAGGGTCTTCTTGGTCATTAATATGTATTACATATCATTAAAATTCAGGTGAGGTTTTGCCTTCTGCTAAATTGTTCCCACATTATACTGAAACTTGAAACCTAACAGAAACCATGATATGAGGTTTGAGTACAGCACAGGTCAAGCACCACCTCTGAGAAGCATCTTTCACTTGTCCTTTATGTCATAGGCTGATTTAGTTATACATCACAATTCCCCTTTCACTTACTTCATCACTAGCACTAGTTCTAGTTAAACAGCAGTTCCTGCCCTTCATAGAAAACACTCCAGAGCCAAAGAAATTTTGTCCCTTGCATACAAAAGCTACTTCTACATTCAAAATCGTATAGTTTTTGAGACTAACATCCACAAGGACCAATATCATGATGAAGAAAACGTAACCAGGACATTGTGGAGAACTGAGTCTGCTTTGGTAATACCGATATTATTTTGAAACTTAAAAATTAAGCAATTAACTAAGAGGTCTGATGTTCTTCAAATCCCACAGGAAGAAGAGGAGAAAGGTAAAGTCCAAGTCCTAAAACTATTTTATAAAGTACACTCAATTATTAACTCTCAAAACAATTTTAAAGTGGCTCAATGAACTATCTCCGGCAATTAATGTCACTGGAAAATTCTGCATGACATTATTTTCATAATAAATGTCCTACGAGTCATTTTTAATGTTGAATTCATCCTTATGCAAGTACTTTCTTGGACAGAAAGAGAAGATCAGATAGTTAAGGAAAAAGAATCATCCCAGCATGCCATCTTCTACAACCACCCTTTCTATAGCACCACCAATGCATTCTCCACCATCTTCAAAAAAGCCATTTTATCTCCAATAGACAAGCACCAAGAACACCAAAAGAAGTTGAGCAGCGAAAATCAGGAAGAAAATTCAGCATTTCTACAGGAAGGGTGAAAATCCCAGAGCAATTTTCTTTCACTTGTCACTTATATGGAATTCACTGGACTTTTAGGATGCTCGGTCAAGAGTTTTGGCTTTGAGCCTTTGGATAGTTTTAAGTTGAATATTTAATCACAGTGAAAAGTAAGTGTTCCTTCACTCCCACTTCTCTCATTTAATTCTTCAAAGACAACACAATGCTTAGTTTCCTCTTATTTTTTATTTCATCAAAAGTTAAGCACACCCTCATTTCACCTATATGGTGCTCACAAGTGCAAGATTTTCAAAATATAAGGATAGACTTCAAAATGGGTTAATTAAAGTGTGTTAGGAGTTATTCCACCACCATCTAAGGTGTTGCAGGTGTCCTTTATCGCCCGATAGCTTGCTGGTAGTCGCGTTTTGAGCTTGTGATGGGCCTATAGATGGTAGTGAAGGAGAACAAAGACGAAAAAGGCAAAGAAAAAGTTCTAGAATAACACAAAATTAGATACATTTCATTTTCTACCCGTTCATGAGGAAAGTGGAGTTCCATTTTGAAGCCAGTGGAAGCTTTTAAGATGTAAAGCACATCTACTATAACATAAACCACTTTCCAGAAACCATAAATTCCATGCAAGAACAGCCTCCAGATTTGATAAGAACTTCAATCCGAAAGCAAAAAGTTCTACAGAGTAAGAAAAAAAATCAAAGCATGGCAGACCAAAATCACAAGCACAGCCACATAGATCATCCCGCCACAATCATTGCAAGCAATGCAGTAATCTTAGGCTCATATTTTGGTTGCGCAACACAACGAGGATTAAATATTGAAGCAATATAAACAAGAATCCTTCAATAATAATCCACAACCTCACTAAAGGAGAATAAATTCCAAACCCAGTCCAGAAAATCTACACTAAACACGTATGAGAACACCGACCCACCAATCATCAATCATTACAGCTAAAAATTCACAACACTGCACTCGAAAATGAACAGCAGAGTCGAGGCTTTCTCCATACCTTGAGAAACTTCAACTTGACGCTCCCGTAGACAACTCCGAAAGAGAAGGCCGAAACGCGAGCCACCTACCCATCGTTCCCATCAGACACAAACAGCCCAGATCAATCAAAGTGGACATCGATTTCTTGCTTTTTCTTTTTCTCTCCCTTTTCCCTTCTCTCGTTGCATTCACAGAGAAATTGAAACCAAACCAAAGGAAGAAGGGGAAGAATTGGGCTTACCAAAGCGAGAGTGCTGGTTCCGGAGTAAGGCCCTGGAGGCGGCGCCATTGGAAATGCCCCGTGCTCGGTGAACGTAAAGCTCCTGCCTTGCGTTGCGAGATCAATCGGAGAAGACGAGCGTATAGAGAGAGAGAGAGAGAGAGAGGGGGGAAGAGGCTACGCTGCTATACACACCAATCGTCGCCAATGTCGCGGGCGGGCCGAATTCCCGAAGCCCGAATTTGACCCCCGATGGTACCAACCGGGCCGGGTTTGGGACCGTGGACCATGACTAAATCCAAGTCTACCTCTCCTCAATACTAAACCCAAGCCCGTCCGAAATCTAAGATGAGTTTCATAGATGACTTCCCACTCTTCAAACCTTTTTTTCTTTTTTCTTTTTTAATTTTGAGCCGATAGATATTCAAATTAGCGAGACCAATAACTTGCCGAACTAAATATAGCTTGAATGTTTTATATAAGTAATGGTGATTTAGTAATTTGATTAGCTAACTGGGTTTGGATTTGAAAATGGGTATTATTAATAAGTGTCGATAGGGTAGCGGGGAAGTTGAGTAGAAATAGAAATAATAGTTTTAAAGACACCTTGAAAATGAAAGAAATGTGTGTTTCAATAAATTAGCTTATTTCAAATAGAAAAATTTATATATCAAAAACAAGTTTGGTAAGACTAGACAAGTAGTGCTTTAGAGATATTTTTAAAAATTTTAGTTTACAAAATATCCACCGATTAAATCGCCCTCTAAGACTTTCGTAATTGATTAGAAAGGTTGTCAGAGATGAGCTAATACTTGCATGAATGTTGCTAGCTTCTAAAGCCGCAATCAGAGTGTTTTTTAAGGCACGATATGGCACGAGTTACGGTGAGCATCGGATGGAGCGAATCAATCCGTTCTTGGCAGTTCCCGATTCCGAAAATTTGAAAATACTAATAATTGGTCTGGTTTCAGGTGTGGACCAAACCACCTGGACACCTGGACCGGACTGATAGTTTTTTTTTTCCTTTTATAATTCTTAATATGATAAAACATTTCTTAAAAGATGATTAGAGAGTGGTATCATAATTTCGCATTTGCTTTGAGTCAAAATCCTAATTTCCCATTCTCGTTGCTCAGTTGTTTTCGGCTCTCGCTCAGTCTTATGCCTCTTACTTCTCAGTTTCACTTGATCAGCCTCCCTCAATCCCTCTCACTTAACACTTCCCTCTTCCTCAACACCATGTAATATCTTGTAAACTCAAACTGTACAAAGATGTTTTCACGATGGCACTTAGAAATAGACAAAAAGGAATATATTTTAGAGATAAGTGTTCTAAAAGTCCTAAAATTTATAATAATTAAGTTCAAAAGTTTACAAAAAGTGCAATCAAGTTATAAAATTTGTTAAATTAGTGCGATCAGATCAATCTGTTAACTTCATTTAATTTAGCTAATAAAAATGATGACATAGTTTTTTTTTTTTTTTTTTTCTCTCTCTCCTACATAGCACTAACATGGCTAAAAATGAAATATAAGGCTAAAATGACATCATTTTAGCCAAAATCTAATTTTTAGTAAATATTTTATTTAAATCAAATGAAAAATACGCTAAGAAGGATATCGGCGAGGGAAGCACCACGTAAGAGAAAGAAAGTATTTTTAAAAAAAACTATGTCGACATTTTCATTACCCAAGTTGAACGAAGTTGACCAAAAGACTCAATATACAAATTTAATAATTTTAGAACTTTATTGTAACTTTTGTACTGACTTAATGGACAAATTTTAAGACTTTCAGTGCACTTATTCATATATTTGACATTCGCAACTTCGAGTATTTTGGGAGAGCTAGTCAAGGCTGATTATTTCAAAAGCAAAAACATGTAGTCAGAAGTTTCCAACTAGTTCTAATTCTATTTACTTTATCTTTGGTCTTCAACTCTCTAGTCCTTTGCCTTTCTTTCGCCTATGCTCTCACTCTAGCTGTGATCTGCTCAATTTAGGGGTGAGCAAAAGGAACAACCCGGACCAGGAACCGCGGAATTAAACCTTAACAGGCCGGTTCTGGGCTGTTCCCAAGGGCATTAGTTTGGTTTCTAGTTCCATATATGGAACTGCCAATCCAAACCACCTAAATCGGACTGATTTTTATTAATTGCTTGCAAACCTGTAAAAAGTTCTAATCCTTCATAAACCCTCAGTCGTTCATGTTGCACGCGTGACTCACGCTCGCTCTTTCACAAAGCTGAAGGAAAAAAAAAAACTGATCGCGTTCGTCACGCCTCTTATGCTCGCTCAACTCTTAGTCACAGCTCTCCACTCACTCTCTCGCTCAACTCTTAGACACCGCCCTCTCGTCTAAACCACGTGCGTCCTCTCACTCGACGCCTTCTCCGCACCATCTCATCTCGTATCTCGACTCTTGACTTCCTCTCTTGCTTTATTTTTGGTTGCTCATGATCGCAATCGCATCTCATCAAGGTAAATATCTAATGCTCTGTTTTTTTACCATTCTTCATACACCATTTTCAAAGCTGCATCTAGATCTTGTCTTCGAACCGTTCACTGTGTGTTCATTAAAATGCCTAAGTGAAATGCGTGTACAAATCTTAGAAGTATTCTTTTTGCTTTGTTTGAACATTTATCAACTCAGTTTCAAAGCCGTGCACGTTTGTTTGGATTTAAAATAAAGCAAAAAGTTTTCATTACTTTTTCGCCAGAATTTAGAATATTGTTTAAACTTCAAAAAATTATTAAAACAATACATGTGAGTCTACGCGTTAGTATTTGAGTACCATGCAAGTTTCAGAAGTTTAGGATTTAAAAAGAAGTTAAAATGTTAGTGCATGGATTGCTTGTTGTTCAATATAGACATTTAGATATTTTATTGCAACTTCGAATTTGCGACACTACAATCCATAACCGATACCTCTATATGTTGGGCTTACTTCATTCATGTTAAATTGCTTGTATGTGTGTTACCTTTGATTTTGGCTAGCTTTTGTTAGTCTTTTAGGGCATGTTTGGTAAACGGTCAAACAATGTCTAATTCTATTCTTTTGTTCCCGGAAATAGTTGTGGAATATAATCGTGTTTGGTAAAATTTTTGTTCTTAGAAACAAATTTGTTCCCGAGAACAGATTTGGAGTAGAATCAAGAATATAAAAAAAAAGTTAATTATTTGTTCCCGAGAACATTTCTAAAATCAAGTCTACCTATTTTTTTCTTTTCCTCTTTTTTCTTCTTGTTCTTCTTCCCTCTCTCTTGTTCTTCCAGTGCTGCTACTGCCGCCATTGCCATCTGCTGCCACCCCACAACGAACGCCGTTGTTTGCCGCACACCACCACCGGTTGCCGACAAGCTCATCGAAGGCTCGCCCAACCACCGGCGAGGCTTGGCGAGCTCGCAAGCGCCTCGCCCGGCCACCGGCGAGGCTCCGGCAAGCTTGCCGGTGGCCGCGAGCTTCCCCCGGCCACCGGCGAGCCTCGCCCAACCAAGGCTCGGCCGACGAGGCACGGCCTCATCGAGGGCCGGTGATGCTCCGATGAGGTTGGTGGCCCTCGTCTGGCCGGTCACCAGTTGTCCCAAGGCCGGTGATTGGCCACCTTGAAGAAGAAGAAGAAGAATGGGAGGAAGAAAGGAAAAAAATAATAAAATTATTTAAAAAATAAGCAAATGATTTGAAGTAGGAATTGAAATTTTGCTATATATAGAATACATATTTAATTTTGTATTTAAATTTATTATTTTGTATTTTTATTTATAGTTTATACTATAGTTTATTATTTACTATTTAATAAAAAATTAATTAGTTAATATTTTTATTACTTAGTATAAATATAATTAATCAATAGAATTTCTATGATTTGATAAAAATTTAGAATTGGAATAAAAATTTTATGTAGTTACCAAACACAATTATGTTCTTTTTCTATTCTGAAATCAGAAATTTGTGCAGTTACCAAACACATTATTTTGCTTAGAAATTGTTTTAAACGAGAATAAAAAAGAATCATTTCGATCATGAATTGTTTTGGGAACAGAATGGTTACCAAACGCACCCTTAATCGTATGAGAATGTATATATATGAAAAAATGCCACGAGAAATGCCTTGTGTTCCACTCATTTTGGTACTTGATATTGGTTCCAATTTGTCTTTTGTTTGATTCAAGTGATCTATTTACACGTTAATCGAAGTGGACAAATCCCATGACGCGATGACTTTGATAATAGAATCGTTGGAATATGAAGGTGAAGGAGACTTCGAAGAGGTATTCAACACAAAAAAGGTATTTTGCATTAGTCCTCCTAGAAAACGAAAATCAGCAATATGGCTTGATTTTCATGGAGGCATATAAAAAGAGATAGGAAAACTGAGGTGATATGTTGTTATTATGGGGTCAAGCATACACACAGTGTTGATAACAGTACTTCTATTACATGGAAGCACTTTAGAAAGTGCAATAAGCATCATTCCAAAGTTTGTGGCACAGAGTAAATGGGGCTCGAATGACAAAGGGAGATACTGATATTGGTAGTGCTAATGTTTGATTGACATGGAAATTTGATCAGGATCGTTGAAGGCAAATACTTGTGCAGATGATCATAATTGATGGAAAAACCTTTTTCAATGGTTGAGCATGTTGGATTTCATAATTTTATCAATTAGTTACAATCTCTCTTCAATCATATTTTACCATTAACAATGGCTAGCGATTGCGTAGTATCTTAGTGAAAAAACAAATTTGAAGACTTGCTTTTGCAAGCTTAATTCTAGGGTCATAATCACGACCGGTACATGAAGCTCCATTCAGAACTTAAACTATTTATATCTCACTGCACATTTTAGTGATGAAAACTAAAAATTGCACAGAAGAATCATTACTTTTGTGTTGAAGCCTAGTCACAAGGGCAAGGAGATTAGGAAATTAGTTGATAAATGCATCTATGAGTAGAGAATAGAGACAAATGTATCCACAATCACAATCACTCAAGGTTAAAAAGCACTAAATGGAGAGGGTAAGAGATATATTCAACTTAGAGAATATAAGTGGTATATTCATATGGCTCGATCCATTAATACAGTCAAGGGGGATGGATTTAGAAGATCAAGAGTTACCAAAAGATAAGAATGAACAACTAAGGGTAAAAGTAATAATGGCTTGAAGTTGAAAGCACTTGGTTGAAATTAAGTGAGAAGTATTTCAATTAGAAAGACAAATGACAAGAGAATGACACTAGAAGTGCTAAAAATTATAAATTATGTATGGTGCTCACTTTAGTGCTAATAGTTTTTATCTCTAGATTACTCAAGTGTCACTTTTAAGGAAAAAAAACGATCACTTAAGTGCAAACTCCGATCGAGGTCACCTAAAATCCAACATAGCCATATTTTATTAAATTTCTTGGTCTTAAGTGGCTCATCGACGTGTCCAATCAACATATAACCGCTAGATGACGTCTTCTAAAAATTGTAAATAGAGATCATTTGAATGTCAAATTTTGTTTAAAATGATCATTTTAATATTAATCACTATTAAAAAATGATCACTTCAATGCCAAACACGCCATGTGAAAATATCACGTGGATTGGATTTTTTTAGATAATACGCCAAGTCATATGAAATTTTTAATTATTAAAAGCCACGTATTATTTTTTTGCTAGAATTCTAGTCCTTCGTATTTAAGTGATCGTCATTTAGTGCTAATATTTTTTTTCTTTCGGATTACTCAAGTGTTGCTTTAAAAAAAAAAACGACCACTTAAATGCAAACTTTGATCTAGATCGCTGAAAATCTGACGTGACCATATTTTATTAATTTCTCGGTCTTATGTGGCTCGCCGACATATCCAATCAACATATAACCCCTAGATGACGTCTTCTAAAAATTATAAATAGTGATCGTTTGAATACTAAATTTTATTTAAAATGATCACTTTAGTACCAGTCATTGGTAAAAAGTGATCACTTCAGTGTCAAATATGTCACGTGGAAATACCACGTATTATTTTTTGCTAGAATTTCTTGTCATTGATATTTAAGTGATTGTTTTTTCTCTAATTTAGCCCTTAAGTTATTAGGTGAAAACTTTTGGTACTAAAGTGAGCATCGTGCATAATTTTTGACACTTCTAATATTCTTCTACCGACAAATGGCTCATTATAAAATAGATATTCTATTAAGTTATGAGAGTATCTAATCAATCATTATGTAAACAAAAAAACAAGTGTCCATTTTAAACACTCATAAGTCCAAAAAATATTTTGAATCCACTAAAATTATTAGTGAACAATTTCGGAGGCTAGAAAAATCTCAATTTAGTAAACTTAAAGTTTGAAAATCATCAAAAAAAAGTAATTCAGAGCATAAAAATCCATTTCTACAACTAATACGGCGGTAAAAATAGTCGCCACTCTACACCATCAATATACATGTCAACATCTACTAATTTAATCCTAACGCATTAGATTCCAAGCAATTATGGTCATCAACAATCATCCTTCGCACCTTCCACATCCACAATATATTTAAATTATTTTATTTTTTATTCTTTTCTTTTCCTTCTTTCTTCTTTCTTGTTTCTTTTTTCTTCTTCATCCATTGGTTGTCAAGCCTCGAAGATGCTAGTGGCCTAGCCTTGAAGATGTCGGCGTCGGGCCATAAGTAAGGCTCAATCTCGCCATATCCAAAAAGTTTTTTTACCTCCTTAAATTTAAAAATTCACTTTCCTAATTTCATGCATAAATATTTTCATTATTCAGAAAATGTTTTCGATCATCTTCAGCGAACCAAACATGTGGAAATCTGGAAAATTAATTTCTGAAAAATACTTTCACTTAAACAAATGCACCATTAACTTTCTATACTAAATATTATTATCAAGTATAGAAAATTCTAGATATCACACGAGCACTCTTGGCCCGAGTGACAACTATGGTGAAGAGGCTGAGAACATTTTGTGGTTAGTGTTATGAGTACGTGCACTATACAACTTTTCTATAAGCATCCGACATTTTAATAAAGTCAAAGCGAGCGGACCGTAGTGTCGAATCTCGACATACTATTATTCAAATATCGACATGCCGATTATCTAGAGAGGTAGATGATCCTAACCTCTTTAAATTTTTTTTTTTTTTAAAAAAAGGAAAAAGAAAGAGGAGAATTCCAACTTCTCAAGGCGAGAAGTCAAGGTCGTTTGGTTGACCCCACTAACTCCTCTTTAAATTTCCCGTCGCTCTCCAAACTAAACACTATAATTGAACCTTAGCAAGTCCTTAAAAGGTTCCTTTTGTGCCTAATGTAGACCTTGGCACTCTTGATGTAAAACACAAACGAATATTGCTAGGCACAAGGCAAGAAAAATATATTGTATCAAAGGCATAAAGCGAGCGTGTACTGGAACTTAGATATAAAGAATATCTCTTTGGAGCTTGTCGTCCTTGTAAATCGAATGAATTGGCCAAGGAGGCTCCTGTAGGAATTTCGGCTCTCTGATCTCTCTAAATTTTCAAAAAGGAAAGGAAAGAGGGGATTCCCAAACTTTCCAAGGCCAGAAGTCAAAGTCGTCTCATTGACCCCACTAACTCCTCTTGAAACTTCACATCTTTCCCCAAACTAAACGCTATTCCGGACGACACGTCATGAGATGATGCCTCGAGGCCTCAAAATCACAAGAAAAAATCACGCTACCGAACCGAATATTCGATGGAAGAAGAGATAACGGGAGCGACGGGTGGACGTGGAGTTTTAGTTCCTCCTTTTTCTTATTATTCCCTTTTCCGAGTTTTTTTTTTTCGACGTGTGAAGCGTTACAGCTAAACGACGAAATTGCTGGATTATATCGTTTTTCCCCCCCAAATTCTCCGCTGTCCGTACGAATATTAGCCGTTTCTCTTGGCGCTCCGCGGCTTGGCACTCACTTTCGAGGGAAAAGAGGAAAGAAAGGGAAAGGGAATATATAGAAGTAGCCTTATTCCATTTTAAATTTTAAGTAGAAGCAATATAATCTGACAAGTATTGCTGCTTGCCAAACCCATCAAAAATATACATCGAATCGAAAATAATCCTATAAATATAAATTCATTTAATCCGATTTGATATGTTTTCATACATCAGAAATATAAAAAATAATAAGTCGTGAAGTTACGATATTCAAATTTTCATCCACACATTACTTGGTATGTTTTATCACATGTTGATTGAATATTACATTTTCGTGAATTCTTTCTTATTCTTCTTCTTTTTTCTCATTATCGACTAATTAATTAAGTTGGTAATAAACCTGTATTAAAAATTTAAAGTCAATTGTGCCACAAATCTAGAACCTCGCTAGATTTCTAGCTCGGTCATTGGTTGTAGGGATCCAATCATGTGCCGTTTGTCATATTTACAAGCGTGAAAACTTATTGCTTACTCTCCGTTTGTTTCACGAAAAATAGACATATTGAAAAATATTTTCCTAAAAATAATTGTTGATATCACTTGAAATAATTAATTAGTAAAAAATATTTTCATTGCCGACAACAATTTATACCTAATAATTTTCATGGACGATAGTAATATTTTTTATTTTTTATTTATTTTTTGTAAGTGATACAAATAATCATTTTTAAAAATGACAAAACTTACCAAAACCCTAAACTATATCCACCGTGACACATTTACCATAAAATTTTTTATATAATACCAAAAATCTCAAATTTGTATCTCTGTGACATATTTACTCTTTATCAAATTCCATTAGATGATTTTTCAGCCAAAACATCATTTTTAACGATTATGCATCTTCTTTTTCTAATTTTTTTTTTAAAGAGGTTTCATTTAGTTTGATTTTCATAATTTATATTTTTTATCCTTTTTTTATTATGACTCTATTAAGGGAGACAGACTCTCTCCCGTGTAATGATTAATGCTTCCACTAACCTATTATCGTATTCTTGGTTACCGTCGTCAACTACTTCCTAAAACTCATGTCGATGTGAAATTTATCACTCTTTTAACCACGTCGTTTCACTTTCGACCAAAAAAAAAAAAAACTCACGTCGTTTCTCTCCGTGGTCTTTCTTTTTAAAATATATATATATATATAAAATAAGTTTTTCGTATAATAGCAATTGTTGGAGTGCCAGGAACACACGTGCAATGCGGGTTTTTATGCTAGTATTATTTGCGAAAAGATGGGTTTTAAAATAGCATATCCTTGATTGATTTTCTATAGTATCATGTAGGGGTGAGCATGGTCCGGGTTGGTCCGAGCCACCCCTAACCCTGTGACCAACCCGTCTGGTGTCGGTCCTCAATTTTAGGACCGAGGACCGACCCTATGAGCCTGGGACCAAGGACCGGACCGACCCAATGGGTTCGGTCCGGTTCGGTCAACCGGGACCGATCGATAATTTTTTTGTCTTGTTTTTTATACTCCCTAAAAAAGCAAACCTACAAATTCAAATTACACATCCATCGACAATGCGGCATTGTGCAACTAAACTATAAGTACCAATACATATTCAGCAAATTTAAGATGACACAATAATAGAAATTCCGTACCTGCTAACCGCTCATCGAGATATGGGACAAGATGGAAAGTTTTTGTAATCATCTATCTTTAATATTCATAACACCATATGCAAAAGCGTTTTCCTGCATTTGATCATGTAGAGTCCACTTAACAAAAAATTGAGCTTCACACTACTTGACTAGCAAATCACCGTAGAAACTGCAGTACTACTCTACTCTTCAAAAACTTCTACCATTTGACACAAATTGAAAAGCAAAGTGCAGCTGAAATTCATTAGTAAAATACAATTAAACCATAAAAAGTTCAAAATACTTAATATAACTTCACATCTTGTTAATTCACTTGAACTTCTAAACACCTGAAAACAAAACAAACGACACATAATTAATAGTCAACGAAAGTTTTAAATTGATATTACTATTAGTGCTATTGATAGAACATCTCACCATAACTCTTAGGTTTTATAATAGACATTTTACTTAGGTTTGAATATATAAAAGAATTATAAATAATATAATGTAAATAATAATATATATATATATATAGGGGTTATATCTAGGGTTGGACCGACCCAAAACTCTTAGGACCGAGGACCAACCCGTAGTGTCGGTCCCGGAATTTCAGGACCAAGGATTGACCAGTCCCCTTGGGAACCGGACCAGACCGGCGAGGTTGGGCCGGTCCAGGGTCGGTCCAGGGTTGACCCTAGACCACTGCTCACCCCTAGTATCATGTTTATCTTGTTACCTTAGATAACCCTATAGATAAACATGATATCAAATATAATCAATCAAATGAGATATATATGCATAATACGTAGAGTTATGTGAAATCAACTAAATATATTAATATCACTAACATCCCCTTACCGCAAAATGAGTTGAAACAAACCAACTTGAGCTTGAAAGATCATTCGAACAACGTCACAAAAAATCTTTGATTAATATAGGCTCAATGGATCCAAGACGAGGTGGCGTGTTGTGACGTGCATGATGGCTTCAAGCTTTCATTGATGAGAAGAATTCAATATGTTGCTCGTCTAATAGCTGTGAGTTTAGTGGTGATGTAGGCTTCTCAAAATGAGAAGTCAAAAGTCAAGAATTAGAGGCATCAGAGACAACCGGCATGCATCTTTTGCGACTTATGGCGTGTTTGGTAACTCTTCTGTTTCCAGGAACAATTTCTGATTATAAATGATTCTTTTTTATTCCGTTCCCGAGAACAATTTCTAAGCATTTTAAGTCGTTTAGTAACTGTACAAAATTTCAATTCTCGTAATAGAATTGTGTTTGACACCGTTCTCAAAATTTCTACTTCAAATCATTTTCTTTAAATTTTTAAATAATTTTATTACTTTTTTTTTTCTTTTTTCTTCTCTTCTTTTTTTTTTCTTCCCTTTCTCCTCTTGTTCTTCAAGGGTTGCCGGTCGCCGGCCTTGGGATGACCGGTGACCGGCTAGACTAGGCCATGCCTTGTCGGCCAAGCCTTGCCAACAGTTGGGCGAGGCTCGGCCGAGCCTTGGCTAGACAAGCGTCCTCGCCCAGATCTGGCGATGCGAAGCTTAGCCGAGCCGAGCCTGGTTAGGCGAGGGGAGGCCAGGGCAAGGCCTGCTTGGCCACCAGTGAGGCTCAGCTGTGCCAGATCTGGTGAGGCCTGCCTGGCCACCGGTGAGGCTCGGCCACACCCAGATCGGGCGAGGTCGAGCCTCACGGTGGCTACGCTCGCTGGAGGCTCACTCGTCGAACCTCGCTGGACTAGTCGCCGGCGACCGGCGGCGGTGGACATCGGCGGCAGCGGCAGCGGCAGTGGCAACGGTTGAGGAAGAGAAGAGAGGGAAGAAGAACAAGAAGCAAGAAGAGAAAAAAGAAAAAAAATGGGTTGGTTTAATTCTGAAATTGTTCCCGAGAACAACAAAATCAACTTTTTTTACTTCTCGATTCTGTTTCAAATCTATTTGCGATAACAAAAAAATAGAAATTTGTTCCCAAGAATAAAAGTTTTACCAAACGAATTTCTCTTCCAAATCTACTCTCGGAAACAAAATAACATAAATTGTGCACCCTTAGTTAACGCGGTTTATACAACTAGTGAATGCAGCAAGCCAAATAAGCCAAGCACTGCTAAGCAAAGGTTATTGTGAGAAACGCATCTTCGCGGCATCGAAAAATGCGTGAGGTGCACTAAGCCACCTCGGCAAATGAGGCTCAGATATCAAGTTGAATAGATAAAATAATATGTAGAAGATAGGAATATGGAATTTTTTTGTATTTCGATATACACAATGAAGAATATATCAACCTATTTATAGATCTTATGAGATGGTTATTTAAGTTAACAAGATAAACATAATATTAAATAAAAACAATTAAAAATATGCTCTATCAAAGGATATATTTGCATAATCTTTGGAGATATGAGGAATTAACTAAATATTCTGACATTGATAACGATTCTTTCCGTCTTTTTCTTTGTTCAATTCACATTCTATTATTGAGAGAGAATCAGTGATACTCAGACTCGTGGGTAAATTGCAATGGAAAAGGTTTAGCCCTAACTTGTTGAAGCAAGTTTCTGAAAGAAAAGCATGTTTAACGCCTTTCAATTCTGGGGCTTCTACGCTGAAAAGCCCGAAACGGCATTCCCATGTGGTACCGACAGAATGGCATTGCTTCGGTACGATGAAGATGAGAAGAAAAAGAAACAAGCTATTAGTTTTTTTTTTTTTTAAATCTTGGGAATTGTAATTTTTAATTTTATTTTTTGAGAAAAACATCCATGTTCCATTCATCGAAAATACCACTTGCATGTTGGCTGGAAAACATTTAATCGTCTAACAAGCTCGAAGCCTTATTTGAAATTGATTAGCTATTTTAGATTATTATTTGAAATAATGTTTATCATAGGCTCCCTTTTTAGAAATGAGACCGTTATATAATTTTCCCAAGTTGAGGGTAGGGTCAAATTGATGTAATTAAGTTTTAGTAGGGTCGAAAATCAAGAATTTTATGAGGTCAAATTGATAACTTAAGAGAACTTTAATAATGATATGAATAAAAAGAAATTATGTGAGTGGGGTCAATGACAAACTATAGGAGCACCACCACCATCGAACGTGAAGATCCCCCTAATTCTATTTGTGTAGATGGGTCTAACAATTCGTAGTGGTGCGTCATAATTGGGATTACTACGGGGGTGGTATGTGTTGGCATAAAAGGTCATACTTTGATTTTGTGTGCCAGCCAGATAACTGAATAAGGATGTAAATACTAATTTAATACTCCCACAGTACTTTCTCAAGTATAGTTAGCACTTGCGATTGAGGAAGTGAGATGCCCACGTCACTCACTTTCATGATGCTCTAGGGTTCTTTCTGAATCCCACAACTTTCCGCCGGTCAAAAAGTGCAACTTAAATAGTGCGAGACTGATGGTCCACGTACGGCAATAGTCTAACATTCTCAATTATCATATTCGCCCCCAACTTGCTCGTATGACTTTTTAGGGCGGTGGTTGCCATTCGTTACTAAATGAATAAATAAAAGCGATACATGTCTTGAGACTATATTTTTTATTTTCATTTTGGATTTTGGATTTTTTTTTCGAATTTTGCCACTACAATAATTTTATTGTTTTTACATATAAAATTATGAGAACCCTTGAAAACGTACAATTACGCTACATAGTACTATACAAAATTTTCTTTTAACTTTTCAAAACTTTTGAAATATTATTTTAATCTTAAAACTAATTGAGAGGAAGAAACATATAAGTATGAATTGTAACGAATGGATCTAATTCCATGGGCAACTAAGTTGTAAAGCAATTTACCTAATCTAGCAACAACTATCCAACATTGGGAGCATAGGGGAGGTCTCTAGTTCAAGTCCAAGATGATCCCCTTACATTTCAAAAGTTCATCACCCGCACGAGGTTTGGGTATAGCACATAATGAATTACACAAATGTACCATTTCTCATATTATGAGATAATTTTGTTGGGGTGACTCTACTCTCACGAGCCATATAAGAGTAGCCATCACCTAAGCAACAAATGAGTTATTTACTTAATTGATAAGTTGAATATTGAGTTTATTCTTCTTTCTCCGGTTAATTCCACAGTTGAAATTGTCAACTAAAAGTTAGTTGGCGTTGATAGAATATTTTACCTTTATAAATATGTATGAATGAATAAAGAAAGTTAATTATTTACAAACAACCAGAAGAAGCTTCCTTAGAGCGGCACGCTATATTTTTGCAAAGTATATATACTTTCGTAACGTTTAAGGAGTATCATGGACTTAAATGGCATAGTTCAATTTTTTTTTGTTTTTTTATAAATCTGACGGCAACTCCTTATCTAATCTCTGTAATTTTCTACAATAAGGCATTTATATAATTTGTCAATAGCAATCTTATTTTATCTTGATTTATTTTTGAAATGATTAAAAGTTCACTTCCGTTGCCATTTTTCTTTCCTATGTTTTTAATTTTCCTTTTCAACTTTTTTTTCCTACTATCTAGGAGGACCAATGCAGACTGTTAGTAAGAAATTTATCATTGAGAGATAAATTCTATCTCTATACCTAACTTTTTCAATATAACATCACATGTATCGCGCAAGGATTAAATTTTGTTTAAGAGAACAAAAAATTACAGAAAATATATTCTATAATTTATAATTGTCAAATTTTTTCTCAAAATATTTTAATTATTTGTCAAGCATATTAGTTCTGTGTAGCCCATGGACTTCTGTCTAGTTTTGTTGTATAACATACTCGTATTTAATGTTAAATGCATAAGTAGTTGACCTTTTGGCGGCAAATTTTCCTTAATGTGTTCATTAT
Source organism: Eucalyptus curtisii (assembly GCA_017140595.1). Lineage (NCBI taxonomy): Eukaryota > Viridiplantae > Streptophyta > Magnoliopsida > Myrtales > Myrtaceae > Eucalyptus > Eucalyptus curtisii. The sequence continues at coordinate 23,949,182 of CM029500.1, read as the reverse complement.
AAAATATACCCTAATTTTATTTTAATTTTGTGTGTAAAATCTACTCGTGACTACTACCTTGGAATTACCCCTTCTTCAATTAATGAAGCAACTTTCGATTTTGAAAAGGGTGGCATTATTTTTACCCTCTATATAGCTATCTCAATATGGCTAAATAAGCTCCTTTTATATAAGATAGATGAAATCTCTCTCGATGGATCCTTTTAGTTCTTTTTTATTGTGGATTCCCTTTAAATTTAAACCTATTGTTGGTGAGAAGTCAAGAAGTACATTTTCTTTGTCAATCCCATTAACATATTTCTTTTACTTTAGGCAGAGTTTTGATTTAACTATATTATGCCTTTCAAGTTTCCGTTGTATTGGGAAACGCAGTTGGGACTTTGTAGTAAAATTTTTAAAGGGGCTTCTTTTTGTATCAACAAATTAAAAAGCTTTCTAGATATTTGTCTATATTACAAACGGATCGGACGTTTAAGTTTCAATTCATTAATAAAAGAAAATTCCATCTCTTTAATAATTTGCCCGATGATGTGATAAATTCTTAATAATTTATCTACTAGGCAAAATTATTAACATTCGTAGAGTTGTAAAAAGAGAAGAAAAGATTGGCTTACGATATATATGATAGTATCTATCTAAATGTGTTATTCTTCATTATGGTAATCAAATCCTACATAAAAAAAAAAGTGAAGTATGTAAATGGGATTCACTCCAATTAACAAAAGGGAGGGATTCACTATTGGTACACTTGTGTACCCATCCCTTTAAAGTTTCAATTCATTAAGAGGATAACTCCATCCCTCTAATGAAATGAATAATATCACGAAAAACTTCAAATGGTAGATTTATGATAAATTTACTCTAAATTAATTTTTAGATCACAAAAAATCATAAATTGATACATTTATAATAATTTTATCACAAATTAATTTTTGGATCACAAAAAACCCTAAATTGCTATACCCATAACAAATTTATCCCAAATTGATATGGATTTCTACGAGGACTTACTGCGTCAATTGAATTATTGTCATACATCATTCAATTTGATAATTTCATGATAAAATTTGATGAAAGCTAATGGAGGATAAATACGCGACCAGCATATTGATTTGAGGTTTTTGGTGATTCGAAAATTAATTTTAAATAAATTTTTTGGACTTGTATCAATTGGAGATATTTTTTTCTTGTGGTACTAAATCAAAAAAGGGAATGGGGTTGCAAAGATAAGGAGGGGGAGATGGCCTTTCCTCCTTCGGAAGTCCTCCAACTCAGTTCTAAGAAAAGTTCTAAGAAAAGTTCCATTTTACCCAATAAACTGTTTTTGAGGAGAGGGTAATGCCCCAAAACCTCAGCGGACGGTAAATTCCAATTTTCTCCCCCTCCTCCCCCTCCTCTTTTGATATTTTCTGAATTTCTTTCTCTCTCCCTAGACAAAATAAAACGAACACTTTCTCCGAAAACCTAGAGAAGCCACCTTTTTTCCCTTGGGCTCGAGGAAGAAGAAGAAGAAGAAGAAGTCGTCGTCGTCGTCGGCGTCGTGGCCGTGGCCGTCGTCTTCCTCCTTCGCTCTCTCTGCAAAACCACCCTCTCGCCTCTCTCTCTGTCTCTCTCTCTCTCTCTCTCTCTCTCTCTCTCTCTCTCTCTGCCTCTTCTTCTTCCTCTCCTCGACCCTCCTCGCATGGCTTCCACCACCCCGGCCCCCGCCCCCGCCCCGGCCCACCGCTCCTCCATCCCCTCCAGGCCCGCCGGCGCCGCCCTCTCCCTCCACCACTGCGCCCCCTCCCCAAAACCTTCTCTAAAACCCTCTTCCCCCTCAAGCCCTCCCTCCCTCCCCTTCCCCACAAGCTCGCCTCCGCCGCCGCCGCCTCAAAGAGCCCCCTTTCCGACTTCTTCGCCTCCGGTGACCAGCCCCACCACGACGACGCCGCCGCCGTCGTCCTCGACGACGCGGCCGACGACAAGCCCCGCGAGGAGTGCGGCGTCGTGGGCATCTACGGCGACCCGGAGGCCTCGCGGCTCTGCTACCTGGCCCTCCACGCGCTCCAGCACCGCGGCCAGGAGGGCGCCGGCATCGTGGCCGTCCACGACAACGTCCTCCAGTCCATAACCGGCGTCGGGCTCGTTTCCGAGGTGTTCAACCAGTCGAAGCTCGACCAGCTGCCGGGGAACTCCGCGATTGGGCACGTGCGGTACTCCACCGCCGGCTCCTCCATGCTCAAGAACGTCCAGCCCTTCGTCGCCGGGTACCGGTTCGGGTCCATCGGGGTCGCCCACAACGGCAACCTGGTGAACTACCAGGCCCTGCGCGCCCAGCTCGAGGAGAGCGGGTCGATCTTCAATACCAGCTCCGACACGGAGGTGGTGCTCCACCTGATCGCCATCTCGAAGGCCCGGCCCTTCTTCGTGCGCATCATCGAGGCCTGCGAGAAGCTCAAAGGTGCGTATTCCATGGTGTTCTTGACTGAGGATAAGCTGGTCGCTGTTAGGGATCCGCACGGGTTTAGGCCATTGGTGATGGGTAGGAGGAGCAATGGTGCTTATGTATTCGCCTCTGAAACTTGTGCTCTTGATCTGATTGAGGCCACTTACGTGAGGGAAGTGAACCCTGGAGAGGTTGTGGTGATTGACAAGGATGGGGAACATAATCTCTGCCTGATGCCGCACCCCGAGCCGAAGCAGTGCATCTTCGAGCACATCTACTTTGCCCTGCCGAATTCCATAGTGTTTGGTAGGTCTGTCTATGAGTCGAGGTCTAAGTACGGGGAGATCCTGGCCACTGAGTCCCCAGTCGAGTGCGACGTGGTGATCGCGGTGCCTGACTCGGGTGTGGTGGCTGCGCTCGGTTATGCCGCGAAAATTGGCGTCCCATTCCAGCAGGGGTTGATCAGGTCTCACTATGTGGGAAGGACTTTCATTGAGCCTAACCAGAGCATTAGGGATTTCGGGGTGAAGCTTAAGCTCGCCCCGGTCCGGGGAGTGTTGGAGGGTAAGAGAGTTGTGGTCGTGGACGACTCGATCGTGAGGGGAACCACTTCATCAAAAATTGTGCGGTTGATTAGAGAGGCTGGGGCCAAGGAGGTCCACATGAGGATCGCGAGTCCGCCCATAATTGCTTCGTGCTACTATGGAGTGGACACGCCGAGCTCGGAGGAGCTGATCTCTAACAGGATGACTGTGGAGGAGATACGGGACTTCATTGGGTCGGATTCGCTCGCATTCCTGTCGTTCGATAGCTTGAAGAAGTATCTGAGCAGTGACTCGTCAAACTTCTGCTATGCTTGCTTCTCGGGCAACTACCCTGTCAAGCCCACTGAGGTCAAGGTGAAGAGGGTCGGCGATTTCCTGGATGATGGCCTGAATGGAAGCATAGAATCCATTGATGGGGGTTGGGTCAAAGCTCTGAGCGAGAAAGAAGAGAAGGTCGAGCACCCGGTTTAGAATCCTTCATCTCCGGTGCTGTTGCCGCGACGAAGCTTCTGTGAGATTCATGATTTGGGGTAAGGAGTATAGGAATGATGCGATTGCTTTTGTGATTGGCCCGCCTCGGGGGAAATTCAGATTCCGGAAATCCAAAGCCTCGATATATCGGGGCCCCGTCTCCAGTTTTGAGAAACTAAAAAAATGGGTAGGATTAGCTGTTTCCGTGTTCTCGAGGGTGGTGGGATAAGAAGATTAAAGTTTTGTTCTGATGATTATTTCTTTTAACCTCAAGTACTGCATTGTATACCAGCTTTTGCTTAACTGCTTCATATTTTACTTGATGAAAGAAATAGATGAAGAATTAGAGGGGGTTCTCTCCCCTTTTTCTATCATTCTTGCCGCCTCTTGTTGCTGCGTTTTGTCTGCAAAGTATTGAGCTCAATGACCATATGTGTACGTTTTGTTCCGTCTGGAGTTTTTCAAAAGGAGATGTGGCTTCTTTCGTTACTTTCTGCAGTTGCTAAGTGGATTAAAAGCTCTCTTTGGTTGCTAAGAGCAGTTCGTATGCTTGTTGGAGCTTCTATCGATGAGCAAAATCTAGGGACGGTTCTCGATTTTTGGTCGACTGACAGCTCTCCAAATTGCGCACTTTACTCGCTCTGTTCAGTTGTTATTAACATCCTAGGAAACACCAGTTTGCCCATCGAAGTTGCGTGCACTAGCTTGGACGGCTTCATGGGCAGTCCCTACATTTTCATTCAGGTCTGGCTACCGGTACCAGCAATGGAAGTACCTGTTAATTTGGTGCTCTCTCCCTCAAACTCTCAAAGATCTCAAAGATTTAAGTTTTGACCAGACCAGGTTTTGTGAAACTCAACCCTTAAAGATCTTTAACATAATTCACCGCATTCACATGAATCAAGTTCATCTCAAATTCGGTATTCCGATCTCGAACAGTCTTTAAGCAGCGAAGGGAAAACTTTGAAACACTGGCAACAAAGAAAAGATCAATATACTTGCTTATGCTTAGGGTTAGTACATGCTCAGAAGCCCCACGCGAAGGTGGAAAGCGACTATGCCGTCGAATCGAAGTTTTCCAGTCCTTGAATGCGAAAAAAAAAGGTTGTCCAAATTTCGTATTTTGGATGCTTTATTGAATACAAGGTAGAAAACAGACATGTCAAGATGGATAAATTATGATCTCACGGTTGTTAAAGGTAGTAGTACATTGCTTTGACAATGCCCGCGCAGCGACCTTGCCATCCTGTTGATAGCCATTTCCAGACGCTGCATGGGTAAAATTTCCTGAGGCTCATCCTATGACAAGATTCGCAGCCTCAAGGCTGGTATAATTGCCTGCATGGTATAATTGCCACACGAAGAAATCGCGGGACCAAAATCACTCTTCAAAAGAATGGTCTTATCATGTGAAACTCTCCATAATTAGCCATTCTCTGCTCTGTCATAAGCATTTGATTTATGCTTTGGCGCAAAAGTGAAGCCATCTGGAACTTTACCAAGCAGCATTTCCGATATTCGAATCTGCAAGGGGAGGAAATTTATATCAGCACTTATAAGCTTTACTGCTCACCGCATCTCTCCATATAAATTTTGGGTTGGGAAACAAGGGAGAGAATCATACCCAGTCAGCTGCAGAATCAGATGCCATTAGTGTCTCCAGGTCATCCCGACCATAGTAGGAGGGCGGACGCCAATTCAGTTGCTGAGGGACGACTTCCAAAAGCCCAACTGGTACATATCTATACGTGTAGCTCAGCCATTCCAACAAGAAATGTCTAGTTGTCTCCACTCCTATGTAAGAAAGAGGTTTTAGTATTTTCATCATTACTCGCAACAGAAGAAAAAAGGCTAGTCCTCTGTTATCTCTTTCGAGGCAGTAACTTGTGCTCCCATCATTCAGTGATGACAGGTGAGCAAAAATGATAATACCTTTTCTGTCGGAACCCCAATGCTCAAGTCCAACGCGAACATAATCCTTCAAAATGTTCAACCGCTCCCCAGAAGTAATATCCCAGTGTCTCTGTTCCCTGATTTCAGTGAATAACCAAGGCTGGAAAAAGATTACGAATATCACTGTCTAAACTTAGCATAATAAACCATGAAATCATTAACTTAACAATCAGGATAATATCACAATATAAATATTGAAAGCAAAGAAAGTGATCACAACATGCTTGAGTTCTAAACCTTAAGTAGTGCCCCTCGAGCAATCATGCACGTAGAAAGGCTGGGGCAGTCAGACTTGCGCTTGTTCCAGTCAAAATAAGAAAAGATGTCCCCATTCCCCAGGACTTGCAGAGAATCAGGGGCTCTTGCAGCACACTGATATATGTAGTCCCAATCAGCAAGCTTACTATAACGCTGCTGACGTGATCGGCCATGAATGGTAACTGCACTTGCGCCCCAGTAACCAATATCCGCAATCAGTGAGTCGATGCGGTTTTTCCCTTCAAAATAACCTGTCCTCACCTGCCAATCAAACAATATGGAAGATAAATTTGAAAGAAAAATTCCCAAACTTACCAAGGAAATACAAAGAAGCTCAAGTACACAACATGACAAAGTATGTCAATTTGAAGCCAAAGAAACAAATCAGACACATTTTCCAATTTTATTAGATGTTACCAACTGAGTTCATTGTTGTTAGTCTGCACAGCCTGTTAGGACTAGACTGATCATTCATATACCTTGACAGTGATGGGTGTGTCTACCGTGCCAGAAGCTGCTTCTATGATGGCCTTCATCCGCATTGGCTTAGTAAGAAGAGCTGACCCAGCACCCTTGTTAACAACTAGATCTATCGGGCACCCCATGTTAATGTCAATGAAATCTACCGTACACTCCTGATCTATGAGTTCAACAGTCCGTGCTACAGTATCTGGATATGCCCCACATATCTGTACACCAAATATATCCTCAGATGAATGTCGCCTCAGCAAAGCCCACTCCGAAGCTTGACCCTGTTCAACCATTGAGTGGTACATAAGAAAATAGATGTTAATACTTGGAAAGTAGTGAATCCAGGGAGAAGAATGCTAATGCAACTGATGCTGGTATCCAGGATGTCAATTCTAGTGTCAAGATTAATACATCCATCAAGAAACTATAATCTTAAAGTGTATGTAGAGGCATTTGATATAATCTGCACTAGTTTACAACATTTCTCCTACCAAAAAAACCAAAAAAAAACCAAGCAACATATCCAAAGCTTGACCGTCTAATGTCTTCCTACAAATAAGATTCTTGAATTTGGAGATATAAGAGCCCCTGAAGAGAATGGCCATTAATTTAGTTGAATAGCATGTGACGCGAACCGAATAGGGAAAAATTCCATGGTTGCATGAAAGAAAAAGTACATGATGTTCACCGATAAAAGCTCCTTAATGCTACAGCAAAACATGACTGCATAAAACATACAGATTTGTATTTACATGTACCTGCAATAGATTTGTACCCATAGCCATTTCACCGCATGTTACATCAGCTCCTAAAGATTTGCAAACCCTTCGGAAAGGTAGATTTCCAACAGTGGTCAGAGGTGCAAGGTACAACTTATCTCTCAAATCAATGAGCTTTTTCTCACGTGGGTGCAATTTCAGGCTTCTATCATTCTCCGTCAACATATTATCAGTTGAGGCTTGTTGTTCAGTTAGTGTGTGGCTTTCTTTAGAGGCACTCTGCAGGGTAGGGGTTCCTGTTGCAACATAATGAATAAGTTCCAGATTCATGGAAGAACAAGAAGCTGCAATGAAGATTCACCGTGACACTAAGAAAAATGACCATTTTCGGCTTTGCTAGTGGAGTTCTCCTCTTCAAGAACATTTTTCTGCTTTTTGGGGGGCCGGGTTTCATCAGCAACAGCATCATTGATGGCAACAGCACCATCCTCTTCGGCAAGTTCCCGTGGATGGTCCAAGTTACTAGTCATTTCACTAGGAACCGCAGCTTTACAGCCATTTCCATTAGCAACGCTACAGTCCTCTGAAGCAGGTTCTTTACTTTCCACTTCTTCCAAAATTTTCTTCACTGATTTATTGTGAACCTAAAGAAAAGAAAACAAGATCGACACATTAACATCCAGTTCTTTTAAGCATAGTACACCGTAACCAAGATGGAGAAAGATTCAAGGGATGCAAGAATAGGATTTGATCTGAATCCATCAAAAGTGATAATATAACTATAGGAGTATAGCACACTTACCATAAGGCCAAGAGTCTTAAGATGGGCTTCAGACTTAGGGAGTCGCATTTTGTTCTTCCACAGTAGTTTCTGTACATCTTTTTTCAGTGAATTCAATTCGAAAATTTTCTTGTGAGAACTTGGAGTAGCGGCAGCAGCAGCAGCGTCTTTGTGTGTACCAGAAAATCTGCAGGCTAAACCGAAAGGGCATGGCTCCTCAGCACCCAAGAAAGGGCACTCTCCCTCCAGATCAGCTGGTTTCTTCATTTAAAAGACCAAAGGATGAATGATAGATGTATTTTAAATATCCCAAAGATAACAGCGAATACATCATCAGCAGATTACTAGTTAAGTACCTGATTGTTAAATGCTTCCAGGTCATGGCTAAAGCGGCACCTATCTTTGTAACGACACGAGCTTATGTCACCAGTTTTTGCAATCTCAGGACAGAGATTTAAAGCAGATTTCTTTTCCTAAACAATTAAAACAGACATTTCATGGTCAGACACTATATGTGAGGGAGCAAATAGATTTTCAGAATCAGAGCACTTAAAACTGGAGTAGCATTAAAGGAACAAACTCGCACAATCAGATTTCTTAGAGTAAGAAGCAGCAATTCTACAAATCACTATATCTACTAAAAACCATACAATTTATTCAAAAGCCACAGTTTCAGAACTCCTGCCTTCTCTACATAAGCAGCTGACAAAAGCTGTTAATCTTAACTGTGTCCTTTCATCAATCATAATGCCCGAATTTAGCAAAAGAAAACAGATAATATCCCACAAGTGCCATACTCATTCTTCCTACCACTTTCCAACTTCAAAAGAGCTTCCTCTCAGCATTGCAATATTAACAAATGAATAAGAAAGCTCTGCAAGCCATACTCCTAAGATCGTACTAACACAAAAACACCAAACAAAAAATCGTCAACAGGCTCCTCAGCCTACTCATAAACACATATCCTTAGAGGTGAAGTTCGAGACAAAACCACGATTTTTAGTAATCCTATGGGATCATTAATCATCGCCATGGTTTCTACCAGTGCACAAGATAATGTTTTCATGTCTAGACCCTCATTTTCTCAGGACAAGATTCAGTTTTTACTCGATGGCTTTGAGATAAGTCGACCGCATCTGCATTACAGAGCACGACCCCATGCGTTCAATTCTATCAACCACCCGCGTTCCCCTTCTTTTACACTCAATCTACTTTACCCAATGAGACAAAAGCGAATCAATGTCCTAAGCAAGTCCTCGAGATGTCTGAACAGTGAACCGAGCATCTCTCGAGGCAAAGGTCCAGGGCATCTTTATCTCTAGCCGCTATTACAAGAGAAATCCGCGGGACAAACAATCTCAATATCTTCAAAGGCAAAGCTCGCGTATACGCGTACACACTCAAAAGAAATTCGCGGGGAGAGAGGAGAGGACCTGCTGGCGCTCGCGCTTCAGCTGGCGCTTCGACTTCTTCTCCTTGACCAGCCCCGACTGCGGAGCGCCCGCTTTGGCCTCCGGGGCGGCTTCGCCCTGGGCGCAGGAGCATGAGGGCCTGACCGGAGGAGGCCGGAGGAACTCGCTCTTCACCGGAGCTATGGCTCTGGCGACGAGCTCTTCCGGCGTTCGACGAGCTCCGTTCGTGCTCGATGCGGGGACGTCATCGGTGGCCTCCGGCGCGGGGAGCTCGCCGTGCTCCGCCGTGGGCTCGGCCATGGGCGGCGAGCTTGAGTTAGGAGTCGCGCGTGCTCGGCTTAGCGTTACCGGAGGGCGTTGCAAATGGTTTAAAGAGGGAGGAGTGGAGTTCGGTGTAGGGTTTTGTAGCTAGTAAAAGTTAACTGCCGCCAAGACCGATCGGCAAACGTTGCGGCTGGTTTTGCATATGTACCACGTACGATATATATATCCTCAACTATGTTAAATAAAAACAATTCATTATACAAATTAGGAGAGGGCAATTATGAGTTCCAGGTGACTTTCCACCTAAAACATATCCGTCTTAAACCTACCCTACATAAGTGCGTTTGGTTTAGGTTTTGGGAAAAGCATTTGGGATAATGTAAAAACCTTTTAACTAAAGAGATTTTGTGAAATGTAAAAGTTATTTGATAAACTATAATTGAAAAGTACTTTTAAAAGTAATTTTGGGGAAATGGTGTTTGGGGGAAAGTCCTTTGATATGACCAATTTAAGTTCTTTGATTTTAATTTATATAAAATTGAAGAAAAAATAATGATTGTAATGTTTATATTTTATGTTAAGAATAATGTATTAAAGACATTAACAAATTTACAAACCAAAAAATACATCAAGGTGGATCTTTCTTAATTAAAAAGAGAGTAATTTCATTATAATAAGCATGGTCACATATATTCCAAGGAAAGAAATATTTTATTTTTAAATTTTACATTCACATTCCTGGACAACATCTAAAGAGTCCAAAATGACAACAACCACCAACATTCTCATATCATTATCTACTTAGAAATGGATGATAGAAAAACCACACTTATGCATTAATCGATGTGCAACAACATATCTGTTTAACATACATCAACTCATCAATTTGAAAATAAAAACCACGTTCTCTAGTACAATTGACATACATCAGCCCAAACATCTTAGGAGCAATCCCTCCTACAAAAAGCAATATAAACCAACATGTTCCAGCAATGGTCACTGTATAATAGTGTCATTCAGTATGACCACATCTTATGTCTATCTCTTACTTTTTTAATCTCAAGACTTCAACTTGCACATTGTTGTGCATGTTCACCACATGCTTAATCCTTTCTAGTAATATGTTGTGCAAAGACTTGAACTACTGCTCAGTGTTACTCAACTTGCTTTCCACCATTTCTACTCTCTAAGCCATCAATTCCTTCTCAAACTTCAATTAGGAAATCATCTCTTTGTCGTCCAATGTGGAGTTGAATCCAGGCGAACCAACCATATTCATCATCCTAAAAGAGTCATATGCTGATGTCAAATAACAAGATCAATACAATGATGTAAAAAAAAGGCATACATTGATTTTAGAAAAAAATGCACAGTAATGCAACATGAAAAAATTGTAATACTTTAACAGCCTCAAAGACCTCTTCAACAGGTTCTTGGTATCAATCTAAATGAAGGCCAATATAGATAAGCAATTAAATGAAATAAGATCATGCAAATACATCTACAAAATATTTCAACACATTTAAAGATTTTCTCACCTTTCTAACTTTTCCCTTAGAATTGTAATACTCGATAACTGGGAGGCTAGTGTCACGGGCCGACACTTTCCTTGGTCGTGGAACGACCCGTGCGGCGCCTGGCGAGTGGAATTCGCCAAGCCAGCCTTCTTTCTATAGTTGTTCCAGCGAACAATACGGTGAATAGATTCTCTATACGAGATCGTACCATGCCGAGCTTCGCTTGGGTGTCTAGTCCATCGAGTGAGATAGCAGATCTCTTTAGTGAGATAGCAGATCTCTTTAGGATCAACAACTGGTTTCGGCCTGCCATAGCCTCATTAGGAGAGCGATATCAGCTCCCGACCAGTTTGTGCACAGGAGGCCAACCCCACATTCAAAGCTCCTAAGTGATATAATCATTTAATCCTAGAACTTCTAGCACCAATCATCCTGACGCCACTCCCACGAACTAGTTGTGTTCGTCCCCTCTGTATCCTCACTCTTCACTCAATAACCCCAAGCATCACTCACAAGTGTCATGAGTACGGGAGGATTCACGGACCATGATATTCTCCCCCACTCAATTTCACAACGCCCTCGTTATGATTTGTTCTGTCGCTTCCTTGCGTCCCTTAACCATTGATGTGCCACTTTTGGGATTTCACATCGAATGGTCACGCTCGCCCAACAAAACAGGTTTTGCTCCATTGGTAGCCTCTTTTGATCTCAACTTTTCGGGCCTTTCCCGGTCACCTGCACTTTCTTTGGCAAGTGTGGCATTTTTCGCCAATCGCATCTTTTGGCAGCACCATTTTTGCCTATTTAGCATCTTGACCCCAACAAACCAAATGGAGGTTATTTCCTTGTTGAGAATGTGGTAGTAGACCTCTTCTTCGAATTTACCGATCGATCCAGGAACGTTATCCCTATTCAGCGAGGATTCAGTTCTTCTCTAACTCTCTGTCCGCTCGGCGAGGAACTGACTCTTCCTAGGGCCCCTATTGTCATCCTAGGAGCTGAGAGCCGCGCTTTGTCCAAGCATTTTTTGCCCCGGCGATTCACTCTCTGCCCACTAGGACCGGGTAGACCACTAGTACTTCTCAGTTCAACCCACACTAGAGTGAGGAGTCCGATTCTCCGACTTACCCACTTATTGAAGGGATTCTTGCTCTGATACCACGTGTTACAAGCCGACAGTTTCCTTGGCCGTGGAACGACCCGTGCGGCGCTTGGCGAGCGGAATTCGCCAAGTCAACCTTCTTTCTATAGCTGTTCCAGCTAACAATATGGTGAATAGCTTCTCTGTACGAGATCGTACCATGCCGAGCTTCGCTCGGGCGTCTAGTCCATTGAGTGAGATAGCAGATATCTTTAGGCTCAACAACTAGTTTCGGCCTGCCATGACCTCATCAGGAGAGCGGTATCAGCTCTCAACCAGTTTGTGCACGGGAGGCCAACCCCGCCTTTAGAGCTTCTAAGTGATATAATCCTTCAATCCTAGAACTTTTAGCACCAACTGTCTTGAACTTCTAGCACCAACCGTCCTGACGCCATTCCCACGGACCAGTTGTGTTCGTTCCCTCTGCATCCTCACTCTTCACTCGATAACCCCAAGCACCACTCACAAGTGTCACGAGTACGGGAGGATTCACGAACCATAACACTAGACTCCGAGAATACCTTAAACCTTTTCTTTATTGTTTCTACGTTGTCATCTTCTCTTCCCTTCAAAACCAATAAGAAATAGTGGAAAAGCATCAATAGCTCAACAAAAATGGTGGGAAAAGGTAGCACAAAGGGTAACAACCTAGGCATGGATCCCGTTTAACTTCGAGGAGAGATCAAGATAATAGCCCATTTATATAGACAATAGAAAATTAATAATGAGCTTGCAAAGGGAAATTGAACTGATTGATTCAAATCGACACACACGAGCTGTAGTAAGCGATTCACGAAAGCTGCCCCCTCAGCTTTGAGCCAAACCATTTCACTGTACTTTTCCTCCACGAATCTTGCGAACGCTCCAACTCGAATACGCTCTAGTCGGCAAGCTCAGTCCAGAATTTCCCCCAACTTTTTCTTGAAGCGTGCGAGCCTAATCGAAAAGGAAAACGGGAAAACTTGGAACGCTTGGTGGTGAGAGAGTCCAATGTATGAGTGATCAGAGAGAGGGGGGACTCCTGCTATACTCTGACTCCAACCTAGTTGGCAATGCTAGAGAGAGAGAGAGAGAGAGAGAGAGAGAGAGAGAGAGAGAGAGAGAGAGGAGTTGACCAACTGATCATTTCATTGCCCTTGGAGCCTAGGTGAGGGTTCCGAGGTCGCTAAACCCTAGGTGCAATGACACTGGGTCCCACGACCTCGGCAAGCCTTGCAACAACATATTTGGGCGATGATGCAACTGTCGACCAGGCGAGCAATATCACTAGCCGAGCTACGTTTTTGAGGTGAATAAAGAGAGGCAAGAGAGTTATGTTTCATTAGGCGAGCCGCAAGCGAAGAGAGGTGAGGGAAGAAAGAGGCGACAAATCTAAAGGGTTTTAATGTTAAAAATGGGTAAATGTGAAATTATGTTTATTGAGTGAGGGTAAGATTGAAAATTCAAAAAAAATTATTAATTGAGGTCCTATTGCATGCCGAGAATGCTAGAGAGCCAAAGTAGGGAGAGGGAGCCTTGAGCTAAACACCTTTACAAAGCCTTGGAAATGCTAGCATTTGGGAAATGGGCTCCCAAAAATAAATGTCAAACGCACTCGCATTTGCCCAAGGAGCTTTGGGTCCAAAAGGCTTTGTAAAGTTGTTCCCAAAAGCAACCATACTCTAAAGTCTAAACTATATCCTATCACACATTACAAAGTCAATTTTAGGGTATACTTAGGTTTTACTTGTATTTTAATTGAATGATAGTTGTGAATTATCACTTTAATAATCACCCCCTACCGCGACAATACACTGACCACAATTTATATTTAAACACATGAAGAATATTAAACATTAATAAAGTAAAATTTTCGGTATTAAAATGGAAGCTCAGATTAACGGTTCCAGATTATACACTCATTACTGGACGCAGTCGAATATCGTAGGATCACGCGAAGACAGATCAAGAATAACACAAAAGCTTATTCTAGATTCCAAATTTTAGATTCCATCTACCTAAACATTGGAATCTAGCCATCAAAATAGGTCTTCTAATTCTTGGAACCTAGAATCTACCCTACATACCCTAGAACCTAAAATCGGACAAGTCCCCATTGGTTTGATTCTTCGATTTTAGGTTCTACCTTAAAACCATGCTTACTCCTAATACAAATTGAGGTTGTGCTGTGACATCTGGAATTTTCAACTTTCGATAATAGTATTTAGGATATAAAGTTAAGTAATATTTAGCTTGGAGATCGGGTTAGCATGTAGAAAATCTTAGTTGGATTGTAAATTTTGTAAGGAGTGTGAATGATGATTTTTTTGCAATCGTAATTGTCCCAAGTTTGACATGTTAAAATTAAATCGATAAACGTTAACGTATATGTTGATAGTTAGAGTGATGTTGATTAATTTATTATCACCTTAGTTGTTGATGGGTGTGGATGTTTTTTGAATTATATCGTTAAATAATTATTGAGTTTAAATTTACTAAAATCCAAATTTTCTTAACATGCGGTAAGGTTTATAAATTTTTTTTGACATGTTATGGGTTTCATTATGTTAACCTATGTTAACTAAAACTAATAATGACCCATTATCAATAATAATAACTCACTCATTGACCGAAGTAAAGGATTTTTTTTTTTTTTTGGTTCTTTTCACCATAGTCACCTTTTATCTATCCATATTAAGCCACATAATTCTCACTTGTCCTCTTAAGAGTGCATGCAAGGCAATTGTGTCTTTCAAATTGAGACTCTTTTATTAATTGTAATACCTAAAACTAAGCTATCATTACTCTAATGCATTATTCAAACTCTTCTCCCATTTGGCCATAAATTAAGTGGGACACTGCCACATGTAATTGCATGCAGCCTTCCAGCTAATATCTATCTCTAGTCAACATTTTCATCCTTGGGGAAGATCAGATTTATTTTCACCTTGGCCGTATCACTTTACCTTGAATCTTCAAAAGAAAATTTCCTCTACTTTCCATCTTGGATTTTATCTTTCAAGAGTCACAAGGTGGTTAAGGCATTTGATTGTTCAAATTTTGTTCGAGGTTAGTGAAAATTATAGGGGTTAAGTTAGGTTGATCTACTAAGCACTTTTAACTTGATTGGTTGATATGTGTAATCTTAGTTTTAGTTAAATCTGACATTAAGCATGATTATGTGCAATAATGGCGTGGAGGTGTTGTGCTTGTTTGATTTATCTTGTTGATTATGTATATGCCTAAAAGGCGTTTAATCGGTGTTCTTAAGGTGTGGTAACATGTTGTACGTGAAAATGTTGAATTTGAATTGGGAAGTGTTATTTTTGTAATTTCATATTCAACCGTCGTTGGTAATATTCACCTTGTACTACTAATTAAATCTACCTTGTACCCATTGGTCATATCCACCTTATACTTACTAGTTATATTTACTTGTCTGAATATATTTGTTTGATCAGATTCACTTTCTAAATATATTCACTTATTGAGTATATTTACACGGATGAATATATTCATCTGTTTGATTAGATTCACTTTGTGAATATAATCACTTCTGAGTATGGTCACTTATTAAATATATTCATTAATATATTAATCTGTTTGATTAGATTTACTTCGAATATGTTCACTTATTGAGTATATTCACTTGTTGATTGTATACATTTGTTTGTTCAGATTAACTTTTTGAATACATTTACTTAATGAGTATTTACTTGTTTGAGTAAATTCATTTGTTTGATTAGACTCACCCCATGAATATATTCACCTATTTGGTATACTCACTTGTTTGAATATATTCACTTGTTTAAACAAATTCACTCATTGAGTATATTCAATTGCTAGAAATATTCACTCACCTATTCATATCCACTTTTTGTGTATACTTGATTGCTTATACCCTATTGCTATGTATATTCACTTTATACTTACCACTCTCAACTAATATTTTACCTTATAATTACTAGATGTTGCTCATATTCACCATATATTCACCTACCACATATTACCACTTGAGCATGATGACTTACAGATCATATTTACTTGCCTGGGCATATCCATTGGCTATGTATATTTATTTGTCAAATACACCCACTTGTTGAATATGAACATGTAGTGTTTCTGACTCAGTTGCTTGACTTTAGTCCTTTATCACATCGATGAAAGCATGATGACAAGAGAAAGGAACTATGCATATAATTTATTTTTATTATTTATTGCATGAAAAAAGACATATTGTTGTGATGCTTATGAAAATTATTATCTTATAATTAGCCATGTGAGAAAGACTTTTGCCATAGCAAGGTCTTGGCCAGTGATAAGTACGAACTAATTAGTGTATGCGTTGGTGAGATTCATCATGCATTCGTGTATCAGTGAGCTTCATAACTAGTATGAGCTTACCTATATATATTGATGAGATTCATGACAAGAATGTACTCATTTGTGTATCAGTGAGCTTCATGACCAATATGAACCCACTTGTGCATGTGTTATGCATGCGTTGGTGAGATTCACGATAAGTATGAACTCTGTATATATTAGTGCGCTTCATGACAAGATGTGATGGTGAGTTTCATGACGAATATGAACTTACCTATGTATATGGTATGCTTTATGACAAGAAGGGAAAGAAAATTTCCTATGTATAGTGATGAGCCACTACGTGATAATTATACATCATTAAATAATATGCATTTTGCTTGCATTTGAGTGAGTGAGTTTATGCATTTTGTTAATGTTTCCATTGGCATATCATGGCATTAAAGATAGGACATTTGCTTATGTATCTAGTTTTTATTACCTTGAACTCACGTTGTTTGTTTATACTAAGTTGGGTAATAAGATAATCTCCTACCTTGAACTTAGAAATTTCATTTAGTGGACTTCCGCTTACCCCTTAATTTTTTTTTTCAAGATTTGTAGAATGGTCCCCTAAATATAAAGATGGAATGGACGAGATGATGTAGGAGGCCATCAACCCTTGAGTTGGATGCCAGTTTGGATTGTATAGGCTCACTTTCGGGTTGATAGCTACCGATGTCATTACAAAGAAGATACATATGTATATTATTAAACTTGTGTGATCTCTTGTAGGGGATGATATAAATATTTTGTTGTGCTTCTGCATGCTATTACTAATTAAGAGATAATAATTAAAAGGATATGTGTCGTGCATGACATTCTGGGGTGTTGTATGTGCAACATTTTGGTTTGACTTGATTGGGTTCTACTTAGAAATCGGACTGAACTGGCCATAGAACACATGTATGGTTCTCGGTTCAAAAATGTTAGAACCGGTATTATGCAGGTAGGTTTCAAGTTTTGGATGTCAAGCCTAGTCATTTGAAAAATAATTATAACCTATTTTATGAAGGTGGGAGAAAATGATTTATCTTTCTTAAAAAAGCTTAACTCTATTATTTTATATTTCCATTTGTTTGTGTTAATATTTCTATGACCCTTTTTGTTGCTCATATTATTTCGACCACCCATAATATGAATGAGAGATTGCATTGAAAACGACAACCTTTGCTTATTTATGTGTTCAACAAGTGCTACAAACACTTTGCCTTACATTTAACTTTGCTTATTATAAAATTAATGTCTCCTTTTAAATTATCCACTTCAACTTATTTTTCTCATCGGAAGACATTTTCACGAGATGAACTTCTAAAATCATAAAAACCTGCCACCCACTATCCTTTTTGTTAAACTTTTCAAGACTACCAACTACCTAAACAAATTATTTTAGTACTAACCTCAATACAAAAAGAGGGGTAAAAAATGATGTCAGATATCACTGAGAATTAAAATTCGGTAACCTAACAAATTTCATACTAGAAGCACACTCATCCTTGAAATTCAGATTTACCTTCTCTTGCTAAAAATCATCCGAGGGACCGAGTCCATCTCGAATGCCATGTTTAAAGCTAACTTTTAAATTTCGTGTCCACCCTTTATGTGACCGAAATAGCCCTATTCCCAGTAGCATATACCGTGATTTGTCCTTATAGTGAGTTCTCATGCAAATTAAGAGAGAGTATGGGCCGTGGGATAAAAATGTCAATTTATTTGTCTACGCCCTCCATTAAATTACCTCCTATATTCGGCGTCACTTTATCACCATGTTCCACACCCCAAGGCATTTGGACTGAAAAAAAAAAAGAAGCTACAGAAACCATAGAAATTAGGTGGAATGCATAACTTTATTTTACTCTAACCAGCATTTTTATTTTCCTGTAGTTGGTAAGAGTATTTTTTTTTTCAATGCGTATAATCTTTCCCATTTCGGGCATGGGCATTTAAGATGCAAGGATGGTTAGAATGAATATGTTGGAAAATAATATTGCAGGGAGATGTCGATTGTCTTTTTCTCAAGCACGTGCGTAATGTGTAATGTCTTCCCCTTTCCGTTCCGAGGTTACCTATGCAATTTTACAGTATCCCCTTGTTGAATAACCACCCACTTCTTTTCAGACACGTCATTTTGTCTCACTTTTCACTGGTGTCGTTGTTTTCCTAATGCTTCCTCTCCCCTTTTTATAATAACAACGTAGTTTAAGAATTAAATTGCATATTTTGCAATAATTTAGGGATTCGTGGTAATTTTTTTTCTCGCTTGATCAAATGAAATTACTGCATTACATATATAGGATTAATTATAGAATAACTTTTAATAAATTAAAAGTTAAAAATGAAGTTGCATGTCGGGACAAAATAAGTAACCGTTAATTACAATAACCTGATTATTTTTCGGGATAATTACAGAAGTGGTTCTTAAACTTTGACCTGATGTGTAATATAATTTCTGAATTTTTAACTTGTTCATTGTGATCCTTAAACTTCTGATAAATGTTCAATTTACTCTCTAAATTATTATATCTCTATTCACTAGAAAAGTGTTTGCTAACAAATATCTTTCACCAAAAAGACAATTCTTTAGCTTTGTGTTATGTATGCTAGGTTTTGCGTCGTTTCGGAAATAAAGCGACTAATTCTATTCTACAGGCAACAAAATAAAGCATAAATAGGAGATAAATAATAAGGGATAAAACGTAAATGTGAGATATTAAAAAAAATAGCCAAACAACAATCGTTCTTGTGATCAGTGATTGTTAGAAATTACAATTGCGTCTTTTTTCGCTATTTATAGCTAATTTTATAAGTAACCGCCTTTCAGCAATTATTATCTTCAATTTCAAATCACTTCTAGAGACTTCGGTACCGCGTTACTAATTGCATCATATTATCCATAATATTGTAAGCACCGAGCCTTTGAAACCATCTTCATCCTTATCTTTTTGCTTTAAAGCAGTTATTGATTCCGATCTCTCAATATCTTTGATAATCAGCTACTTTCTTACAGATTGGGCCTAATGGGCTTTCCTTTTGTCCTAGACTCAATGAGCCAATTTTGGCGCCAACAATATTTATATTCAATCTAGTCTTTAAATTATTTAGTCTAGTGATTAAATTAAATATGTATCAGAATTTAATAAATTATATCGAATAAATTAAAATTTTAAAGAATTCGTGGAGCACATGTACTTTCGGTGCCAATTTTCCTCTCTCTCCCTGGGCTTCTCCTTCCTGTGACTCGGTTCCGCTTGCCAAGGCAAAAGACGGGGCAAAAACACGAACAGGTTGCGAGCACTCTTTCCTCGTCCGGTGGAACCGTGAGTCTCGACCACGTCACGCTTGGTATCACTTTTCTTGAACGTCTCGCTTTCCCGCGATTCCATCGCTTTGCTCGCTGTTACCCCACCCCTCGTATAGAGCTCCCGCAACCGTCCTTCACTTCCTCCTTCGTTCTCCCCATAATTCATGAAAATGCTTCTTGCCTGAACCCGGGTTGTTTCCCGGCATCGAACGAGACGAATTCTTCCGGTTTCGATAAGGGAAATTCGGAAGACGCGCGAGAGAAGATGGAGATGGGGCTCGTCGGGCTTCTGAGGGCGGCATGGGTTGCTGCGATCTTGCCTTTGCTGCTCGCCTCCTTGCCGTTGCCAGGGCTCGGCCGGCTTCACGAGGCCGTGATGGGGTTCGCCAGGAGGGGCAAGATCATGCAGTCCTCTTCGTGCGTGAGTAATATGGGAACGCTTCGTGCTGCTTCCTTCGCGTTTTCCTTCGTTTTCTTTTTGGAAATGCATGTTTGGAATGCACGGGGGAGTTCAGTGAAAGTATTTGGTTTGAATTCTTGCCTTGCGTTGTGCTCGGAAGCTGTTTTCAGTCAGAGTTGGATTCATTCATCCTAGACTTAGTGTCCCGAGATAATCATGTTGCTGTAATAAGCGAGAGAGAGGGAGGAAGGGAGGCAGGGTAAAGAAAAAGTAGTCGGTATCAGTGGCTTCTGGTAAATGTCGCCGTTGGTAATTCCTTGAGTTTGCCCGAGTCGAGAAAATCATGTTTGCTGTAACAAGAGAGGGAGGGAGGGAGAGTAAAGAATATATAGTTAGTATCAGTGGCTTCTGGTATATGTGGCCATTGGTGCTTCCATGAGTTTGCCCGAGTTTTCATCTTGTTGGCTGTTTGATGGGTTTAGAGGGAAATTATGACATCATTTTTTTCTTTTTCGAGATCAGGAAAAGACAGAATGCGGTTTAATAGGGCATCAAGAAATAAGATGATTAACTTGAGGAGCTAGAGGATTTATGAACAGCAAGTAAATGGGTTTCATCTCAAGGATTTATTTCCAGTTTTTATGAGATAGACATCGCAAACTGATATTTTTTTGTCCGACTTTATTAGATGCCACAGTAGAAAAGACCTAAAAACTTGAGTAATATTAAGGTTGGATGCAATTGGTCTATTAGTGGTTGCTTCTTCTCGTATTTCCCTTTTTCTTTCGCACCAATTCAAAACCTCCAGATTCATTTACTTGTATTGGCACTGTTTATGAAAGATGTCCTTTCACTAATGAGAGAACTTGGCTAACCTTCTGTTTCTTAGCTTTCGTGAGGCACTAGTACTATCTTGGGAAGATAGTGGTGAGAAGTGCATCGATCTCAATCAAACAGCTTAACTCTGAACTTTTTACAGCACACTGA
Organism: Eucalyptus curtisii; assembly: GCA_017140595.1. Taxonomy (NCBI): domain Eukaryota; kingdom Viridiplantae; phylum Streptophyta; class Magnoliopsida; order Myrtales; family Myrtaceae; genus Eucalyptus; species Eucalyptus curtisii. The sequence continues at coordinate 23,928,196 of CM029500.1, read as the reverse complement.
AACAGAGATCAATGCAAATTCCTTTTTTTTTTTCCCAGTTTTTATGACAAGATAATAGTGTCAATGAACTTTGATTTTAATTAAGCCTTTTATCTTTCTGGAATTCCATTACTATTTTTATTACATCACTAGCCCAAGATGCTTTGGTTTGGTTATTATTTTTATCTTCGAGCTAATTTTCTTTGTTCATGATGAATTGACATGCTGTCCGGCTTTACTGCTGATATGAACATTGCGTACATTAAACGATCATAATCTTTAGTGACTTTAAGGAGTTCTTGCCTTAAGTTGTGTTACCTTTCCAATGTAAGTTCATAAGAAATAGACATCAGATCTCATGTTCAATTTGCATGCTTTGTAGTCTGCAATTTTTCTTGTGGAACATGGAACTTTTCCCTATTGAGTGTTAAATTTTTGATTTTGTGTGTTAATTGCAGAAGTTTACTGTCCCTCAAAGGTTCTTCACTCATTTTTACGCACTAGCTGTCCTATGGACAGGGCTTCTGCTTGCTGCAACATGGCTATATGCATATGAAATGGCACCTATTGCCTCAGAGCCCTTTCTTTATTCCTCTATTACCAGCCACTTGACAGGTGGCTCGCATCTTTTTACACTGCATAGATCTCGTTCAATTCCACTAAAGCATAGATACATGGTTTGGAAGTCTGTGTTTCTGCTTCTGTTAATGGAGATTCAAGTTTTGAGGCGCCTTTACGAGAATATATACGTCTTTAACTACAGCCCTTCAGCTCGGATGCACATATTTGCCTATCTAACTGGACTTTTGTAAGTTTTCTACTAACTGTTAAGCATGCCATCACCTTCCTTTTAATAGTGCATTTTGCTGGGCCGGAGAACATTCACACTTTAATTGCAATACTTATAGATGACTTTGTAAGCCTTTATGACAATATATATGTCTTCATTGTAATTTTTTTTTAAATATGATTTGCCATATGGGAAGTCAGCATTGCCACTGAAGCTACAGTGGTATATTTGACCTAGTGGGCTTGTCTATGGTGTTTTGTTTTGCCATTGCATGTGTTTTGTCAGTTAATGAGGTTCGTTCACCGTGATATGCTAATTGAAGCTAATGTTCCATCTGTTATGAATTGAAGGCATGGTAGTTCAGTGTCTTGTGGATGTCGTCATGTACACTGTGAAACATGTCATTTTTGGGCTGGGCTTGATGTCCTGGTGCTAGTTACGTGTTCTTTATCAGATCTTATGAGGTGTCTTGCTGATAAGAAGCTGGTGACCTGCTAGTCGGCACCCTGTATCTTCAGGGGTAGTTACTTATATCTGAAGTTCCTTGGTATTATTGAATCACTAGCTTGCATAAGTATATGATTAACTAGATTGTTTTCTGGTATGCCATGAATGAGTTGTCTTCTTTGTGGGATTCACGGTCAGGCACTAGTGTTGATCACTGAGGTGAAGGTACTTTATCATTGCATTGCCTTGATGTGATTTATATATCTGCAAATATATTCAGCTTTCAATTCTAATTTGTTACATGCTTCTATATCTCGTGACTGATAATTTCTTTTCTTTGCTATGGCAAGTTTCTACACTGCTGTGCCATTGTCACTTTGCAGCAATTTTGCAGTGGAAGTATATGAATTTTCAGCCAATCTAGTGTCTGAGTTCATTGTTAGAGGCAAAGATCGGATGGCCTCCATCGAATTTGATTTGTGGGAGTTTGTCAATCCTCTTATGATTCTTGGATGGCGTCACTGGATTGGTGCTATTATCTTTTTCTGGGGTTGGATTCATCAGCATCGGTGTCATAGAATCCTTGTATGTAGCTCTATCATTACTGGGATTAGTTTCTCTTTGAACAGCATGTATGTGCATTTGAAGAGCTTCTAGGATGTGCCAACCTGCATGATATCTTTTCTTTGTTGTTTAATTATGCGACATTCATCGTACTTAAGGTAGAAGGGAGAATAACGTCTTAAAGGATCTCTCTCTATGATTATCTCCCTTATTTTACTAGATGATGATAGTACTAACTGTACAAGAATCTATTAGACAGACGTTCTCATATTAATATGTTACTCTTAACTGTCAATTTTTTTCTGATATTGTTAGGGCTCACTACGTGAATGCAGAGAAGAAAGTCATGAATATGTAATCCCTTATGGTGATTGGTTTGAACGTGTCTCATGTCCCCACTATTTGGCCGAGATGGTATGCCTCTCTCTCTCTCTCTCTCTCTCTCTCTCTCTGCTGTTACTGTCCCTGAATTTGACTGGGAGATAAAGAAGAAAAACTAAAAAAATTATGGGTTGACTAGGTTTGCTTTTTCATGGTTCTTATTGCCTTTTCTGGTGATGAAAGGTTATATATGCGGGACTAGTGGTTGCAAGTGGAGGATCAGACCTGACAATCTGGTTGCTGTTTGGTTTTGTGGTATGCCCTTTTCGTCCTATTATATATATATATGTATACATAAATGTATAATCATGCACTTGCAGCTTCTTTTGTTATAATCTCCCATCTGAGTAGAAGGGTCGGTTCTTTGTAATGGCAGGTGGCGAATTTGGTCTTTGCGGCAGCAGAAACACATAGGTGGTATCATATTAAATTCGACAACTATCCATGGGACCGGTTTGCTATCATCCCATTAATTTACTAATTTGTGTGGCCTATATACAAGTTTGTACAGAATAGGCAGAAAATTGTTAATAGGTGAGTTAGGATTATGGACTTCTTTTTAATCCCAGCTGTTGTTTAATCTGGGTGTTTGCTGTATAGGAGATACTCCCATGCAGTTATAAGAATGACAAGTTGATAAAAGATGGAAGACTGATCCCTTCCCCCCAATTTGTTTGATAGCGAAAACAAGTGAGAAGCATGAGAAGCTCTTGCATCATCCTGACTGGTGCATACTTATTACTGCAAATTAACATTCTCACTGGACCAAAAATGGCGGAATGTATGACGAATACATAGAGTTGTTCAACCCACCAGAGGATAGAAGGTTTTTCTCCTCATTAAGAACTTTCAGTTTCATAAATAATATCAACTGGACAAATCTCCGATCGGCGAGAATTTTGTAATCAGGTGGAATCACCCACACTTTGATCACACATCTCAGTCGAATCAACCTATTTCTGATCTCTGATCGATTTTGATAATGTCGTAATGACCATTGTAGACCAACACGGTCGAGCAGTCGATTTCTAGTCGAATTCTCAAGTCTATTGTGTTAAAATCTCTTAACGGCTTCACTTGATAGGCCAGTTATCTCGTGAGTGGCCAACTCCGAGAAGAATACTATAGACGCGTCGATGAAAAGCCCAACTTATCCAATTTAAACCATTACTAATCCTGAAAATCAGGATGTCACAAACTCTTCACCTCTTATAAAAATTTCGTCCTCGAAATTTAAACCATTACTAATCCTCGATCAAAAAGGTGAAGGTGTCGTCGTCTCATCGAGTCTCACTTTTCCCAGTTGCTTCTTCAGTCCCGTGGTGTTTTCAGACCACTTTGACCAAGGGGACCATCTTGGTACACGAAATCTGATCTTTCTGATCTACAATCTGAACCAAGATTTCTACGTACGACACTTTGTTGTCCACGTCTAATTCTTCAAGATTTAGCACGTGGATCGGGTTAGGCTCATACGTCCTCACCTCGACACGTGAAAGACGTCATGTACTTGCGCCTACCTCGGTGGCAATGTAAGACGATACGTTAGGATCCCGATTCTTTCCATAATTTCAAAGGGACTTGCGTACCTCAGTTTCAGTCTTCCCTCCTTGCTAAAGCACGAGGTATTCTTTATTGGTGACACTTTCAGAAAGATGTAATCACCAATTTGGAACTCTAAGGGCCTTCAATGCTCAATGATACAACATTTCTGGCGGCTCTTAGCGGTCTTGAATTTGTTTCTGATCATGGCAATTGCAATCACTAACTGTTGAACTGACTTTGGGCCGTGACATTTCTTTTCTCGACTTCATCCCAACACACTGAAGTTCTGAATACTCTGCTCTGCATTGCTTCAAAAGGAATCATCTGATTGTTCTGTTGAAACTGGGAATCCTCGGGTCTTGATCTGATATAAATTCGTCACTGGCACTCTATGGAGACGAACTATCTGACACACATACGTTTCTATATGCCTATTCGAATCGAGATCTTTTCGTACTGTACTGAAGTGAGTCGGCTTCATCCATTTGTTGACCACTATCCCAATTGGAATCATTACCCCTCTGGTTCCTTGATAAACCCATCACAAGGTCCATTGCGACGTGTTCCCTTTTCCACTTAGAAATCTCGAGAGGTTGCAAAAGTCCTCCCGACTTGTAACGCTATGCCTTCACTCGATGACACATTGTACACTTGGCGACATGATTGGTGATGTCCGTCCTCATACCGGACCACCAATAGTGTCGACACAGATTTTGATACACCTTCATATTGCCATGATAAATGTTATAACTGCTACGATGAGCTTCTAACAAACTCTTCTCCTGAGTGCTACATCGTCAAGTACACATAATCATTTTCGGAACCTTAGGTGTTCCCTCATCAGAAATCTGAAAGTCAGGTTTTCTCTTCTTGGTATCCTCTTGCAAGATTTTTGAATCTTTAGGTCTATCAACTGAAAAGTCTTGATTATGATATGAGCATCTGGCTAATTTTGAGGGTGGCTATAAGATTTGGAAGGTAGCCTACTTCAAATTTGAAAATCGAATCTTGAACTTTCTCAAGTAAGGTCCATTCTTTAACCAGCATATGAGCAACTGAAGAATCCTAATTTAGCGCATCTGGAACTTAATTCGTCTTTCGAGGGTGATACTAGATATCACAATCCCAGTCCTTCCAAAGTTCTAATTCATAACGCTGTCTCATATTCAACTCCTTTCGAGAGAATAGATACTTGAGATTTTGATGGTCAGTGAAGATCTGGAATCTTTCTCAACACAAATAATGTCTCAAAATCTTCAAAGCAAAAATGATTGTTGTGAGTTCCGAGCCATGCGTCGGGTAATTCCATTCATGAGGTCTCAACTGATGGGATGCGTATGCAACAATCCTGCAATGTTGCATCAGTACGCAATCTAGTCCCCTAAATGACGCATTACTATAGATCTCGTGTCCTTCAGGACTAGATGGATTGGTCAACACAGGTGCTGTAGTCAGCTTCTACTTAGGCTATTGGAAACTACACTCGCACTTGTCTGTTCACATAAACTTTTCTTCGTTTTTTAGGAGTTGAGTCAACGGTGACACTGATGTTGAAAATCCTTCCACAAATCCTCTGTAGTAATCTGTCCAACCCATACGGCTTCTGATCTCTGATACTGTTGTCGGTCTTGGTTTATTGATACTGCTTCGATCTCGGTCGGGTCCACGAAAATTCCTTCACCTGAAATCATGTGACCATTCTCAGACGACTCTTGTGTCCTCAGCACTCATCAAATACACCAGAATATTATTGATGAACATGATCATGAACTAATCTAGGTATTCCTCAAATACTCGGTCTATCAAATCCATGCCAGCAGCTGGAGTGTTCGTTAGTCCGAACGACATTACAGTAATTTCCTAATGGTTGTCTCGAGAACAAAATGCTGACTTCGGTATGTCCTCCCTTCTAACCTCAGCTGATAATACCCCGTCCTCAAGTTGACCTTTGAAAGTATCGACACTTTTGTAACTGTTCACACAATTCGTTGATCTTCAGCCATGAACGCTTGTTCTTGATCGTCACCTGATTGAGTTGACGATAATCGATGCATAATTACAACATACCATCTTTTTTCACAAACGAAGCCAGTGCTCCCAAGGTGATGCATTGGTATATATAAATCCCTTATCTAGTAATTCTCGCATCTGCCCTTCAGTTCTTTCAATTTAAATAACGACATCCGGTAAAAAGCCTTAGAGAGTGGCTCTGTCCCGGGTGCTAACTCGATCGCGAATTCTATCTCTTTCTCTAACGACAGGCCTGACAATTCCTGTGGAGAAATACATCCAGAAATTCTTGACCTACTGCGATGTCCTCAATCTTTAGTTCTTCAATCTGTCTTATCTATGACAATCGCCAAGTAACCTTGGCGATCCCTGTCTAACAAACAAGTTGCCTCAAGTGACGAGATTAGGGTAATCGAGGGTTCTTCTCGACTCCCAATGAACTTGAAACTTCCATAGACTAACGGATTAAACAGGTTTACTTTACGACAACAATTCATTACTACAAGAGGCTCCTTAAGCCAACTCATTTTTGTATATGACGTCAAAATTATACGTAAGCAACTGGTCTGGTACAACTGTAACTAGTGATTCACCTTTCCATAGCTTTATCTCAACAATCTGAAATTCTACCAACTTAACTCAAAACTTTGCTGCACTACTCTGATAAAATCACCCCAAAACATTCTTCCTCTGATCGTTGTATGGTCGGTTCAATTCATGTCCCTTTCACCATCCTAGTGGCGTCCTATCTACGGTAGTAGTGCTTGTGTTCCCTTGGACTCATACTGATAGTCCCTCACCTGATGACCACGCTGGCCACATCTATAGTACGCTCTAGTCACACAGGGACATTTAGTTGATTCATGCTTCCTTCTACTGACTCGACATACATCTGGTGAGTCTCCTATCTCCTGTCGGGTGACAGCATGCACCCTTACTTGCACCTAGGGCCCGTTCCAAATGCCCCACTGAATATCTTGTAGTACATTCCCTCTGTTCTATCCCATCAGCCTTTTGGTACAGTTTCTGACTAAGTGACCCTATTGGCCAGGCTTAAAATAAGCACCCGTCCTGAAATGGCACGGGGTCAGTCCATGTCGCCTTCCGCAGAAGTGACACACGACATTTTGACTCCGTGCTGACTTTCCGATTCTATTCCTTCTGTTGGGATGATGGGGCACTTTCCTTCGGTCATCGGTTTCTTCCCCAATCGATTATCGTCTTTGCCTGAACTGAACCTTGACCCAGATGTGGTAGCTTGTTCCCCAATCACAATTCCAGGTTGGACCTCAACAGGTGCGGCAACAATAGCAGTGACGGCATTGGCGGCGATAGTGACAGCGACAACAATAGCGACTCGGTCCTAAGCTTGCTGACCCAACAAGTTCCCAAGCAACACTAGCGCCAAAACAATCCCGTCAAACCTAGGATTGCTCGGTGTTGCTACACTAGTACCGACATACGACGGTACTCCTTCACTCGCACTGGCTTGAGCTGGCGCTCTTCCACTACCACGACCTCCTCGGGTACCGACCCATGTCAGCGTTCCACCCTGAGCAACAAGTCTGATGGTACGCCTCTTAGGAGTCCTTGGCTCCTGATCACTCATGCTACAAGATCTTTATAGAAACCTATTTTCTAATTCCAATACCAGATTAGAATTTGAGTAATCTACAACAAACGAGCTACCAATCAGCTAACACAGACATGCACTAGCATGAAATAAAGGCCAATCCTACTAACTATTCCATAACTTATCGCACCTTATCACTCCAACTATCAACCCGCTCTAATACCACTAAACAGGGATGTCACACCCCGATCCTCGAGCACGTGCCCATCCCTTAGCGGTCGATTAAATAGCGCTGTCCCAGGATGCGTCGCCGACCCATTCATTTTAATGCGCATGCGGAAGCAATTAATTAATCCCCAGACAACAACAAGATTGGATAGAAAAGTAGGGCCATGATTTTCAAATCAACACATTATTAAAATTCACCATTTGGTTTACAAATAGAGGCTAGCTCTAGAGTCTTAGTACAGGAAGTCCATCTTCAAAAGAACTTTTGAGCTATCCATGCTCCTGACCCTCTCGCCTCAAGCTCCGGGATTCTTCACCCTAGGGACTTGAAAATGTTAGCCCACAATGGGGTGAGATGACGTCTTAGCAAGTTTAATCCCCTAAGACCCGACTAGGAAGAAAATATGCCCTAAGGGCTGCCTAAGCATAGTCACGAGTCAGAGGACTTACCTTGGCCTTAGTCTCTTCCTGCAGGTCAATATAATTTGAAATACATCGAATCGCATCAATCAATTCAAATCATTAAACATAGATCGAATCATCGATCAATCAACCTAGTCAATTTCAAACAACAGGACCATCACCCGGTCATTTTAATCACTCATCTCCGACACTGAATTACGGCTCAACGGGCATAGCCTACTAAATCTTCAGCGATGGATTATGGCCCAGTGGGCACAACCAATTATAAGTTTAGTGGTAGATTACGGCCCGATGGGCACAACCGATTCCAAGTTCGGTGGTTGACTTGATCTAACTCATAACCTCATGCCCAACAACTTTCAATAGCCATCTTATTATGACTATAAACTATCACACGATTAATTACCTACGGCCCAAGACGTGGCATTCCACTCTTGAATCCCTCAATAATAAAGCATCTGGACCTAATTCCCTCATATTAAGGGTACCCGATAAAATAATCGTGTGTGGATACACGGTCGACCTCAGCAAAAAATATAATATTTTTACTTTCAAAATTCCCATCATTTATATAGTCGATAAAAACATTTTTGGCATTGTAAACCGACGCTCGGTATTTTTCCAAATAAATACTGAAAATAAATAAATTTAGGAATAAATTCCTAAATTCACAAATCACACACAATCAGCACAAATTAGAACTCAATTAAATAAATAGATCACACCATTGCAATCAGCATAAAATTCCGGTCACCAGCTATTCCGGTCTAATTTCCAAAAAATAAATAAATAATTAAATAATTACGGAAATTGATTATTAAATACCAAAAATACAAACTTAGGCCCGTAAAGCCTAATTAAAAGCCGAGACGAGCCCGGAAAATTTCCAAACTACTCTAGATAAATACTAGAGTTTGGCTAGGCCCTAACTACATTACTCTAACCACCTAACATGCAATAACAATTAATTAAATTGCTAATCTATTCTAACTATCCACCTAATCCAAGCTTAACTTAAACTAATCAACCCTTAAACTTCATTAACTTACTAAGTGAGGATTAGTGAGTTAAACTCATTTGATTGGCGATTCGCTTGAACCAAAACGACGGGGACACGGAGGGGCTTGATAAACTTCAAAGCGGACCGCCAAGTGGGGCTGGGACGGGCTTGAAAACGGGCCTTGATGCCCACAACCCTAGCTGATTTTGGCTTCAAAATTTGGGCCCAAGGAGCTGCAACAGTGGTTGGTTCGGGCACGGCTTGAAGTTGGACTCGGTGGTTGCGGATGGGGGTGCGGGCCGTGACTGGAACGGCCAGGAACGGGGCTGAGCTACGGCTGCTGGCTCATTAGATCGCCAGAGCAGTTGCTGGAATGAGCTGAAGCCGTGAGCTGCTTCGGGCATGAAGCCGTGGCGTTAACGCAAGGGGGGGCTTCGACGAGTTTCTTTTGACTAGTTGGTTGTAATAAGACACAGTGGGCATGGCAGCGGGCAGTGACAGAGAAGCATGCAAAGAAGAAAAACGAAAATGAAGCATAAGCAGTCGGGGGGGGGCGTCGATTGAAGCTGGCGTGATCCAACTGAAGACCAAAGAGGGGAAATTGGGGGCAGCTGGCAAGAGAGAGGGGATAAGGATGGTTGAAAGTCAAAGATTGAAAGCCAAAGAAGACCAAGTTGCAAGACTTGGTCGGCTGAGAGGGGGAGGAAAGACACGCAAGTGGGAGAGAGAGAGAGAGAGAGAGAGAGAGAGAGAGAGACGATCAGATGGGGGGCATGCAAGAAAGAAAGTGAGACCAAAGGGGGGTTTGAAGTTAAAAAAAAACTTAAACAAAATTTTATTAATCATTAATTTCAGCTCAACTTCAAACAACTTTGTCAATTGGTCATTCTAGGGCCAATTTCTTCACCAACTTACACAATTTGAAGTCAAATTGAGGATCGAAATAAGACAGTCCCTCAAACCCACGAATTTCCCTCAAATCCGAATTCTATTTCCTTTTTCTCGGAATCCGATTTCGGAGCAAACCTCTTTGATTAATGTCCAATTTTGTTAAAGAAAAAGCCCACATAACTTCCTTTCGCCAAGTAGTTCACACATGAGGCCAAAATCCCTTCCATTTGGCCAATCCGAATTTCTGTTCCTTTTCCGAATCGTTCGAATCGATTTTTCGTAAAAATCCCGAACTCGCCGAAAATTTCTCGAAAGACGAGTCGACATTCCTAAAATGACTTGTGACATGACAGAACTTTCAATTTCTGAAATTGTGTTCAAATTCGTGGTTAATTTTAATCAGATGCGATTTTAGCGTGACCTAACCTACTGGGTAGCTTTCAGGAATTTTTTGTGTAATTGATCCATGGTCGATTTTCTTCGAGTTACAATGTACCACTTTGACGCATCAGTGACTCTTGGTGGTCATGAAAATCTCGAAGTTTCAATTACGGGCACAGGGTACCCAAAACGACAGAAAATCGGTCTAGTGTTGATCGACGAGAATTTTGTAATCAAGTGGAATCACCCACACTTTGATCACACATCTCAGTTGAATCAACCTATCCTTGATCTTTGATCGATTTTGACAATGCCATAATGACTCTTGCAGACCAACACGGTCGAGCAGTCGATTTTTGGTCGAATCCTCAAGTCTATTGCGTTAAAATCCCTTAATGGCTTCACCTGGTAGGCCAGTTATCTCGTGAGTGGCTAACTTTGAGAAGAGCATTATAGGCGCGTTGATGAAAAACCGAACTTATCAAATCGAAATCAAAACCTGAAAATCAGGATGTCACACGTCTGATTCGACAAGGGCGAGCCTCGCTGCCTAGCACGAGGCCGCCCTCGCGACCACTGGCGAGGGCTTGAGCCTCATCAATGGCCGGCAAGGCTCGCTGGCAGTCGCCTTTGGCCGGTCGCCGAGGTTTGGTGATCGGCTGGAGGAAGGAGGAGAAGGGAAAACAAAAGTAAAAGAAAAAGAAAAAAGAAAAAAGAAAAAAAATTAAAAATTTCAAAATATTTTTGTGAATTTTGTAAGTGGAATGGGACAGAGGTCCTTTTGCTGGTTGCAAGAATAAATGAATTATCATTGCATTCACTATTAATGTAAGTTTATTTTACATATTTACCATTTTGACGGATGACATGTAAATGAATTTGATTACACAACTATCTTTGAGTACATATGTTACCCATCCAATAGTGAATGTGTAAAAAATTCTTTACACTGTTTGAAATTAGAGTAAAGATCCTAAATATACAATAGTTTTGCTATAGTATAGCATAGCACTAATCATAAGATTACAAACATCGTCTAAAAGTCACGATTAACAAATAAAATTGACAACAAGTACACAACATATTTTTTTGGTTAAATTTATTATCATATCTTAGTGTATATTATTACCATAAGTAATTATCATAGTTCAAAAATAGATAAGCACTACTATGCAACAAAAGCTGATTCAATGTCCATATTTGATTAATAGAGTAACCATTTAATCTTTATCTAGTATTTCTTAGAATTTATTTTTAAGCTATTATTTTTTTAATCGACAAATAAAATCCAATTTAACTGTAATTTTTTTATACAAAATCAAATTTTAATTTTAATTTCATAGTATTTACAATCAATCTAAACAAATAACAAACGTACTATTCAAATCTTAAGAGTACGGTAACTATAATTTACTAACTATAGTTTCCTTGTTATTGCTTTAAACAAAACGAACGCTGATTTTTTCTATCCAAACACGACATCAATGTATTCCACTTTTAAAAGTTTTGTCAAATTGTTTTTGATTTTTACATTTTCAATGGAGATAGAGAGAGAGAAATCTATGCATTTCAAGTACAATTCAACATCCATCAAAATATTTTGTTTCATTTCTTTGATAGTTTAAATTGTGTGTGTATATAGTGTGTGTGTGTGTTTTTTTTTTGGTAGGGAAGTAAAGCAAGAGAGTCTCTCTGCAACCCTACCAAGTCAGGAACCAAGTACTCCGAGTAGTAGCCGTCAGTCATGCCTTATATAAAGTTCGAGGCCCAGCAAGCCTTGCCTCATCCGGCGACCATGCTGGTCAAGTCCAACGAGTAGATTTCGTGTTTTGTTTCCATTAATGATAGCTGCAGCGGCTTCTATCCCATTGATTCTCTGGCATCATCTACACCATTTGGTGACATGTTTGACAGGTGCACGATAGAATGCCCTTATCAGTATTTGAGCCTTAGTGATCCTTTTGGCTTTTCTATGCACTTACATGTGCACTTCAAATTATCAATATAATCGCTATATGCGAAGAATGATTTTTAAAGACTAATGCTTTATTTGTTTCGCGAAAAATATTTCCTTATTTTTCTGCATTTGGATCATTTAAAAAAATGAATTAGCGGAATTTTTTTCTTAATTAACAAGAAACTTTTAGGAAAATGATTTCCCCTTTTAAAAATATGAAATCATTTTTTAAAATATGATTAGATATTAACTTTTATATCTGATTTCTATGCTTGGGCATGAAAACCCCAATACTCATTCATAGTGGAGCTGAATCTAGAGGCTGAAGTCGAATCCACTAGAGTCCATCGAGGCTAAGCTCGGGTCCAAAGAGGCCGAGCCCAGAACCCCAGTGCCTAGGCTCAAGTTAACAAAGATGGAGCTTGAGATATTGACACCCAAGGCCCGAACCTTAGGGCCTATAGCCAGATCCTTAGTGCTCAAGCCTAGGTCCACAAGGGCTGGGCCTAGGACATTGGTACCGTTGCTTGGCTCCCTAGCAGCCCAACTCCATGGAGAGTAGGAAATTGATGGGTTTGCCGTTGGTGCTTCTGTGAGTTTGCCTAAGGTTTCATCTTGTTGGTTGTTTGATGGGTTTAGAACGAAATTGTGACATTTCTTTCCTTTTCGAGATTAGGAAAAGATGAATGCGGTTTAATAAGGCATCAAGAAATAAGATGATTAACTTGAGGAGCTAGAGGATTTATGAATAGGAAGTAAATGGGTTTCATCTCGAGGATTTATTTCCGGTTTTTATGAGATAGACATCTCGAATTGATATTTTTCATCTAACTTTATTAGATGCCACAGTAAAAAGACCTAATTACTCGAGTAATATTAAGGTTGGATGCGAATGGTCTTCTAATGGTTGCTTCTTCTCTTATTTTCCTTTTTTTGACATCAATTCAAAACCTCCAGATTCATTTACTTGTATTGGTACTGTCTGTGAAAGACGTCCTTTCACTAATGAGAGGACTTGGCTAACCGTCTGTTTCTTAGCTTCCATGATGCACTAGTACTATCTTGGGAAGATAGTGGTGAGAAGTGCATTGATCGCAGTCAAACAGCTAAACCCTGATCTTTTTACAGCACACAGAAAGAGAGATCAATGCAAATTCCTTTTTCCAGTTTTTATGACAAGATAATAGTGTAGACGAACTTTGATTTTAATTAAGCCTTTTCTTTCTGGAATTCCATTACTATTTTTATTACATTGCTAGCCCAAGTTGCTTCGGTTTGGTTATTATTTTTATCTTAGTGCTAAGGTTCTTTGTTTGTGATAAATTGACATGCTGTCTGGCTTTACTGCTGATATGAATATTGCGTACACTAAATGATCATAATCTTTAGCGACTTAAGGGAATTCTTGCCTTAAGTTGTATTACCTTTCCAATGTAGTTCATAATCAATAGACATCAGATCTCCCATTCAATTTGCATGCTTTGTACTTGCGGAACATGGAACTATTCCCCTGAGTATTAAATTTTTTTGATTTTATGTGTTAACTGCATAAATTTACTGTCCCTCAAAGGTTCTTCCCTAATTTTTACGCACTCGCTGTCCTATGGACAGGGCTCCGCTTGCTGCAAGATGGCTATATGCATATGAAATGGCATCTATTGCGTCAGAGCCCTTTCTTTATTCCTCTATTACCAGCCACTTGACAGGAGGCTCACATCTTTTTACACTGCATAGATCTCGTTCAGCTCCACTAAAGCATAGATACATAAATTGGAAGCCTGTGTTTCTGCTTCTGTTAATGGGGATCCAAGTTTTGAGGTGCCTTTATGAGAATATATGTCTTTAACTACAGCCCTTCAGCTCGGATGCATATATTTGCCTATCTAACTGGACTTTGGTAAGTTTTCTACTAACTGTTAAGCATGCCGTCACCTTCCTTTTAATGGGGCATTTTGCTGGGCCAGAGAACATTCACATTTTAATTCAAGACTTATAGATGACTTCGTAAGCCTTTATGACAATATATGTCTTCATTGTGATTGTTTGTTAAATATGATTTGACGTATGGGAAGTCAGTGTTGCTACTGAAGCTACAGTGGTATCTTTGACCTAGTGGGCTTTGTCTATGGTGTTTTGTTTTGCCCATTGCATGTGTTTTGTCAGTTAATAAGGTTCGTTCACCATCATATGCTAATTGAAACTAATGTTCCATCTGCTATGGATTGAAGGCATGGTAGTTCGGTTTCTTGTGGATGCCGTCATGTACACTGTGAAACATGTCATTTTTGGGCTGGGCTTGATGTCCTGGTGCTAGTTACGTGCTCTTTATCAGTTCTTATGAGGTGTTTTGCTGATAATAAGCTGGTGACCTGCTAGTTGGGACCCTGTATCTTCAGGAGTAGTTACTTATACCTGAAGTTCCTTGCTCTTATTGAATCACTAGCTCGCATAAGTATATGATTAACTAGATTGTTTTCTGGTATGTCATGAATGAGTTGTCTTCTTCGTGGGATTCATGGTCAGGCACTAGTGTTGATCACTGAGGTGCAGGTACTTTATCATTGCATTGCCTTGATGTGATTTATTTATCTGCAAATATATCCGGCTTTCAATTCTAATTTGTTACATGCTTCTATATCTCGTGACTGATAATTTCTTTTCTTTGCTATGGCAAGTTTCTACACTGCTGCGCCATTGTCACTTTGCAGCAATTTTGCAGTGGAAGTATATGAATTTTCAGCCAATCTAGTGTCTGAATTCATTGTTAGAGGCAAAGATCAGATGGCCTCCAGTGAATTCGATTTGTGGGAGTTTGTCAATCCTCTTATGAAGCTTGGATGGCGTCACTGGATTGGTGCTATCATCTTTTTCTCGGGTTGGATTCATCAGCATCGGTGTCATAGAATCCTTGTACATGTAGCTTTATCATTAATGGGATTAGTTTCTCTTTGAACAGCATGTATGTGCATTTGAAGAGCTTCTAGGATGTGCCAACCTGCATGATATCTTTTCTTTGTTGTTTAATATTGCGACGTTCATCGTACTTAAGGTAGAAGGGAGAATAACGTGTTAAAGGATCTCTCTCAATGATTATCTCCCTTATTTTACTAGATGATGAGAGTATTGACTGTACAAAAATCTATTAGACAGATGTTCTCATATTAATATGTTGCTCTTAACTGTCAAATTTTTCTGATATTGTTGGGGCTCGCTACGTGTATGCAGAGAAGAAAGTCATGAATATGTAATCCCTTATGGCGATTGGTTTGAACGTGTCTCATGTCCCCACTATTTGGCCGAGATAGTATGCCTCTCTCTCTCTCTCTCTCTCTCTCTGTGCTGTTCCAGTCCCTGAATTTGACTAGGAGATAGAGAAGAAAAACTAAAAAATGTAAGGTTTAACTAGGTTTGCTTTTCCACGGTTCTTATTGCCGCTTATGATGATGAAAGATTATACATGCGGGACTAGTGGTTGCAAGTGGAGGATCGGACCTGACAATCTGGTTGCTGTTTGGTTTTGTGGTATGCCTTTTTCGTCCTATCGTATAAAAATGTATAATCATGCACTTGCAACTTCTTTTGTTATAATCTTCCATCTGAGTAGAAGGGTCGGTTCTTTGTAATGGCAGGTGGCGAATTTGGTCTTTGCGGCAGAAGAAACACATAGGTGGTATCATATTAAATTCGACAACTATCCATGGGACCGGTTTGCTATCATCCCATTAATTTACTAATTTGTGTGGCCTATATACAAGTTTGCACAGAATAGGCAGAAAATTGTCAATAGATGAGTTAGGATCATGGGCTTCCTTTTAATCCCAGCTGTCGTTTCATCTGGGTGTTTGCTGTATAGGAGATACTCCCATGCAGTTATAAGAATGACAAGTTGATAAAAGATGGAAGACTGATCCTTTTTTTTTTCAACTCGTTTACGAGCGAAAAAGAGTGAAAAGCATGAGAAGCTCTTGCATCATCCTGACTAGTGCATACTTATTACTGCAAATTAACATTCTCGCTGGATCAAAAATGGCGGAATGTATGACGAATACATAGAGTTGTTGAATCCACTAGAGGATAGAAGGTTTTTCTCATTAAGAACTTTCAGTTCATAAATAATATCAGCTGGACAAACCTCGTGGTGAAAGGTGAAAGGGGAAAGTACACAGTTTGAATTCTTGAACATCTTACATTGACTACCTGTTCTTTTAAGTCAGATGTAAGTTATATTAGTTTTCCATTTGTCTCGATGAATTATCATTTGGCATTGTACTCCTCTAGTTTGCTTTTACGGAGAAAGTACATAATGTTTCTGTCGTAGATTTCTTTGCAACAAAGAAATCTACAACATTAAAACAGAAGTAAGAGTTTAACTTTCTGTTAAACCAAAATTTGCACATAGTTGGTACTTCGTATCTACTGATTTAACTATGAGTTGGTTAAGTAAAATCTGGACGTTCTATGGGAAGCAAGATTGTAATTTTCCATTGAAAGATAGATACGTTAGTTTTTCTCATGACCAGAATTTTGAGTTTTGAGAGTTTTTGCTGCGGTCTTTGTCTCAATCAGTCTCAACCATTGATGCACGTGAATGAGGTATATATCAATAGTTGAGACTGATTGAAAAATAAAGGAGAGCCACTTCGCAAGGTAGAGGATCCACGCTCCCAGTTTTCCATTGGATCACAGACAAGTTCAGGTGAATCGGAGACATAAACTTTGAGAAGGATAGAAGATTAAGGATTTTGCATATCGTGCGCCCTTGTTTTTCAGTGCACGTGTTCTTGACAAAAATAGAAACTGGTGTTATTATTTATCTTTTGTTGAGACCAGTTGAAGGGAATAATATTTCAGCCTTACCTGTAGAACTTCTAGATGCAGCAGACATCCAATTGTTCCCAAGTCCTTTTCCTTACTTGCGAGGCGACACAAGAACTTTCTTCCCAAACAGGCCTGAAACTCATGCATATATATCGATACCCCATTACTTTGCTGGTTGATTTGTCCGGTAGTTCCGGTCCAAGCTTTTTATCAAGTTCATGTCTTCTTTTTCCAACTCAAAGTCGAAAACTCGAAAATTCACCTCCGGCCTCTCGGGTTTTGATGTCTTTGGGATGACCACCGTGTTGAATGCTCCACCTTAGCACGATCTGAGCTACCGTCTTCCTATGCTTTTTAGCCAGACCCTGAAGCAAAGGAAACAGAAAAGATCAAGGGATACTGGTAAGTCTTGTGTTCACGTGCATTCTCTCTATTTGGCTGGGCCAGTTATATGTCCACCCTTGCTGAGATTGCAATTGCTTGGAATCACTAGTGTGGATTTTCTATCCTTTACGGTGCTTCCTTGGTGTCTCAACGTATTTCCACTGTCAAGGCATACTTTATTTACATGTATCAACAGATGAGAAAATTAAGTGAGATGCTGACGAGAGCACCATATAGAGTATAAAGGATTTGCGAAAATGATACAAATAATCCTTGAACTTGGATCTAATGTGCAAAATGGTCCATGAACTTTTACTTTGTTTAATGTGGTTCGTAACTTTAATTTAATCTGTAATGTTGTCCCTGAACCTTTAATTTATTCAATGTGACTCCTAGAAAGTCTAGAGACGACATTGTGAAAAGTTTATGAATCACATTGAACAAATTAAAAGTTTTTGAACCATAATGTATATTGGGTTAAAGTTCAAGCACCATTTATGTTATTATCCCGAAGGATTTTTATCCACGCAGTTACATCTCCCTCATTCAAAAGTTTTGAATTATTTGGGAGTGTTCGTCTGTCGCTAACTCAATGGACCGACAACACAACATCGATCTAGTTACTTTTAGGGTCTGTTTGTTTATGTTTCTTTTTTCTGTTTATGAACAGATTTTTTGTTTTTTTGTTCCGGGAACAAAAAAAAACAAGTAAACGTGTTTGTTTCCGTTTTTGTTCCAAATCTGTTTTTTTGTTCCCGAGAACAAGAAAAGAACATAAACAAGAAACAAAAAAAGTTGTTTCTTGTTTCGAAACAACTTTTGGGAACAAATTTTCTCTCTCCACTCTTTTCTTTTTTTCTTCTTCTTCTTCTTCTTCTTCTTCTTCTTTTCTTCTTCTTTTTCTTTGGCCGGTCGCCGGCCTCGGCCATGGTCGGCGACCGGCCGTTGAGGGCCGGCCACGATGTCGAGGGCCGGCGACCTCGCCGGAGCGTCGCCGGCCCCGGCGAGGCCGAGCGTCGCCGGCCCCGGCGAGGCTCGGCCTCGCCTTGGCCGGGCGAGCTCGGGCTCGCTCGGATCCGGCGAGGCCGAGCTCGCCCGGCCACCGCGAGGCTCGGCCTCGCGATCCGGGTGAGCCCGAGCTCGCCCGGCTTCGACCCGCGCCTCGAGGCTCGGCGAGCTCGGGCTCGCCCAGATCCGACGAGGCCAAGCTCGCCCGGCCAAGGCGAGGCCGAGCCTCACCCAACCACGGCGAGGCTCGGCCTCGCCGGGCCCGGCGAGCCTCGCCGTGGCCGGGCGAGGCGGCCGGCCCTCGTCGGTCGGCCGGCCATGGCCATGGCCAAGGCCGCGGCCGACCGGCCAAAAGAAGAAAAAAAAAAAAAAAAAGAAAGAAAAAAATGAAAAATAAAATAAAAATATTAAAAAATTAAAAGAAATAAAAAAAGAACATAAATTTACCAAACATGTTTATGTTCTTTTTTTATTTTAGGAACAAGTTTACCAAACACGTTCTTTTGTTCAAAAACTGTTCAGGAACGAAATAATTTTTTCTATTTCGTTCTTTAACAAAAAAAGAAACGAAAACACAAACAAACGCATCCTTAGAATCAGGTCATCCAAACACGAGACTGACCCAAACATCACGGTGTTGGTCATGGCACCTCCTTTGGGCATGTGCACCGTGACACAAACGCCGTGCTCCTGGCAGAACTTGACAAGGGATTCGCGTTGGAAGTACGGGTGCAGCTCGATCTGGTTCACAGCAGGCCTTATCTTGGAGTATGCCAGACATTCCCTTGTCTGGAGGAGGCTGTAGTTGCTGCAAAAGGAGTAAAAACGAACAGTTCTAACATTTTCTTCAATCCATTTGCTTTTTGTGTTTATGTAATAAAGATCGGAAGGAACCTGATGCCGATGCTGCGAACTAAGCCCACGGAAACTAAATCCTCCATGCCGCGCCAGGTTGCGTCCAGGGTTATGGTGGTGTCTATATCCAGCACTCCGTTCTCGTCCAACCCGCTCGCGCACACTCCCACACCTTACATGATAAGCTCGACATCAAAATTTTACTGAAAATTTCGCCATTCTCATGGCGGATGAAAAGATGCCGAAAGTGAAGATGCGGTTGGAGCGCCGCTAATGATTTCGTTGTACGATCGATATGCTGCGATCGATCATCTGACCAAAGGAAAATCCCGCCGTTCGTTCAGGGTGGGATCGTGGCCCCGAGGCACTTCGGGGGCTGGCCTCGAAATCACAACCTCTCTTGTTTTGCACCAATTTGACCATTCGAATGTACAACCAAAGTTAAAGTGATCCATGGGCACAACTTTAGCTGGGACCACCAAATGGAGAGAGAGAGAGAGAGGCGTTAACTTGTATTCGATAGGATGAGTTAAAATGTTTATGCGTAAATTATCCTTAATAACGATAATATCTCCCATTGCCTAATTATTCAAAGAACTATATGTTATAACTATTAGGTTAACACTATGAAAACTCTAAATTGATATATTTATGACAAATTTATCTAAAACTGATTTTTTGATCACTAGAAATCTCAAAAAAGTATATTTGTGACAAATATACCCTTTGTTTGTTTCCATTAAATTGGATTAGCATCGCAAATAACTACAAATTAGTAAAACAAACTGAGAGTAAGCCCCCAAACTAATAGACCCTTTATCTGTCACATATTATTCAATTTAATAATTTGACGGCAAAATCTAACGAAAACTAATAGAAAATAAATTTGTTATGATGTACTAGTTTGAGATTTTTGGTAGTTAAAAAATTAGTTTGGATAAAATTATTACAGATGTACCAGTCTAAGTTTTTCGTGATACTAACCCAAAAAATAATTTTCAAATTGCTTCATTTTCCATGAAGCAAATCCGTCTTCGACTCACTAGTCTAGTGACAGTGAGTTTAACAAAATTGTGGCTACGTATAACGCAATGACAGAAGGGGTAACTTAATAAGGCAATTTGGGGGAAAAGTACCAGTACGCTTGGTGGCCACAGGGAAGTGAACCAGGTAGAGATCCAAGTAGTCCAGCTGAAGCTTCTTCAAACTGTCTTTGCATGCCTCAATCACATGCCCGTGGTCCCGAATTCCATAGCTGCAATTTCATTTATGTTATGCCGACTATCTGTTAGCTTTTCTCCGATCGGTTTAAGTACATAGCTAGATTCATCATTTTCTCCAGGTCAATATAAAATGTGCATGCATCTTAAGCTAGACACATCTGGTAAATCCCCGACACGGTAATTGAATCAAAATTATGAACCTTTGTGGTGATGAAAATTTCCTCCCTTTTAACGAGCCCGGTGTGAAATGCTTCGGCCAATGCTTCTCCGACTTCTACTTTGTTCTTGTACTTGGCTGCGAAAAAGGACGGAGGAAAGTAATTTCATCAGTACATGAAAGTTTTCTTGATATCTCAAGTTGACATGGGGGTTCATGGACATGTTTTTCCCTTAGGAGTAAAATGGTTCCTCATTCCAATCAAATCTGTTCTACAATGTAGAAATCAAAAAAGAAAAGACAGAATAAGTAGATCTGGCTCATTGAATAAAACCAAATTGGGTGTGTCGCGTTAAATTGCTGAAATGATAAAAATAATTTTCATCTTAGGCTCCGTTCATTTCATGGGAAATATAGCGTTTCCAGAAAATATTTTCTAGGAAACTGTTTTCTAGGAAAATAACCATATTTTCTGATGTTTGATTGAAATTTGAAGATGAATTAGAAAATATTTTCCGCTGTTCGGTAGGGAAAATCTTTTCCGCACACACTCATTTTCAATTAATTTTTCATTATTTATTTATTTCAAAATAATTTTTAATTATTTCCATTATGTCCTTTTCTTTTCTTCCTCACCTTTTCATCTTCTTCCTCAGCCTTAGCCGATTGAGGCTTGGGCCTTGCCTTAGCTCGCCAGAGCTTGATGAACCTCTAGCAAGCTCTGGCGAGTCTTGAGCCTTGTCCAGCTCACCAGATCTAGTGAGGCCCAAGCTCGCCGGCCTCGGGCGAGCTTGGCTTCGCTAGATCATGCAAGGCTCGACCTTGCTGGAATTTGGCAAGCTCGAGTCTTGTCGACTTGGGGCGAGGCTCGAGCTGGCCCGCGGTCGATGACCGGCCAAGGCCAAGGAAGAACATGAAAAGGAAAGAAAGAAAAGAAAAAAAAGAAGAAAAAGGAAATTTTTTTTAAAAACTCTATTTTAAAAAAAAGAAAAAAGAAAAAAGAAAATGATAACATAAAAATAAAATGAAAATGTGTTTAGTGAAAGAAAGTAAGGTGGAAGAAGTTATGGAAAATGTTTTCTACTTTGGAAAAGTGGAAAGTGGAAAACATTTTCCCCACTTTTGAAGGTTTTTTTTTTTTTTTCTAATAACGGAAAACGTTTTCCTGGACTACTTCATTTTCCGTGAAATGAACGCCAGAAAATTCGAAAAACATTTTTCTGGAAGTTATTTTCCGAAACGAATGGAGCCTTAAGTGTCAAAGGCGATAGATGATGGTTTGTCATGCCTTGGGCACCACAAGTGACGATCGAAACAATTGTCGCCCTAGAAATCTAAAGGTGACAAAATTAACTTGTTTTAGGAAAAGGCTGAGAAAATTTATTTTGTCGCCTTAGGTTGATTTTCAGCAAAAATAAGGTCAAACCACGATGAAAACATTATTGCAATCAGTAATTTTTTTTTTGTCCTTTAGAATAATTTTTTAGATAAGTTACTGCCACAAATTTTTAGTTTTTGTTGCCTTTAGGCTCTTATTTATATCTACTTACAAATTGAAGTTTGATTGCAATAAAGATACAGCATAATCAGTTAAAAAAATATCGACATGACAATAAGTTCATAAGATAAAACACAAATAATAAGTTTTATAGCACCCTTCAAGCAAACAAAACCAGCATTGCTTAGAAATAGAAAGAAAACTACTCGATAGTAGCCATAATCCAAAACGCCCTAATAACAAAGAGGTCAAACAAGAAAATCGATACTCTGTATTTTTAACTGGTTAATTAATAGAGACACAAAGCATCAATACCCAAAACACACGCCCGCGCACAAACACACAGAGAAATAGACAAAATGTAGTACCTACACAGTCGAAATGGCGATAGCCAATCTTGATGACGTGGAAAAGGAGACCTTTAACGTCCTTGCCTTCCATGCGAAAGATGCCGAGACCGGTATCGGCATTGTGAAGCCATTATTCAGGGTAATCTCCTTTGAGAAGTCACAGTTGAGGGCCACGGGCATGGAGAAACCATTGCTCAGAGTGGGTGCCATTTTCTCTCTTTTAACTGCTGTTGGAGAAAACTTCCTTATGTGTTTTGAAGCTGACAAAACATTTCCATCGGTCTGATCTAAAGACATGCAAACTCTATCGTGAAAGTCTGAAGACCGCCAGACCACTAGACTCAAGATTCAAAGTCTACCCTCATTGACAGTTTTCAGACCGTCAAAGAAGACTTATCCTGAGTTGAGTATTTCTTTAAGGATTCGATTCTATCGACTGAAGAAGATCTCACGGCTGGAGTTAGCACTTCAAGATCTGTTATTCGTATTCGAGTAATCTAGATCCTCTAGATCCGCGAATTATACTTGGAAAGTTCTACTTATGGAAACCGAGATCCTGATTGTATGGACGAGCATGATTGTTGGGCTATCGTCATTTTCCTTGAATAGCTCGAGATCTCTCTAATTGATTCTGTCCAACGAGTTGATTGGAAGAACTTCTTTGGAAGGTGCCAACGGTATTGAAGGCATAAAGAAGTATATAAGGGAGACATTCAAGTTGGTCAAGAGTGCCCGATAGAAAAATTTCAAAGTCTGAATCTTCTTGTTCTTTTGTGATCTTATTCGTCGAGCTATACTTGCAATCAAAAGAGAGACTTAATTTTTGTGAGACCTTGAGGAAATGTAGTAGAGTCTCTACACTGTGGAATCAATGATGTGAGACTGTAAATTCTCTTTTTGATTCTTAGTGAAATCCAGCCGGTGGGCTGTCAGTGCGGGAGAGTGGACGTAGGCTTGGTTTAAGCCGAACCACTATAAACTTGGAGTCTTGATTCTCTATCCCTAATCCTTTTACTTACATCGCATCTTCATACGTCTATTATTGCTTTCAATCTCTTAGTCTATCAATCGATAAAAATTAATCTATCTTGTTACGATTGGCAAAAATCTCTTCGATCACCTATTCACCCCCCTCTAGGTGCTCGTACTAGTTTTATCAATTGGTATCAGATCTTGTGTACTCATTTATTTGAAGTGTTTTTACTTATGAGTTAAAGATCTATGGCTAGTATGTTGCCTACAGGGCTGGTTGAAGGTCAAAGCAACACCAGACCTCCGTACTTTGATGGAAAAGACTACAGCATATGGAAAAACAAGATGAAAGTATTCCTAAGATCGAAAGATCCATTGGAATGGGAAGTGGTAGAAAAAGGAATCATTCCTACTGCTGCATCAGCATCAGAGAGAGGAAAAGAAGTTGTTGTTCCTATCGAGATGACACAAGAAGAAATAACCAAGAGACAAGCTCTTGATGCTAAAGCTATTTACTCTTTATATTGTGCTTTATCTCCTATTGAGTATAACAGAATATCTTCTTGTGAAACAGCAAAAGAAGTCTGGGATAGGCTGCACATTACCTATGAAGGAACTGATTGAGTGAAAGAGACAAGGATCAATATTCTTTTGAGACAATATGAAGTCTTCAAAATGAGATCAGGAGAATCAATCACTGATATGTTTAGCCGTTTTACTGAAATTGTGAATGGTCTAGAATATTAGGGACATCCAATTTCAGGACAAATGAAGGTCAACAAACTGCTGCGTGGACTCTCTAAGGACTGGAATTATATAAAGACTTCAATAAGGGAAACACAAAGGATTGCACCACTCTCTGTAGACGAATTGATTGGAACACTTCAGTCTTACGAAGTGGAGCACACCAACGATGAAGAAGACTCCAAAGGTAAGAAGTCTATTGCTTTAAAGTCTAATGATTATTCTAATGCTACGAGACTCGAAGAAGATTTAGATGATGAAGAACTGGCACTTATGATAAAGAGGTTCAGAAAGCTGAACAAAAAGGGAAGAAAATTCAATTGGAAGAGACAAAGTACTCAAAGATTTCAAAACAAATCAACTGAAGATGATGATTCCAACAAAGACGTGACTTGCTTTGAATGCAAGAAAAAGGGACACATCAGACCCAACTGTCCTTTATTAAAGAAAAGGAAAGGAAAGACTGAGAAATATAGAAAGGCTCTCAAAGCAGAAACATGGAGTGATACTGAGTGTGAAGAAAGTGATGATGATTATGCCAACATCTGTTTAATGGCAAAATCGGATTCAAATTCAGACCTCGAGATAGATACAGACTCAGACTCAGACTCAGACTCAGACAGTGAGATTGAGGTAAGTAATCTAAAAATTCCTGTTAAAG
Organism: Eucalyptus curtisii; assembly: GCA_017140595.1. Classification (NCBI taxonomy): domain Eukaryota; kingdom Viridiplantae; phylum Streptophyta; class Magnoliopsida; order Myrtales; family Myrtaceae; genus Eucalyptus; species Eucalyptus curtisii. The sequence goes on along the minus strand of CM029500.1, from coordinate 23,903,357 downwards.
TCTCGAAATATATTGATGAACTATGTCTTAACCTCAAAACCTCTCTTAAGAGGATCTCCGAATTAAAAAGGGAGAATTCTACTTTGAAGCAACAGGAAAAATCTTGGAAAGAAAAATTTGAAAATTTAGATAAAAGTGTTTTTACCTTGAAAGAAAATATAGACTCTCTTTCTAAAGAAAATGCATTTTTGAAAAATGATATTTCAAGCATTTCAAAGAAGTTTTCAATAGGATATGAGAAATTAGAAAAGATTCTTTCAGTACAAAGACCTTACTTTAACAAATTAGGCTTGGGAATGACTGCTGAAACCATTCCTCTAATTGATTTTCCAAAGGTAAAGGAAAGAATCAAACAAAGACCTACGAAAGCTATTTATAAAAATCATTTTCAGAAAGTCTTTGTAAAACCTGTTGGTCGAAATGCTCTCAAATGTTAAAAGTGTCAAAGCTCAGAACACTTTGAGAAAGAATGCCCTATGGTTTGGAAACCTGTTAAAAGAGATTGGGCAAAGACTGTTTATTGCACTAACTCCACCGGACCCAAGAAGATGTGGGTACCAAAGAAAGCTTGAATTTTCTCTTAATTGCAGGTCACTATCAAAAGGAAGATCAAATGGTATTTGGATAGTGGCTGTTCAAGATATATGACAGGAGATTCAAGTTGCTTTATAAAACTTGTCCAAATAGATGGAGGGAAAGTTTCTTTTGGTGGTAACAACAAAGGAATGATTATTGGTCGTGGAACAGAAAAAATTGGAAGTCTAACAATCAATAATGTCTCATTGGTGGAAGGATTGAATTACAATCTACTCAGCATAAGCCAATTGTGCGATACTGGATTCAAGATAAACTTTCAGGAAGGAATATGTTCAGGAACCAGTAAAGACTGGGCGTAGACATGGAAATATCTATCTTCTGGATGTGAATCAAGAAAGATCACAATGCTTAATATCAGTACAAGATGAAGCAAATCTATGGCACCGAAAGCTTGGCCATATCAACATGAAGCAAATTGCCAAAATCTCTTCCAAAAAGCTTGTTCGAGGACTACCCAATCTCAATTACCAAAAGTCTGACTTATGCACACCATGTGTATTGGGAAAACAGGTTAGAAATTCCTTTAAACCAATAAATCAAGTTTCCACTAATCGTGTACTGCAGCTCCTGCATATGGATCTCTTTGGACCAACAAGAACTCAAAGTATTGGTGGAAAAAGGTTTTGCCTAGTAATAGTGGATGATTTTTCACGATTTACTTGGGTCTACTTTCTTGCAAGTAAGTCTGAGACTTTCTCTCATTTTTCTAAATTTGCTAAGAAAGTGCAGAATGAAAAATGTTATACTATTTCAAGTATTCGTACAGACCATGGAGGTGAGTTTGAAAATCAAGACTTTGCTCAATTTTGTGATGAATCCGGTTTTCAGCATAAATTCTCCTCTCCATATACACCAGAACAAAATGGGGTTGTGGAAAGGAAGAATAGATCTTTACAAGAAATGGCAATGACTCTTTTAATTGAAAGTAATATTTCTTCACGTTTTTGGGCTGAAACTGTTTCTACAGCCTGTTATATTATTAATAGAGTATTTTTAAGGCCAATTCTTGAGAAAACTCCTTATGAGCTTTTCAAAGGAAAGAAACTAATTGTTTCGTATTTTCAAGTATTTGGTTGTAAACGCTTTATTCTGAAAAATGCAAATGATCGAGTTGGTAAGTTTGAAGAAAAATCGGACGAAAGATTCTTTCTTGGATACTCAATTTCAAGCAAAGCTTACAGAGTATTCAACAAGAAGACTCAGACTGTGGAAGAATCAATGAACGTTAAATTTCAAGACTGAAGAATCTGAACCTGCTCCAGACTCTACAAGGTCTACCTCCCCTGAAACAGTTCAGATCCCAGTAGAAGAACAACGAATTGATGTTGAAGGATCAACTCAAGAAAAAGATCAACAACCTGTCAGACTGTCTAGTAACTGGAAGGATAAGTCTAGTCATCCCGAAGAACTCATTATTGGTGATATTAATGAGGGGATTCGTACCAGATCCAAAAGGCGAGAAGAGTCTAGTGCTGTGGCACTTATTTCTGAAATAGAACCCAAAAATATAGAAGAAGCCTTAGCTGACGAAAGCTGAATTGAAGCAATGTAAGAAGAACTCAGACAATTCAGCATCAATGATGTTTGGGAACTAACTCCTAAACCAAAAGGTAAGTATATTATTATTGGAGCTAAATGGGTTTTCATGAACAAAGTCGATGAAAAAGGAAAAGTCATAAGAAACAAGGCAAGACTCGTGGCTAAAGGATATACGCAAGAAGAAGGGATAGACTATGACGAGACTTACGCTCCTGTAGCAAGGTTAGAAGCAATTAGATTATTACTTGCTTTTGCTTGCTATAAGAATTTCAGGTTATTCCAAATGGACGTCAAAAGTGCATTTCTGAATGGATTTATTCAAGAAGAAGTCTATGTGGAACAACCTCTTGGATTTGAAGATCCAAAGAAACCAGACTTTGTGTTCAGACTGAAAAAGGCGCTATATGGATTAAAACAAGCTCCTTGAACTTGGTACGAAAGGTTAAGTAACTTTTTAATTCAAAGTGGTTTCATTAAAGGTAAAGTAGACACTACCTTATTCATCAAAAGGGAAGGTAAAAACTTTTTACGTGTTCAAATATATGTTGATGATATTATTTTTGGATCACCTAACGAAATTTTGTGCAAGAAATTTTCTAAGTCTATGCAGGATGAATTCGAGATGAGTATAATGGGTGAACTATCCTTCTTTCTTGGCTTGCAAGTGAAATAACTAAGAGAAGGAATTTTCATTCATCAAGAGAAATATGCAAAAGAACTTGTTAAAAAGTTCGGATTGGAAAATTGCAAAAAGATTGATATACCAATGTCAAGTTATTTGAAGCTAGACAAAGATGAAGGAGGGAAGAAAGTCGACCAAAAATTATACAGGAGTATTATTGGTTCACTTCTTTATCTTACTGCGTCTAGACTTGACATTTTTTTTAGTGTTTGCATTTGTGCAAGATTTCAATCAGATCTCAAAGAATCATATCTAAGCGCAGCAAAACGTATCATCAAATATGTTGCAACTACTCGCGATCTTGGTCTATGGTATCCCAAGGAAGGAGACTTTATTCTCCTTGGCTATTCGACGCAGATCTTGCGGGTTGCGAGTTGATAGAAAGAGCACATCCGGCATTTGTCAATTACTTGGCAACAGGCAGTATCTTGGTTTTCAAGAAAGCAAAGTACCGTAGCACTTTCAATGCCAGGCGAGTATGTAGCTCTTGGAAGCTGTTGCTCTCAAATACTATGGATAAAACAACAACTACGAGACTTTAGCATCGTAGACTCTTGCACCGAGATCAAATGCGACAACACTAGTGCAATTAATCTCACAAAGAATCCAATTCTTCATTCAAGAGCAAAGCATATAGAGATTAGACATCATTTTATTAGAGATCATGTGCAAAGTGGAGAAGTCCCGATACAGTTTATCGATTCAAAGAATCAACTAGCAGACATCTTTACAAAGCCGCTTGAGAAAAGCTCATTTGAGTCTATACGTTCAAGACTCAATATCAGACTGAAGAAATTTAGACTCAGAGACAAAAGTCTAAAGACATTCGACTCGGAAGATCAAGATCCACAACTGTAAGTTATTTTTAGAAGTTTATCTTATGGATAAAATCTCGAAAAGGTACGTTCATTGATTAATCAGTAATTGATTGATGTTATCTTCCCAAGTTTTCGTGATTATTGCAATCATTCATTTCGAAAAAGAAGTTACTTTTTGAAATAACAGTTATCTATTTATCTTTTCAAAAAGGCAGTTATTTTTTGAAAAGGCATTTTTTTATTTTTCCTTTTATGGCGATTCGTATACCCCATTTTGATCGCCTTATATACTATTCATTTTCCTCTTTGCAAACCCTAGAAGCACAGAACTTTACTTTCTTATTGTTACTTCTAGTTTATTCCTCAAAGCTTTAATCTTTCTCGCGAATCGAGTTTGGAATCTCTCAAAGACTGTCATAATGGCTTCCCAAAGAAAGTCCTCAAGAATAGCAAGCAGGGGACCACGGCATATGCGTGAGGGTCCTACGCATTTTGACCTCAGCGAGGAAGAAGAATCTCCAAGGCAACAGCAGAGCCCACGACATTCTCAATTGCGCCGTTCTCCACAGTCTAGACCACAGAATGTTCAGCAACAATAAGAAGAAATCATTGAGGATGCCGGACCTATAAGGACTCTAAAGCCTTCTTTTGTTTCCAAACTGTACACTGCATTAAAGGAAGGAGGTTCTGCATTAAAATTCATTGATGAATTTTTGAAAGAGAAAGGATATCAAAATGAAACTCATTTTTTTGCGAACGATGGAACGTTTGGGAATTGCTCCTGAGGGGTCGGCAGATCGAGCATTTGCAAATGTTCCAAGTGATCCACGCGTTGGAGGTTTTAGTCAGCCTGATGGAAATGATGATGATAAAATGTACACTCATTTTAAGCCTAGAATGCGTGTTGCAGCAAATTCTCGAAGCAAAAGGACTAAGTTATTTCGCTTAGGGGAACACAAGCGACTCTATTCTAAGTTGCTAAAGCGAGGGGTAATCAACCCAAGAAGTGTGGACTTTGATTTCCTTGACTCTTTGAATGTGAAGCTGAGAGAGAAATTCACTCTTCTTCAACTTGAACAATTTTGCTTTGAATCAACGGTGGCTTACCCAGAACTTACTGCATACTTCTATTCTAATATAAGTTTCTTAAATGCGAATAGATTTTCTTTTAGTGTTTGAGACCAGGATTATATCGTCGATATGGACACATTGGCGGATATGATTGAAGTAGAGCGAGGGGCATTTCAATCAATTAGTGTGTCTGTTGGTCGTGCAACGGTAGAGCTTGTTCGAGATGGAATTGCAGAAGGACGAATTTCGTACTTGAGGATGAATGCCTCAAATATTTTGCTTCACAAGATCGTGATCAACTGTCTTAGACCCAAATCAACTTTGAAGACTGATGTCTCCAACTCAGAAGCAAAATTGATGTATGCTATTAATGCTGGCAAAAAGTTCTCCTTGCTGCACACTATCTTGTTTCACATATACAGATCTATGCTGAAGGACAAGGGTCAACTTCCTTATTCCGCACTTGTTACTAAGCTATTCAGACATCTTAATATTCAGCCTCTCAAAATTCTGTGTGTTCGAACCTGTGATCAAATGGTGGTGGGACTGAAGATGGTTTCCGAATGCGTACGAAGGAGCTGAACAAGGCTTTGGAGCGATTTAAGGAGAAAACCCCGTCAAGACTCATCAAGCCTCTATGTCGCAAAAAGGAAAGGGAAGGAGCCCATGACAGCTCCATCCAAGAAAAGAAGAGCACTCATCTTGGAGGATGAAGAAGATGATGATGATCTCACCATATCAGCTCTTGCCTTGAGGAACCTTCAACATTTTGTTCCAGAGACAGAGGAGAGACAAGATCAAGACAGAGAAGAAACATAGCAGCGAAATGAAGAAAGGGAATCGATGAGGAAAGAAGCAGAGGAAGAAAGAATTCAAGAAAAAGAGGGCAGAGGAGAACAAGCAGAGTTAGAGCATGAAGAGTACTTCTCTCCACCCGAAGGCACCGAAACAGGGGGAGCCGCGAGAAAAGAGGTACTTCTTCAATTGCTTTTCCTAGTGAAGATGTTAGCCGTTCACCCGAGATCCGGAAGATGTATATGCCACTCAATTTCTGAGGAAGATCATGAGGTTTCATCTCCTAATCTGGGTGATCATGCTGAAATGCCATCATCTGCAAATACTCCTCAAATTGATCATGCCGAAGCAAGCACTCAGACTGATAATTCGGCAGACTTTCGAAAAGTGGTTGAAATTCTTATGGAGATGCGAGGCCAAATTTATGCCCTGGGATGCGAAGTTCAGAACTTGCAGAATGTAGGACAATCCTCTTCAGTTTCTTTACATGATCAAATTCAGGCCATTTCTCTTCAAGTTCAAGCAAATGCCAAGGGTGAAGAAGTGGCTCAATTGAAGGAGGATTTGAAAAGGCTGGAAGGAATTGTTCAGTCGATGGGAGATTTCCAGCTTGTTAGCATTCCAAGACAATCTTAATTTTATTCTCTTTTTCTCTCTACCTTTTTAATGTTGACAAAAAGGGGGAGAAGCTGAAGTGCATATTTGACTTATTTGACTTTGATTTGATTTTTGTTTAGACTTTACTTTTGTTTTGGTTGTTTGGTTATGACTTTGGTTGTGACTGGTTTGGACTGGTTTGGATTGCTTGATGCTTGCTTTCAGTATTCTAAGCATGTTGATATTCATGGCAAAGATAGTTGTTTTTACAGGACTAACTATTTTCCTGTGAATGCAGATTCGATACTATCTTTATACTAACTCATTTATCTTTTAGGAGATATCCATGTCTGCTTAAAGTATTGTTTTGCAGGTCATAAGTATCCAAATTTGCAGGAAAGTTTTGTCACCATCAAAAATGGGGAGATTGTTGGAGAAAACTTCCTTATGTGTTTTGAATCTGACAAAACGTTTCCATCGGTTTGATCTGAAGACATGCAAACTCTGTCGTCAAAGTCTGAAGACCGCCAGACCACCAGACTCAAGATTCAAAGTCTACCCTCATTGACAATTTCTAGACCGTTGAAGAAGACTTATCCTGAGTTGAGTATTTCTTTAAGGATTCGATTCTATCGACTGAAGAAGATCTCACGGCTAGAGTTAGCACTTCAAGATTTGTTATTCGTATTCGAGTAATCTAGATTCTCTAGATCCGCGAATTATACTTGGAAGGTTCTACTTATGGAAACCGAGATCCTGATTGTATGGGCGAGCAGGATTGTTAGGCTATCGTCATTTTCCTTGAATAGCTCGAGATCTCTCTAATTGATTCTGTCTAACGGGTTGATTGGAAGAACTTCTTTGGAAGGTGCCAACGGTATTGAAGGCATAAAGAAGTATATAAGGGAGACGTTCAAGTTGTTCAAGAGTGCCCGATAAAAAAATTTCAAAGTCTGAATCTCCTTGTTCTTTTGCGATCTTATTCGTCGAGCTATACTTGCAATCAAAAGAGAGACTTAATTTTTGTGAGACCTTGATGAAGTGTAGTAGAGTCTCTACACTGTGGAATCAAAGACGTGAGACTGTAAATTCTCTTTTTGATTCTTAGTGAAATCCAGCCGGTGGGCTGTCAGTGCGGGAGAGTGGACGTAGGCTTAGTTTAAGCCGAACCACTATAAACTTGGAGTCTTGATTCTCTATCCCTAATCCTTTTACTTTACATCACATCTTCATACGTCTATTATTGCTTTCAATCTCTTAGTCTATCAATTGATAAAAATTAATCTATCTTGTTACGATTAGCAAAAATCTCTTTGATCACCTATTCACCCCCCTCTAGGTGCTCGTACTAGTTCTATCAACTGCAACCACACTCTTCAGCTATCAGGAAGGCTTCTCTCTTATTTGCAGTGGTGGATGGCTTAAACTCCCTCTGCATATATATAAATCTGCACGACGGCAATTGTGTAAGCCCCACTTGGTGGACAAAGTGTTGACATGAGCTATCAATTAGAAATAATATAGGAGTTCAAGTCAATCTTTGGTATGAGCTATCAATTAGAGATAATATAAGAATTCAAGTCAATCTACTTCCTATTTTGTCTCTTGATCACGAGGACTCTTAGGATTGACTCTCTTCTTTGTAAACATATACTCAAAAGCATTGTAAAATAAATGATGTACAAAATACAAAGAATACTAAACTTTCTCTTAAAAGCTATATGCGTTTCTTCATGGTATTAGAGCAACTTGACTCTAGGACCCAATTTCACCATGGGTGAACGCATTGATTTAACTCTCCCACAATCAACCAGAGATGGCTCTTCGGCAATGGCAATCCTTGAAGATTTGACAACAAAGATGAAGCAACTTCTGACCCAACATCATGTGCTGCCTTCCCAAGTTGATGCACCGACTCCACCTAATGCTATCAAGGTGGATGGCAACAACTATGGCTTTTGGCCCCAAGTTGTTGGGATTTACATCTCAAGCAAAGACAAGTTGGAATATATTCATGGGGATCTTCCCAACCTTATTCAATTAATCCTGACTTTGGGAAGTGGAAAACTGAGGATTCCGCAATGAAAGGATGGATAATCAACTCCCGGACCTGGTGTTATTGGCAATTTTATCCAATTCCCAACTGCAAAAGAAATTTAGGATTTGGTGGCTACCATGTCTTTTGACAACAATGATGTCTCCTAAGTATGTGATTTGAAGCGCTGAGTTATTCAGCTGAAGTAGGCAGGAGGCCTTATCGAAAAATACTACAATGATCTTCAAGGACTTTGGTGGGAGATTAATTTTTGCCATCCTAACCCCATCGTGTGTCTCAATGATATCGGGCGCTATAATACGACTGTCCAAGAAGTTAGTGTTTACACATTCCTTGATGGTCTTGATGATTCACTTGACAAGGTCAAGGCGGATGTCTTACAGATGCAACTGTCTCCAATGGTTGAACAAGCTTACACATCAAGCTATTATGTTGACTAACATAGATGCTCCCACTGCTACTACTGTAATGGTGTTGCGTGGGGGGAAGATAGGACCAAGGTTTCTTGAGGGCAACGCAGAACCACAAACTCCACATATGGCCTCCATGGGTGCTGCGATAGGACGGTTGTGCTTTTTTCAATACTCATCATGGTGAGGGCAGTGGGTGGATTATTGATTCTGGCTCTACCGATTACATGACACCCAATCCTGGTGACCTCATATGCCATACCACTCTGCATCGACAAGGTATCCATAATGCAAATGGCCATAGCTATCTAGTGACTAAGGCTAGAAGTGTTGTTCTCACACCTTACTCTCCTTATCGCACACTTTGCTTGTGCCCTCTTTATCTAATTGGGCGCTGTCTATTGGGTAGATTACCGATGAATCAAATTGTAGTATTCTTATTTATCCCAATTTTTGTTTCTTTCAAGATATCCTCACGAAGGAGATTATTGGACGTGGTACTAAGAGGGAGGGGTTGTACTTCGTGGATGATTTTTAATACTAGCAAAGTGAATCGCACCCGCGGTTAATTTACTGGTAAAGAGAAGGACATCTGACTATGACATTATCAATTAGAGCACCCGTCTTTTGGATATTTGAAGCACTTATTTCCTGGGTTATTCAGTAGTTTATCAGATTTCGTCTTCCAGTGTGAAACATGCATCTTGGCAAAGAGTCATCGTGTTTCTTTTCCATTAAGTTTCAATAAAAGTGCAACACCTTTTCATTAGTCCACTCTAATGTGTGGGGTGCGTCGCCTATTACCACCCTTTTGGGGATTCGTTGGTTTGTGACCTTTATGGATGATTGTACATGGATGACATAGTTATATTTGATGAAGCACAAGGATGAGGTTTCTAAAATATTTTGTGTGTTCCACCACATGGTTGCAAAAAAATTTAGGGCGTAACTTCGTATCTTTCGTACTTATAATGAGGGCGAATATGTTAATCTATATCTCATAGCTTACTTTCAAGAACATGACCTTATCCATGAGATATCGTGCACCCAGATCCCCAGCATAATGGCTTTACAAAAAGGAAGAATCGCCATATTCTTATGACAATGCAAGCTCTCTTAGTGGGTGGTCATGTTCCCAATCGTTTTTGGGATGCTGCCATTATTACTGCAGTCCACTTGATGAACTGGATGTCCTCCCGTATGTTAAAATTTCAGACCTTGCTACAAATTCTTTCATAACACGTTTCTCTTCCCTTGGTCTTAACACTTCCTCCTAAAGTGTTCAGGTGTGTAGCTTATGTTCATCTTCACAAGAACCAACAAACCAAGTTTGATCCTTGTGCTTTGCGGTGTGTTTTTATTGGCTATGGAACCCATCAGAAGGGTTATCGTTGCTATGACCCAATCACCTAGAAAACACATGTCACTTTGAATGTGACATTTGTTGAGTTCGAATTCTTCTATCCCGACACCAATTATCCCTTTCAGGGTGAGATACATCCAGAAAAGGGAAAATTGGTGGGAGGTTGGTGTTTTGGCAAGGGCTGGACTAGGTCTGACTCACGACAAGCCTTAATAGTGGTGTTGTTGATAGAAAATGCAAAAGATTAGGCCGTGATAGGGCCGATAGCAGGAGTTGTGTAGGAGGATAGTCACATCTCGGTAAAAGGTGATTAGCAATTTGTATTGGTACATGGTGCACATGAACAGCCTCAAGAATAGCCCTCTCTTGAAATTGTCCCTTTTTAGTACTCGACCATTCTCTTGATGATACCCTTGAGGTAAGATCTCCTATCACACCTGACTCTTGTGATGATTCTGATGTGATTGTTGGATATAAATTACCTGACAGGTACAATCATGGCAAGTCCCCTAGTCGGTACTCGCCAGACATGGAGGAACGAAGATCAAAGTACCATATTGCAAATTATGTTTGACAGGGAGATTGTCGGAACTATTGATGGCGTTCGTATCAAATGTTTCTGCAACCCGAGTTTCTAGTGGGGTGCAAAAGTCCTTGAGGGATCGCAAGTGGGTTCAGGAAATAAAAGAGGAGATGGAAGCATTACAGAAAAACTAGACTTGGAGACTTATAAAGTTACCAAAGGGGAAGAGAATAGTGGAGTGCAAGTGGGTTTTTACTATTAAATACAAAGTAGATGGCTTCATTGAGAGATACAAGGTGCGATTGGTAGCAAAGGGATATACATAGACTTATGGTGCAAACTACCAAAAGACGTTTTCCCCCCGTGGCGAAGCTTAATACTGTGAGAGTCTTGTTGTCTCTTGTAGTGAATCTAGATTGGCCATTGCATTAGTTTGATGTGAAGAATGCGTTTCTTCATGGGGATTTGGAGGAAGAAATCTACATGGAAGTTCCACCTGGGTATAATTGTGCTACTCAACCCAACGTAGTGTGCAAGCTAGAACATTCATTGAATGGGTTAAAGCAATCACCTTGTGCTTGGTTTGGTCGCTTTAGCTCAGCAATGAGAAGATATGGGTATTCTCAAAGCAACTTGGATCATATGTTGTTCCTAAGGCAATGTCAAGGAAAGGTAACGGCCTTAATCATATATGCGGTTGATATGATTATCACAGGAGATGATCGTGAAGAGATTTCAAAACTCCAAGAGAAGCTAGTAGAAGAGTTTGAGATAAATAATCTAAGATGGTTGAAGCATTTGTTGGGCATCAAAGTGGCTAGATCGAAAGGAGATATTTTTTGTCTCAAAGAAAAAATGTGCTAGACTTGTTATTTGAAGTTGGAATGTTGGACTGTAAGCCTACTAATACCCCTATAGTTCAGAATCATAGACTTAGAGGAGTATTTGGATGAAGTGTTGACCAATAAGGATAGATATCAAAGGTTAGTAGGGAGACTGATTTATTTGTCACATACTCGCCCTAATATCGCATATGTTGTAAGCATCGTGAGTCAATTTATGCATGTCACAAGTGAAGATCATATGAAGGTGGTGAGTCGAATTATGTGCTACTTGAAGTTGACTCTAAGAAAAGGTTTGTTCTTTGTGAAGAACAGTCATCTTGAGGTAAATGGATTTATAGATGCGGACTGCGTAGGTAGCATCTAGGATAGGAGGTCCATGTTGGGGTATTTCACATTTGTGGGAGGAAACTTGGTTACATGGAGGAGCAATAAGCATAAGGTAGTAGATTTGTCTAGTGCTATGGCGAGTTTTCGAGGGTTGGCTAATGGGTTGTGTGAGCTATTGTGGCTTAAGATGTTGATGACATAACTTGGTTTCCTATCGAAATTTGAGATGAGATTATTCTGTGATAATAAAGCATCAATTGATATTTCTCACAATCTAGTTCAGCATGATTAAACCAAGCATATTGAGGTTGATAGACATTTTGTCAAGCAAAATTTAGAGGCTAAGGTGGTTTGGTTTCTTTTCGTCAGGTCTAAAGATCAATTAGCGGACATACTTACTAAAGGTGTGTCAAGTAGGGCCTTTCACAATTGACTTGTCAAGTTTGGTATCAAAGATATCTTTTTCACACACTTGGGGGAAAGTGTTGGTATGAGCTGTCAATTAGAGATAATATAGGAATCCAAGTCAATCTTTAGTATGAGCTGTCAATTAGAGATAATATAAGAATCCAAGTCAATCTACTTCCTATTTTGTCTCCTGATTAAGAGGACTATTAGGATTGACTTTCTTCTTTGTAGATAGATACTCAAAAGCATTGTAAAACAAACGATGTACAAAATATAGAGAATATAAAAACTCTCTCTCGAAAGCTATATGCGTTTCTTCACAAAGTACATTGGTATATGCATTATTTACTACCACAGTGACTTGTTGACATGGTGTTACTTTATCAATCTATATGTTATTTTTTTATATTCAAACCTAAAAATACTTTCTTGGGCATCCAATTCTTTTTAGAATAAAAATCTAGTTGCTTGAGTATGAGAATTTATGATCTTCTATTAGTATAGTCTCTATTCACCAAAAAGATTAAGCTCGATTCTAATATGGGCAGTGTCTTTCTTTTTCCAATCCTTAATAAGAGGAAAATTGCTTTTAATTTGTTATTCGATTGCAGGGTTACCACTTTTGTTGTTGTCAAGCTTATACGTAGATGGTGTCCATATTTATAAAACTCCAATTAGAGGCCAAGAAGCTAGAGGAAGTTTCCTCCACTCAGTTCCTCCAATCAAGAATGAAGGAACATATAACCCTTAAATAATGGTCTCAAAAGTTAAGTTTTACTTTTTCAAGCCCCATTTAGTATTTCATTACATAGATAGTTTCTTGTTTATTATATTCTCCATTCCTTACCTCCACGTGTTTCATGTGATGAAAGGATTTGATTCTAATTTACCTCCAATAATTTTCAGATATGTCACATTTTTCATGAAATAAACGAGCCTTACTAATTATTATACTTATCGTTGTTTCTGGATGTAGCAAAAATGAGAAATGATTATGACGTCTTGAAAAGAGCATAATAAAGGTTTGTTTCCTTCTACACTTATTGACCAAATTCAAAAGTTCTCTACCTCATGCATTTATGAAAGAAATTCACGAAAACCAAGTGTCATTTTCATTTAAGATTTCATCCCAATTTATGTGAGAGACAAAATCGTGACTCGCAAACCAATTCAAATAAACTTATGAGTACACCTATAACTTCTCTGACGCGTTTAGAATTTATTTTCTAGAAATAATTCACGTCTGTAAGTATTTTTTTCTTTGTATACAAATCGAAAGTAATTTCGTTATTTTACCATGTCCAGCTTTGATAATTGTTACCACTTTATTTTACTCATTGATGTTGCATTTGATGCAACGGGATGAATCGAAATCAAGAAATGGAACTTATAAAACGAGAATTTGAAGTGCTTTTTTTTTTTTTCGTGAATTTTGTGAATGGAAAGGAATGAAAAGGAGATCCTTTTGTTGGTTGCAAGAAAAAATGAAATATCATTGCGTTCACTGTTAATGTACATTTCTTTTATACATTTATCATTAGATGGATGATATGTAAATGAATGTGGTTACACAACTATCTTTGAGTACAAATGCTACCCATCCAATAATGAATGCGTAAAAAATTTCTTTACACCGTCTAAAAATCGAATAAAGTTTTGTTATAGTATAGCGTAATACTAATCACAAGTGTTAGAGTTATTTGGAAAAATTATGATTGCTTTTGCATCTCTCAAAATCATGTAAATATCTTCCATGATTTTGCGTATCTTGATTGATATATTATCTTATTTAGTCTTTCATAAAGCCTATAAATAAGTTGATAATCATCATTATGAATATATCAAAATATATATAGAAAATCCTCTATTTTTCTCTTCCACATTCTTCTTAACTTGGTATTAGAGCTTTCTTTCCTAAGGCAAACCTAGTGCACTAGGTGCTATGCACTAGGAGCACCTCAGAATTTTCCCAATTTTTTCTTTTCTGCTTTATCATTCTAAATGGTGCACTCATGCATCCCAAGCAAATAAATCCTCCCTTGCCGCTCGACAATATTCACCCAAGTGCATCATTCGCGTTTGAGTAAGCTGTGACATCCTGAATTTCAGGCTCTGTTCTTGATTAAATGAGTTGGGCTTTTCATTGACGCACCCATAGTGCTTTTCTATGAGTTGGCCACTCACGGGATAACTAGTTTATCAGGTGAAACCGTTAAGGAATCTAAACGCAATAGATTAGAGAATTCGACTACGAATTGACTGCTCGACCGTGCTAATCTATAAGGATCATTACAGCAATGTCAAGATCGATTAGAGACCGGAGATAGGTCGATTCGACAGAGGTATGTGATTAGGGTGTGGGTGATTCCACCTAATTGCAAAATTTCTGTCAAATGGCACTAGACCAATTTTTCTATCATTTCTGTACCTTGTGTTCGTATTTGAAATCTCGAGATTTTCATGACAACCGAGAGTCGCCAATGGGTCGAAGATGCACATTGTGGCTCGAAAATAATTGATCAGGGGTCAATTGCACTAAAAATTCCTAAAAGCTACTCGGTAGGTTAGGTTACGCTAAAATCACGTCAGATTGAAATTAACTGTGAAATTGAACCCGATTTCAGAAATTGAAAGTTCTGTCATGTCACAATTTATTTATAGGATGTCGTCTCGTCTTTTGGAAAAAATTCGTATAGTCCGGGATTTTTTTTCGGAAAAATCGAATTTCAGATAAATCGGAAAAAATGAATGAATTTCGGATGGGTGAGGGAATTAGCTATTTTTGTTGTCCAAAGTTGAGTATTTGGGGGATTAAATTGCAAGAAAGTATTAGGGGGACAGCTTTAATTGTATAGATATTTATGTTTGACTTTTACCCCCTCTCTCTCCAAGCTTTGCTCACATGCCTCAACCGGTTCCCCCTCCTTCACCGCCTCTGTCCCTTTTCCATTTCCTTTGAAGAAGATAAGCAGCTCCTTCGTTCTCCCCTTTGCCTCACCGTATCCATCCCTGGTCCTGCTTTCTTTTCATTTTCCTTAACGTTTCTCTGCCCCCATTTGTTGTCATCTTCATCGAAGCAGCTCACGCCAGCCCACATCCTCCACCGACCTCTCTCTCTCTCTCTCTCTCTCGTCGCCATCCCCACGCCTGGTCAACTACAGCGTCTAGGAAAGCCGGTGTTGATTCGCAAAACCCCATCGAAGCAACTGCCACTCATTTGCTCCACCATCGATCCCATCTCCACGAATTCTTCATCCACGCGGCTCCTCATCCAGCAGCAACCGAGTCAATGCTCAACGCCAATCTCCATCGTCCCGCACGTCTGCGGCATCTCCACCGAAGTTAGCCTGCCAGCCTGGTTTTTCTCTCCACTGCTCAGCTGAGCCCAGCAATTTTGCTACGGGTTTGCAAGGCCTTTTCGGCCCGGTTCGGACTCCCGTTGGTGCTGCCGTAAGCTCGAGTTTCGGCTGCCGTCGCAGTGAACCGGTTTTCGCGCTAAATCAGTGAGTTTATGCGCTAAACTCTACTTAGGATGCTAATGACGTTTAAGGGGTGTTTAGTTTAAGTTAATTAGGGATTAAGTGGTTAGTTATATTAGATTAGTGATTTAATTATTCAATTATGCATGTTAGGTGATTAGATTAGATTAATTAACGGCTAGATATGATGTATTATTTATCTAAATTGGTTTAGAAATTTTCCGGGCCTGTTTTGGTATTTAATTAGGCATTTTCGGCCTAAGTTAGCATTTTTGGTATTTAAATTGAATTATTTAATTAATTTTGGTAATTATTTAACTATTAAATATTTTCCAGAAATTAGACCGGGATAGCCGGTGACTAGAATTTCGTGATGATTGCAATGGTGTGGGTAATTTCTGCAATTGAGTGTTAATTTGTGCAAATTGAGTGCTGATTGGAATTTTGGTCATTTATTCCAAAATTTGTGAATTTCGATATTTATTTAAAAAATCTTGGGTATTGGATTTTAGCACCGAAAATGAGTTTATATACTATATAAAACAGTGGGGTTTTAAATTTGATGATATTACTTTTTATGGTTCGAATTGACCGTGTACCCACACACGACTATTTTACCGTGTAATTTTAATACGAAGAAAATATGCTAGGTTCACCATTTTAATTGAGGCATTTGGGTGCAATGCACGGTGTCCTGGGCCGAGATGGAGTGGTCGTGTGTTGGTTAAGAGAACCCGTCCCGAGCTATTAAGCTAGACTTTACCCCTATATGGGATGCCCTTAGACAACGGATGCTGGTCGCAGTAGATTCTGGACCTATGCTCCTTTGAGAAAGCTGTCTGATAGAGATGTAGCCATGTTCAATGGGGTGAGACGACGCCTGACAATGCCAAAAGACCGCCGAACAGAGAGTAGGCCGTGCTATAAGCCGAGATAAAAATATTAGGAATGCATGATTAATTGAGTTGAATGTGTCGGATTATGGGACAAAATTGTGTGGCATGATATGGGACGTGTCATAATGATTTGGCTCTATAATCAGGATCCCTATGCTTGGTTGAAATTGAGTGTGGCCTTCCAATTGTTGGAGCTTAGTTACTGCTCATGCTTTTGTGACTGTCTATGATATGAACTGTACTGACCTGCAGGGAGGATCTGGGACGAGGTAAGTCTCTGTGGTTGTATGATTGTATGGTTAGGACGTCTCTAGGCATATTACCCTCTTAATCGGGGTTTAGAGTGTGAAATCGCTGAGATTTATATCTCACCCCGTCATGGGCTCAATTCTTTTCAGGACCGTAGGGTGGAGGGCTTGGAGCCGAGCTGAGGTGATCTGAGGTGTAGGTCAGATAGGACAGCTTCTTTGAGAGTCAGTCTTTTGAAATCTTTTGGTTATAGACTTTTGTATATGACTCAGTTGGTTTATAAAAGCATGTTTTGTTTGTGAATATGTTGTCTTGCTTTTCTATCCCGAGATGGTTATTGTTAGGGGATTTGTTATTCGCTTCCGCATGTGTAATAAAATGAAAGGGTCGGTGACTTGTCCTGAGAAGTCGCAAGTTTTATCGACCACCGAGGGATGGGCATGTACTCGAGGTCCGGGGCATGACATAAGCGCCACGATGGTTGTTTTAAGACGTCTATGACGTGTTGCCAAGTTGAGCTTTTCTTTTCCACAGAGATATTTTTAGACACCATGACTTTTCACTCAGTAGTTTTTGGCTTATGCGCTTGCTGTAACTACACCAGGCATATCAACTGCGTTTAAGTTATTGTCCCAATAGTAAAGTCGACCACAAAGGATGCATGTTGCTCAGCTTTAATATCTCCAATTCTTGATATTTTGTGTGTCGTTTCGAGAAGCCACACCATCACTTGGCTCACTGCTCTTTGACGAACTACATTTGGAAGTGTTGCCATCAAAGTTGCCAAACGCTACCTCATCCGCCATGTCTTAGTAGTTGGACATTGTTTAGACTTGCATTTAAACTCGAGATGGCATCTTCAATACACCTTGAGTTGGAGGGGGATGTTAGAGTTATTTAGGAAAATTATGATGGCTTTTGTATCTCTCAGGATTATATGAATATCCTCTATGATTTTGTGTATCTTCATTGATATGTTATCTTATTTAGTCTCTCATAAAGCCTATAAATAAGCTGATAATCCTCATTATGAATATATCAAAAAATATATATAAAATTCTCTATTTTTCTCTTTCACATTCTTCTTAACTATAAGATTACAAACATCATCTAAAAGTCGGGATTAACAAATAAAAATGACAATAATTACACAAAATAGTTTTTTTTGTTAAATTTATTACCCTATGTCAGTGTATATTATTACCATAAGTCATTAGCATGGTTCAAAAAGAGATAAGCACCACTATGCAACAAAAAGCTGATTATTAGTAGAGTACCCATTTATTCTTTATATAGTATTTCTTAGAATTTATTTTTTAAGCTATTATATTTTAATCAACAAATAAAATCCAATTTAACTGTAATTTTTTGTACATAATCCAATTATAATTTAGATTTCATAGTATTTACAATCTATCTAAACAAAGAACAAACGTACTATTCAAATCTTAAGAATATGGTAACTATAATTTACTAATTATAGTTTCCACTTTATTGCTTTAAACAAAACGAACGCTGATTCCTTCTAACCAAACACAATATCAATGTATTCCATCTATCAAAATATTTTTTTTTAATTTCTTTTATAGTTTAAATTGTGCGCGCCAGGAGCATCCCCACGAGCGGCCAGTTCTTGGGGAGCCCATCATGGCTCTTGCCGAGGAGATGGAAGACCGCGAAGCAAATCGCGGCCAAGAATATCTCCATGAAACCTATCAAGGCCATTGAAGCTTCTCACGACCTTAACACTAGGCGCGCTGGAGACTTATATTGATTCACTTGTCCAGCTCGTATATCTGGAGAACTTCACAGGATTGGGCGTTAATTAACGGAGCCCACAAGCTTGTCTCCTTTATAGCAGAATTCTCTCCACACGCCGCAACAACATTTAATGAAGAGCCTCCTTTTTAGCATCAGTCACTGTAGAGGACGGGCTTATGATTGAGTACTAATAGGGAAGATCGTTGGAAGCTCTTACGATTACAGGAAGAAAAAACAAAAGAAGAGAGAGAGTTTGTCTGGTGGTCCCTTATTAGTCTCTTTTCTTCTGTTTTATTTGGGACACCCTCTCTCTCTCTTTGGTGTATCTTGTGAGATTTGTGATGTAACCATCGGGGTATTGGGTGTGATTCCAGGGTTAGGTAATATTAGAGTGTGTGTGATTGATTGCAATCGTGTCTTCTTCTATTTATTAGTTGATTATTGATGGCTAGCTCTTTCTGTGATTGTAGGTTCCAATATTTGAACCAAACCATGTAAATCCCTCGCGTTGTTTCATTATTTTTAGTCTGTTTTGTAACATGACAGATGACATGGAGTTTTTTTTTTTTTTTTTTGTTCTACTTTACTTCTACTCTAATTCCCACTCTCAGACTTTTATCCTGTCTCATTGCAGTGCATAAGAGTAGAAACTCATACTTGAAATTAAATCACCCCATCTTAACCTTATGAAAAGGTAGGGATTCGAACTCCTCACATTCCCCTTCCCATGTGGGAAGTGTGGCCACTGGGGCAAACCCTAGTGGTTGATGACATGGAGTGAAATAAGTGAAAATGTGTCTTCTTCTTCCATCGGCCATGGATGTGTCTTCTTCTTCCATCGGCCATGGATAGTAGCATCACGTCATCGGCTAGCCATGGACGAGCCAGCAGCATCAACGCTGCTAGTCCATGGTCGTTGTCGACTTCATTTGGCTAGTTGAAGATTGAGATGGACGGGGCCAGATCTGGAGTCATGCGGATCAAAATTTGGACAAGAGAAGGAGAGATGACACCAACGGTGGGTGGCTTGATTCGATTGAGGTCGACTAGCATTGAAAGCACAAGGATGATTGATGAGTGATGGTGAACCATAACGGTCACCTGTCTATCTTGGTACTAATTGTTACCTGACAACTTCTCGCTTCTCTCTTTTTTTTTTTTTTTTTTTTTTTTTTTGGGGGGGGGGGGGGGGGGGGGGGGTGTGTTCCGCTTAGATAACTGTCCTTCATAAAATGCCAAGATGACAAGTCAAAAGTGGATCGCAAAATTTTTTGGAGGCAACCGATTTTATTTTTTACTCTATTTTTTTTGTCTCGAAAATTGCTTTTAAATAAATGGTATCAAATGTGACTAGATTTCCAAAATATGTATATGCATCTCTTGATTGTGCTTCTGCCCAAAAGATATTATACAGTCTCTGCTCATCATCCAAATCAAGCACATAATAAAAAATGGAAATTTTCAACTACATGGTTGAAATACAATTGAAAAGTACTTGCCCATCTGCTTCTTGCAATTTCAGCCTTTTGTATTTCGCAACATGATTTCTAAAATTTTTTTCTTCAAAATTTAAGTTCTCATGTCTTCCTTCTATAACAACTTTTGCTATTTTCCACTTTTGTGGCTCAACTAGATGTACTCTAACCATTGCTAGACAACCACAGCTTTTTCTCGATCTTGACTTAACCGACTCCTTTTCGATCTTGTACCCTTGACAACTGCAACAAAATACTGCACCACATTTTTCCTAGCTGCCTTTCCTTTTATGAGAGTTCACTATAATTTCAAATCCCGCTTCTTTAGCACAATTGTTATAAAATGCATAAGCCTTTTTATCATAAGAATTAAACTCCATACCTATGCAAGGTGCGATTTTTACGTTCTTTGGTATCATGACACTTTCATGAGTAGCATCTTCGGTTACATTGTTCATCTTGTCTTCATCACCATCATTATTTTCATTAGCGAAGTTGCTATCAAAACGAACTCCATCCATCTGAACGAGATTAGAAGAAAAGACTAAGAATTATATATCTAAAAAATATGGATACAAACTAAAATTCAACAACTACGAATACCTCTTACTTTTTGAAAATAAGAAAAGTAGAAATTAATGAAGCTTTCTTTACAGTTATGACTTATTCAATTACAAAATGCTACAATAATCGGAAGTTCAAAGCATATAAGATAATTATACATTCTGCTAATACATTCCTTTTCTTGAGTTATTGAGTTATTTATTTATTTGGGAACAATATTCACAAAATCTTCTTTCACCAGAGAATAATATCCATTATTATTTTTTTTCCGGTTAGTCTACTATTTTAAAAGTTGCAACCGAGTTCTTCATATATTTCTTATCATTTAAATAGTATTGTAGGATTTGTTTCTTATTGTGCGAATATTATTACTTTGATTTTTTTTTTCAATTTGAGCTTGCAATAAAGAATTATACAAATCTCAAAAAAGAAAAAAAGAAAAAAAGAAAAAAAGAGTAAAAATGAAACCTTTTGAGGAAGTCGACGGTTTCCTCAAAAAATTATTGTGGCCCATATTTGACTATCACTCCATCATTTTACGTAGGATGGTCAGCTAAGCTTTGTTTTTGTTTTTGTTTTTTTTTGTGGCTTATTTTTCTAATGTTATTGACAAAAGAAAATATTCACCGGTTGGCTAAGGTGGCATAATTTTTTTTTTTTAGTCATGTCCACTTATTAGTTAACGCATGTCCTGTTAAAAATTGTATCTCGAGTTTGAATCCGTTGATTAAACACGATCCAAAGTGAGTCTGACCAAATAAACAAAATTCAATTGCCTCTTTGATTTTTGTTGGGAATTACTGATTCCCTAAAACGGATTTGACACTAAATCAAACCCCTAAAACGAATGCGGAAGACGAGCCCAGGAATTACATGTATCACCGATCAAAGATACACCACAGAATCGAGCGTACCTTATTGTCCATAGATTAAACACCGATGCTGATATGAGGAAGAAAATTCGATCTTGTTCGATCCGATGACGCCAATTCGCCTTGAAGGGAAGAAGGGTGTAGCCTCTTGCTTACTGTGTTTCTTTTGGGAGGGAGAGAGGGAGGAGGAACGTACGTCGCTTCAAAAGGTGCGTTTCTCCCTTTTTTTTTTTTTTTTTTTCTTAAATACGTCCTCTCCAAAGGACGTGTCCCTTTAGCAAAAGACGTTCCCCCAAAAGTTACAACCCTTCAACATATCCCTCCATCCATGGGCCCTAATCTTATGGGCCAGGCTTTTAGGCCCAACATGGGCGGACGTGCCAACTTAGGCCCATCACATTAATAATTAAAACCATCATCTCCCACTCGCACATGGTGGGCCGAACAGGATCCTCTTTACCTCTCTTCAACATTCATACCGGTGAATAATCCGTGCGACCAGCATACTTTGAGAGCTCGTTGCCATACATCTGTTAGGAATATATAGCAGCTCATAATGGGCATCACACTCTGAGTAGATTTAGTATGCAATACCCTAGATCGATCGATCACATTTATATCTCTCTTGATCTCTTTTAAACAATGATATATATATATTGTATTCACAATTATGATTATCCCAAAGACAGTCATAATTGGTCGACCAGTGAATACAAAAACTACAATGTGATTTTCCAAATTCGATCTTCCTCTTTCCTTCAAACTCTCAACTTCAGTTTAGTTTGCTTTTCTAGAAATGTCCCATTAGATCGTATCAACTCATGACCATTGGTAACATCCTAAGATAGCAAACACTAAATAGAAATTTTGAGAATAAGTAAGAGTCCTGAGGGCACTAAAATTGAGGAACTCTTTTCCTCAAGAGTCTCACACAGCATAAAAGTTGAGATCAAACTTTTGCCACTCTTATTAGTCGTCTCATGCATACGTAGTATGAAATACGTATTACGGTATTAACTCCTTTCCCATGTAGCGTATGTCTACACCATCAATACCGTACAGATGATAGTTCAGACATACATAATGTCTAACTTGAGTTCACACATCTACTCATTCACAGAATTCATCAGAACTCACATATGGCATCTTAGACAAATAAAGTAAAATATGTGGGGTATTTTACTTTCGGACATAGTACATATCATGTCCTCATCTTAACACTTAGTTAAGGTGACATATATATTTTTAAGCTTGAGCTCTCGATTATCACCTAGATAATAAGCTTAAAAACCGTCTCATCTCTATTTATCACACAAGTAAATGGAGGCGATTACCCGTGTGAGTGGGCTAATCTCTTATCGTCCGACATACTTTCTCAACTTAATATAATGCACTGAGCATTAAGATGCATAAAGATCAAACAAAGATTCATAGGCATTAATAATGAAAAAACACAAATTCATTAAATGTGAACAACTCAGGGAAATTACAATATCCAGTACATCAGACTCTACGCAATCCTAGAGATTTTACATGACCACAAAACGCATCTCTAGATATTGGCTTTGTCATAGGATCTGCTACCATTCTATGCGTAGATATGTACTGTAAGTTCACATCCTTTCGTGCAACCATATCTTTGACAAAGTTATACTTGGTATCTATATGTTTGGTCTTGCCATGATATTTTGGATCTTTGGTGTACGCTATAGCTGCTTGGCTATCACAGCTAACCAATAATGGATTTGCAGCTTTCTCAATAACACCTAAATGATCCAAAAATCTCTTAAGCCAAACTCCCTCTTGTACTTGCTGCTGATAATGCCACGAACTCAGCTTCCATCGTGGACAAGGCTATACACGTTTGCTTCTTATTGCTCCAAGATATGGCGCCATTATTCAGTAAGAAAGCAAAACCAGAGGTAGATTTTCTTTCATCTAAATCTCCTCCCCAATCAGCATCTCGAATAGCCTTCAAGTCGCGAGATCCTTTCCTTGGTAATTCAGCTTGTAATCGCAGTTCCCTTCGAGATACCTCAAGTATTCTTTTAACGGCCTTCCAATGTGCTTGACCTGGATTGGATTGGTATCTAGTCACCATTCCAACTGCAAAACATATGTCAGGTCTTGTACACATCATAGCGTACATCAAGCTCCCAACATCACTAGCATAAGGAACATGTTTCATTTGTTCGTTCTCTTGTAGAGTCCTTGGACACAGTCTATGGCTCAATCCTTCACCTTTTGCAATAGGAGTATCAATGGGTTTACAATCTTGCATACGAAATCGTTCAAGAACCTTATTTATGTAAGTTTCTTGCGAAAGAGATAATGATCTCTTTGAACGATCTCTTGAAATCTTAACTCCAAGGATGTATGTAGCCTCACCCATATCTTTCATTTCAAAGTTGGAAGATAACCAACTCTTGACAGTGTCAACTAACTCCATATTGCTTCCGGCAATTAGTATATCATCAACATATAATGATATGATCACAAATTGATCTTTAGATCTTTTGATATATACACAATGATCCTCATCAATCATTGTAAAATCATATGCCATTATGGCATTATGAAAACGTATATACCATTGTCTTGAGGATCTGCTTAAGGCCATATATCGATCTCAAAAGTCGACATACCTTTTCTTCCTGGCCTTTCATTATGAAACCAGCAGGTTGTTCCATATATATTTCTTCATCCAATTCTCCATTGAGAAAAGCAGTCTTTACATCCATTTGATGTAATTCAAGATCCATACTTGCCACTATTGCCAGAATAATGCGAATCGAGGTAAATCTCACAACAGGAGAAAATGTTTCCTCATAATCAATTCCTTCCTGTTGATTATACCCCTTCGCTACAAGGCGAGCTTTATATCTCTCTATCGAGTCATCAGCCTTACGCTTTATTTTGAGAACCCACTTGTTCCCAATAGCTTTGCGTCCTTTTGGAAGATCAACCAGTTCCCATACATGGTTTGACTTCATTGACTCCATTTCCTCTCCCATTGCATACATCCATTTTTCCTTACTAGGGCAATTTAGAGCCTCATGTATATTTCTTGGCTCATCCTCATCTTGTGGGGCAATCATGAAAGTTTCCCCTTCAATGTCAAAACGTCGACGGGGAATACTTTTGCGACTTGTTCGCTGTATGGGAGATTGTACACTTTGCACATCATTTCCCATTATGCTCCCACTAGGATTAGATAATGACGATATCATCTCATCATGTAATTGTAATTGAGAGTGGGTTGAATTCAATTTTTCACTTCTCATATTACTCCCACTTGGACGAACTCCATTAATATCATTATCTTGATCCAAGGTTTCAAATAGGGAGTAATCTTCACCTATTTCGCCCTTCTTAGGAAATTCATTCTCTAAGAATGTGACATCCCGTGATTCAAATTCAGTTATACTCCCACTTTCCTGCTCACCTATGAACACATACTCTTTTGAGTGTTCGGAGTATCTTATGAAAATACTCTTCTTTCCTCTGGGACCCAATTTCCCAAACTTGTGAGAGGGCTCATGAGTATAGGCAGCACAACCCCATGGCTTAAGAAAACTTAAGTCTGGTTTTCTACCTGTCCATAACTCATATGGAGTGGAAGTAACGATTTGGAAGGCACCCGGTTAAGTATATAGGCAGCAGTTAATAACGCATCACTCCAAAAGGTGATAGGTAAGTTAGCATGCGCCATCATGGACCTAACCATTTCCAAAGTAGGGTTTCGTTCCTTCTCTCCGCAACACCATTTTGTTGAGGAGTATATGGAATAGACAACTGTCTTTCTATTCCCTTTTCATCACATAATTTTATGAACTCATCAGATAAATATTCTCGACCTCGATCGGATCTCAATGCTTTTATTTTCTTGTCTAATTGATTTTCTACCAGGTTCATAAACCTTTTGAAACAACTCAATGCTTCAGATTTATGAGAAATCAAATAGACATATCCGAATCGAGTATAATCATCTATAAAAGTGATGAAATAAACAGCCCCATGCCTTCCTCTCACATTCATCAGATCACAGACGTCAGAATGGATTAAATGCAGAGGAAATTAAGCTCTTTTACCTTTTCCAAATGGTTTCCTTGTCGTTTTCCCTACTAGGCAATGCTCACATATGGGCAAATCGACTTTTTCAATGTTGCCTAACAAGCCCTTTTTGGCTAGTCTATTCATACGTTGTTGGCCAATATGACCAAGTCTAGCATGCCACACATTCACATCATTATCATATGAATTAGGAGACGTGAGAAGGGAATAACAAACATTTGCATTAACATAGTCAATATCTAATACAATGAAACCATCTAGAAAATAACCACAACCATAGGAATTTGTATCCAAAAACAAATCCACACCTCTATTATGGAAGTTCATATTAAAACCTAGCTTGACCAACACTAAAATAGACACTAAATTCCGACGAATCTTCGGAGCATACAATACATCATGTAAGAACAAATTGCGCCCACCACGCATGTTCAGTTGGCAGATGCCAATTCCTATTACTTCAGCTCTGGAGTTGTTTCCCACATAGATCCACTTGGTTCCAGTTGGTACTCGTCGGAATTCCACGAAGGATCCTCTATCCTTCGCTACATGGTCTGTCGCTTCTGAATTTACAGTCCACAAAGGATTAGATTTAGCTAAGAATACTGATTTTGACACATAAGCAAAGTTCTCAATAGTACAAGGGGTGTGTACCTTCTTTGGCTCGCGACAATCACGAGCATAGTAACCCTTTTGGTCACAGTTGTAACACTTCACCCTTGTCGGCTTCTTCACTCGAGGACGTTTTCCTCTCTTATGTTGATTAACTTTTGGTTTCTTGCAAGAAGGACTTGATCCCTTGCATTTCCACATATTGAACGAATCAATGCGCTTGCGCTTAGAGCTCGAAGCCCCTTTTGAGCTTAAAGCAACACATCAAATATCTGTATCCCACTCAAATACCTTGAGGCGGTCCTCTCGCTAGCTCAAGGTGGCGCACAACATCCTCAAGTTCTTCCATAACATGGTCAAGAGCTTTTAGTGCTTCTTGCTTTTTAAGCACATATTGAATTTTCTTATTCAATACTTCACAATTCTTGCCGTTCAATTTATCTTCTTTATTCAAATCAGCAATTTTGTTCTTAGTTGCTGAACCCATTGATCTGAACATATCAGACACATATGCACGAATTATTAATGCCTATCATTTATGCATCCATTTTGCACAAACCCATCATATTAATGAACAATTTCAAGTAAGGTTTCAGAATCAAAAGGTCACTATGTTTCCAATCATCCTCCAAAAATCCTAACTTAAAACTATCATTAATATAATTGTCTTATGCAAAATTAATTCTATGAAGCTACAAAAACTTCTATCAACTACCCACAAGTAATCAACAATAACAGAAAGCAAACAATATTTGACATCCAATAGAATAATAATGCTTTTACATAATACAACTTACATATCAGTTGCTACACCAACAACAACTTGGTAGAAAGCATTTACATAAGATGTCCATAAAGCATACTAAAAATATCTCGAAACGTCTAAAACCAAGTCATTAAACTACGAATAGGGAAAGCTTCTACTCGGTTCAATTTCTTGTTCTTTTCTTTTGTAAATTTTTCAGGCATTCTAGATAGCCACGGAAAAACTGACGGAAACCCCTTAGGATTTCTCCTTCGCACGTTCAACCCCTGCCCAATCGAAGTCATTCCTTGGGTCGCAGTCTTGGTGGCTCCAACCCGATGATATTCATCTACAAAAGCCATCACTAGACTCTTTTACCTAGTGGCTTTGTTGACCTCCCATAAGCGATTTAACACTCCTTGCCATTCTGGTGGAAGAGTGTTCATGAAAAATCGCACCATCTGAGAGTCTGGCATGGGATAACCGTTCCATATGACTTCTTGTATCATTTTGTTGACCTCAAGAATATGATCAATTATATTGTCACTCTCCCATCGATAATCATTCAAAACGGCTATCATCCTTGAAAGCCTTTTCTTTTGTTCATCTGTAATTGTGCGAATAGATGCGCGCGCCTTACGGGAAGGCATTGTTCCGCAACAAATGCAGAACAAAAAAGGATTAACATATAATCCATAATGAACAAAAGGGAAAATACATAATTTTCCATGGTTCTTGCAACAAATGAAGAACAAAAAGGGATTACTTATAATTCTCAATAAACAAAATGGAAAATACAAAATTTTCCTTTTTTTTTTGTTTTTTTTTGTTGGGTCAACGGTCAAAGTCAACGGTCAACGGTCAGACGGGTCGAGGTCAACGGGTCGGGTCGGGTCGGACCGGTCGAGCCGAACAGATCGGGTCGGACCGGACGGGCCGGGTCGGACGGACCGACTCGGCACGCGCGGCATGCGTGCGCAGCTGACGTCACGATGACGTCAGCTAGCGCGTGTTGCGCACGCGCCATCGACGGCTCCTACGCACGTGCGCGCGCGTGCGACGCACGCGCCTGCGACGCACGCGCCTGTGTCTTCGAATCGGCGACGCCGGTTCGTTCCAGCCGCGCGTGGGGGCGCGTCCGGCGGCTTAAGGCGGCGATCCGCCACTCGTCTTGCTCGTCTCGACGAGGGCTTCGATCCTACGCCATCAGAAACTGATTTCGACTTACTAAAACTCGAAAAAATGGATGAACAGTGCTCGGGTGTCGGGATTTTTCCGCCCCGATCGGTGTCGGCCGATTAATTTCACGAAAATTAATAAGAAATCATCCATAAACATGAAAGGGGTCGGGAAAAACATGGAAAAGGATCGGGAAACAAGAACTACGGCTCTGATACCAATGTTGGGAATTACTGATTCCCTAAAACGGATTTGACATTAAATCAAACCCCTAAAACGAATGCGGAAGACGAGCCCAGGAATTACATGTATCACCGATCAAAGATACACCACAGAATCGAGCGTACCTTATTGTCCACAGATTAAACACCGACGCTGATATGAGGAAGAAAATTCGGTCCTGTTCGATCCGATGACGCCAATTCGCCTTGAAGGGAAGAAGGGTGTAGCCTCTTGCTTACTGTGTTTCTTTTGGGAGGGAGAGAGGGAGGAGGAACGTACGTCGCTTCAAAAGGTGCGTTCCTCTCCAAAGGACGTGTCCCTTCAGCAAAAGACGTTCCCCCAAAAGTTACAACCCTTCAACATATCCCTCCATCCATGGGCCCTAATCTTGTGGGCCAGGCTTTTAGGCTCAACGTGGGCAGACGGGCCAACTTAGGCCCATCACATTAATAATTAAAACCATCAATTTTGTTTGAACTTGCAAGGGAAAAGGATACTACAAGTGCCATATCTTTCATATGTCACTTATTCGAGTGCCATAATTTTTTTTTTTCGATTTCTTGAGTGTTATAACTTATGTACGATGCTCACTTAATGCAATTAGTTTTTTTTTTTTCTGATCATTTGAAGGTTATATAACTTTTCAATTAATCACTTGCAGACCATGACTTTTTTAAAAACATTCACCACAAGTGCTATGTCATATCAGATTTTCGACAGTTGGATGCACATTTTTAAAAGTTACATTACTTAGTGATCAATTCAAAATTATAGCACTCAAATGAATGTGTTTTTAGAAGTTATGGTAGTTAAGTGGTCAAAAATAGGTTATGATATTCAAGTGAACATCAATATCATCAAGAACTTCACAAAATTGAGCATTGATTGATGGGACACACAAGCTTGTCTTGTTTTTGTTGAACACGCTTCGCAACAACATTTAATGAAGAGCCTCCATTTTAGCATTATATCAGTACAAAGGAGGGGCTTGTGATTGATTATACATAGGCCCTATTCAGTTAGGAAAATGACTTTGAGGAAATGCAAATACCTTAGGCTAAAGAGATTTTCTAAAATGTGATCGTGTTTGGTGAATTGTGATTCTAAAGTGCATTGGAAAATAGATTTGGTTTAAATTCCGTTTGGTAAAACTTATATTTGTAAAGAGCTTTTAAATTTATTTTAAAATAATCAAAATTGATCTAACAGAGCTTAACCACCACCAGCTAGATCAAGTGACACCATGGGTCTCGCAACCCAGACAACAGTCGCTTGGGATGCACGACCCTTAGGTGGCGGTCCTGGGGATGAGCGACCCCTTAGGTGGCGGTCGTTATTGTCATTATGTGAATATTATTACTTTGATTTGTTTCTCAATTTGAGCTTGTAATAAAGAATTATACAAATCTCAAAAAAAGAAAAAGAAAAAGAAAAATAGAGTAAAAATGAAACCGTTTGACAAAGTCCACAGTTTCCTCAAAAATTGCTTGTGGCCCACATTTGACTGTCAGTCTGTCATTTTACGAAGGACGGTTAGCTAAGCTTTATTCTTTATTTTTTCTTTGGCTTGCTTTTCTAATGCTATCGATACAAGAAAATATTCACCGGTTGGCTAATGTGGCGTGAATTTCTTTTCTACTCATGTCCACTTATGATTTAACACATGTCATGTTAAAAGTTGTATCTTGAGTTTGAGTCCATTGATTAAACACAATCCAAAAGTGAGTACGACCAAATAAACAAAATTCAACTACCTCTTTCATTTTGTTTGAACTAGTAAGGGAAAATGAATACTACAAGTATCATAACTTTCATACACCACTCACTTGAGTGCCATAATTTTTTTCGATTCCTTAAGTGTCATAACTTATGTAGGACGCTCATTCGATGCCATTACTTTTTTTTTTTCAATCACTTGAAGGTTATATAACTTTTCAATTAATCACTTGAAGGCCATGACTTTTTAATAACGTTCACCACAAGTGCTATCTCATGTCAAATTTCTGATACTTGGATGAACATTTTTTAAAAAGTTATAGTACTTAGTGACAATTCAAAATTGTAGCACTTAAATGAATATATTTTTTATAGAAATTATTGTAGTTAAGTGGCAAAAAAAAAGTTGTGGTATTCAAGTGAGCATTGTGTCGTTGAGCACTCCACAAAATTGGACATTAATTAATGGGACACACAAGCTTGTCTTCTTTTTGTTGAATTATCTTCATGCTTTTAAACGACATTTAATGAAGAGTCTCCATTTGTGACATCCTGAATTTCGACCCCATCTCGATAATATGAAATGAGCATTTTTTCGATGCGTCTATGGTCCTATTTCTCTAAGCTGATCACTCAAGAGTTAACTGATCTATCGGGTGAAGCCGTTAGGGGATATAAACGCGACTGACTTGAGAATTCGATCAGAAATCGACTGCTCGACCGTAATGATCGGCAAGGGTCAATACGACGCCGTTATAATCGATCAATGATCGGATATAGTTCGATTCGACGAAATCATGTAATTGAATTGCGGGTGATTCCGCATGCTTGCAAAATTCGCGTCGAACGACATTAAGTTGGTTTTTGTCGATTTTGTACTCGGTACCTGTAATTGAAACCTTGCGATTTTTACGACAACCGAGAATCGTCTACGAGTCGGAGATGCACAAACGTGGATTGAAAATTATCAACCATGTGTCAAACGCTATAAAATCCCTATAAGCTACCCGGTAGGTTAGGTTGTACTAAAATTGCGTTCGGTCGATTTTAACCACGAAATTGAATTCGTTTTCGGGAAGCGAATGTTTGAGCGTGTCACGATTTATTTTTAGGACCTCGTCTCATCTTTTGGAAAAATTCCGTCGAGCCCGGAATTTTTGTGGAAAAATCAATTCGACAAAAAAGAAAATGGAAGAAATTCGGATGGGCACCTTTATTGGCATTTTTGGCTACCAATTTGCCTTTGTTTGTGAAGATTTAGAGAGAAATTCCTCATTGGATGATGCCTTGACAAAGTGGCTGAAGACTTTTATAACTTTGTCCATGATTACATAGATATTTCCTAAGGCCCTTGATTGGCTAATACCTTGACCTTCTTGGTTGCCTTCTTCTCTCTCCATTCTCCCTCTTTCTTCATGCGTGAGCCAGCCGAACCCCCCATCTCTTCTATTTTCTTCTTCTTCATCATCTCTTCCACTTGTTGCTGCACCATCTCCATTTCTAGCATCACCACACAGCCCAGCCAGCCACCATCCCAGCCGACTGTCCTCCGACCAGCAACACCCGACTGCCCAATACCCCGCGTCCGGTCGCCAGCCAGCTCGCCTCGCCATCTGTCCGCGTCGTCCAGTCTAGCGACTAGCAGCCAGCAGCCGCTCGACCACTTGCAGCCTTGCTTGTCCAGTGTCCGTCCTCGACCAGCCGCTCAGCCTAGCTCGCCACTGTTTAGCCCGCACCATCTCAGCCAGCCCTTCCACGGAACCGGTTTTCTAGCTTGGCTGTGAGCCTTGCAAGGCTATTTTCAGCCCAAGTTGGCCCTCCATTGGAGACGCCGTAGGCTTGGGTCTTGGTTGCCTTCGTGCCACCGTCGCCGTGAACCCGTCGCCTCGCTAATCCGGTGAGTTAACGCCCTAATCTCGGATTATGAAGTTAATTGCACTTAGTAGGTCGATTAGTGTTAATTAAGGATTAGTTAATCTTACTTAGATGAACTAGCCTAGTTAGATTAGTTTGGTTAGTGTAACTAGGTTGGTTAGGGGTTAGTTTGGTTAGGATTAACTACCATAGGTTAGTTTAGTTGACTAGGGTTAGTTAGTTAACTATGGTTAGTTAACTGTGGTTAGTTAACTAGGGTTAGTTTATTTAATCATGGTTAAAATAATTAAATTAAGATAATTTATTTTCTCGAGATTTATTTAATTAATTATAATGAGCATAAATTATGACAAGATAGCCATTTATTAGAATTTTACATTGATCGTCGTGGTTGAATTCATATGTGAAATTGATTGCTTATTTGTGCAATTGAGTGCTTGATTGTTGTTATGAACTATTATTGCAAAAATTGGATTTTGGGTATTTAATTAGAAAAATATCGGGCGTTGGTTTTTGACACCAAAATATTTTATGTACTATATAAAATCGTGGAATTTTCAATTGGGAGTGTGCTATGTTTAATGGCTCGATTTAAATGGGTGACCACGCACAATTATTTTACCAGGAATTTCTAATATGAAGAAAATTGGCCAAGTCCATTATTTGAAATAGAAGTATTTGAGTGCAAAGCATGATAATCTTGGTTGAGTATGGATGTGCGTGCGATCACTATCGGAAATCGTCATCCAACGGGAGTTTGGGGACGATGCTTGATTTTATCGGATGCCTAGCGGGGGTTCGGAAGCCGGTCGTGGTGGAGGCTGGACCGATGCCCCTTTATGGGATGCCGTCTAGGCGGGGGTTCTAGACGTTGCCATGCCCGACGGAACGGGACGACGCCCGGTTATGCCGGATGACTGCCGACTGTTGAGTTGGCCGTGGCCGATAGGTCGTAACAACTGGAACATGCTTGAGTGGTTGAGATAGTTGTGCCTTATTATGGGGCAAAATTGTGTGGCACGGTATGAGACGTGTCATAACGATTTTACCTTATAATCGGGACCCATGTGATTGGTTGAAAGATGAAATGATCTGTTCCAGTTATTGATTACACTTGCTGTGTTTATAAGTGCATATGTGATGAGCTAATGTGCAGGAAAGCACCAAGGCGAGGTAAGTTCTATATGGTGCATGTTTAGGACTGCCTCTGAGTGAATTCTAGTCCTAATCGGGGTTTAGGGTTTTGACTCACTGAGATTTATCTCACCCTGTCGTGGTTAATCCTTTTTCAGGTCCCTAGTTTGGAGAATCCGGAGCCCAAGGTGGAAGGGTCCGGGGTGTAAGTTGTCTAATAGTTTCTTTTTGAAATAGGCTTTCTGTATGTAACTCTGTAGGGTTAACTCGGTTTGTTTATAAAGTGTGATTTGTGAAAATTGCTGTCCTGCTAGTACTATCCTTATGTTGATTGTTGTCTGGGGTTTGTTCAATTCGCTTTCGCATGTGCATAAAATGAAAAGGGTCAGCGACGCGTCCTGGGAATGTCGCATTTTAATCGACTGCCGATGGATGTGCGCGTACCTGGGGTTCGGGGCATGACACCATTTTAGCATTATATAGCACAAAGGTGGGGCTTGTGATTGAGTACACATAGGCCCCGTTTGGTTCGGCCTTGGGGAAATGATTTTGAGAAAATGCAAATGCCTTTGGGCTCAAGAGATTTTTCGAAATGCTATCATGTTTGCTGAATTGTAATTCTAAGGTGCATTGGAAAATAGGTTTGGCTTGAATGCCGTTTGGTAAAAATTACATTTGTAAAGGGTTTTTATTAATTTTTTTAAAAGAATCAAAATTAATTCGGCAAAGCTCAGTCATTAGCCAACCGCCGGTGGCCAAATCTAGCGCTAAGTACCCTTGCCTGAGGTCATGCGGCCTGAGGCAACGCCTTGGGTCGCACGATCTAGGCCGCAATAGCCTGAGATCGCGTAACCCTAGGTGACGCCATGGGTCACATGACCTAGGCAATGGTTGCCGGGGACGAGCGACCCCTTAGGTGGTGGTCGCCATTCTTATTGTGTGAATATTATTACTTTGATTTGTTTCTCAATTTGAGCTTGCAAAGAAGAATTATACAAATCTCAAAAGAAAAAAAAATAGAGTAAAAATGAAAACGTTTTAGGAAGTCCATGGTTTCCTAAAAAATTTCTTGTGGTCCATATTTGATTGTCACTCAGTCATTTTATAGACGACGTTCAGCTAAGCTTTATTCCTTTTTTTTTTTTTTTGGCTTGCCTTTCTAATGCTATTGACAGAAGAAAATACTCATCGATTGGCTAATGTGGCATGAATTTCCTTTTTACTCATGTCGGGCCCATTTGATTCAACTTTGGGTAAATGGTTTTGCATTTCCCCAAGTATCTTTGGATGAAGGTATTTGGTGAAGGCAAGAGTGTTTAAATACTCATTTTGGTGCATATTTTGTAAAGCAATTTGAGATGAAAAGAAAAAGGAAAAAAAAGAAAGAAAGGAAAAACAGAGGAGGAGATGCAGGGTGTTGGAGGGGGCGAAATCGTTGGGGTGGTGGCTTGAGCTAGTGGTGGTGGTGGTGGTTAGGAGGAAACTTGTTTAAGGTCATAAGACCTCAGGCGATGCCCTGGGTTGCCTTGGGTCACACGACCTTAGGTGAGGCTTCTCGGTGGCCATATCTAGTTGGCAGCGGCCGAGCTCCGCCGGTTAAGATTCGCTGGTTGAACTAGCATGTTTAAGGAAGAAGATGATGAACATTGTTTTTTTAGGGTAAAAGAGGAAAACACGATTATCAGTGTGGGCAATATTGGAAAGAAAAAAGTCATTAACCCTCATATAGCATTTTGAAAATGCTGAAAGCCCAAAGCGGGTCCCTACCTACTTTAGGCTTTCAGCATTCTAAATGCTAGCATTTGGTCAATGAGACCTCAAAAAAGTGAATAAAAAACCTTATATTTTTTTTGAAGGAGCTTTGGGGGCTCAAAGCCCTTGGGAAAATTGAACCAAAAAAGGCCATCCACTTATGAATTAACACATGTCCTATTACAAATTGTATCTCGTGTATGAATCTGTTAATTAAACACAATCCGAAGTGAGTCCAACCAAATAAATAAAATTGCCTCTTTGATTTTGTTTGAATTTGCAAGGAAAAAAATATTACAATTGTCGTAACTTTCATATGCCATTCACTTGAATGCCATAATTTTTTTTTTCAATTCCTTGAGTGTCATAATTGATGTATGGCGCTCACTTGATGCCATTACTCTTTTTTTTTTCCCTGATTAGTTGAAGGTTATATAACTTTCTATTAATCATTTGAAGGCCACGACTTTTTAAAAAGCTCGCGACAAGTGCTATGTCATGTCAGAGTTCTGACACTTGGATGAACGTTTTCTAAAAGTTAGAGTACTTAGTGATCAATTCAAAATTATAGCACTCAAATGAATGTTTTTTAGTAGTTGTGGTAGTTAAGTGGTCAAAAAAAGTTTATTACGTATTCAAGTGAACATCATGTTGTCCAAAACTTCACAAAATTGGGCATTAATTAATGGAACACATAAGCTTGTCTTATTTTTGTTGAATTTTCTTCACGCTCTGCAACAACATTTAATGAAGAGCCTCCATTTTAGCATCATATCAGTACAAAGGAGGGGCTTATGATTGAATATACATAGGCCCTGTGTGGTTTGGCTATGATGAAATGACTTTGAGAAAATACAAATACCTTTGAGTTAAAGGAATTTTCTAAAATGCTATTGTATGGGGAGAATGGTAATTCTAAAGTGCATTGAAAAATAGCTTTGGCTTAAATGTTGTTTGGTAAAACTTACATTTGCAAAAGACTTTCATTAAATTTTTTTAACATGGAATCAAAAATAATCTAGCATAGCTCAGCCACCGGCCAATCACCGATGGCTAGGGTAGCTAGATTTAGCCACTGGCCCACCTCGCATGAGATCACGCAACCTGAGGTGACGCCCTGGGTCACATGACTTGGGCGATGATCACTTGAGATTGAGTGGCCTAGGTGGTGTGGCCTGAGGTCATGCAACCTCAGGCGACACCATGGGTTGTGCAACCCAAACGGTAGTTGCCCAGGATATGGGATCCCCAGGCAGTGGTCGTTAGGGACGAGCAACCGCTTAGGTAGCAGTCGCTGTTCTTATTATGTGAATATTATTACTTTAATTTGTTTCTCAATTTGAGTTTGCAATAAAGAATTATACAAATCTAAAACAAGATAAGAAAAATAGAGTAAAAATGAAACCATTTGAGGAAGTCCAAGGTTTCCTTAAACATTGCTTGTGGCCTATATTTGACTATCACTCCTTCATTTTATGAAGGACAATCAGTTAAGTTTTTACTTATGTATGGTGACGCTTTCATGAATAGCATCTTCGATTGCATTGTTCATCTTGTCTTCATCACCATCATTATTTTCCTTAGTGAAGTTGCTGTCAATAAGAACTTCATCTATCTGAACAAGATTAAAAGGAAAAAATTAAGAATTATATGTCTAAAAAAAAATAGATACAAACTAAAATTCGACAACTATGAAATACCTCTTACTTTTTGGCAACAAGAAAAGTAGAAATTAACCAACCTTTCTTTACAGTTATGATTTATTCTATCGTAAAATCCTACAATACTCTGAAGCTTGAAGCATACAAAATAATTACACATTCAGCCCAAACAAAAAGATAATTACATTCCTTTTTTTAGAGTTATTAAGCTTTTTTTATTTGGGAACAATATTAATGTAACCTTTTTCTTTGGGTTAATACCCTGAAAAACCACAAACTGATACACCTGTGACACATTTATCTCAAACTATTTTTGGACCATGAAAAATCCCAAACTGGTACATCTGTGAAAAATTTACCCCAACTGACCATAAAAAACCCTAAACCGGTACATTTATGACAAATTTACCCCAAACTAATTTATTCGATCGCAAAAAACCCCAAAATGGTAAATTTGTGACAAATATACCCTTCGCTAAATTGGATAATACCACAAAAAATCACAAAAATTGTAAACTGGGACAAACAGAGCGTAAAATCCCAAATTAGTATACCGATCAACCTACATCACGTGTCATTTAATTTAATAATTTACAGTAAAATTTAACAAAAACTAACGGAGGGTAAATTTGTCACAAGTGTATCAGTTCAGAGTAAATTTGTCAAAGGTATACTAGTTTGGGATTTTTGGTGGTCAAAAAAATAATTTGGGGTAAATTTGTCACAGGTGTACCAGTTTGGGGTTTTTCAGGGTAGTAACCCTTTTTCTTTAGCTAGAGAATAATATCCACTATTTTTTAAGGTCTGTCCACTATTTTAAAAGTTACAACTAAGTTCTTCATATATTTCTTATCATTTGAATAGTATTATAGGATTTGTTTCTTATTGTGTGAATATTATTACATTGATTTTTTCCTCAATTTGAGCTTGCAATAGAAAATTATACAAATCTCAAAAAGAAAAATAGAGTAAAAATGAAACTGTTTGAGGAAGTCCATGGTTTCCTAAAAAATTTCTTGTGGCCTATATTTGATAGTCACTCCATCATTTTACGAAGGATGGTCAGCTAAGCTTTACTCTTTCTTCTTTTTTGGCGTGCCTTTCTAATGCTATCGATAGTAGAAAATATTCACTGGTTGGCTAATGTGACATGAATTTTTTTTTTTTTACTCTTGTCCACTTATCAATTAAGCATGTCCTGTCAAAAATTGTATCTCGAGTTTGAGTCCATTGATTAAACACAATCCAAAGTGAGTCCAACCAAATAAATAGAATTCAACTACCTCTTTTATTTTGTTTGAACCTACAAAGGAAAAGGATGCCACAAGTGTCATAATTTTCATACGTCACTCACCTGAGTGCCATAATTTTTTTTTTCAATTTCTCGAGCGTTATAACTTACGTATAGTGCTCACTTGATGCCATTACTTGTTTTTTTTTTTTTTTTTTTTTTTGCAATCACTTGAAGGTTAATTAGCTTTTCAATAAATCACTTGAAGGCCACAATTTTTTAAAAACGTCTACCACAAGTGCTATGTCATGTCAGATTTCTGACACTTGGATGAACATTTTTAAAAACTAGTGATGTATTCAAAATTATAGCACTCAAATGAACGTTTTTTTTAAAGTTATAGTAGTTAAGTGGTTGAAAAAAAGTTATCGTATTCAAGTGAACATCGGGTCTCGAGCAAAATTGGGCATTAATTTCATCACAAAGAGCCTTGAATTGCTCCGATAGATACTCACGTCCGCGATCGATTCTCAATGCCTTTATTGTTTTGTTCAACTGATTCTCTACCATCGTTATATATCGTCTAAAGCAGTCCAATGCTTCTGACTTATGTGAGATCAGAAAGACATAACCAAAATGCGTAAAGTCATCTATGAAAGTGATGAAATATGAGGCTCCATGCCTCGCCCTCACATTCAAAGGTCTACAAATGTCAGAATGAATGAGTTGCAATGGAAATTCGACTCTAGTCCCTTTACCGAATGGTTTTCTAGTTGCTTTTCCCGCTAGACAATGTTCACATACATGTAGATTAACATTAGTGAGTGACCTTAAAAGGCCTTCTCTGGCTAATCTTTGCATTCTTTGCAACCCAATGTGACCTAATCTAGCATGCCAAGTATTTGCATCAATCTCAACATTACTAGAAGATGCAATTAAAGAAAAACAACCATCGACATTAATATTGTATTGATCAAAGTCAATGTCTAACACCATAAAACCATTCGATACATGACCTGAACCATAATAAACTATTCCATACAAAATGTCAACACAATCACCATGAAAATTCAATACATAACCTAAGCTAAGAAGAACAACTACGGAGACCAAGTTTCGTTGAATATCCGGAGCATAGAGGACATCATGTAGGAATAGGCTTCGACCACCTTGTAAAATTAATTTACATGTGCCGATACCCTTCACTTCAACTCTTGAGTTTTTCCCAACATATATCCATCTTCTTCCAGTCGGTATCCGAGAATACTCCACGAATGCTTCTTGGTCTCTAGCTACATGGTCTGTTGCTCCTGAGTCTACAGTCCACATAGGATGTGATTCAGCAAGCATTACAGTACTAGAAACAAAAGCATTACTTAAAGTAATGGAGTAATAGGGTACCTCTCTCGGCTCAGTGCATTCACGAGCAAAGTGACCCATCTTGCCACAATTGTAGCACTTCATCTTGGCCTTGTCCTTCTTCCCACCACGCTTCTTGCGTTGGAAGGTCTTAGCCCTCTTAGGTGCCTGGTCAGTCTTCTTCCCTTTGTTGTTGAATTGAGAATTCCTTTTGCGCTTAAAGCCCGAAGCTTTGCGCGAACTCGATTCAGCAACATAAGCATGGGTAGAGGATCTCGCAGCCTCTAGGTGCTCATCCTCTAGTTCCAAATGACGCGAAATATCATCAAAAGTGACAATATTCTCATTATGCATCATATTGATCTTCATATACTCCCAATTGTCAGGAAGAGACCTTATAACAGCCTGAACTTGCTGTTCATCAGTAAGGGAGTGACCTGCCGACTTCAGCTCACAAATCATGTTTGACATCTCCCAAAGATGTTGCTTCATCGTTACATTTGGGCGCTTTCGGTATGTGTGAAACTTGATGGTGAGTCTCCTCAACTTAGTGGCAGATGTACCCCCAAACTTATCTTTTAAGGCAACCCACATAGCTTGAACTAAGTCATAACTTTGAAACTCACACGTGAGATCATCTTGCATACAGCTCAGCAACGTGATGCGAGCAATGCTATTTTTCTTTTTCCAAGCTTGATAAGCTTTTAGATCTCTCCTGTGTTGAGCTGAAGTTCCATACTCAGGTTCATCCATGGAATGGTTGAGGGTTTCCAAAACCTCTTGCTCCTCAAGGAGGTACTGAACCTTTCGGTGCCAAATATCATAATTGTCACCGTTCAGCTTCTCACCCTTATTGAGGTCAACCACAATGGTCTTGGATGCCGATGCCATTATCAATCGCTATAACACATTGACATAATAGACGCAGAATCAATACCAACACATTTTTCAGAGTAACACACATATTTAATTTGCAGTAAAGACAAACTAAATTAATGATAATTCAACA
This sequence comes from Eucalyptus curtisii, assembly GCA_017140595.1. Taxonomy (NCBI): domain Eukaryota; kingdom Viridiplantae; phylum Streptophyta; class Magnoliopsida; order Myrtales; family Myrtaceae; genus Eucalyptus; species Eucalyptus curtisii. The sequence continues at coordinate 23,863,461 of CM029500.1, read as the reverse complement.
AAAGACACAAAAGCAAAAGTTCACTATGTTCCCAATCAACTTCTATGTACAATTGTTCTATTATCATTAATTACTTTAATTTGCACAAATTTTAAGTTCTAGGTGAGAACTCCTTCGAATTCTACCAACCTACGAACTCCCACTAGGAAAAATAACTACATGACCTCATGTAATTTCTACATTTTTCCATTAACACAAAAACATAGCATGATATGAACCAACGTACAAACAACAATCATGCTTCAACTATTAATCAAAATCGCAATTCAACATGTAATGGATTTCCTACCATTGTTCGAATTTTCTAACAACTAGAAAATTGCAAGTATATTAGACTATACACATAATATCATCGAACCAAGCTCTACACAACATATATGACATCATTTGCACACAAGCTAGCTACTGTATTTCCTAAACCACAAGAAAATACAAGCTACAAATGAATAAACTATGCATTAAACCCCAAAAAATACGCGTACATAGGGTTTCCTACGCATTTTCATACATTTATAAAATTCACATATCAAAAATAAATATACCACAGTGTAGAGGACACTCATACGAACCAAACGCGACTGACCACGCTCCAATCGGAGCTCGCACACGCCCCCACGCACCGCTTGAGTGCGCGGCGCGTGTGGCGCACGCGCCAGCAAGCCCAAAGGCTCCTGGCCGGTCCGACCGGTCCAACCGTTGTCCGGTCCGACCGTTGACCGGTCAACGGTCAACAGTTCGGGTCGGGTCCGGTCAACGGGTCGGGTCGGATCGGATCACCGGTTGGGTTGGGTGGCCAGTCTGATCGGGGTAGGTCGCCGGCCGGTGACTGGCCGGCCAACTACCGCCGGCGATGACGTCATCACAGCGGTTACGACCGTTGGATGACGTCATCCGTGATGTCATCAAGTGTCGCGTCGCTCCGCGCGCTGCGAGTGTGACGCACACGCGTCGGTTCATAGATCGGCGTGTGTTGCACACGCGCGGGCTTTCCCAGCGCTTCAGGCACGTGACGCCCACGCGTAGCGGCTTCTGGCCGCGTGTGTGGGCGCATTCGGTGTCTTCCAGGGGCGCTCGACCCATCGCCGGACTCATCTCGACGAGTACTTGCACCCTGTATTTTTAAAAATTGATTTTGGCTGAAAAAATATTTCGAAAAATGGCCAAAACCCCACGGATGCACGCGACCCCGAACCCGTTCTTCGCTTTAGTTCGATTTCGAGTTTTCAGATTGTAATTCCGACCAATAACTTATCAAGAGAGTGTAGAATACAATATCTTGATTTCGATATGAAATGGTAAACGAGAAAATTCATTGAAAAACAAGTCAGAAATCACGACCGAGCTCTGATACCAATGTTGGAATTCAAGTCGGCGGAAGACGACTTACCCGCTTCGATGCGCAAACAGCAATTAGCCCCGGAACGAACGTTGAATTGCGGACGAATCATGAGCGAAATTACTCCACGTTGGTCTGGATGCGATCACGAGGAAAGCACCTGATTTCCACGGCGTAAATGCAAACTGTTTTCGTAAAGATGGAAATGGAACGCCTTCTTCTACTTTGATGGAAAGGGAGAGAATATTTGGTGCGAATGATCTTCCAACCGTTCCGACGGTTGTGTTCAGGAGACTCTTATACGTCTCTCTTCGTACCCTTTCAAGAGTTACATTTCCATCCAGTGCGATCCAATCGCACCCCATCATGGACGTACTAGCTAAAGTACAATAGAAGGAGACTGCGAAATCCACAACGGAAGTTGTTGGAAAAGCACTGGGCAAGACTGCAAAGAAGGTTAAAGAAAGCATGTCTCATGAACACAGGTGAAGAATCTAAGACCCCACAATTTGGCTGACCCAAAATTGAGTTGAAAAATGCGTAGCTTGGGCACGACACTTGGTTGCGTCACAGCTCTCTTCACTGAACGCCATTCCAAGCGACTTTACAATCCTAAAGAAAATCTCTTGAAGCACTAGAAGACCCAAAATTTGGCCGACCCAAAATTGAGTCGAAAATCGATGAAATTTGGCCCAAAAGTCAGCCATACATGTAGTGTTCATCACACCCAAAAAACCTTAACCATTAAATCGAACCTCATAGGTCAAAATCAAAATAATCTTGAATATTACTTCGACTAGATGAACAAAGAGTGCGAGAGATGTCACGCCCCAGATCTTACTCTCGCTACAAGAACACGACTTCCTCCATGGTAGGATTAATTTGTGACGCCTAGGAGGCATTACTGTCCCATTGATTTTTATCTTTGCATTAAGTACATGTAGAAGCGTGCAATCTCCAACACCCCAAACATCAACGACATGGATAGTAAGGAAAAAAAAACACATACATATCACATAACTCCAACGTTTTATTTATTTACTCAGAACGTTTTAAATTTATAAGCCTAGCTTTAGGGCCATTCCGAACTGGTTGTCCCCACACAAAAAGATAAAATGGGGTTAGTCCTAGCTCATTTTACAAGGATGGCTATAAAAAATGGTTCCTATCAAACGCCGATGTCCTCACGGCGACAGCTTGGGCTCTAGGTCACAGTTAGGGTCGGACTTGGGGTCATCCATGGTACCATCAGGAGGGGGCAGCACCGACCCATCAGCATCCCCGGGCAAACTGTCGAACCCATGTAGAGGATTGTAGAGGTCCTTGTCGATCTATGCAAACCAGGCCAAAAACAGATGGGGAACCAGGTACCCCACAGCCTCATCCATCCTCATAGTCATGGTGTGGCATTGGAGGAGGATGTTGATAGTAGTGTCCTCGAAGTCTTAGCACTATAACTTCCATATATATAGGAAGACTGAAATGCGAAGGCGGTAGACTCATACCTAAGGTGTCACGCCCTGAACCCCGGGCACGTGTATATCCCTCAGCGGTCAATTAAAATGCGATGTCTCAGGACGCGTTGCCGACCCATTTTTTTTTGTCTTTCGATTAAGCACATGCAAAAGCGAATTAAATAAACACCCGGTCAACCAACAACAATAGGGATAGTAGAAACGCAACAAATGTTGCCGACCACATATTCATTTATCCACGGTTACCCTTAGGAAGTTTAATGATTTACAAGCCCTTACACTGGCGACTTCCAACTGACCAACAAAAACCAACAGGGATCAGGGTCACCCTAAACTTCACTAACGGCAGGGCCATCCAAAAGGTGTCGCATCTTGCTCCCACCACATCCGCACTCAGCAAATCTCCACGCTACGGCCTTGAAAAAGGATTAGCCCACGATGGGGTGAGATAAAATCTCAGCGAGTCAACAACCTAAGCCCCGAGTAGGACGCAAATTTTCCTTGAAGGCGATCCTAAGCACACACCATACAAAACTCATCTCGCTTCGGCACGTACCTGCACATTAGCTCATCACATATGCTATTATTAGTGTAGTAAGCATAATTTAATAACCGGAACACATCAATTCAATCACATGGGTCTCGATTATAAGGCTAAACCGTTATGACACGTCCCATACCGTGTTACACAATTTTGTCCCATAATCAGGTGCAGCTATCACAACCATTCAGGCGTGTTCCAGTTATTACGACCCATCAGCCATGGCCAACTCAAAAGTCGGTGGTCATCTAGTGTAATCGGGCATCATCCGCTCGTTGGGCACTGCATTGTCCAGAACCCCCGCCTAGACGGCATTCCACACAGGAGCATCGTTCCGAAATTCATCCGTGAACGGCAACGTCTAGCATCCTCCGCCTAGACAGCATTCCACATAGGAGCATCGTCCCATGTATTCATACGCATCAGGACGTGTTCACTTAGTGACCACACGAGCACGTCATTAATCAACTCATTTCTTATCTTTCATCAATTAGCCCAAAACACCAAAATCTCTTTTTAAACAATAAACCTTGCAACCCTTTTCTTTTGTTCAAAACTTTCCGAAATAAATTCGTAGGTGCTTGCGTACTCAAAATTAATCCGTCAAACTTTGCACGCACCTAGTTTAAAACCTCATTGTTTTATTGAGCAAATGAGATTTGGTGTCCAAACCCGACACCTATGTGGCACCCCGAAACGCCTAAGGTCACCACAGGTGCCTATCTACGTACCTAATGAACGCTAGTTACATCTCTTAGTAGAAGTATCGCAGCTCATAGGCTTTTTTTTTTTTTTTTTTTTGAAAACGGTCCCAGCACAACTTATTAGCGGAAGCATCATTGAATATCACCATCTCTCCCTCCAACAATCATGATACAATGCACACCGCTATGCGTCATAGGAAGATAAAGCCGAGCCACTCTTTATTTATATATTTTTTCAAGATGGATTTCACGGGTCGATACAACCAAAAGGAAAACCAAGACTCTTGGCTAGACTTGGCCACAACTCAAAAAGAGACAACTCGACCCTCTATGTCGATCATCTATAATCCTCCATCTACAAGTGTCGGCTATGTCCAAAAAGTGTCAGCTCTCCACTCCTCACGCGGGCCATCACACCCACCCTGGTGTATCGGGCGGTGGCGGCGGCAACATCCCCCGCATCACTCCGTCACGGCGGACGTGAACCGACAAGAACTCCTGGATGACCGGGCCCCCAGCCAGGCCCACATCATACATCACCAGCACACGAACCCGTATGAACGTCAAACCGGGGATGGTAACGCAATCCATCTCCGAACACTCGACTTCCATGTCGATGGAAGGCCGTAAAAGGTGCCCCGCGTGACAAAGTAGGGGAGCGGCATCTTTCTAATCTGAAATGTTGGTCCCCGAAGGGGTGAGTACAGCCACTCGGCGGGTAAAAGATCCAATAAACCACTCAATACATCACACAATACAATCATAACAATCATAGCATAGTATATGTCATTCATGCATCCAAGCATAACTTACCTTGCGGCCATGCATATGTCATCATACCATATGTACATACATCCTCATGTACTCATCACCATCATGTCATACATATACCATGCCATAGGTGCACACACAACCATGCACTCATCATCATCATATCATACATGTATCATCATGCCATGGGTGCACACACACAACCATGCACTCATCATCACCATGTCATGCATGTACCGTCATGCCATAGGTGCACACACAACCATGCACTCCTCATCATCATGTCATACATATATCATCATGCCATAGGTGCACATACAACCATGCACTCCTCATCATCATATCATATCGTCATGCATATGTCAACATATCATACGTGCATGATTCAATTTCCACTTTTATCTTTAAATTTGATCACCACATCTTTCTTTTCCGGGACCGGTAATTGCATCCCACATTTTTATCACTCGCACCCCAACCTGGCATCGCGAGAAACCTCCGGCACACACCACCGGGCATCCGGCACCCCCACATTCCGGGCATCTCGCATCCCAACTGGCATCACGAGGCATTCCCCGGGCACAAACCTCCGAGGCTTCCGGCACCCAACCATTTCGGGCATCTCGAAACTCCCGAGGACATCCGGGCATGTATCACAATACAACCGGGCATCCGGCACCCCCATCCCGAGCATCCCGACACTCCTGGGCATTATCGACCCACCTCCAACAGTTTCCTCATTCATCATAATTCATATTCACCAATTTATGTCTCAATCATCAACATGGCACATGATGTAATGACAACAAAGTCAAATTCAGCATTTGATTCTATATGCAATGCCAAATATCATCACATGCTCAGCAAGATTCAATCACCTCAACCAATATAATTAATAGGGCTCATCCAAAACAGACTAATCATAATTTCAGCATTTGAAATTCGCACAATCCAGCTTGCACAGTCTTATAAAATATTTCCATTAAATACCCAAATGGTCTTTAAAAATTATAAAATTCAAACATGAGATAGTCAAGACATAATGGCAGATATTTCATGAAGGACACTGCACCAAAAGATCCTCATACAATTTGACATAGATCACGCATCACAGCATTTCTATTCTATCAATACAGCTTGCACAGTTTTTGAAACATTTTTGGTTAAATAGGCAATTGAACTTAAAAAAAAAAATATGAAATTTGAATACGTTGCAGAGAAGACATACAGAAAGATACCTCGTGAAGAACACTTTGTCGAAAGAGCTTCATACAAGAAGATATGACCCATGCATTGAAGCTGACTAAATCCGAACGCGTCAGATTACTCGGTTTTTGAAATATTTCCGATTAAATACTCTGATGACCTTCAAAAATTATGAAATTTAAATATGTGGTATTCAAGACCCTAAAGTAGATTTTTCATGAAGATATCGAAGTCAGATTCGTCCTAGATAATTAATTATGGACGGTTGAAGCCCCTGTTTCTAACACCGAACATTTCAGGTTTAGCCGTCTCCAAAAATCACGATTTCACCTACTTATCCTCCATCTTTTCCTCTGAATTTTTGATATATTTTGCCTCATGAGGTTTACTACAACTTTCATTAAGAGATCAAAGTGAAAGTTTCAAAGGAAAGTCACTTTATAGTCCACGAAGTGACTGGAGCTCAGTACAACATTTCCAGATCTAACGTCTTCAAAAGAAAAAATCGTTTCACTAAGCTATACTTGTTCGTTTTACCTCAAATTTGAGTATGTTAGTATCCAAGATGTTCTCTAAAACTTTTGTGAAGAAGTCAAAGTGAAATTCTCAGTAAAAAGTTACATGCAACACACAAAATCACCAAGAGGTCAACAAAACAGCTTCAGATCTAACATTTTCGTAGAGGGAGGGTTTCACCCCTCAAAACTCAATAATTTTGTCTCAAATTTTAGTATGTTATACTTTAAGACGTTATATACAACTTTCATAGAGAAGTAGAAGCCAAAATCCGACTCAAACGTCGCATGCAAGCCACTACAACATTCTGGGTCAGGCTGTTTACTCGAGAACAGTTTACACTTTCAAAACAACACTCTTAAAACTTCGGTTTTTCACACCCTAGACATCCGAAATTCATCACCATTCAAACACACATGCTAGATACAACATGCAAGAGCAGATTAAGGATCCCAACTTGCCTCCAAACCGAGCAAGCACGAGCACATGGCGGCGGCGAGCGACGGACGCACGGCGGACGGTCGACGGACACACCGCTTCTTCCTCGCACGGCCCTCTCCTCCTCTCTCTCGGTTTCTCTCGGTAACTCTCTCTCTCCCACTTCAGACGACACACCTCCTCCCTAAACCAGCCACCTTTTCTTTTCATTTCTCTCCTACTCATCATTAGCAATGATTGATTCTTGCATGGATGACACTTGGTCATCAACTTGGGACAAATGGGGGAGGGCATGCACAAACCGGATTCCCCCCCTCTCTTGCGTCGATGGCCCCTTTCATGGGCTTATGGGCCAGCCATCTTGGCCCATCTTAGGCCCATCCCTCTTGGGCCTAAGTCCCAAGTTTAATGAGATTCAATTTTATCCCCTTTTTAAAACTAATTAAATCTCTATTTAATTAAAGCACTAAATTGCAAATTAAGATAACTATATACTTGAAATTATAAATACATAAGTCCCCATCTATCATACATATGGCCAAAGATAAAACTTCCTTTCCAAAATTCATCCATTAAAGACTTGGCCATACATCTCATCGCAAATCATGGGTTAGAAGGCTACAAATTACAATGTCGGTACTTCCATCACCTATCCATGGTCCATGTCATATTCAGGGATTTTATGAAATTCTAGGATGCCACAACCTAAATTCTTTTTCTATTTAAATGCTCAAAGGCCATCTTTTGCAATAATAATAAACAATCATCATATAACAACCATTCTCATAATATCACGCATGAGTTCGCAGCATGCCAAACATCAACCAAATCACAACATATTCATTTCCCAGCAAGCGAGATACCAAGAACGATTACAAAATCACAACCGGCCCTAACCGGCAGAAACCGGGTCCACTCGCGCGTCCCCAAGATTAATTCCAGAAACCTAACCAAACGAGTTCAGGAAATTTTCAAATTTGAATATGTTATAAAGGACACTTAGACCAACACTTTTTATGAAGACACCTTGACCCAAATATTTCTAGAATAAGAGCATTAAATCGCCTAGACCCTTACCATAACTGTGTCCGTGTCCAGAAATTGTGTTTTTCCAAAACCAGTTTGGTTCAAGGTCCAAAACTTGTTCGTTCTATGTTAAACTACAAGATGTGATGAATAACTTTGGTGAAGAAACTCTTATGAAAATCGAACCCTAAGAGTTGATAAAAATCCATTAAACACAAAAAGGTCACGGTTTCCAGTACAAACCGAGATTTTGTTTTACAAGTAACGAATCTGAAATCTTATTCCTTTAAATCCATAAAATCTTGATTAAAATATATGTCATAGCTGAAGATGTCTAAAACATTTTTCAAAAAGGAAGCAACCTCAAAATCGTAGCACATTTTAATCCACAAAAATGGCAAACGGCGAGTGTTTAGTAAACTAATCCGTAAAGAAATCCATTAAACCAAGCTAAACCACCCTCATTAGTACTAATCTAACCAACTAGATCAACACTAATCCATCTTAAGGCTAAACTAACCAAACTAGATTAGCACTAATCCATCTTAAAGATAAACTAATTCCCTAAGCGCAATTAACAACCTAATCAAGGATTAAGGAGTTAACTCACCGAAATTCAATGGCGGCGGGCTCACGGTGACAGCGGCACGACAGTAACCAAGACTAGAGGCTACCGTGTCTCCAACTGAGGACCGACCAGGGCTGAAAACAGCAAGGGGCTCGCGGCAAGGGCTGGTCTCGGTTCAGTTCTATGGGCTATTATTGGTTGGAGGAGTTGGCGGGTGCGGTTGGTGGTAGCGGTTGCTGGGCTTGGATGGCAGTTGGACACAGGGGCGTTGCTCTAATGGGATGATCGGGTGGTGTTAGCTATTGGAATGGTAGTGATGGTGCGGCTAAGGGGTCCGGTGGTTGCTGGAGTTGGGCGGATTGGTGACTGGACTGGGCTGAGGCGTTGAGGAGCGGCGGTGGTGGTGCTAGTGGCAAGGTGCGTGGATGGGCAGCTGTTGTCGCTGGGCTGGTGGTGTTGGCGTGTAAGGTTGACGGCTGGTTGGAGGCTTGCAGCACAAAGGAAATGAGAGGAGTAGAACCAGGGGGAAAGAAAAAGGAAGACACGTGAAGGAAAAGAGAGGAAGAAGAAGGCATAAGGGAAGGAGATCGGCTGAAGGGACGAACATGCATGGGATGGAGGGGAATTGGAGAGAGAAGAAGGCAGCCAAGAAGTCAAGACAAGGGCCAATTAAGAAGCTTGCAAAATATCAAGCCCACTCAAGTGTTATGTCACAAAACTTTTCAACCCTTAGGGTCAAGGTGTGGCACCCCTCGACACGGCCCCCGATCCGCTAGGGTCGCCACAGCTTGCTTTTACTTGTTCTAAATAATATATCGCTCTGATACCATTTATTTATAGCGGGTCCATAAATCCTGGGGGTTAACTTTTTTTTTTTTTTGATTTGGTCCCAGCATAGTTCATATAACGGAAGCATAATCAAAACTCCCTATCCCATACTCCAACAATAATAATGCAATGCACACCAACTACGCATTAAATAAAAAGATAAAGCCGAGTCACTTTTATTTACATAACTATGATGGACAATTCGGGTCGGTACATCAAAAGGCCAAGGCTTTTAACTATGCTCAGCTATAACTCAAAAGAAACTCGACCCTACATCAGACATGTACACCTATCCATCATCAAGTGTCGGCTATCCAAAAAGAAGTGTCATCCTCTACTAGTCGTAGATGACAATATGGGATGCCAGGCATTAGTTCAATTTCAAACTCAACCTTTCGCTCCGGTGGTAATCTAGGCAATTCCTCTGGAAACACATCTTGAAATTCCCTGACTATTTGAATCTCATCAATATTTGCCTCTTTCTTAGTATGATCCCTTACTATCACTAGATATCCTTGACATCCTTCTTCAAGTAATTCATGAGCTTCTACCACTGGAATAATGGCTATAGAGGGGCTTGTCTGACCTCCAAAAAGTTCAAAACTAGACTGGTTGGGTAACATGAACTGGATCACTTTCCTATAACAATCCACCTTAGCCTGATATTTATGGAGCCAGTCCATTCCTAGGATAACATCAAAGTCATACATAGCCATTACAACTAGGTCTATTTCCATATCCCTTCTCTCTATTGTTATTTTATACTTTCCACACACCAACGTAGACAATACCATGTTCTTTAAGGGCGTAGAAACACAAAGAGGTATCTCAAGAGACACAGTTTCTAACTTATTTAACTGCCTATATCTTTTAGATACAAATGAATGGGTAGCACCCGTATCAAACAATGCATATGCCTTTTTATCATCTATAAGGATCGTACTTGAGATAACATTTTTGGAAGCTTCTGCTTTCTCTTGGGTGATTGCATACACCCTTCCTTGTGCTGGTGGTCTCTGTGAATTCCTTGACAAATTTGGTCTAGTACTACTTTGTGGCAATTGCTGTACCAAGCCGGTGCTCAACTGTGATCTCTCTCATGGACAATCTTTCTTAAGGTGACCTACCTGTCCACAACCATAACATCTCAGCCGTCCATTGCAAGGTCTTGGGCCATGATGCCCATCACATCTCCGATAGTCACTACTCTGATAGGGTGTCTTTCCTAAGTTCAGGCCATCCTTGGCTTTTCCAAAGTTTCCAAAACTACCCTTTTTATTAGGTTTCTAGGTCTGTCTCTGACCAGGATAAGGTCTCTTACCCCTTCTAATATCATTGAAAGCCAACAGCTTCTTAGATTTTGATTGCTCTCTCATTGTAATTTCTTATGTTCAAACGCACTAACTGCTTTTCAATTCTCAACCCTTTCAGGAAACTCTTAGCCTTTTCTTCTTTATCCTCAACCAATCTGGGAGCATACCTAGACAATTAAGAAAATTTTACCTCATACTGATCTACTGTCAACTCCCTTTGTTCCAACTGAACAAACTCAGTAATCTTCTTATCCTTAGCACAGTTAGCGAAATGCTTCCTATTGAAAGCTCTAACAAACTCATCCCAATTTATATCAGTACCTAGTGGAAAGATGATATCTCTTGAAGCTCTCCACCAAAACTTAGCATTTCCTTCCAGTTGGTACTCTGCCAAAACTATCTTCTCAGCATCAGTGTAGTTCAACAATCGGAAAATTCGTTCCATTCCATCTATCCAGTGTTCCGCCTCCTCAGGATTTCCTGTTCCACTAAACTTTGGTGGTTTCAGCTTCAAAAATTGTTCCACCAGTCCTTGAGGACGACGTTCCACTCCGGGTTGTTGCTGCGCTTGTCTTTCCATCAGATTTCCTATATTGGCCAATGCCTGTAGGATATCTTCCATGCGGGGTTCAGCCCTTGCAGCAGAGGCTTCAGCCCTCGATGGATGTAAACTTCCAGCTCGTACAATAACTCTCCTGCAGTTTTCAAGCATTGCCTCAAGAATAGTCTGTGACTCAATGTCTTTATTTGAAGCTACTACTGCTATATAAGTAACATAAACATGTTACTGGCACCTAAAAGCAACTCATAAAAATACTAGGGATCTACGAGTGAATACCCATCACCCGTTGTTCAACGTTACTCAATTATCCTAGCTAGTATCCTATGGTGTGCATTGTCATTATATTCCTCAACTTCCAGATGAGGCTCCTTATCACTCCACATCTAAACCTTAAGCTCTGATACCAAAACCGGCCTGTGGCACCCCTCGACATGGCCCCCGATCCGCTAGGGTCGCCACAGCTTGCTTTTACTTGTTCTAAATAATATATCACTCTGATACCATTTATTTATAGCGGGTCCATAAATCCTAGGGATTAACTTTTTTTTTTTTTTTTTTTTTCTGATTTGGTCCCAGCGCAGTTCATATAACGGAAGCATAATCAAAACTCCCTATCCCATACTCCAACAACAATAATGCAGTGCACACCAACTACGCATTAAATAAAAAGATAAAGCCGAGTCACTTTTATTTACATAACTATGATAGACAATTCGGGTTGGTACATCAAAAGGCCAAGGCTTTTAACTATGCTCGGCTATAACTCAAAAGAAACTCGACCCTACACCAGACATGTACACCTATCCATCATCAAGTGTCGGCTATCCAAAAAGAAGTGTCATCCTCTACCAGTCGTACGCGTGATCACACCCAACCCGGTGCATCGGCCGGAGGCGGCGTCAGCATCCCTATCATCACCCCATCACGTCGAACATGTACGGATAGGAACTCATGAACTACATGACCATCAGCTAGACCCACATCGTACATAATCAAAACACGAACTCGGATAAACACCAGACCAGGTACACTAACACAGGAATGCTCCGAGCACTCAACCTCAACATCAGATGGTAAGCCATAGTAAGTACCACACGTGACCGGTGGCAAAGGCATCTTTCAATCTGAAATGTTAATCCCCAAAGGGGTGAGTATAACCACTCAGCAGTAAAGATCCACCAAACTACACGATGCGTCAGAACGAACAATCAAGGTATCACGAATAAAGCACATATCATCCATGCATTCGAGCATACCTCACCATACAGCCATGCATATGTCACCATGCAATGTGCATATACCACCATGCACTTGTACATTTATCATCAAGCAACCATGCATATTTCACCATGCAACGTGCATATACCACCATGCACTTGTACATTTATCATCAAGCAACCATGCATATATCATCATGCAACGTGCATATACCACCATGCACTTCATGCTTGCGTTTCCATGAGGTTCATCCCATGCCATATGCACACATCCATGCGCATGATTCAATTTCCAATTTTATCTTTCAATTGGATCTCATCATCATTTTTTTTTTCTTCCTAGGGACCAATGTTTGCATCCCCCATTTATCACTCGCACCTAACCTGGCATCGCGAGGAGCCTCCGGCACACACCTTCGGGCATCCGGCACACACCTCCGGGCATCTCGTACCCCAACTGGCATCACAAGAATTCCCCCCGGCACACACCTCCAGGGCTTCCGACACACACCTCCAGGCATCCCGACACTCCCGGGGCATCCGGCACACACACTCCGGGTATCCGGCACCCACACTCCGGGCATCCCGACACTCCCGGGACATCGTCGGCTCACACCTCCGACGGTATAATCATTACAATAATTTATATTCACATATGTGTCTCAATGTCAACATGGCATTTGATGTAATAGTAACAAAGGTCAAATTCAACTTTTTGATATTATATGACATGCCCAATGTCACCACATATGCAGCAAAATCAATCACTCAAGACATTATATCTCACAGAGCAATTTCATTTATTTATGAAAATACAACAATTTTTGGATAAAAACAGAATACACTCCTTTAGTTAAAATGCTTGAAAAATTAGTAAACGGTCTTAATAAATTCTAAAAATTTGACATGTTATATACAAGATCTAGAGGAAAATATTTCATGAAGAACACCATATCAAAATAGCTTCATACAATTCGGTACAGTCCATGCATCACAGTCTTTATAATTTCGGAATATTGCCATACACAGCTTCATTCACAAATTCGGTAAAAATCGTTTTGGATAAAAATCGTTTCACCAACCTAAACTCGTCCATTTACTCTCAAATTTTAGTATATTACTCCTTAACATGTCATCTTCAACTTTCATTCAGAACACGAGATCAAATTTCAACCGGATAATTTTATAAAATTTACAGAATCACACTAGGTCAGCATTACGATTTCCAGATCTAACTTCTTCAAAGAAAAATAGTTTCACCGGTCAATAATTATTAATTTCTTCTGAAATTTTGATATGTTACTCTCCAAGAAGTCCTCTACAACTTTCATCAAGAAGTCGAAGTGAGATTCTAACTAGAAAATTGCATGCAGCTCACGAAATCATCAAAGGTCGGACTGCCTTTCTAGAAAACAGAAGGCTAGGCTAAGACACTTCTCCCCAAAGCTTCGAAAATTCCTCACTTCTACCACATCCGAAGTTTACCATTCACCATACACGCATCACAGTAAGCAAAGGGTAGATCAATGGACTCTACTTGCCTCTAGTTCAAAGAAAATTGCCGCAAGCAAACGGTGGGGCAAGGCGGGCTCGACGGCGGGACTAGGCGGCTGCACGGCGGCCGGTCTTCTCCTCCTCTTTCTCTCTCGCATGCCCGCTTTCTCTCTTTCTCTCTTCCTCTCCTCCTTGCGCGCGACACCTCCTCTCTCTCTGGGCTCAAACCCTTGAGCAATCTGCCCCTCTCTCTCCCCTTTTCTTCCTTCCACTCATGATTAGAAATCATTAGCTTTGCATGCCGGCGCCGCTTGGTAAGTCCCTCTCGCCACTTGGCATTTTTCCCATGCAGGTTGATGGGCCAAATGGGCCGGGCCTCTCCCTCTCCCCCTTTGGTCGACGGTAGCTCCTTTGGGCTTCGCTTGGCCGGTCGAATGGTGGGTGATTGTGGGCTGTCTTGGGCTGATTCGATCCTCAAATACCCAGCCCACAATTATTCCTAATAATCCACCTTAGTTTTCACTTATATAAATACCTAATTACACTTATTCACTTGGCCACAAAATTGCAACAATAATCGATAAAATCCAACTTATAAGGTTCATGGTATATCCAGGGGTTGTCATGAAGTTTTAGGATGCCACCGAAGGCTTCCTCCAATGGCCATTTTCCCTTTTATTCCTCACAAAATTATGCCTTTTGGTGACCAAAAAGTCTCTTGAAGCAGCCCATCCGAATTTCCTTTCTTTTCTTTTTGCCGAAATTCATTTTTCTGCAAAATTCCGGGCTCGACGAAAATTCACCGAAAGATGAGACGATGTCCTAAAAATGAATCGTGACACGCTCGAATGTCTGACTCCCGAAACCGAATTCAATTTCGTGGTTAAAGTCGACCGAACGTGATTTTAGTACAACCTAACCTATCGGGTAACTTTTAGGGATTTTGGTACGTTTGACCTGTGGTCGATAATTTTTAATCCATGTTTGTGCATCTGCGTATCGTAGACGACTCTTGGTTGTCATAAAAATCGCAAGGTTTCAATTACGTGTCATGAGTGCACTATCGATAGAAAATCGGGTTATAGCTGTTCGATGCGAATATTGCAATCGTGCGGAACCACCCGTAATTCGACTATGCAATTCTATCGAATCGACTCATATGCCTTCGCTAATCGGATTATAATGGTGTCGTATTGACCCTGCCGATTATTATGGTCGAGCAGTCAATTTCCAATCGAATTCTCTAATCTGTCATGTTTATATCCCTTAATGGCCTCACATAATAGATTAGTCAACTCGTGAGGGACTAGCTCAGAGTGAAACGACCATAGGCACGTCGATGAAACAACCATTTCATATATTCGAGACGGGGTTGAATTTCAGGATGTCACATCAGGTTCTAAAAAGGGTTAAACAACGACAAATGAGTTGAAAACTCAATGAGTAAAAATCCTAAATCTCATATAGATGGATGCCTCGCGTCGGAGCCTTATGATTACCGGACCCAAATATGGTGATGGCAAATCAATAGAAAAGCCTATGCTTTGCCTTAATTATATACTTGATGAACCTTTCCTCCACCTAAGTCACTCAAGTCCTAAATAAAGGCATATAAATCCACATGTGCCACAAATAGTGCAAATAATAGCCAATAATATTCACACGTGTCGGATATTAGCATCTAAAACATTATTAAAGCTTTCAAGACTCAAACAATGGCCTTCAGAACATCCATGTGCCTCTCATTTCATAAACAATAACAATTATAGCATGCACGTGCCTTTTAAGTTACTAAAAATGACAATCGAATCACGCATATGTCTCATGCATTTCATATAAGGTAATGTCCAACATGCACAAGCCATCAAACAACATCAATGTATGCATATAACAGTTAAATGCTTCACACACGTTTAGCACTTCAAGGATCACATGGCATCCCATATTGTCATGTTATCTCGAGGCCAATTATTGAACACACATAGCCGAAACCTTCCAAAAACCTCCGGGACATTGTCTCGCTTCGTTGAGTACGGCATCTAGACCTCCATTGGGTATCAGTTATAGGCATCGTTCTAATATAACACTCCTACGAACGGCATCCCGTTCATGTGTGGGCATCTCGCTCTTATTAATGAGGCATCATGTTGATATGGGGGTATCGTCCCCCAAAACCTTGGTGACGAAATCCCTCTTGTGACCATACGAATCAAACATACAAGCAATCGATTTGATTTTTTATATTAGTCTAAGTATGAACGCCCTAAGGGCGTGCCAAGTGATGTGTAACTCATGGCCTATTGTAAATGCACCAATAAAGTCTGTCAAGCATGAAACTAGGATCGTGGCTTGACCCGTGACGTTCAAGTATCAGTATAGGTCAAATCCTAACCAAGAGGGTGATCTGGCCAAACGTACTTCCACACACGTTCAAGAACTAATGTTGTTCTAAATTCGAAGCGATGTGAATTCAAGCATCAACCATGACCTATAGACTTCTATATGTGAAGACCACATCATATAACACTCATACAACCGTTCATAACAATCAAACATGAAGATTAAACTTGAATAACAATAATAAACGGTCCACAAGCAACAATCACGACAATATTTCCAACCCAAGCAATAACCTAAACCTAAACAAACCATACTTACGAATCATGCCAATTCTAGCAACCTAGATGATCACAAATTCATTCTTCGCTCATTCCCTAGCCTTATAGTTCAAGTGTCACGCCTCGAACCCCGAGCGCGTGCCCATTCCTCTCTAGTCAATAATATTTTGCGACTTCCCAGGACGAGTCGCTGACCCTTTTCGTTTTATTGCACATGCGGAAGTGAAGATAAATCCCTTGATAGTAATCATCTCGGGATAGAAAAGCAGGACAACAGATTCAAAACAAACATGCTTTTATATTCACATGGAGTCATGTACAAGGTATATGACCAAAAGACTACAAGGACTGGCTTTCCCAAAAAGAAGCGGTCCTAACTGACCTACACTTCATATCACCTCCTCTCAGCTCCAGGTCCTCCACTCGATGACCCTGAAAATTTAGCCCACGATGGGGTGAGCTATAAATCTCAGCGAGTTCACGCACTAAACTCCAATTAGGAGAGAAATACGCTAAGAAGCGTCCTAACCACACAATCACACAATCAAGGAGACTTACCTCGTCTCAGATCTTCCCTGCAGGTCAATATGAATCATATATCACATAAGTGCAATAATAACACCCGAGCATTTGAAATATCTCATTCAATCTTAATCAACCAATCAATAAGTGGTTCCATCTATACTCGATAATTACTCTCAACGTTCCAATTCAACATTCCCACTCAAAATCAGACTCAAGGCTCTAGAGGTGACCCAACACGAAGTCTTGTCATCATGCGATACTTAGTCCTTGACCACAAATAACAATAGTACAAGGCACTAGAGGTAACTCACACGAAGTCTCGCTATCGTGTAGCACTTAGCCCTTCACTACAAAAAAGCAATAGTATAAGGCACTAGAGGTAACTCACACGAGATCTTGCTATCGTGTAGCACTTAGCCCTTCACTATGCATGACAATACTGCAAGGCACTAGAGGTAATTCCCATGCGACTCAAGTCGCCATGCAATACTTAACCCTTGACTACAATAAGCAATAGTATAAGGCACTAAAGGTGACTCACACGAAGTTTCATACTCATGTAGTACTTAGTCCTTTACCTGCTCACGACCCATTGGGTTTCCTCAACCCGACACATATCACCTCAATTCCCCATAGTCAACATGCCATGACTATGAACCATCACACATTATTCACTCCCGATCAAGGACTTTGTGCTTCGCACTTAAATTCCTCAATTAAAGTAATGACATGGCCTAATTTCTTCGTGTTAAAAATACCCGATAGAAGTAATCGTGTGTGGGTACACGATCAGCCCGAACAAAAAAAAAATGCAATATTTTTCTTTTAGAAAATCCCAATATTTATATAGTGTCTGAAAACCTTTCCGGCGTTAAAAACTGATGCCCCAACATTTTCTAATTAAATACCAAAATTACTCCATTTTTGGAATAAATACCCAGTATTAAAGTTTTCACTTAATTTGCACAAATCAACACTCAATTAAATAAACCATGCATACCATTGCAATCAGTATGAAATTTCGGTCACCGGCTACCCTAGTGTAATTTCTGGAAAATAATAATTAATTAAATAATTATTAAAATTAATTAAATAATCACAATTAATTACCATAAATACTAACCTAGGCCAAAATTGCTAAATTAAATACCGATACGAGCTCGGAAAATTTCTGAACCCTTCTAGATAAATAATACAATTTACCTCGGCCTCACTTAATCTAATCTAACCACCTAACATGCATAATTGACTAATTAAATCACTAATTTATTCTAACTAACCACCTAATTCCTAATTAAATTAAACTAAACACCCCTTAAATTTCATTAGCCTACTAAGAAGAGTTTAGTGCATAAATTCACCGGTTTATTATAGAAACCGCTTCACCGCGACGACGGCGCGACGGCGGCCAAAATCTGAATTTTCGGCGACGTCGACGGGCTTGGGCCAGGCCTGAAATTGGTCTAACAAATCTCAGCCCAATCTGAGATTTGTTTTTTAATTGGGTTGGCTTGCCTCGCGTGCTTGGGCTGTTGAAAATAGAAAGTTGCCGGGCTTCGCTGGACTGGGCTGCGGGAAATGAAGATGGGCTGAAGTCGTGGGCCTCAAGAACTCAATTGATGGGCTACTTCTTGGGCTGGGCTTGAGCGGTTGCTGAGGAAGTTGGGTTGCTCGGCTTGTGGCAAGAGACGGATCGGTAGAGCAACAGGCGAGGCGTTAATTCGAACAGGCTGAAATCGTGGACTGGCGAGGTGGCAAGTTGATGGAGTGGGCGGTGATGCTGCGAAGATGCTGGAGCAGTGAAGGTGAATGGTTGATGGTGGGGTTACGGTGGGATTCGAATGGAGCAAGGATGGGAAGAGTCAACGAAATAGAGAGAGGAAGTGGAGAAAACCGTGGTGGTTGATGGGGATACGGTGGTGTGCTGGCACAAGGGTGGGCTGCATGCGGTCAAACAAGGGGCTTCAGTTTTGATGGTTGACCAAGGAGTATCAATTGGTTGGACGTGTCTTCAGCTAGGGAACTCGATGGAACATGGGCTGTTCGATTGAGGGAAACGAAGGAGAGCAACAGCAGCTCGTCCAAGAGAGGAAAGAAAATTTTAAAAGCAAAACAGAAGACCAAAGTTGCGAAGGAGAGAGAGGAATCCGTCGAGGTGGGTGCGAGAAGATGCGAAGAGGATGGAGTAAAAGGAAAATGAAATGCAAAAGTGTGAAATGGGGAGGTCGGCTATGAGACATGCAAAGGAGGCCAAGGAGGAGGGGCCCAAGGTCTTGCATGTTATCCATCTAATTGAAAGCTTGGTCCCCCCCTAAGCTTGCACAAAAATCCCAATGTCCCCCGTTTACTTTAGAGCTTGAAAAATCCACAAATAAACCGATTGAAGCCCAAAATTGTTGCCTCAAAATCAAGCTTCGAATTTCACCAATTTAACTTCAATTTCTTCACCCATTTTCCAAATCGAGGTCTAATTTTGATGAAGAAAAATCCCATACAATTTTCTACAAGTCCCCAACACCCAAAAGCTAGGCTTGGAAGTCGAAATTTCCTTCGACTTAGCCCATTCAAATTTCCGTTATATTTCTGCAACGTCTAAATCAATTTTCCGTAAAAATCTCGGGATCTCCGAAAATTCTTCGAAGGATGAGTTGACGTTCCTAAAATAGATCATGACACGACATAACTTTCAATTTCTGAAATCGGGTTCAAATTCGCGGTTAATTTCAATCCGGTGCGCTTTTAGCGTGACCTAGTCTACCAATTAACTTTTAGGAATTTCTAGTGCAATTGAGCCGTGATCAATTTATCTCAAGTCACATTGTACATCTTCGACATATTGGTGATTCTCGGTTATCGTGAAAATCTTGAGGTTTCAAATACAGGCACCGGGTACCAAAACGATATAAAAATCGGTCTAGTGCCGATCGACGAGTATTTTGCAATCATGTGGAATCACCCACACCCTGATCACATATCCTAGTCAAATCGACCTATCTCTGGTCTCTGATCGATTTCTAACAGTGCCGTAATGACCCTTGCAAACCAACACGATCGAGCAGTCGATTCCTAGTCGAATTCTCAAGTCCATTACATTTAGATTCCTTAATTGCTTCCTAGATAGACCAGTTATCTCGTGAGTGATCTGCTCAGAGAATAGCACTATCGGCACGTCGATGAAAGGCCCAAATTATTTAATCGAAAACGAATTCTGAAAATTCAGGCTGTCACAACTCTTCCCCTTTTATAAAAATTTCGTTCTTGAAATTTAAACCTAATACAATCTTTAAACAAAATGGTTGGGGTACAGTCATCACATCAATTCTTCAATTTCCCAAGTTGCTCCTTCTGTGCCGTGGTGTTGCCAGACCACTTTGACCAACGGGATGGTCTTGCTGTGCAGGACCTGCTTCTTGCGATCCACAATCTGAATCGGGCTTTCAATGTACGACACTTGTCGTCCACGTCTAATTCTTCAAAATTTAGCACATGGGTCGGGTTAGGCTCATACTTCCTCAACATCGACACGTGAAAGACGTCATGCACTTGCGCCAACCTTGGAGGTAATGCAAGACGATACGCTAGAGTCCCGATTCTTTCAAGAATCTCAAATGGACCTACGTACCTCGGACTCAGTTTTCCTTTCTTGCCAAAGCGCGAGGTACCTCTTATTGGTGACACTTTCAGAAAAACGTGATCACCAACTTGAAATTCCAATGGTCTCCGGCGCTTATCTGCGTAGCTTTTCTGGCGGCTCTGAGCGGTTTTTAATCTGTCCCTCATGATGGCAGCTGCATCCACTGACTGCTGAACCAACTCTGGACCTGTGTGATCCTTCGTTCTCCGATCTCATCCCAGCATACCAGCGTTCTGCATGCTCTGCCATATAACGCTTCAAAAGGAGCCATATGAATGCTCTGCTGGTAGCTGTTGTAGTAGGCGAACTCGACAAGGTGAAGCTATTCTTCCCAGCTTCCCTTGAAATCAAACACGCAAGCTCGCAGCATGTCCTCGAGGGTCTGAATTGTCCTCTCAAACTAGCCATCCGTTTGAGGATGATAGGTCGTACTGTACTGTAGCTTCGTTCCTAATGCACTCTGTAGACTTTTCCAAAAGGCAGTTGTAAACCTCGGGTCTCAATCTGATGTTATCGTAACCAGCACTCCATGCAAACGAACTACTTGACGCATATACAGATCTACGTGTCTATCCAAACTGAGGTCCTTTCGAACTGCAATGAAGTGAGCCGACTTTGTCAGTCTGTCGACCACTACCCAAATTGAATCATTACCTCTCTGACTCCTCGGTAAGCCCATCACAAAATCCATTGTGATATGTTCCCATTTCCATTCGGGAATCTCGAGAGGTTGCAAAAATCCTCCCGACTTACAGTGCTGTGTCTTCACTTGCTGACATGTCAAACACTTGGCGACATGCTTGGCGATGTCCGCCTTCATACCAGACCACCAGTAGTGTTAACATAGATTTTGGATACATCTTTGTACTGCCAGGATGAATGCTGTAACTGCTACGATGAGCTTCTGATAAGATATCCTCTCTAAGCTCTACATCGTCAGGTACAACCAATCGTCCTCGGAATCTTAGGGTTCCATTCTCAGAAATCTAAAAGTTAGCCTTTATTTTATCATTATCCTCTTGCAGGATATTCTGAATATCCGGATGTGGCACCCCTTGACGGCCCCCAATGCGTTAGGGTCACCACAAGTACCTTTCACTTGTTCTAATCAATACACCGCTCTGATACCAAACCCGTTGTGGCACCCCCGATCCATTAGGGTTGCCACAGGTACCTATCACTTATCCTACTGCATACCAGTCTAATACCCTTTTTATTAAAGTGGAACCATAGTTCATAGGGGTTGCTCAATTTATTATTTTTTTTTTTAAGTTTCAGCGCAGCTCACCAACGGAAGCATAAACGAGTCTCACCATCCCTTACTCCAATAACAATAATACAATGCACACTAACTACGCACCAAATGAAAAGACAAAGCCGAGTCACTTTTATTTACATTTTCAAGATGGACATCTCGGGTCGGTACAGCAAAAGGCCAAGATTTTTAACTATACTTGGCTATGACTCAAAAGAGAACTCGACCCTACATTAGACATGTACACCCATCCATCAACAAGTGTTGGCTACCCCAAAAAGTGTCAGCTCCCACCAGTCATACGTGCCATCACACCCAACCCGGTGCATCGGGCGGCGGTGGTGGGAGCATCCCTAGCATCACCCCATCGCGTCGAATGTGGACAGACAGAAACTCTTGGACTACAGGGCCTCCAGCCAGGCCTACGTCATACATAACTAGCACACGGACTCGAAGAAACACCAAACCAGGAACACTAACACAGATGTGCTCCATGCACTCAACCTCAACATGATGGTAAGCCGTAGAAGGTACCACATGCAACCGGTGGTAAAGGCATCTTTTAATATGAAATGTTAATCCCTAAAGGGGTGAGTACAACCACTCAGCAGTAAAGATCCATCAAACTACACAGTGCAGCAAGCAGAACAATCAAGATGTCACGAGTAAAGTACATATCATCCATGCTATCAAGCATACATCACCATGCAGTCATGCATACATCACCATGCCATATGTACATACATAATCTTGGGTACATCCCCATGAGATCCATTCAAGCCTTCATGATCGCATTCTCAATATCATATAGTATCAATTTATTTTGATAGGCAGATCATGCATCATGCCATATGCACACTCCCATGCACATGATTCAATTTTCAATTTTCAATTTTCAAAAAGGATCTCATTTCATCTTTCTTCCCAGGGATCAATGTTTGCATCCCTCTTTTATCGCTCGCACCCAACCTGGCATCGCGAGGAGCCTCCGGCACACACCTCCGGGTATCCGGCACACACCTCCGGGCATCTCGAAACTCCCGAGGACATCCGACACACACCTCCGGGCATCTTGACACTCCCAAGGACATCATCGACTCAAGGGTCCGACGGTATCATCATTATCATAATTTATATTCATATGTATGTTTCACTTTCAACATGGCATTTGATGCAATAATGTCAAAAGTTTAAACCAACTTTTTGATGTTATATGACATGCTAAATTTCACCACATATGTAGCAAAAGTAACCACTCAAGACATTACACCACATAGAGCAATTTATTTATTTTTGAAAATACAACAATATTCGGGTAAAACAGAATGCACTCCTTTAGTTAAAACTCTAGGAAACTTAGTAAATGGTCTTAATAAATTTCGAAAATTTGACACGTTATAAACGAGACCTAGAGGCAAATATCTCATGAAAAACACCATACCAAAAGAACTTCATACAATTCGATACGGTCCATGCATCACACAGCTTTCAAAATTTCAGCATTACAGTTTGCACAGTTTCGAAAATAATTTCGATTAAATACCCAGAAGAACTCCAAAAATTCTGAAATTTTGGTATGATATAGAAAACACCTAGAGATAAATATCTCATGAAGAAATCTAAATCCAATTCGTTCTAGGTTAATAGCTATAGAATATTTAGTTCCTCCTATTCTCGGTACTGTTTTTTTTTTTCAGATTAAGTCCTTTCAAAGAAAATTCGTTTCACCAACCTAATCATGTCCATTTCTTCTCAATTTTCAGTATGTTATTACTCATAATGTCATATATAACTTTAATTAAGGGCACAAGATCAAATTTCAACTGGATGATTTTATAAAAATTCACAGAATCATACTAGGTCAAGGTAAAGTTTTCCAGATCCAGTTTCTTCAAAGAAAGACGGTTTCACTTCCCTATACTTGTTCATTTCCTCTCAATTTTTTATATGTTATACTTCAAGAAGTCATATACCACTTTCATTAAGAAGTCAAAGTGAGATTCCAACTAAAAAGTTTCTTTACAGTTCACGAAATTACCAAGGATCAGCACAACAATTTCCAGATCTAGTTTCTTCAAAGAAAAATCATTTCACTAACCAATACTTGTCCGTTTTATCTCAAATTTTAGTATGTTCCTCCTAAAGATATCCTCTATAACTTTCATCAAGATCATACAGTGAGATTTCGACTAGATACCCACCAAAACTTCACGGAACAGCAAGGGGTCGGACTGTTTTTACATGCAACAGCTTGATGGTTCAAGGAAAACTAACATTACTCACTCGAAATTTGCATCTAACATCACAACCCAAGCATTTCTAACACCCATCTCACTTCACATACAACCATAGCAAGCAAAATGTAGGCTAACGGACTCTACTTGCCTTAGGTTCGAAGAAAAACAAGCAAGCATTGGCGGGACAAGGCGGGCTCGACGGCGGTCTCCTCCTCCCTTCACGGCCCACGGTGGCTTCCCCTCTCTCTCGGTTCACTCTCTTCCTCCCTTTCTCTCACCTCTCTTTCTCTCGTGCGACACCCCCCCCTTGTTCAATCCGCCCCTTCTTCTTTTCTTCCCCCTCATGATTAGCAAGTAATCATCACAATGCATGCAAGAGGACACTTGGATAATCCCTCCTAGCCACTTGTTAATTGCCATGCAAGAGGATGGGCCTCTCATGGGCCAACTCCTCCATTCCGGTCCATCCTTGGTCGACGGCCCATTAGGCCTCTTGGGCCGGGCCTTAGCCGGTCAAAGGGTGGGGGATTGTGGGCTGGTTTTTGGCCCAAAAAAAAATAATCAGCCCACCCCCTCCTTTAATTCTACCATTAATTCCCACTTAAATAAATACCTAATTGCAAAATAATATGGCCAAAAGACTTTGTGACATTAATCCATAAAAATCAAATCTATAAAGTGCATAGTCAAGAACAAAATCTTCCTTATCAAATTGTCCTATAGCACCAACCTTGATCACCCATTAACATAAGATATATTTCTATCCAAACAATTCTCCATTAAAATACTCGGCATTAATCTATTACAATTCTTTGGTCTAATGGCCATAACATAATTCAATGACACTTCCATCACCTTTCCATAGGTCGTAATGCATCCAGAGATTGCCATGAAATTTTTAGGATGCCACACCGGATCTGTCGGCTGAAGTGTCTTAATTCTTATCTGCACTTCCGGCTCAATTTTGAGGGTGACCATAAGATTTGAAAGGTAGCCTACCTCAAATTTGAAAACCGAATCTCGAGCTCTCTCGATTATGTTCCACTCCTTAATTAATATATGAGCAACTGAAGATTTCCTACTCAATGCCTCTGCGACCTTGTTCGCCTTTCCGGGGTGATATAGAATATCACAATCATAGTCCTTCAAGAGTTCCATCCAGCGACGCTATCTCATATTCAACTTCTTTTGAGAGAATAGATATTTGAGGCTTTGATGGTCCGTGAAGATCAGGAATCTTTCCCCACATAAGTAGTGTCTCCAAATCTTCAAAGCAAAAATAATTGCTACGAGTTCCAAGTCATGCGTTGGGTAGTTCAGTTCGTGAGCTCTCAATTGACGGGACGCGTATGTAACAACCCTACCATGTTGCATCAACACGCAACCCAGTCTTCTGAGCAACGCATCACTATAGATCTCGTATCCTCCACGACTAGATGGTATGGTCAGCACTGGTGCGGTAGTCAGCTTTTCCTTAAGCTTTTGGAAACTACGCTCGCACTTGTCTATCCAGACAAATTTCTCTTCCTTGTTTAACAGTCGAGTCATAGGCGACGCTAACGCTGAAAACTCTTCTAAGAACCTTCTGTAATACTATGCTAGACCCAGAAAACTTATGATCTCTGTCACTGTTGTCAGTCTTGGCCAACTGATAACTACTTCAATCTTGGATGGGTCCACGGAGATTTCTTCTCCTGAAATCACATGACCTAGGAAAGCAACACGAGTCAGCCAAAACTCGCACTTGTTGAACTTAGCGTACAGCTCGTGAATCCTCAAAGTCTGGAGTATCATCCTCAAATGCCTTTCGTGCTCCTCATAACTTCTCGAATTCACCAGGATATCGTCGATGAACACGATCACAAATTGATCTAGATACTCATTGAATGCACGATTCATTGCAACAAGACGTTCCTTAGCCAAACCTTTTCATATAGAACATTAAAGTTATACATAAGTAAAATATTCAATTACAACTCTAGCCAGTGATTCTCCTATTTACAACTTCATTTCTACAAATTGAAATTCTATAAGCTTAACTAAAATTTTGCTGCACCACTCTAATAACATTACCCCAAAACATTCTTCCTCTGATCGATGCATGATCGATTCATTCCTGTCCCTTTCGCCATCCTAGTGGTGTCCTGTCTGCGGTGTATTCTCTCTGTTCTGTCCCATTGTTGGCGGCGATAGCAGCTACTATGGTCTCATTTGCCTGCGCGGACAATCCTTGAACTGGTGGCCGTGTTTGCCACATTTAAAACAAGCTCCTGTCCTCCTATAACATGGGGCTGAGCCATGTCTTTTCCTACAGAAACGACACACGTCGTTCAAGTTGGGTATTGACTTTCCAATCCCATCCTGTTTGTTGAGCAGAATGGGATACCTTCCTTCAGTCATCGGTCTCTTCCCAAACTGATTCCTATCCTGATTAGACCCGAATCGCGACCCGGATGTGGCGGCTTGTTCATTCAGATTCTTCTCTATCAGTTGGGCTCATCCGTACAATTCATTATAGTTCTTTATATCAAACTGCACCAGCGGATTTTTCAGCTTCGGTCGAAGGCCATCCAAAAACCTCATCACTTTCTCCTCGGGATCTTCAATTAATCTCGGAGCATATTGCGATAACTTAGCGAACTTTGCCTTGTACTGGTCCACAGTCATTGGACCTTGACAAAGGTGCAGAAATTCTGCCATCTTTAATTGCTTGGCACAACTGGAGAAGTACTTGCCATTGAAAGCTCTAACAAATGCGTTTTACACTGGAACCACGCCTTCTGGAAATACCTCTTCTCTGGTGGCCCTCCACCAAGTACTAGCAATCCCCTACAGCTGATATACTGCAAGGGTGACCTTCTCCTCTTCAGTGCACCTCAGCAGTGCAAATGCTTTCTCCAATTCTTCAATCTAGAGGGTTACAGCCTCAGAATCTCCTGTCCCTGTGAACTTCGTGTTGGAGAAAACTTCCTTATGGGTTTTGAAGCTGACAAAACGTTTCCATCAGTCTAGTCTGAAGACATGCAGACTCTGTCGTCAAAGTCTGAAGACCGCTAGACCACCAGACTCAAGATTCAAAGTCTACCCTCATTGACAGTTTCTAGACCGTCGAAGAAGACTTATTCTGAGTTTAGTATTTCCTCAAGGATTTGATTCTATCGACTGAAGAAGATCTCTCAGCTGGAGATAGCATCTCAGGAATCTATTATTCATTTTAATTCGAGTAATCTAGATCCGTTGATTGGCGAAGCATACTTGGAAGGTTCTACTTATGGAAACCTAGATCCTAATTGTATGGGCGAGCAGGATTGGTGGGCTATCATCACATTCCTTAAGTAACTCGAGATCTCCCTAATTGATTCTGTCCAACGGGTAGATTGGAAGAACTCCTTTGGAAGGTGCCAACAGTTATGAAGGCATGGAGGAGTATATAAGGAAGATGTTCTAGTTATTCGAGTGTGTGCGCGATAGAAAAATTCCAAAGTCTAAAGCTTCTTGTTCTTTGTCAATTCGATTATTGAGCGTAAACTTGTACTCAAAAGAGTGTTTATACTTTTGTGAAGCCTTGAGGAAGTGTAGCAGAGTCTCTACACTGTGGAATCAAGGAAGTGATACTGTAATTATTGAGGTTTTTACTGGTTTAAACTTTAAGTAGTGGAAATAGGATTTTTTATTTGGTAAAAGAGCAATCGGATTTGCCTATTATTCTTGAAGCATTTCATTCAAGAACACTTGAAAAATGGTTTACCAACTGACTGCACTGCTAAAAGATGATGGAAGCCTTAGTGACTTGAAATTATGTCTTGTCTAATATCGAAATTAGGACACATCTGCAAGGACTCTTTAACATAAGATATGATTATTTTGATAAAGTTACGGATTGTGTTCTAAGGATAGTAGAATTGAAGTTTAAAATCATACTTATACAAAAACTCATGAAACCACCGGTTATTTTAATAGTCTGGGTCCTACGATACAATCATTCAAGAAGAAGAAGAGGAATAATAATAATAATAATAATAATAATAATAATAATAATAATAATAATAATAATAAATAAATAAATAAATAAATAAATAAATAAATAAAAATTTGTGTTCTTTAATTCAAATAAAGATGAGTTCTGTTGTATAAAACCCGCAACTCGTCGGGTTTTATACAACAAATGGAGCCCGAGACATATGTCGGGAAAAGGGGTATTACATAATAACAGTCATAATGGACATCGACCTCCACCATCTTCACACCTTCTCCATCTTCAGAGCTCTAATCTAAACCTAATCTAAGAAACCTATAACTATGTACATACAAATGAAAGAAACAATCATCACAAGTTCTATATTATATTAAATAAAATGTACATATTGTGTTTAACTCCTAATGATATATACGTCTCGTATACGGTGGAAAAGGTAGTTTCCAAAAGTTTTCTGTTTAAAGAATAATCTCACACATATCTAAAGAAAGAATAGAAAATGTGATAATGTTGATATTCTCTCTATTTGTAACAGTTATCAAAAGACGTCTATAGATTATTGTGGAAGTAAAATTACCAAGATAAAGAATAAAACAGTTATAATTAGTCTTAAAGGTTGTCAAGCCTAACAGTGGTGGTGAGTATTTTGGCAAGAATGACAATGCTAAATAGCTTAAAGGGTCATTTGTCAAATACTTGGTAAATTTTAGGATAGTAACTTAATTTACTATGCCTAAAAATTCTGATAAAATGATTTGGCTGAAAGGTATAATTGCACCATAATGAACATGGTGATGAGTATGATTAGTAAGACTAATTTATCCGGTCTTCTGTGGGCTGATATTTTGAAAGCAAACTTTTCACATACAAAAACGTGTTTCTTACCAAAGTTGTTCACTAAACTACTTTTGAGTTATGGACTGTACATAAATTTAACTTGAATCATATTAAAATTTAGATGTGTCATGCAAAAGTGAGGTTATATAATCCAATATTAAGTGCGTCGGAATTCAAATCCATTCGAAATTATTTTGTATCTTACCCAGATTGTTCAAAGGGGTATTGATTTTCTAACCCTAATGAAGGCAAAAGAATTATGGAATTGTAGATAGTAAAGTTTCTAGAGTTCGACGTAATTGCAGAGATAGCTGCTCTCAAACTATTAAGGATAATAGTACGATGGGAATCACTATGTCTTTGTCTTTGCCTATACAAACAATTGTGGAATCTCCTATATCATAGACTAAACTCGTTAATGTTCAAGGTACTATTCTTGATATAGTTTATGATGAAATTTCTCAAACCTCTTAAGTGC
This sequence comes from Eucalyptus curtisii, assembly GCA_017140595.1. NCBI lineage: Eukaryota > Viridiplantae > Streptophyta > Magnoliopsida > Myrtales > Myrtaceae > Eucalyptus > Eucalyptus curtisii. The sequence continues at coordinate 23,833,906 of CM029500.1, read as the reverse complement.
AGAATGAATTGATTGTAACTTTACTGTGACATCCTGAAATTTCAATTTTGTTTTCAATTAAATAAATTGGCCCTTTCATCGACACGCCTATGGTGCTATTCTCTGAGCTGATCACTCCTGAGATAACTAGACTATCTAGGGAAGTCATCAAGGGATTTTAACGCAATAGACTTGAGAATTCGACCAGGAATCGACTACTCGACCGTGTTCATCTGCAGAGATCATTACGGCACAATAAAGATCGATTAGAGATCAGGGATAGGTTGATTCAATTGAGATGTGTGGCTAAACGTGGGTGATTCCACCAAATTGCAAAATTTTCGTCGATCGGCACTAGACTAATTTTTCTATCGTTTAGGTACCCTGTGTCCGTATTTGAAACATTGAGATTTTCACGACCACCGAGAGTCGCCAATGTGTCAAAAAGGTACATTGTGGCTCGAAGAAAATCGACCACGGATCAATTGCACCAAAAATTTCTAAAAATTACCCAGTAGGCTAGGTCACGCTAAAATCGTGCCAGATTGAAATTAACTGCGAATTTAAATCTGATTTTAGAAATTGAAAGTTTTGCTACGTCACGAGTCATTTTAGGAACGTTGACTCATCTTCCGAAGATTTTTCTGCAAACCGAGATTTTTTGCGAAAAGTCAAGATAGGTCATTTTCATCCGGAAAATTCAGGGGACCGTTTTTTATCGCGTTTTTGACATGCAAGTTGGTTCTATTGGCGAGGAAAAATGTCAATTTGAACATGGACACCTTAGTATAATTTTTTAGGGCCGAATTGCATTAATTCAAGAGGGAATGGAAGTGGAATTGAAGGAAATGTCTTCAAATTCGTAGCCCCCCATGCCCTCAACCTTTGGACCATCTCCAAGGCTTCCTAAGCAAGTTTGTTGGTCTGCTTTTGGCTTAGGAAGCCAGCCCATCCATGGTGGGGCCTCTTCAAGGAGACAAGAGGATAAAAAAGGAGCTTGAGGGACCCTCCAAGCTTTGTTGTCCCCCTCCTTCTTCCTCAGCCTTCCTCCCTTCTTCCTTGCTGCCTTGAGAGCTCAAGAAATCGTAGAAGCCTAGGGGGAATAGCCAGCAGCCGTCCGAGCAAGACGCACGCCTGTCGGACCGCCAGCACACCGTTGTCGCGTGCCCGAGCCCGTCGTTGCCTCTCTTACTCGCATGCTTGAGCCCGCGCGTCACCGCTGTCCTAGCTGCATCGTTCGCCCTTGGTCATTGTCCATTAGGTCGCCTGAACCATCGTGGAGGTCGTCGGAGCCCGTCACGTCGCTGTTCAGCCGCCGAAGTGACCCGCCTAGGCCGCTGCAACCTTTGCCGGTCCTGTCTTGCCCAACCAGCCACCCAGCCCTCTCCTTCGGCCCACCTTGCAGAATCGAAACCTAGCAAGGGTCTTGAAGCTTCGAGGCCCACTTTGGACCCTTTCCCGGCCTCAAAAGGTGCCTCCGCTTTAGAGTTTATGGCCCGTCTCCACCTCGCCGTCCTCATGAACTCATCGAAATTCAAAACCGGTGAGTTTACTCACTAATCTATGCTTAGGGAGTTAATTATGCTTAATGGTTGATTATTTTAAGTTAATTAGGGATTAGGTGATTAGTTAGAACGGATTAGCAATTTAGTTAATCGTTATTGCATGTTAGGTGGTCAAAGTAGCGTAATTAGAGACTAAATAAGCTGCAGTATTTATCTAGTGAGGTTCGGAATTTTTCCGAGCTCGTTTCAGTAGTTAATTAGGTTTTTCCAGCCTAAGTTGCGTTTATTGGTATTTATTAATTAATTTTGGTAATTATTTAATTAATTATTATTTTTTGGAAATTAGACCGGGATAGCCGGTGACCGGAATTTCATGCTGATTACATAGGTGTGATTGGTTTATTTAATTGAGTGCTGGTTTGTGCAAATTGAGTGTGAATTGTAATTTTGAGGGTATTTATCCCAAAATTTAATAATTTCGGTATCTAATTAGAAAATATCGAGCGACGGTTTACAAAGCCAAAAATGTGTTTATGAGCTATTGGAATTAATGGGATTTTCAAAGGGAAAATATTGTTTTTTGGCTAAGACCGACCGTGTACCCACACACGATTATTTTTATCGAGAATGATAAAAATGGTGAAATTCTCAGTTGGTGAGAACAATATACTATATCGGTTTGAGGGCTTTGATATGTCAGCTTAGTGTGAGCAGTATACTATTTATCAGCTTAGGGTGAGCATCAAAAGTATACTATATCTGCCTACGCGCTTCAATATATGAGCTTAGTGTGAGCAGTATACCTTAGCAGCTTCTGATGAGCATTGTCAGTATACTATATCAGCCTGAGGGCTTTGATATGTTAGCTTAGAGTGAGCAGTATATTTTATCAGCTTAGAGTGAGCTATATTATCTATCTTCAGCTTATGATGAGTAGTCCTTGATTTGATTGGACTTTATAGATAGTATTGAATGGATTGACCGAGAGATGGTCTTGATGACATGGAGTCAACTGGATCGATTGATCGATGACTTGATCTAATTTGATGACTTGATTTGAGTTGAATTGATTGGTTAAGTGGTTGAATTGTATTGATTTGCAGGAAGGAACGGAGGCAAAGGTAAGTCCTGTAACTTGTGCTTGTGCTTAAGCAGCCATTAGGGTGTATTTTCTTCCTAGTCGAGACTTAGGGGGTCAACTTGTTGAGACGTCGTCTACCCCGTTGTAGGATAACATTCATAGGTCCTTAGATGGCAGCTCCTCCCGAGCATTTTGGTCAGCCGAAGAAGGTCACCGAGCAAGTGTCTTATATTCTGCTTCATGGGAACCCAAGGGGATGGGTCTATGAACTCGTGAGGTCCGTGGTCTAGGTTGATGCGAGTCTACCTCATAAGGTACCCCATCAATACAAATCATGGTACCGTCGTGAGCGGAATGGATAGAGAGAAGGTCCTATACTGGAATCTGAGGTCCCTATGTCAGTGCTGGAGGTTGCTTTTGGAAAGGGTATGGCTGACTCTCTAGATGGTTCAGTGGTGGACTCGAGTCTGTCGGATCCAGAATCCCCGGAGTATTCAGTTGAAGACTCTAATGATTAGAGGATCTATAGCACTCTACCCCCCCCCCCTTTGTAGACCTTGTACATATTGGCTAGTATTGTATATGACTGGGTCTGATATGTATAAAAGTGTGATTTGGTTTTCAAAAATTGTGGTTCTACTTTCCTATCCCATCTTCGTGTTGTCTGGGATTAATTATTTGCTTCCGTATGTGCATTAAAATGAATGGGTCGGTGACGCGTCCTAGGATGTCGCTATTTAATTGACTACCGAGAAATGGGCACGCGCTTGGAGGATTGGGGCGTGACATTTACTCAGGAGATTTGTTAGGGAAAGACGATCAGTTATACCGTCAGACTATATAGTCTATCTGTGAGAGTATGACTGCAATATCTACTGCTTGGTTGATTTAGCGACTTATATAAATGTTGTTTCTTGTTCTCAATAAAGTATATGATTATATGCCATAAAAGACGATATGCAAACTATGAAATATTTTAGTGTTTGGAAACTTACTGATTTGCCTAAAGATCACAAGTTCATTAGTTGCAAATATGTGTACAAAACTAAAAGGATTTCAAAGAAAGATTGTGAAGTTTAAAGCTAAATTGGTAGCCAAAGTTTTCATTCTAAAGGAGGGGTGGACAGTGAAGAAATATATAAATATATATAATTTTTTTTTAGTATCTTTTAAAGATTCTTTCAAAGTGAACATAGCATTAATAACTCATTTTCTTTTGATATGGAGTTACGCCAAATAGATACTATCTTTTCAAATGGACACGTTGATAATAAAATCTATATAGTGCAACTGGAAGATTTTGCAGCAGATGATTCAAGTAAACTTGTATGTAGATTGAAAAGTCTTATTCATAGTTTTAAGCAAGGTTTCAAACAATATTATTAAAGTTTGATAGTGTTGTCATTTCATTCAGTTGGGAACAAATTAATTCAGTATATTTTTACTACAAGGTCAGTGGGAGGAAATTTATTTTTTCTCATACTCTTTGTACATTATATTTTGCTTACAAGTAGTGACCTTAAGGCATCTTTTGTCATTTGCACTGAGGTCCGTAAGGATTGTTCTCGCCATATATATTGGATTTATCTCAGAGGACATTTGCTGATTGTATTTTGGAAATATTCAATATACATCACTACAAGCTAGGAATTGCTCTTGTCATTAAGGGTGATAGACCGAATCCATTACACTGTCCTTATTTAGATATTGAGAAAATCTAGTTAAATGGCGCGTGCCTTGTATCAATGCACTTAAAAGTATAATGTATATACTCAAATTTGCACTAGACTAAATATTGCATTTACAACAAGACTTGTAGGCAGATACTAGTTAAAGTCAGGACACAATCATTGGGTTACTGCCAATAAGTTTTCTTGAGGTATATATATATATATATATATATATATATATATATATATATATATATATTGATTTACATACATGTTCAAGTCTTGCAGCTAGTAGGGTATTTAGATGTAAACTTGGCTAGCTGTTAGGATGACATGAGATCAATAACATAATACATATTTATGTTAGCAAGAAGTATAGTAAATAAAGTTCTATGTCATATTCTACTATGTAAGCAGAGTTTGTAATATTCTTTTAGGTTGTTACTTAGGCTATTAGACTCTAGAATCTCATTAAGGAGTTGACTGTATTTAATTTTATGGATTGACCCATATGGTTGTATTAAGACAAAAAATTTGTAGTATTATCTATTAACAATAGAGGTTTCAATGGGTCTAACTATATGGCAGTCAAATTTTTTACCATAAAGAAATGGTACAGAATTGTGACGTTATAATATAGCATATTTCCACATATGATATGGTTGCAGATCCACTAACTAAAGGACTTCGATCTTCTGTTCTTGAACGACGTGTCTTTAACATGGGCTTAAGAGTATCATGAGATACTATTATTTAATGGGAGCTATTTCGGTTTTACTCTAATAAAGTTATATATCTATGTTCGTTACATTTAGTAACGGTTTGATATGTATCAACTTTTGCATTCGATAAAATATTTTTGAATGTGTTGTCATTATGTTGAATACATATTGATAAAAGTCTCAATATATTGTATAAACCTTGAGTGAAGGCTAAGGGCATCCGGTTATTAGCCTTGTGTATATGTCTTGTTATACATAAAGAAATGTTAACTGTAAAGACAAGGCTTATGTGGGTTCATTGAAACTATAAAGACATTCTCTAGTGGCACAAGTTTTTTTGTGACGCTTAAGGTAAGAGAATGGTGACTGACAAATGGGATCTCTTTATGAGAGATGTTATCCATTTGCCACACTACTATATTGAATTCATATAAATAAAGTTGAAAACACTCGTGACCATGGAAAACTATGTGTGTATACATACAATTATCATCATGATTCAGTGTTTGAGACTTTATGCAATGGAATTAACTATTAAGAATTATCTCTAGACTAAGGTGCGCACATACAGTACAATTTCAATTAATATAGTCCAAGTGAGAGAATGTAAGTGTTTTCTAATGTGGACTACATTAATTGATATTTTAATTTACCGTTTTATGGGATTAGTCTAAGGTGAGATAGAAGGTTTCTTAATTAGTCTAATATGGGGCTGGCTAGTATGGGTCGAGTTGAGCCTAGCCCGTAATGAGATGGCTTGGTTGGAAACTCTATAAATAGTGCTCAAGTCTCTCTTCTAACCCTAATTCTCACAAGTATCCTCACAAAATGAGTGTTTACCTAGCGCAAAAGGGTGAGAGGGTCATTTTATTAAGCCAATGATATAGAGAGTAATAGAGGAGAAGTACTTATGCGTGGATCATCGCTTTTCTACTTCCGCATCAAGAACGATAGATTCCAAAACAAGTACGTTAATCTTTCTACTCGATTATATGTGCTCTTATTCTAGTTATGGAGATCATGGGATTGCACGTTTTGCATTTTACAAGAATATCTCCTAAAAACCTATAAATGCCATTGGAGCTGCCCCCCCCCCCCCTCTCTTCTTTCTATGTCTTCCTGTCTGTGAGAAGGTATTGTGAGAAGGTAACAAAAGTCTAGTAATATATAGAAGAAAGGAGGAGAGATGACACTGACAGTGGGTGACGGGATTCGGCTGAGGTCAACTCTCATTGAAAGCACAAGTACAATTGATGAGTGATGGCAAACCATTCTAGCACAAGTCATGACATGACAAGTCACCTTTATAAGTTTAACGACCTATAAATGCGGTTAAAGTCGACAACTCGTTCTGCTCGCTTTTTTTTTTTTTTTTTTTGTGGGTCCCACTTAAATGACCATCCACCTTAAAATGACGGTGTTCTGGTCAAAAGTAGATCACACAAAGTTTTTAAGGCAAACAGTTTTATTGTTTAATCTATTTTTTGTCTCAAAAATTGCTTTCAAATAAGTGGTATCAAATGTGATTACACCTCCATAAATATATATATATATATATATATTTATGCATCTCTTGATCATGGGTCCACTCAAAAGATATTATGCAGTCTCTCCTCATCATGCAAATCAAGCACATAAAATTGAAAACTTTCAACTACATGGTTGAAAAATAATTTATAAGTACTTGCCCGTCTGCTTCTTGCAATTTCAACCTTTTGTACTTTGTAACATGATTTATAACATATTTTTCTTCAAAATTTAAGTTCTCATATCCTCCTTCTTTAACAACCAATACTTGAAACAATTTATTAATTATGATCCCCGCATCATAGTGCAACTCAATTTTATTTTTGTTCTAGAGTCAATGCTCCTATGTGATGTAAAGTATCTAGCGTTTTGAGGAGCTGTAAAATGATTATGATTGAATACAACTTTTGTTATTTCCCACTTATGATTGAATACAACTTTTGTACTCTAACCATTGCTGGACAACTGCATCTTTTTCCTGGTCTTGACTTAACCAACTCCTTTTCGATCTTCTACCCTTGACGACTACAACAAAGTACTGCACTGCATTTTTCCTCATTGTCTTTTCTTTTATACGAGTTTAACATTCTAATGCCATATCCCGCTTCTTAAGCATAGTTGTTATAAAATGCATAAGGCTCATCATAAAAAATAAACTCCATACCTATGCAAGGTGAAATTTTCACGTTCTTTGGTATCGTGACGCTTTCTTGGATAGCATCTTCGGTTGCATTGTTCGTCTCATCTTCATCATCATTACTTTCATTAGCGAAGTTGTTGTCAAAATGAACTCCATCCATCTTAACAAGATTAAAAGAAAAAATTAAGAATTATTTGCCTAAAATATATAGATACAAACTAAAATTCGACAACAATGAATGCCCCTTATTTTCTTGCAATAAGAAAGGTAGAAATTAATAAACTTTCTCCACAATTATGACTTATTTAATTACAAAATCCTACAATAATCAGAAGTTCAAAGCATACAAGATAATTACACATTCTACACACAAAAAAAAAAAAAATTTGCATTCCTCCTTTTTGAGTTATTAAGGTTTTTTTATTATTTGGGAACAATATCCACATAATCTTTTTCTTTGACTAGAGAATAATATCTAATATTTTGAAAGTTGCAACGGAGTTTTTCATATATTTCTTATTATTTAAATAATATTGTAGGATTTGCTTCTTATTCGCTGAATATTACCACTTTAATTTGTTTCTCAATTTGAGCTTGCAAAAAATAATTATACAAATCTTGGAAAAGAAAAAAAAGAGTAAAAATGAAACCGGTTGAGGAAGTCCATAGTTTCCTAAAACATTTCTTTTGGCCCATGTTTGACCGTCACTCCATCATTTTACGGAGGAAAGCTTTACTCTTTTTCTTTTTCTTTTTTGCTTGCCTTTATAATGCCACTGATAGAAGAAAATATTCACCAATTGGCTAATGTGGCAGGATATATATATATATATATATATATATATTTTTACTCATGTCCACTTATAAAATAATGGGTGTCCTGTTAAAAATTGTATCTCAAGTTTGAGTCCGTTGATTAAATACAATCCAAAGTGAGTCTGACCAAATAAAAAAACACAACTGCCTCTTTGATTTTGTTTGAACTTATAAGAGAAAAGTGTACTATAAGTGTCATAACTTTCATACGGCATTTACTTGTGTGCCTAATTTTTTTTCGATCCCTTGAGTGTCTTAGCTTATGTACAACATTCACTTGATGCCATAACTTTTCTTCCGATCACTTGAAGGTTATATGATTTTTCAATTAATCACTTGAAGGCCACGGCTTTTTAAAAATGTTCACCATAAGTGCTATGCCACATCAAATTTCTAACACTTGGGTGAATATTTTTAAAAAGTTATAGTACTTAGTGATCAATTCAAAATTATAGCACTCAAATGATTTTTTTTTTTTTATAGAAGTTATAGTACTTAATTAGTTGAAAAATTATGGTATTCAAGTCAACATCGTGTCGTTGAGAACTTCACAAAATTGGACATTAATTATTGGAGTCCACAAGTTTATCTTCTTTTTGTTATCTTCACGCTCTACAACAACATTTAATGAATAGCCTCCTTTTTGGGGGGCTTGCGATTGAGTACACATAGGGGAGCTCGTTAGAAGCTCTTATGAACACAGGAAGAAAAAAACAAAAGAAAATAAAGAGAGTTTGAGCTGGCGGTCCATAGATCTCTTTTATTTTCTTCAATTGTCCAATCGGGAGGGACACTCTCTTTCTTTAAGGTACGTTGTGAGATTTGTGTTATAAACAGTGTGGGCTTTGAGGGTAATTCTAGGGCTGGAAAATCTAAAGTGTGTAAGAGATTGTAATCGTGTATATTCTTATTTAATAATGGATTATTGGCGGTTAATTCTCCATGTGGATGTAGGTTTTAAACATTCGGACCAAATCACGAAATTTTCTCATGTCATTTATAATTTATCGTTTTTATTTTCTCTGAAAATTTTGTGTACCAATATAATTACAAAGATCCGATCTGTTTTTATAATAATTGGTATCAGAGCTAAGGCTTTACAATTATGTTCAAAACAAAATTTGAAGTTGAGAAATTTAATAGAATGAACAACTTTGAATTGTCGAGCATCAAGATAGAGGCACCATTAATAACTTAAGGTATCACCAAGGCACTAGAGGGCAAGGATAAGTTGACTAAAACAATGAAAGATGTTGAAAAGGACGAGCTAATGGTGATGTCAATTAGTATAATTCTATTAAATCTATTTGATGAGATGTTAATAGAGGTGACTAAGGAGAAGGACGCCGCAGCGTTGTGGGCAAAACTTTAGGTTCTCTATGTAACGAAAAGTTTGAACAATTGATTATACATGCTAAAGAGAATTTTTCCATTCTGTTATGCTGTTTGTACATCCATCAAAGCCCACATAGATGAATTTAACAAACTCATGATGGAGTTTGGAGAATGTTGGGGAGATCCTAGACGATGAAAAACAAAGCATGATGTTGTTAGCATTTCTACTAAAGTCATGGGAGCACTTTACTGACTTACTCTTACAAGACTACATTACAATTACCTCTCTAGAGATAAAATCCATCCTGCTCCCTAATGAGTAGCGGAGAAAGTTGCGAGATGACGAGTTGACACGTGATGTAGCATGTGGATTAATGATGCAAGGTAGATATAAGCATCAAGGGTCTAGTAGCAAAGCTAAAAGTAGATTGAAATCGCAATATAGAAAATGCGATGGGTCACATGAAGTGTTCTGAGTGTCATGAAAAGGGGCATATAAGATTGTCCAAAGCCGAGAAATAAATGTGGCGGGTAAAATGCCACAAATAGTGTAGCCAACGTTGTTCAAGAGAGCACCAATGATGTCAAGGCTATCCTATGTGTGACTACTAGTTCATCATGAGACGAATGGTTGATAGCAAGCAATAGTAGATACAACGGATGGGTGATAGCAAGCAGTAGATATATACTCGTATATGTTCAATATAAATAGATTTGCAGTTTCTAGCTATAATGTTCCGTGTCATTTGTCCACTTATAGCCTTCCCCTAGCGAGCTTCACCCTTAATCCATGTTTTATGTGAAGTATGATAGAATTAGAAGGCCTCACAAGGTGACCTTCCACCACATGAATCTCATAGTTATGTATTATAGCGATTGTGAACAATTTCATCTGCTTGAAAGCCACTTCTTTTCCCTAACAAGTTCTTGGTCTGGCATTAAATGCTAAAAGCTTGTCCAACGGCTCTTGCCTAATTCCTTCTCTCTCTGAAATCCATCTTTGTGGTCTAAATTCGAAGCAATCCTCTCCTCATAATGATTTCAACCTTCCCATAGCATACAAATGAAAGATTATTTCCTCTCTCAAATAGAAAATTGAAGTCCGGTGATGTATAAAAGAGAATCGGCGACATGACACAGACAATGGACGAGAAGCAGGCGAACCATGGGCAGGCCTGATCCGGCCCATTCTATAGTTGTTTTTGGGTTGAAAGTAGTTTCTTCTTCTTTTTTGGGTCGCAAAACCCATTTTATAGTTCAAGCGGACAAAAATATATAATAAATATGCAAGCTACACGGGCTTGCCTCAAGCCCACTCAGATTGGGCCGGGTCCTATAGATATAGGCCCTTGTGGCCCGAGTTGGACATGGGTACGTTCATGGGCCGCCAGGTCATAATCAAGTCTGCTTCCTATGGAAATGAAATCTATGTATTGAGAAACAGACGAATAACCACATTGGACTCGTTCAAACGTGAGCAAAACCTATTCCCCAAGAATAGCATGGATTGGCATAGAACGTGCACTAACCATGACTTCAACAAACAAGAAATAAGAATGAGAAATGAGAAAGAAGAAACCCAAAAAAGTAGTCATGATTTTATTTGCCAGACAAGAATCGGAGACATGAAAAGGCTTCAGAGAATCGCCAAACTGTTCATTTTCTGGGTTTTGGTCTCACTCCACACTCGAGCACTCTCTACAGAAATTGGAGATGGAGGCCAAAAGCATGCTAAAGCCAAGAGGAGAAGCTATCCATTGCAAAGATTGTCATGGGCACGGTTTCTCTCCTTAGAGAATCCCATAAGATCTCGCAGATCAAGACCAAGACCATCATGAACAACAGCTCCAATTCTTCCCTCCAGATCTAGTGTAAATTATCAGACTTTGGCTAATGATAGATACCATCATTCTCATTGGCGACTGAAAGCTTTAATATCTTAAGCAAAGCATGAAAATTGTGAAAATAGCTTTAGAAGCAGGGACGCAAGGATTGTCGACGACCAGAATAAGGCGTGGTCGAAAGTGAAATACGCAAGAAGAGCTTTGGGACTAGCAAAGTGACAGTGGAGGAGACTGTGAAATCCGCAGTGGAAGTTGTGGGAAAAGTGGTGCACAAGATGGTGGAGAAGGTTAAAGAAAGCATGTCTCATGAAAAAGAAGGCGAAAAATTGAAGACCCACAACTTGGCCAACCCAAAATTGAGTCAAAAAATGCATAGCTTGAGCATGATGCTTGGTCGCGCCATAATTCTCTCTGCCGAAGCCCAATCCAAGTGACGTTACAATCCAAAAGAAAATATCTCGAAGCACTATAAGGCCCACTGTGACATCCCAAATTTGACTGACCTTCATTAGTATAATTAGATCATTAGGAATTTAGATTAATTAGATTGGGCCAGAAAGTGAACTTGATGGATCATGAGAATTGTGTGGGCTTGAGAAGTAAATGGGCCACACGATTTGGATTTGAAAAGCCGAGTGAGAGATTATAGGCTTGGACTTGGCTTGAAGTGGGCCAAGGTTCGGGACTATAAGATTTGTAAGTTTAGTGGGCCAGATCGTTTTAGGTTGAGCCCGTTGGGCCAAAGATGAATATTTAGGCCCGAGTAATTTTATTTTTGTAGATTATAGTTATGAAAACTTGATTAATGTTTATAATGCTAATATCAATTTCTAACTTTAACATTTTGTGATGAATTCTTTATAGACTAACATTGACTAGTCGATATGTTATATGTTATGACTTTGTATAATTGGGATTAAGTAGAAACAAAAGGCAATTAGATGAAAGTATTAGAAACTAACGAACTAACTAATGATATCGATTAACTGTTAATTAGCGACGATTGACAGATGGCGAAAATCTTCATGCATGAAAGCCACAACATCTTTCTCTCTCTCGATTCTCTCATCAACACCCACGGTTTTTCTCAATCCATAGAACCGAAGATGGCAACTCCAAGGAAGCATAATCATTAGCCAAATCTAATCATTACACTAACCTAGGACTAGCTCATAGCTTATTTCCCACATAAAAACCGAAAATTCCCTCTCTCTCTTCAAGAACCGAAAACTCACCTTCATCTTCCTCTTCTTTTTCTCTCGGTCTAGCGGTGAGCAAACCAGAAGAAAACCAGCAACCTTCTTCCTTTTGCATGCTGATTTTGAGTGTTGATCTTGAAGCATCTCTGTGTTGTTAAGTAGCTGAAGCAAGGTAAGGAAAGATCTAACTCTAAATTGAAAGTTATCCATTGTTTCATCAAGGGAGCTTGAGGATCTAACCAAACAGTGAAGGATATAGTTTGTAGTTGCTGTTTTGTGATTGATCTAAGCTTAGTGAGTGTTAGATTGAAGGTAGAAGCTATTGCATGTCACTCTTGAGTCTTGTATGTCTCGAAATTCTAGTGTGAGTATGCTGTTTTGTTGAGTGAAGTGATGAGATGGTTGCCGAGTGAGTTGTTTTGGTATAAATCGGGATGAGTGACTCGAGGATGCAACGACACTTCGAGCCGAGCTGTGGAATTGATCATTTGTTAAAGAAAGACATGCTGAAGTTGCTTTGAGTTGCTGTGAGTAAGCATTGAAGTATTGTAGAAGAGATTTGTGGATAGACAAGTTGTTTAGTTGAGTTAGAAGTGAGAAAAATTTGTGTATCTATTCTGTTCTAAGTGAAAACAGTTATGGAGTCTTCTGTTTGTGTTTAATTTTCTTTATGTATGTTAAAAGAGATAAGAAAGAAACCTTTCTACATGATAGAACGTCTATAAGATTGAGTTATACACGTAGCTATAACCATATGGATATTAAAATAGAGAAATAGAAGTGAATTTAGTAAAACTAGTAAACTGTTTTTGTAAGAATCAGATTGACCTATACGGATTACATGAATTTTCTGTATTTACCTAGTTAGAATTGGACTATGAATCCTTAATGAAAATTGTAGAAAATATCTTAAGGAATAACGTGTCAAAATTTGAGATTAAACGGATAAGATTTGACTAGTGAAACAATTTTCCTTGTAGGTAAAGAATCTGGACGTCGATACAGGGTACTAGTAGAGATTAGGACAACTGATACTCTTAATACAGTGAGAACTAGATTTAAGTTCCTTCACGAAAAATGTTAAGCTATGTCTTAAATATAACATACTAAAATTTGGTAGTATTCCGATAAGTATTGATATACCTTTTATGTTCGAAACCAAAACTGTTCATTTAGTTAGTATACTGTTGGACCCGAGAACACATAACTGATGTAGTGACTTATCTATTAGACTTGTATGATGAACATAGAACTTAATAAACCTTATAATAGATGTTAGTTGAGTATGAGTAAGTCTCATATGTAAATAGAGGTGTAAGTGCATATAGTATCATGCGTGTGCAATGAGTGCGGTGCATAGTGCTTAATTATGGGATGAATATCTGTTCGGCATGGTATGGGACATGTCGTAATGGGTTTTATCTTATAATTCGGACACGCACGTGTGTTAGGATCATGAGAGTTAGATGTATAGTTAGATACTTTGGAGTCTTTTTCTTTTGCATACGATAAATGCATTAATCAAAGGTGTGGTGGTGTGAAACGTGTGCTTAAGAGAGTGAATGAACCCATCGGTACAGAGATACCGGTGATGCCCCCGGAAGTTTGGGATGCCCATGATGAGTGGTCTTGGATGCCTCGGTAGAGAGATACCGAGATGCCTCGGAGTGAGATGCCCTTGTGTGAGATCAAGGATGCCTCGGTTGTCGATCGAGATGCCTCGGAGTGAGATGCCCCTTGCTGAGTGGTCTTGGGAGGACCTCGGTTGTGTGATACCGGGATGCCTCAGAGTGAGATGCCCACAAGTAGAGATGTTGTGGAAGTCCGGATAACGTACTTTCCGGAAGTGACTCGATCAGGCCGGTAGAGTCCCGGTTGTGACTGATTCGAAGGTGGATTTTATGCACACTAAATTTAATTATATTTGGCGAGTGAGTTCATCTATTATTGTTGCATTGCATCTTGACGTGAGATTGAGTTTGTGAAGGGTAAGTATAGAGATGGATGCATATAAGGTGATTTCTTACTTGATGTATTAGTATTGTTTATGCTTGTGATATACTCTCTTAGTGTCCTAAATTATTTGATGATTCCCTTGTAATCTTGATAGCTGTGGATTGTTTAAGTTAGAGTTTTATCATTCTTTACTGGGCAAGGTTGTTTGCTCATACCTTACATTTTCAGATTGATACCATGGATGTACCGCCAGTAGCTCGATACGGGGTGGTAGCACGCCTCAATGTTTCTTTTCATGACATGTATGATCCCGACATTGACATGACTTTTTCCAAGTATGAGGCTACTTTATGGATGGATGATGGTAGAGCTGACTTAATACCGATGAAGTTCGTCGCATGGTTCATCAACCATGAAGGGGAGATGTTCGGTCCTTTACCCTTTGGAGCAGGAGGACCTGGAGCGGGGATGGACGACGCCTAGACGTCTTTGATCTTGTAGAAGCTGACTGACTTTTGTTTTTTGTTAGATGCGAGCTAGTGTGGGAACTCATGGAGTAGACACCCTCACCCTCATATCCCTGGCTTTTGTTGCTCCTTACTTTTGTTTTGTATATGATGTAAATATATAGGCGAAGAACATGGAACGAGTCCAGGTCGATAATTTTGTATGCCTCGATGATGATAAAATGAAAGGAAGCCTTTTATGATCTTGTCTATGTGCATTGCAGGATAACCTTATAATATAAATTTAGGATTTTAAATAATCCATGTTATACATGCTAACCTTCAATGGTAAATATTATATGTTATTCAAAGGAGTGTACCAGATTAATAAGATGTCAATAATAATTATAATTCTGCTTGCGCTTAGTACGTGACGCCCTGGGACGTCACACCCACAACATGCCCGACCCAAAATTGAGCCAAAATCCGACGAAATTCGGCCCAAAATTCCCTAGATCATTATGCGCACAAAACCTTAAATCATTTCTATATATATCCTGATCATTGTTAAATCGAGCCTCGCAGCTCAAAATCGAAATAACCTCGAATATCACTTTGATTAGACAAACAAAGGGCACGAGAGGGACCTGGCCAGTATGTGCAAAGCCCTCTCTTTTTCCCTTTTATCTCTCTTCTTTCTTTCTTTTCTTGGTCATGCGTACCCTCTCAGTTACTCCTTTTCCCTTTCTAAAGAGCTAAATGTCCATTTGTTTTTTTAGAAATGATTGGGTGACAGCATTTAATCTACTGAAAATAAAAATTTATTCTGAATTAAATAACAAATAATTATAAATTGTTGTAGAGTCCACTCCTTCAAGAATTTGTGGTTCACAACAAAATATTATTCTCACATAGCTCAAAAATTGTTATGTTAGTAAAGTCCTTTTTTTTTTCCTTTTTTGTGAGCCCCACTCTTGGCAAATCAAAATATTACAGAAATAAGCCTGTATGTAGCCCAAATACCATTGGAGTTTTTCATCTAGAGGGTTTTTTCTTTTCCACGTCTTTAGAAGTTAGATGCTTCTTGGAGAAAGGAAGATCTAGCATTCTGGAGTAATCTGAGATACATAAATTCAGTTAATAGAATTGTTATATATTTTGGATTCAAATTTTGTGGAAAGATTCTACCCTTATCCATCTAAAGTCCAAGTAAAAGATATGCCATACCTTTGCTGGGACTGAATGTTTAGATATTCAAATGGTGTTAAGCCACTCTTGGCGACTAAAGAGATAGGATATCCTGGGAGATGCAAACTCTGTGGTGGCTGAAGACAATTTGAGATGCAGCATATTCCACCGTTGTTATATCTTCTGCATGAAGCTGCTGATGATTCTTAGGAAGATGCACTGGAGAATTGAAACTGCATGACAGCAATTATAAATACTTGTTCCAATGTACAAACAACCTCCTCATATTGTTGTGCGTGGATGCTGTTTTTCTGGATGCTGTATTAGTAAGCAAAATGACTTAGAGCGGTGGTGGTTGGTGAAACTCTTAGTGATAGATGTCGGTTGTACACTCTTTTCTAGAATCCGGTCTATAAAAAAGAAAAAAAGGACTTTGGGGGATTCACGGTTTTCCTTATAAAAGAAACAACCTCTTTTCTAGATTCGCTATTTTGGTTGGATGAGGTTTGTGGATTCCTTTTGGTTTTGGATTTTTTTCGTGGAACCTAAAAGGTTCATTACCTTTATGACATCCATGTCTTGTTCTCTGTCACTATTCTTATTATAAGGCTAGTTACTCTTAGGAAACACCTGCTTTTAACCCTTCAGTTCAAAAAGGTTTGGCCCTTCTCATTTTGATTTTTGGTTAAATACTGCTCCACTAAGGATATATAACTAAGTCTTCTGAGCATAATCACATATACATAGAATTGTTCCTCATTGCATTCCTCAGAATTGTTATGACTCGCAAAACGAAGAGTTGAGAAGTGGGGACTAGATAGTTGTTGATGAACCTGTGTTAGTACAATGAGAGAAATCATTGAAGCAAGCTGTAATTGATTATATATCTCATTACGCAGCCTTGCCATAAAGTGGCCTCTTTTCTCATAGTGTAAATTCTGGGTGTCCAACTCAGAAGAATTTGATTTTTGCAACAGTAATGCATTTAAATACTGATTGAGTAAGTTCTGTGATCTCTTTGACATGGAGCCCTTGATAAAGGTATCATAAAAGTGAATAGAAAGATTTGACTAAAGAGGAGATTGTGGTGGGTATCCTAAAAATTCTTAGGAGATGAATTGAGAGATACATGTGAAATACACTTGATATTGTTACAATGTCCAAGAGAGCTCTTTGTAAAGCAAACTTTTTTGCTCATTTTTGGGCTCAAAATTATATTTCGAAAGCTTATTTTTGACTAACACTGTTATAAATTTTGCGAGTAGACATCAAAGTGTGCCCCAAGCATATGCAAGCATATATTACAGTTACATGTGTCATCTCTATGGTGATTGATTTTTATCACAAATTTCTCCAACAAAGAAAGAAATGAAGGCTCATGTATGCTGCATGAATTGTTAAAGCTGTAACTTGTAGTGTATATATAAATAACAGTACACGATAGGAAATGTAAAAACAAGCGGTAGATAAATACTAGGATATGTTCTGCATACATAGATACACAGTTTCTAGCCATGACATTCCTTGTCATTTGTCCCCTTAAAGCCTTCGCCTAGCGAGCTTCACCTTTAATCCATGTTTCATGTGAAGTATGATAGAATTAGAAGGTCTTACGGGGTGATCTTCCACAACATGAACCTTGTAGTTATGTATTATAGTGGCCGCGACCATTTTTATCTGAGTGAAAGCCACATCTTTTCCCAAACAAGTTCTTGGTCCGGCATTAAATGCAACAAACTTGTAAGATGGCTGGTGCCTAATTCCTCCTCTCTCCGAAATCCACCTCTCTGGTCTAAATTCCAAACAATCCTCTCCCCATATTGATTTCATCCTCCCCATTGCATACATAACGACGATTATCTTCGTGCCGGGATCAACTTCGTGTCCACTAGGAAGGACATCAGGCTTTGCAGGGCACTTGTGTTGAAATGGAACTGGTGGATATAGCCTCAAAGATTCGCACACCGCGCCATGTAAATAAACCAGCTTGTGCACATGCTCACTAATATTGAAAACCCTAAGATTTTGTTCTTCCTTTGGGATTATAGATCTTATCTCCTCTCTGATTCTCATTTCAACAGATGGGTTCATGGAAAGAGCCCAGAAAAACCACGTGAGAGCTGAACCAGTAGTTTCTATCCCTGCGCTTAGGAAATTCAAAATCGTATCCCTGAGGAACTTGTCATTGCATTCTAAAGCGTTCAATGTCTCATTTTCCACCATATACAATGTCAATAAATCTGCACCATTTTCATCTCCCTTCACTCTGCTGGTTCCTTCTCTCGGTTCAACTCTCTTCATTGCTATGCAATTCCCTAGAATTTGGTCTCCATCTTCCCAAGCTCTTCTCAGTTTCTCCTCTAGTCCAATCCCCAACAACCTTTGCAGAGAACCGAACCACTCAGGGTACACGTGGCGATAGAAGAGCACCTCCTCGGCATCATCAAGTGCCTTGGAAATTGGGACTTCTGGGAATTCGACGGACAAGCTACCGGGGTCGAATCCCGTGACGAATCTGCAAGCAGAATCTAAGGCGAACCTCTGGAACAAATCTTGCAAATCCACCGTAACACCTCTCTGAGACAATTCGTCGAGTACCCTGAGCAAACCATTCTCCAGCTTGTCCCTAGTCGTCGTCAACAAGAACCGATGGAACCGTAGGTCTTTCATAAACACTTGAGCGACCCTTCTCTGCGTACTCCACAGATTGGAGTCGGAGTTGAAGATCCCGTCGCCCAAAACGTCGAACACCCTCTTGAACTCGGGCCCTTTCGGGAAGTTCCCAAAGTTGGCGCTCAAGATGTAGTGGACGTTGGCGGGATCAGCAGTGAACAGCATGTCCATGCCAAAAAACCAGTGGAACCGGAGGAAGAAGTTGCCACGGCTCCGCTCGAGAAAGCCAGTGGCCCATTCGTGGAAGTGGCTCAGGTTGAGCAAGAGCGCCGGTAGCATCCCCACGAGCGGCCAGTTCTTGGGGAGCCCATCGTCGCTTTTGCTGAGGAGACGAAGGACCGCAAAGCAAATCCCGGCCAAGAATATCTCCAAGAAACCTATCAACGCCATTGAAGCGTCCCCCTCTCTTCGTCTCTCTCTCTCGCTCTGTGACGATGTTCTGGAAGTCTAGTAATATATAGAAGAGAGGAGGAGAGATGACACCGACAGTGAGTGGTGGGGTTCCGCTGAGGTCGACTGGCATTGAAAGTGCAAGGACGATTGATGAGTGATGGGGTTCCGCTGAGACCGGCATTGAAAGTGCAAGGACGATTGATGGTGATGGGGTTCCGCTGAGACCGGCATTGAAAGTGCAAGGACGATTGATGGTGATGGGGTTCCGCTGAGACCGGCATTCCGCTGAGACCGGCATTGCAAGTGCAAGGACGATTGATGGTGATGGGGTTCCGCTGAGACCGGCATTGAAAGTGCTGAGTGATGGGGTTCCAGTGATGGGGTTCCGCTGAGACCGGCATTGAAAGTGCTGAGTGATGGGGTTCCAGTGATGGGGTTCAAGGACGATTGATGGTGATGGGGTTCCGCTGAGACCGGCATTGCACACCGGCATTGCAAGTGCAAGGACGATTGATGGTGATGGGGACGATTGATGGTGATGGGGTTCCGCTGAGACCGGCATTGCAAGTGCAAGGACGATTGATGGTGATGGGGTTCCGCTGAGACCGGCATTGAAAGTGCAAGGATGATTGATGAGTGATGGCAAACCGTAGCGGTCATCATACTAGTACCGGCCGTGACCCAACAACTTGTTGCTTTTCTCTTTATTTTTATTTTTTTGGGTCCCGCTTACATGACCATCCTTCATAAAAAATGACGGTCAGAAGTGGATCACAAAAAGTTTTCGAGGCAACTGGTTTTATTTTTTACTCTCAAAAATTGGAATTTTTCAACAACATGGTTGAAAAAATAATTGAAAAGTACTTGCACATCTCCTTCTTGCAATTTCAACCTTTTGTATTTTGCAACATGATTTCTAACATCTTTTTCTTCAAAATTTAAGTTCTCCTATTCTCCTTCTTCAACAACAACTTTTGTTATTTTCCACTTATGAGGCGCAACTAGATGTACTCTAACCATTGCTGGACAACCATAGCTTTTTCTCGGTCTTGACTTAACAAACTCCTATTCGAAGCCACATTTTTCCTTGTTGCCTTTCCTTTTTATGAGAGTTTAACACTCTAATGCCACATCCCGCTTCATTATGGGATTAGTGATTTCGTGACCCAATTGTGGGTAGTTGGCTTGGCTCATTGTCAGAAAGATTGATAAGGATGAAGCAGAAGAGACCCAATATTTGTATGATTCATAGATTTGTGAAAGTAGACTTAAAGTTGTGATTTTTTTTGCTTCTTTCCACCTCTCGCAAGCATCGCCTGCGAGTTATTTCTTTTGGTCTATGTCATTGGCTTGTGAGTTATCTCTCACATTTTCCATTGTGAATTTAATGATTTCCTTTTCTTTTGGTCGTATTTCTAGAGTTCTTGTACTGGATTTTCCTCTTTCTCAAACCTTGTTTTGCAAAGGAGCTTCAGGCCAGTCTTTATCAGGAATTCCAAACTTCTTCTGGGACTATAAGAAATCTCACTAATTTTTGACAAGTGTAAAAGAGCAAGACATGTTCCTTCAAGTTTACTATTTTGGGTTTGCAATTTTTGAATTTCTCGTTCAATCTTTGTCAAATTAAAACAATGAACAATATTCAAAAAAATATTTGATTAATGTTTTTAGTATAAATTAATTATATGCCCTTTTTTATAATTTATTTATTTTTGCATTTGTTGACATCTAAATTTTTGCCTAAAAATCATTTCCGAAAAATGGGAACTTGTTTTTCCACAAAAATATTTCATGTCAAATTCTTGCATATAGATTCTATGGGTGTTTAGTATAGTTTTTTATTTTATTTTAAATGGAAGATGTTTTTCCTAAAAAAGTTTAAAAAAAGATAAGAAAAAAAAAAAAAAGAAACAAAAAGTTGGAGCTGATGATCTGAATGTGACTAGCCAAGCCCCGAAGGTCATATTGTAATTAAAAAGGCAAGTTGAGGGACCAATTCGCAAATTTTGTAAAATTTCACCTGAACCCTAAATCATCATCTTGGTCACCAATTAAGTTGAAATTGAACTTGGGCCAGGTCGAATCAATCAAATCGGGCCAAAAGGACCAAATTTGCATTGAATTGGGTATTTTCGGATAAGAAAATGGCCAACTTAGAGGGACTTTCTTGCAAAATTGGGTGGGCACAATTGCGAAAGATGGTCGAGATCTTAAACTACTATACATTAGCTTGCTAATTGATCAAAAACCGCAGTCAAATTGATGGATTAAAGAACCCAAACCAGCTGCCAAATCTCAGTCCACAAGTTGGTCTCAATTCGAAGATGCTAAGTAAGCAACTTGGTGGCCCCACCAGATCCTCCTCGGCTACCCAACTAGTCTGATCTTTGCACATGATGGAAGACCATAATTAGTAGTGCAAGTGGACAAAACTTGGCCAGGGATAAGCTGCTAAAAGCGCGGGAAAATCGTAGCAAAATCTGCACACTCAACGGCTGCAAAATTTGAAAAATTTGACTAAGTCAGAAAGTGGGAGAACTAGCTCAGTTGGCAAGCTTGGTAGGAGGGCAAAAAGCCAATCAAGAGATTGCTTAATGTAGTGGATAAGATCTATGAGGCAAGCTCTTTTGAGGAATAAAAGGTAGGAAACAAGAGGTACTAGAGGGGGCACACTATCGTTCCCTAAAGACACCCTCAAAAGCATCTCTAGAAAAGCAAAACCCAGAAATTCCATACCGACCTTGGCAGAGAAAAGTGAAATTTTCACAAACTTGTGGCCAAAATTAGCCAAAACCTTCAACTAGAGAGTGAAAATTCACTCAAAGATCTTTTCAATCATAGGCTGTACGTCCCAAATGGAGATCAGGAAGGCCTCCTAAAGCGCCTCGAAACAATACCTTTCTGGCGGGCCAAGAAGTCTAAAATTTTTTCTTAGTGTTGAGCTCAGTTGGTCATGAGTAAGGGAAAGCGAGTGTTTTTTAGAAAAACCGTGACTTGTAGTCCGAACTAGAATACATATAGTTTTGCTCAATGTTACTTTGGCCAACAAAAGAGGTTCTGAAGTCTAATTTTGGAGGTCAATGAAAACCTTCGTTGTCATTTTTTTTTCTACAGATCTCATTTCCAGTTTGAAGGAGCCAACTTCCACGTGCCCCCCGAGGATAATTTCTTAGTTTCTTCGGCAAAAAACCACTTGAAAAGGAAACTAGGAAGCAAGGTAAGAGTCTTAGATGTATTTTTGGTCAATTTTGAATATGTTTTAACCATGGAAAACTAAGAGGAAAACCATCCCGGAAAACCGATTTCTAAGGCTGAAATTTTTCAAAGTGTTTGAAGTCTCTTCAAGAGCCATACATGTTTGACTTGTTTCTCCCCTTTACATGTGTTTTTTTATCTCCACGAGCTTGATAATGTTGTATGGGAGTACAAATGATGCTGATGTCAGCTTAATTTGATCTTTAAATCCCTATGTTAACTATGAGATCGTTTAAAACTTTGACCAAAAACCAAGCCTATCCACATTAATTCATGGCTGGTCAGTGTGGGCTTTACATGTGTGCTTCTTAAAGAGGTCATTTCGACGTGTTCGATTGATCATTCTCTGTGATGTTTGTTACATTTGAAAGTCCATGTTACCTACTTTCATTTGGATCAAGTAATGTTTCCCTTAGATCTCGTATGTAATGAGTGTCGGGGCTTGAATATGGGCGTGCAACCTATTTGCTTGACTTGGGTTCAAACCCAGATTTGTAAAATCAGCTCAAACCTGCATATTTGAGACCGATTTCAACTTAGTCCTCATGTGTTTTAGGTTATGATTTCTATCTCGGGGTGTGATAACAAGGCCATGTAATATTATTTGCCCGAGTTGTATCGGGTCTTTCTTTTCCGCATTACTTTCTGAAAAGGGCTAGAGATAACACCTAGAGGGGGGTGAATAGGTGTAAATAAAATTTTTGCAGGACTTAATGAAAGTAATTTGCTTTTAGAAGATGTTAGACATTAAGCGTATTTCAACTTTAAGCAAATAGACAATCAGTAAATAAAAGTAAGAAGTTCAGGGAAAACAGAATATGAACACAGGGTTTATAGTGGTCTGACTTAGGTAAAGCTTACGTCCACTCTCCTCGCTGACAGCCTATTGGCTAGATTCCACTAAGGATCAAAAGAGATGTTACAACTCATGATCTCGACTATCACAGTGATGAGTCTCTACCAAACTCTCACACAGTCTCACTAAGAGTTTTTCTCTTTTGTGTACAATGTTTCGCTTGATCAATGAAAAAGCGAGAGACTAGAAAGTTTCAGACTTTGGAATTCTCTTTCAAGCACTTCCACGAACAACTGAAGAGTCAATCCTTAAATACTCCTTCATGCCTTATTGACCGTTGGCACTTTCCAAATGAATTCTTCCAATCTACCCGTTGGACAGAATCAATTAAGGTGATCTCGAGTTGTTAGATGATTTGTATTGAAAGCGCGTCAATCTTGTTCACCCATACAAATCAGGATCTTGAGTTTCCATAAGTAGAACCTTCCAAGTTTGTTCGTCTTTCAAAGATCTTCATATCGGAGTAATTTCCAATAAGAATAATCAATCAAGTAAATGTGAAATCCAGCTATAAGATCTTCCAATAATCATACGAAATGAAACTTTGAAGATAATCTTGCATCTGGATAATAATCTTGCATTTGGATAAGTCTTCATGCTTCAGTCTGGAATTGTCAGTGATGATAGACTTTGAGACTAAAATCTGATGGTCTGTCGATCTTTAGACTTTGACGATAAAGTCTTGAAATCTTCAGGTATAGACTTTGGAAAGGTTTTGTCAACTTCAAAATAATAAAGGAGTTTTCTCTAACACTTTCAAGTCCTTTTAATTTCTTGGATGTTTATTTACCGCACCTCTTTTCAATAAATTGAATGTAAATTTCTTTTCTAAGTTATGATATTAAAAAAAAAAACCTATAAAAACATTTGCATGGACACTTAGTGGTTTCATAAAGATTCTAATTGGTAATCAAGATTGTGTGGCCATTTAGATAAATAACCTTCCAAGTTAGTGGTACCGTAAGGGCGCTAATAGAAACATTGACATAAACAAGTCCCCGTTCCTAGAAATCTCTGGTTGCGTAGGAACGAGACAACACTCCCGTGTCTTGATTGGTTTCTAGCCGACCCCAATAGAGTAGTGGCGACTCCTAGAAATACATAGGTTGTTAAGAACTAAAAAACAAAATCCAACGTCGCGCAAGGTATGGACTTAGGAGAGCCCGCGTCTAATCCAGGGCCGTTGGTCCGCCTTCTTAGGCAAATACCTCTAAACCTTCTTCCTTTTTCCCCCGGACGGAAAAAGAGAGGTTGTGACAACATTTATATATAAAAATATATATATATATTTAATATATAACGTGTTGGAATTCTCTATTTTTTCTAAAAATGACGTGTCGGCGTGTCGTGTTTTGTCATATCGCGCATCGTGTGTTTGTGTCGATGCTACATAGTTCATAAGAATTAAACTCCATACCTATGGAAGGTGCAATTTTCATGTTCTTTGGTACCATGACACTTTCATGAATAGCCACTTCGGTTGCATTGTTCATCTCGTCTTCATCACCACCATTATTTTCATTAGTGAAGTTGCTCTCAATAAAAACTCCATCCATCTGAATGAGATTAGCAAAAAAAAATTAAGAATTATATGTCGAAATAATATAAGTGCAAACCAAAATTCGACGACTAAGAATACCTCTTACTTTCTAGCAATAAGAAGAGTAGAAATTAATGAACCTTTCTCCACAATTATGACTTATTCAATTACAATATCCTACAATAATCGGAAGTTCAAAGCATACAAGATAATTACACATTCTCCCAAAAAAAGAAGATAATTACATTCATTTTTTTTAGTTTTTAAGTTTTTTTATTTGGAAACAATACCCACGTAATCTTTTTCTTTGGCTAGAGAATAATATCCACTTTTTTTCTTTTTGGTTAGTCCACTATTATAAAAGTTGCAACCAAGTTCTTCATATATTTTTTATCATTTGAATAGTATTATAAGATTTTTTTTTTATTGTGTGAATATTATTACTTTGATTTTTTTTCTCAATTTGAACTTGCAATAAAGAATTATACAAATCTCAAAAAGGAAAATTTGAGTAAAAATAAAACCGTTTGAGGAAGTCCATTGTTTCCTCAAAAATTTCTTGTGGTCCATATTTGACTATCACTCCATCATTTTATGGAGAACGGTCAACTAAGCTTTATTCTTTTTTTTTTCTTGGCTTGCCTTTCTAATGCTACAGACAGATGAAAATATTCACCGATTGGCTAATGTGGCGTGATTTTTTTTTTTTTTTTTTTTTTTTAATACCCGTGTCCACTAATCAATTAACACATGTCCTATCAAAAATTGTATCTCGAGTTTGAGTCCGTTGATTAAAGACGACCCAAAGTGAGCCTGACCAAATAAACAAAATTCAATTGCCTCATAATTTTTTTTTTTTGATTCCTTGAATGTCATAACTAATGCATTGCGCTCACTTGATGTCATTACTTTTTTTGTGACCACTTGAATGTTATATGACTTTTGAATTAATCACTTGAAGGCCACAACTTTTTAAAAACGTTCACCACGAGTGTTATGTCATGTCGGATTTTTGACACTTAGATGAACATTTTTTAAAAGTTATAGTACTTAGTGATCAATTCAAAATTGTAGCACTCAAATGAATGTTTTTTTAGAAGTTATGATAGTTAAGTGGTCGAAAAAAAGTTGTGGTATTCAAGTGAACATCGTGTCTTCAAGAACTTCACAAAATCGGGCATTAATTAATGGGACACACAAGCTTGCCTTCTTTTTGTTGAATTATCTACACGTTCTACAACAACATTAATGAAGAGGCTCCATTTTAGCATTGTATCAGTAGATTGAGTATACATAGGCCCCCTTTGGTTCGACTTGAGGGAAATGACTTTGAGAAAATGCAATTACCTTTAGCTAAAGGGATTTTCCGAAATGTTATTGTGTTTGGCAAATTGTAATTCTAATGTGCATTGGAAAATAGCTTTGACTTAAATGGTGTTTGGTAAAACTTACATTTGCAAAGAGCTTTTATTAAATTTGAAAAAATAATCAAAATTAATTCGGCAGAGCTCAGCCACCATCCAACTGCCAGTAGCCAAGTTTGGCCACCAAGCAGCCTCACCTGAGGTCGCGTGACCTCAGTTGATGCCGTGGGTCACACGACCCAGGCGGTTGTCAAGAGGTCAAGCGACCCAGGCAATGCCGCTTGAGATTGTGCGACATCAGGCAATGCCATGGGTCGTGCGACATCAGGCGATGCCATGGGTCATGCGACCCAAGCAGCGATCGCCCGGGATGCAGGATTGCCAGGCGGCAGTCGCCAGCGATGAGCGACCCCTCAGGTAGTGGTTGCCTTCTTATTATGTGAATATTATTATTTTGATTTGTTTCCTAATTTAAGCTTGCAATAAAGAATTATACAATTCTCAAAAACAAAAATAGAGTAAAAATGAAACCGTTCGAGGAAGTTTGCGGTTTCCTTAAAATTTGCTTGTGGCCCATATTTGATTGTCACTTTGTTATTTTACGAAGGATGGTCAGCTAAGCTTTATTCTTTTATTCTTTTTTTCTTTTTGGCTTGCCTTTCTAATGCTACCGATAGAAGAAAATATTCACCGATTGGCTAATGTCCACTTATCAATTAACACGTGTCTTGTTAAAAATTGTATCTTGAGTTTGAGTCTGTTGATTAAACACGATCCAAAGTGAGTCCGGCCAAATAAACAAAGTTTAACTGCCTTTTTTATTTTGTTTGAATTTGCAAGGGAAAAGGATACTATGAGAGCCATAATTTTCATACGCCTCTTACTTGAGTGCCATAATTTTTTTTTTTTCGATTCCTTGAGTGTCATAACTTATGTACTACGTTCACTTGATGCCATTACTTTTTTTTTTTTTTTTGTGGTCACTTGAAAGTTATATAACTTTTCAATTAATAATTTGAAGGCCACAACTTTTTAAAAACGTTTACCACAGGTGCTATGTCATGTCAGATTTCCGACACTTGGATGAACATTTTTAAAAAGTTATAGTACTCAGTGATCAATTCAAAAGTATAGAAAAAAATTATTTTTTAGAAGTTATGGTAGTTAAGTAGTCGAAAAAATGTTATGGTATTCAAGTGAACATCGTGTCGCCGAGAACTTCACAAAATTGGGCATTAATTAATGGGGCACACAAGCTTGTCTTCTTTTCGTTGAATTATCTTCACGCGCTGTAACAACATTAATGAAGAGACTCCACTTTAGCATTATATCAACACAAGGGAGGGGCTTGTGATTGAGTATACATAGGCCTCGTTTGGTTCGGCTTTAGGGAAATGACTTTGAGAAAATGCAAATACCTTTCGGTTAAAGAGATTTTCCGAAACGCTATCATGTTTAACAAATTGTAATTCCCAAGTGCATTGGAAAATAGCTTTGGCTTAAATGCTGTTTGGTAAAACTTACATTTGCAAAAGGCTTTTATTAAATTTATTTTAAAAAGAATCATAATTAGTTCGGTAGAGCTCAGTTGCCGACCAATTGCTGGTGGCCAGATCTGGCCACCGGCTAGCCTCGCCTAAGGTTGCGTGACCTGAGGCAATGCCTTGGGTCGCATGACCAAGGCAGTGGTCGCCTGAGGTCGAGCAACCCAAGCGGCACCGCCTAAGGTCACGCAGCATCAGGCGACACCATGGGTCATGCAACCCAAGCGGCGATCGCCTGGGATGCACAATCCCCAGGCGGTGGTCGTCGGGCACGAGTGACCCCTCAAGCAACGATCGCCATTCTTATCATGTGAATATTATTACTTTGATTTGTTTCTCAATTGAGCTTACAATAAAGAATTATACAAATCTCAAAAAAGAAAAAGAAAAATAGAGTAAAAATGAAACCATATGAGGAAGTCCATCATTTCCTCAAAAATTTCTTGTTGCCCCTATTTGACTGTCACTCCATCATTTTACTGAGGACGGTTAGCTAAGCTTTATTCTTTTTTTTTTTCTTGGCATGCCTTTCTATTGTTACTGACAGAATAAAATATTCACCGGTTGGCTAATGTGGTGTGAATGTTTTTTTAATACCCATGTCCACTTATCAATTAACACATGTCCTGTCAAAAATTAAATCTCAAGTTTGAGTCCATTGATTAAACATGATCGAAAGTGAGTTCAACCAAATAAACAAAATTCAATTGCCTGTTTGATTTTGTTGGAACCTTCAAGGGAAAAATATACTACAAGTGCCATAACCTTCATATGCTGTCGCTATCTCCTTTTCAGCGCCGAACGTATGCGCACCAGCGGAAGCTAATGGCTCGACTAGGTCTATTAGGCTTAGCCCGGGCTCTCCTAAGCCCACCAATTCATGACTTATGGTCCAAGTTTTTAACCTATAAGTTAATTTTAAAAATGAGTCGCCACTAATCATTTTGGGATGGGTTGATTAGAAACCCAAGCGAAATATTGGGAGAAATATTTCACTCCTACGGAACCAAAGAAACTAGGATCTAGGACTTGATTACACTAGTTAATCACTAATGCCCTTCCGATACCTAATCTTGTTTAAATACTAGGGCTTTTTGGATTTTCAAGGGATTTTCCATGCATTTGTGGAGGAAAAATATATTTTTGATCTTTTTCTATTTTCTTGAACATAAAAAGTTTTTTTTTTTGGATTTTTTTTGATCAGTTTTGAAAAATAAATTATTTTTGACTTTTTTTATTTTTTGGGAAAACGTGAACTATTTTGGATTTTTCTGATTTTTGAAAAATAAATTATTATTTATTATTTTTTGTTATTAAAATATTATTTTTCATTATAATAATATAACATTATATAAAAAAAACAACCCGGGTCGGATTCCCGGGTTGGGACTGACCCAGGTCACTGTAATGGCGGCCTGACTGGGCCTCTCTTGTGAGCCTTGTCCAGCAACCTTAAAAACAAACGAAAAGTATGAAGCTCGGCCCATAACCTGGAGAAATCATGTCCAAACCCTAAAACAAACCCATGATTTTATTTGAACCTAGCCTGAGGATCAAACCCTACCTAATTAGAGACTTGCGCCGACCCAGCTTGCAGCCATCGACTACTGCCCCTCTTTAAAATATTTAGCCAAAATTCAGGTTTCAACAGCTACCCTTGTTTGAAGGTTTGCTCGTAGAAGTTGCATTCAAAGAAGAACTGATACCTAAATTTGGTCCATGCATATGCAGTGGATTATATCTTATTTGGGACCAGGTGTCATATGCAAAAAAAGAACAATATAACATTATATATACTAAGACAGATAAGAAGATACTTGTAGTTACTTACCGGGAATAAGTGAGATACGGCGCGAACCTTAAATTTGGCAAGTATCAGGATATCATCTTACCTGATGATGTAAGGAAGTTGTTTTTCCAAGACCTGAACCTTTCTTCAGTCGCCTTGATGGGAAATTGCTTTTTCAAGACCCGAACCATTCTTAGGTCGCCTGTTAGAGCAATAAGTTGTTTACTCGACCTTTCTCGGGGTTGTACCGACCTTTCTCAGGGCATCCATTTGGTGGGTGCCTGATCTTTATCAAGAACACCGATTGATTGCCCAACCTTTCTCGGGGATGCGCCGACCTTTCTCAAGGCATTTGTTTGTTGGGTGCTTGATCTTTGTCAAGGACACTTGTAGATTACTCAACCTTTCTCGGGATTGCACCGACATTTCTTGGGACATCTATTTGTTAGGTGCCTGATCTTTATCAAGGACACCGATTGATTACCCGACCTTTCTTGAGGATGCACCAACCTTTATCAGGGCATCTGTTTGTTGGTTGCCTGATCTTTATCAAGGACATCGGTTGATTACCCAACCTTTCTCGAGGATGCGCCGACCTTTCTCAGGGCATCTATTTGTTGGGTGCTTGATCTTTGTCAAGGACACCGGTTAATTACTCGACCTTTCTCGGGGATGCGCCAACCTTTCTTAGGGAATTTGTTTGTTGGGTGCCTGACCTTTTTCAAGGACACCGATTGATTACCCGACCTTTCTCGGGGGATGCGCTGACCTTTCTCATGCCATCTTTTTGTTAGGTGCCTAATCTTTATCAAGGACACCGATTGATTACCCAACCTCTCGAGGATGCATCGACCTTTCTTAGGGCATCTATTTGTTGGATGCCTAATCTTTATGAAGGACACCGGTTGATTACCCGACCTTTCGCGGGGATGCGCCGACCTTTCTCAAGGCATATATTTTGAAGGATACTTGGACATTCGCAAGCATTGAAAGAGTACCTAGACATTCACAAGTACTAACATGGAGGATACTTGGACAATTACAGGCATTGAAGGAGTACCTGGTCATTCGCAGGCATCAAAAGAGTACTTGGATGATCACAAGTACGAACCCTGGAAGATACTTGGTCATTCATAGGGATCGAATAAGTACTTGGATAATCACAAGTACTAAACCTTGGAGAATACCTGGTCATTCGCAGGCATCAAAGGAGTACTCGGATGGTCACAAGTGCGAACCCTAGAGGATACTTGATCATTCGCAGGCATCGAAGGATTACTTGGATGATCACAAGTACTAAACCTTGGAGAATACCTGGTCATTCGCAAGCATCGAAGGAGTACTCAGATGATCACAAGTATGAACCCTGGAGGATACCTTATCATTCGTAGGCATCGAAAGAGTACCCAGACAATCACAAGTACTAAACCTTGGAGAATACCTGGTCATTCACAGGCATCAAAAAAGTACTTGGATGCTTGCCAGCCTTGAATACTCGGGAAGGTCTCTCACCTTTTGGTAAAGAGAATTTGGTCAATATCCAGGATGAACCTGGGATATCTGTGAAGGTCTTTCACCTTCGGGGGGAAGAATTTGTGATATTGAGGAGACACCTTCGTAAAAGCCTCCCATCTCCTTAACCATTTGTGAAGGTCTCCCACCTTTTGGTAAATGGAATATTGAGGACGTACCTGTGATATTCGTGAAGGTCTCTTAGCTCCTGGTATATGGAACATCGAGGACGTGCCTTGGATATTCATAAAGATCTCTCACCTCCTAGTAATTTGTGAAGGTCTCCCACCTACTAGTAAATGGAATATTGAGGACGTACCTCCGATATTCATGAAGGTTTCTCACCTCCTAGTATATGGAATATCGAGGATGCGTCTCGAATATTCGTGAAAGTCTCTCACATTTTGGTAATTAGTGAAGGTCTCCCACCTCCTAGTAGATGAAATATTGAGGACGTTCCTCTAATATTCGTGAAGGTCTCTCACCTCCTAGTAATTGGAATATCGAGGACGCGCCTCCGATATTCGTGAAGGTCTGTTCTAGTAATTTATGAAGGCCTCCCACCTCCTAGTAGATGAATTGAGGACGTTCCTCTGATATTCGTGAAATTCTCTCACCTCCTAATAATTGGAATATCAAGGACGCGCCTCGGATATTCGTGAAGGTTTCTCACCTTCTGGTAATTGGTGAAGGTCTCCCACCTCCTGGTATATGAAATATCGAGGATGCGCCTCGGATATTCGTGAATGTCTCTCACCTCCTAGTAGTTGGAATATCGAGAACGCGCCTAGGATATTTGTGAAGGTCTCTAACCTCCTAGTAATTGGAATATTGAGGACGTACCTATGATATTCGTGAATGTCTCTCACCTCTTGGTATATGGAACATCGAGGACACGCCTCGGATATTCGTGAAGGTTTTTCACCCCCCCCCCCGATAGTTGGAATATCGAGGACGCGCCTGAGATATTCGTGAAGGTCTCTCACCTCTTGGTAATTGGAATATCAAGGACATACCTGTGATATTCGTGAAGGTCTCTCACCTCCCGGTATATTGAACATCGAGGACGCGCCTCGAATATTCGTGAAGGTCTCTCACCTCCTAGTAATTTGTGAATGTCTCCCACCTCCTGATAAATGAAATATTGAGGACGCTCCTCTGATATTCATGAAGGTCTCTCACCTCCTAGTAATTGGAATATCGAGGATGAACCTGGGATATCCGTGAAGGTCTTTCACCTCCGAGGGGAAGAAGTTGTGATATTAAGGAGACACCTTCATAAAAGCCTCCCATCTCCTTGAACATCGAGGATGTTTCTCGGATATTCGTAAAGGTCTCTCACCTTCTGGTATTTTGGAATTCGTCATTTATATTCCTAAATCATTCATTCGAATCTCCCACCTCTTGGTAGATGAAACATCGAGGACACGCCTCAAATATTCGTGAATGTGTCTCACTTCCTAGTAGTTGGAATATTGAGGACGCGCTTGGGATATTCATGAAGGTCTCTCACCTCTTGGTAATTGGAATATCGAGGACACGCCTCGGATATTCATGAAGGTCTCTCACCTCCTAGTAGCTGGTGATGGTCTCCCACCTCCTAGTAACATAAATTTGAATGTAGCACGAGGCTTACCTAGATGGCCGCAGGTACTCAAAATGGCTGGAACACCTAGGTAGCCACAGGTATACAAAGTAGTGGAATACTTGGATAATCACAAGTATTTAATGAACGATCTGGGACCACTCAGCAAAGTCTAAGTGCCATGATGAAAAGAGAGCATACACGGGTAATCGCAGGCACACAAAATAGTGGCATACTTGAACAGCTAGTAGTATTCAACGATATAATTTTGAGGATAACTCGAACAGATCGAGTGTCACGGGAAGGGAGTACCTGAACGGTGTCAGGTACTCGAAGACAAATGGATACTTGAGCAATCACCAATATCCATATTCTAAGGACAACTTGGAGAGATCGAGTGTTAATAAGAGAGAGTACCTAAATAGTATTAGGTACTTGAAGATAATGGGATACCTGGACAACCGCAAGTATCTAAACTATGAAGACAACTCGAACAGATCGATTTTCGATAAGAAGGAGTACCCGGACAGTGATAGGTACCCAAAGATGATGAGATACTTAGATAGTCACAAGTATCCAAACTCTGAAGACAACTTGAACAAGTCAAGTGTCGATAAAAAGGAATACTTGGATGGTGGTAGGTACCTAAAGACAATGGGATACTTGGATAGTCACAAGCATCCAAACCCTGAAGACAACTCGAACAGGTCGAGTGTCAAAAAAAGAGAGTACCCGAATGGTGTCAGGTACCCAAAGACTATAGGATAGTTGGACAGTTACCAGCATCTAAACTCTGAAGACAACTCGAACAGATCGAGTGTCGATAAGAGAGAGTACCTGGACAGTGGTAGGTACCCAAAGACAATGGGATACTTGGACAGTCACAAGCATCCAAACTCTAAAGACAACTCGAACAGGTCAAGTGTCGATAAGAGAAAGTACCCGGATAGTGGCAGGTACTCAAAGACAATGGGATACTTGGACAATCGCAAGTATCCAAACTCAGAAGACAACTCGAATAGGTCGAGTGTCAATAAGAGAGGGTACTCAGACAGTGGCAGGTACTCAAAGACAAGATTTTTGAAATAAGGGTAGAGATATGCTTACTTGACTATATCTCTAATCTCTAAGAGTATGTCTGCTATTTACACAATATGCACACATGATTGTACATGCTATAAATTCATGAATTTAATGTGGTTCATGCATGACAATTTTGTCAGTTTAGCGTCATCTAAGTTCCACTGGGGAAAATTTTGAAAGACAATCTTCATTCAGAATGTAGACGTTTTAAACATGCCATATGAGGGACTTTCAGTCTGAAAGGACTTTTCACTCACTCTCATGGAGAAGGCTATTTTATCCTGACCATTGATGTAGGATTTATAAGGACCACACCATCTCACTGTCATCATGTCAATAAGGGTCCGAGTATTCTCGCAAGTGGCATGACTTTACCAATATGAGAGGACTTTGCCAAGACTGTGATGTAGTCTTGGTCAACGGCTTATCAAAGGAGACCATCAAGGTCAAGGCTTATGAACGAAATGCCGCACGATCATCTCTAGGTTTACAAGTCAAGAACCCTGCAAAAAGAGATAGAATAATCTTGTTCGTACTTCTTTGAGCAATGCTTAAACATATGAAATCATATGTTAATTGAAGTGCCCTAGTCTGAAGAGACTTTTACAGAAAGGATGCACCATAAGTTCAGTTCATATGTAAAAGGGAGAGTTGGTGATTGTCTTGGTATTGTCACCGGTCCTTCTCACAGCTGGGAATTATCTCCGTGGAGGCCACAGTAGCCGCTTTGTTTGGGAGTACCAATGGCTAAAATTCACTTTTTGTATGAGGGCATCGGCCTTGCTTTTACCAGACAAACTGCTTTTTCATGCTTTTAGTTCTTTTATTTCCAATTTTCTCATCTATGAGCATTGACCTTGCTTTTACCAGGCACACTGTTTTTTCATGCCTCTAGTTTTTATTTTTGTTGTTTGAGGAATTGGCCTAAGCAAGTTCAAGCAAAACACCGTTATTAGACTCTTGGGGTCTTCATCTTTAATCAGCACTCTGGATCATGTTGCTTCAATGGTTATAACTCTTGCTTTGCCTCAATGTGAGGGTGAAATTATAAACTCAATTGGGCTGTACAATAGATATAAGTGCATTGGGTAGAGAAAGAATCGCTTTTCGTCATTCTGGGGCACTTAAATTATCGTGAGTGTTTAATATGCAATAAAGACACCCGAAGATTAATGCAAGTGTGAGCAAGAAAAAATCTATCCCCTTTCTCACCTTGTGATGCCGCCTCGCCTTCGATACGCCCCAGTGTGGGATGGTTCTTAACAAGGGTATGAAAGAAACTTCACAAGTGTATATGGCTCAAAGGGGGTAAGTAATGGATAACATTTAGTGTTTAGGGTAGATAAATGAAATGCCCCTCATTACTCTGGTTATCGTACCATTCGCGAGAGAACCTTTTTACCCTGCAGACATGGAATTTTTTGCATTCATCTCACAAGTGTATGAATAGGGGATGGTGTGTAGGATATGGTTGGCCTTTCGTCATCTCAATGCACCTCATTTAGCATGTTCGATCGATCTCATTTTCTTGATTCAGCTGTCTATCTTGATGATCCTCAATGGAATCAGTGATCTAGACAAACAAAAACATTTTGCATAATCCATTTGAAAAGGCATGAGCATTTTAAAAATGAGGGATTTTGTACTCCTAAAACAAATAATTGATTTTACTCAAAAAAACTTTATTAACAACTTTAAAGGTATTTATTTAACAAAAATTGCATTTACAAATATGTTAAATTTTGAATATCAAATGGGTTATTCATAAATGAGTGTCCACGGACTGTCCTTATTCAAAAGGGAGATGACACATGAATGATCAATCGGGGTTGGGCATCTGATCATTGATTTGACGGGCATCTCTGCTTTTGCCCCTATAGAAGAGAAGATGCGAAAATGGATCAATTAGTAGGGCCAAAATCAAATGTGAATGGAGGCCTGAAGGGTTTCTGTTATCTGCTTTGGCGATGCTTGGGGGCGCCATTTTACTTAGGAGAGTTTATCAAGATTTGACATGCCTCTCGTTGATTTGCTATCCGTATCTTTGACAGTTAGGTGATCTTGTAACGGATTAGAGGGAACATGTTAGTCACGAACTCTCTCAAGAGTCAAACAACTAGGAGCGATACAACATTACCCTTTATTGGTTTACTAAAAATTGAATAGACCTGAAATACAAGAAGGACATGAAGTCCTACCTCTTTTGTTTCGTTAGGTCAACTACTCTCCCGTTTTTGCAGAGGCAAGAGAAGCAATATATATATATTAGTTTTTACACATGGCAACAGGTTGCCGCTTCCGAGGATCGAACCCCGGTCGCATCTGGACCACTTCATCCCTCATATCACTAGGCCAAGGCGCCAGTGGTGTCTATAGGGCACTTCATTTTTATATAATTGAACCGGTTCTGAGATGACACATCTTTTCATATCGAGTTATGGGTCACTCCTATATGCTTGCTCCGCCAATATTGATTTGCTCAAATTAACCCACTAAGTTTGTTTGTTGAATCGATGTTTCCTATCAATAAGGGGAAATATGTTAAAAGCGAATTTAGAGAGGGGGGCTTTGAAAACGATACCAAATTACCCTTCCTCAGAGTTTGTATTTGATAACTCCAAGGGATATTCGAATGTCGATGACAACCTTTTTGTCTTGACACAGTTCGACATCTCATTTGATTGGCCTTCTCATTCGTGGCCATGTATGCACGATTGCTGGTCGTTGATTCATCTCCAATGCCTTTCTTTTGTGGAATTTTTCTTTTGTCTTTGACCATATGAACATTAGCAGCATTGGGCAAAGTCATGTACCTCAGGCTTCCATGGAATCTGAGATGGACAATTAAAACCTCCAGTTTTCTGATGGCAATCACTTCTCGGGAGAGTATGCGTCTGGAACAAGAAGTGAGGTTTCCAAATTCTAAAGTCATTATATGGAATAGGGGGCTAGAGATCGCTTCGACTGTCTGGATTTTCTCCCTATTGATAGTAGCCAATTCAAAGGAAGAGAAAGAATTCCTTCCCTGTATTTCTGGGCTTGTTGAAGCTGAATATGCCATCAATGAAACTGCTATGTCTAGCCTCTTGGGGTGTACAAAGAAGATATTGCTCAAACTTGAGACGGAGTTGTGCAGGTGCGGAATGGAGTGCATAGAGCTCCAAGGACGGCTCGCAAAAATGGAAGGCTAAGAGCAACATGGAGGAGGCTACCTTGCCCTAAGCTACCATGGTATGCATGCTTCGAGTTTAACCATATACTTGTGCCTATTACATCCTATATTTCGTCTCTTGTAAATAGAATAGAGAGGACGTCATTTCCAAAATTATGTTCAGGGAATAAGACATACCATTTTTTAGACAGGATGATCTTTTTTGTTTGCCCCTGCTTTCTTGAAAGAGTATTTTCGAATTCGGCGAGTTCATATGATGTGCCAATTTCAAATGCCCCCTGTCACGCTAAGCCAAAGGGGATGATATTCTGAGACATGAAGTGAGTAAGTTAGAAAAATAAACAGGATTAAATTTAACACATTGTTTTGACAAAAACTTTTGGTAATGAAATATATTTTATTTTCAAAAGTATATATTTGGGGGTGGGGTGGGGGGGAGGAAGCATGAGAAAGCCCAGCCCTCAGTATTCTCCTTAGATGATATTTTCTTTTCATGGTTGGATAGCATCACCGGGCCAGTTTGGAATACCACCTCATGCTCTCAAAACAAAATATTTGAACTATACATTCTGAGTGAAATTAAATTACTAGGATAGAAAATGTAACGGTAACACACTAAACATGATAGAAAACATGAAAACAACCAAAACCCATAAAAACTCCTATGAAAGGGAGCATTTTGATAGTGTTGCTCTTGAAATTAAGTGCCTTTGAGTTCTTCGCCCCCAGTAGACTCGAAGTATTCGCATGAGAGGACCACTTCATTGAAGCTACGAAAGTGGAATCCATGCAACTAGAAGTGATGCTTGTGGGGTAATGCTTTTATGAATAGCTTCATCATTTCTTCTTCGGCTAGTTGAGGGTTAGTTTGCATCATGAAAGCCTCCCACCTTTCTGCATATGCTCAGAAATCCTCCATCGGTCTTCTTCTGATGCAAACCAAATCCTTGCAAGGCAATTCAGTTCCAATCTTGCTTTGGTATTGATGCAGGAATGCAGAAGACCGCTCATTCCAATCCATCATGAGGTAGATCCTTGCCATGAAGAACCATTGTAATGTGGGCCCTATGAGACTTTCTTGGAAGGCCTGAGTTATGAATGGCGTCTGATTTATGGTACCCCCGACTCGCCTAAGGTCGCCACAGGTACCTATCTCTATACCTAATGAACGCTAGTTACATCTCTTATTAGAAGCATCGCAATTCATAGGCATTTTTTTTTTTAAATGGTCCCGACGCAACTTATTAGCGGAAGCATAATTTAATATCGCCATCTCTCCCTCCAACAATCATGATACAATGCACACCAACTACACATCATATGAAAAGATGAAGCCGAGCCACTTTTATTTACGTATATTTTTCAAGATGGATTTCACGGGTCGGTACAACAAAAAGAAAAGTCAAGATTTTTCATCTAGACTTGGCCACAACCCAAAAGAGATCTCGACCCCTATGTCTATCTCATGTATGATCCTCCATCTACAAGTGTCGGCTATGTCCAAAAAGTGTCAGCTCTCCACTCCTCACGCGGGCCATCACATTCACCCCGGTGCATCGGGCGGTGACGGTGGCAACATCCCCCGCATCACTCCGTCACGGCGGATGTGGACCGACAAGAACTCTTGGACGACCGGGCCTCCAGCCAAGCCCACATCATACATCACCAGCACACAAAC
The DNA here is from genome assembly GCA_017140595.1 of Eucalyptus curtisii. Lineage (NCBI taxonomy): Eukaryota > Viridiplantae > Streptophyta > Magnoliopsida > Myrtales > Myrtaceae > Eucalyptus > Eucalyptus curtisii. The sequence goes on along the minus strand of CM029500.1, from coordinate 23,795,554 downwards.
CCGCACAAATGTCAGACCGGGGATGGTAACGCAGTCCATCTCCGAACACTCGACCTCCACGTCAGATGGAAGGCCATAAAAAGTACCACGCGTGATCGGAGAGAGCGGCATCTTTCTAATCTGAAATGTTGGTCCCCGAAGGGGTGAGTACAGCCACTCAGCAGGTAAAAGATCCAATAAACCATCAATGCATCACACAATACAATCATAACAATCATAGCATAGTACATGTCATTCATGCATCCAAGCATAACTTACCTTGCAGCCATGCATATGTCATCACACCATATGTACATACATCCTCATGTACTCATCATCATCATGTCACACATATACCATCATGCCATAGGTGATCATCATCATGTCACACATATATCATCATGCCATAGGTGATCATCATCATGTCACACATATATCATCATGCCATAGGTGATCATCATCATGTCACACACATATCATCATGCCATAGGTGCACATACAACCATGCACTCATCATCATCATGTCACACATCCATACGTATGTCATCACATCATATGTGCATGATTAAATTTCCACTTTTATCTTTAAATTTGATCACCACATCTCTCTTTCCCGGGACCAGTAATTGCATCCCACACTTTATCACTCGCACCCCAACCTGGCATCGCGAGAAACCTCTGGCACACACCACCGGACATCCGGCACCCCCACATTTCGGGCATCTCGCATCCCAACTGGCATCACGAGGCATTCCTCGGGCACAAACCTCCGAGGCTTCCGGCACCCAACCATTCCGGGCATCTTGAAACTCCCGAGGACATCCTAGCATGTATCACAATACAACCGGGCATCCGGCACCCCCCATCCCGGGCATCCTGACACTCCCAGGGCATTATCGGCCGCCTCTAACAGTTTCCTCATTCATCATAATGCATGTTCACCAATTTATGTCTCACAATCAGCATGGCACATGATGTAATGGCAACAAAGACTAATTCAGCATTTGATTCTATATGCAATGCCAATTATCATCACATGCTTAGCAATATTAAATCACCTCAATCAATATAATTAATAGGGCTCATCCAAAGCAGAATGATCACAATTTCCGGCATTGGAAATTCGTATAATCCATGCTTGCACAAATTTTAGAAAATATTTCCATTAAATGCCCAAATGGTCTTTAAAAATTATGAAATTTGAACATGTACTAGTCAAGACATAATGGCAGATACTTCATAAAGGACACTGCATCAAAAGACCCTCATAAAATTTGATATAGATCACGCATCACAGCATTTCTATTCTATCAATACAGCTTGCACAGTTTTTGAAATATTTTTGGTTAAATAGGTATATCAACTTCAAAAATTATGAAATTTTAATATGTCATAAGGAAGACATAAAGAAAGATACTTCGTGAAGAAAACTTTGCCAAAAGAGTTTCATATAAAATGATATGATCCACACATTGAAGCTGACCAAATCCGAATATACCAGGTTACACGGTTTTAAAAACAATTTCGATTAAATACTCTAATGACCTTCAAAAATTATGAAATTTAAATATGTGGTATTAAAGACCCTAAAGTATATTTTTCATGAAGACACCGAAGTCAGATTTGTCGTAGATAATTAATTATGGACCGTCGAAGCTCCTGTTCCTAGTACCGAACAGTCCAGGTTTAGCCGTCTCCAAAAATCACGATTTCACCTACTTATCTTCCATCTTTTATTCTGAATTTTGGATATGTTTTGCTTCAAGAGGTCTACTACAACTTTCATTAAGGGATCTAGGTGATATTCTCAAAGGATAATCACTTTATAGTTCACGAAGTCGCTGGAGTCCAGTACAACACTTCCAGATCTATTGTCTTCAAAAGAAAAATCGTTTCACCAGGCTACACTTGTTCTTTTTACCTCAAATTTGAGTATGTTAGTCTTCAGGATGTTCTCTTCAACTTTAGTGAAGAACTCGAAGTGAAATTCTCAGTAAAAAGTGACATGCAATACACAAAACCACCAATAGGTCAACAAAACAGCTTCAGATCTAACGTTTTCGTAGAAGAAGGGTTTCACCCCTCAAAACTCAACCATTTTATCTCAAATTTTAGTATGTAATACTTTAAGATGTTATCTACAACTTTCATGAAGAGGTCAAAGCCAGAATCCGACTCAAAACGCACATGCAAGCCTCTACAACATTCTGGGTCAGGCGGTCTACTCGAAAACAGAAGGCTATTTCAAAAACAACACACTCAAGCTTCGGTTTCTCACACCCTAAACGTCCGAGATTCACCACCATTCAAACACACATGCAAGATACAACATGCAAGAGCAGAATATAGATCCCAACTTGCCTCTAGACCGAGCTAACAGCGAGCACACGGCGGCAACGAGCGACGGACGCACGGCGGACGGCCACGAGCGACGGACGAGCGGGCTTCCTCCTTCGCGCGGCCTCTTCCTTTCTCTCTCGGTTTCCCTCTCCCTCTCGGTAGCTCTCTCTCTCTCTCTCTCTCTCTCACCTTGGACGAAGCCCTCTCTCTCCCTCTCTTTCTCGCTTAAACCGGCCACCATCCCCCTAATGTTCTTCCCTTCCATTATTAGCAATGATTGCTAATTGCATGACCTACACTTGGCAAGAAATTTTCATGCAAAGGAGTGGGCCTCTCTCTCTCATGGGCCGGGTCCTCCTTGGTCGACGGCAGCCCTTCGTGGGCTTCATGGGCCGGCCAACTTGGCCCATCTTAGGCCCATCCATCTTGGGCCTAAGACCCAAGTTTAGTTAGATCCAATTTTAACCCATTTTAAAAGCTAATTAAATCCATATTTAATTAAAGCACTAAATTGCAATTTAAGATATCTATATACTTGAAATTATAAATCCATGAGTTCCCTTTCATCATACATATGGCCAAAGATAAAACTTCCTTTCCAAAATTCATTCATTAAAGACTTGGCCATACATCTCATCGCATATCATGGATTAAAAGGCTACAAATTACAATATTGGTACTTCCATCACCTATCCATGGTCCATGGCATATTCAGGGATTTTTATGAAATTCTAGGATGCCACACGATTGCAGTGTCAACTCATTTCAGCTTGGAAATATTGCAAGTGGGTCACGGGACAAGTCGTACCGTTATAGTTGCGGAGATTAGGTACCCTCATTTCTCCGGGGGTCATAATCCTATGAAGGCAAGATGGTCCCGCCGAATCATGGTTAGGCAATTGGTTTTCCCATTGCATATTCATTGTGGTGGTGAATTCCGCTACTTTAGGAAAGATGGACTCTACCGAGATCATTTCATTACTTTCTTCCGGGTCGAAATTTCTAATCAAGAATGAGGCATTTACGTCATCCTCATGGTCGGGTAATAAATTTAGTGGCTCATTGGGAGATAAGTCATGAAGGACGAACGTTCCCTCTTTTAACAAGCTTTGGATCCTGTGCGTGGGTGGGAGGCAACCATTCGATGAATGGCTAACTTCATTTGTATAATATTGGTAGCTCTTGGGATTGTACCCCAGGAGATACTCGAAGTCTTGGTGTGGTGGCTCATTGGTTGTCAGATTTTCCCTACGTTCAATGGCAGGCATTAGCTCGAATTGCTTAGGCTTTCTTTTCTTGACTCTTGGTCCTAACCTTTTGAGCAAAGCCCTTTGTTTTGCCAACTTGACTTTGTCAAGGGGACTGGGAGATGGTGGAGCTTCACTTCCTAGGTTGATGGGGGTCGACATTATTTGGACCCTAGCTCTTGCGGTAAGCCTGGTAAGCTGCCCTGCCGTGCTTCGGTTCTGAATAGGTTTTGTGGTGTTGACTTCATCTGTAAGCTCCTTGTCTTTCCTAGTGGGAAGCTCCTTAGTAATAGGATACTGCTCGTTCATCCATTTATCATGCAAGGCTACATTAATATCTTCTTCTACGGGCTACAGGTCAAACTGGGCAATCGGGCTCCTCCTTGACACGGCATGTGTTTTTGAAAACATATTATCCTTTGTCTTTGCTATTATCGGCTCTTCATTAGGCGGGGCGATATCAGTGTCGATGTCAACATTATATTTTTGGTGGAAAGCCTTAGTTAGCTCCCCCCAAGTTTTAAGGAGGCTAATCCTCCTTATAATGTACCACCGCAAGGCAAGCCCAGTCAGGTTTGATTGGTACGATTGAATCATCCTTTGGACCAGATAGGCCTGCAAATAGGCCTCTGGGCCAGAGGTATTGGCATACCTTTCGCATTCAAGCACTTTGAGCTCTTTAGGGATCTTAACGCTGGCATAATTAGACAAATCAATGGGATATTGCCCCTACAGTTGCCTCAGCTTCTTCATGATCTTTACAAACTATCTATCCTATTGGTTATCCTCTAGCGAATTCGCATGTGTCACAAGTGTGTTTAAAGCAACTACGGGGTTGGGCTTGGCCTGAGTGGACTCCATTTGTCTCGAGAGTTGTCGAAGGACAATAGACAACTGTCCTACACTGTCTTCAATATTAGTAAGGCGATTTTGTACATCACTCTGATCAGGCACTATTGCTTGAGGCCATTCGCGAGCGACTGGTGGTTGGCGATTCATAATTACCTGGTACGTTGCGAAAACAATGAATGAGCTCGAGAGTAAATAAAGATTGACCCATGGCAATGGTCTAACTGTTTCATAGACAACATACTTTTGACATCTACACTTGGAATTAAAATAATAGAACGAAATATTAGACATTAAACAAAAGTCCCTAAACAATGGGACTAAAACTTTCAAAATATCAACACTAGGGGGCACATGACTGCTATTTTATATGCGACGGGGAGCCTTGGTCTTGCGAAGCCGTTTGCTTTTTTGGACTGGCTCTGAGATGTGTACCCAACTTATTCCCAAGTTCCTTTGCATATGCTTTGCTTGCTTGTGTGGATTGATTTTGCTGGTGAGGTTAGGAACCAATGGCCGCAATCTTGTCGAGATACGATGATTATGGATGTAGGACTCAAAGGCGTGATGGGCCTTTTCCTGCCCCTCAAGTCCTTCAGGTAACACGATTCTTTTGCGATGGCACTTGCTCCATGTTTCCTCGGTAATGGAAATCTCGAATGCGTAGTCACGGCTTTGGTGGGTGAAAAAGAGTGGAGAGATCTTCGTCTTGAAAGGTGGTAGGATCTCTTGAAGGGCTTTGTACTGTCATGTCACCCTATATGGGTAATAGGGAGTGGCGCTAGTGAGGCCGAGCAACGGGATTGGATTGCAACATTTGTAAGCAAAGCGAGCTCTCTTTTTGTTGAACCAACCGGCACACCATAGGAATGCCTCAGGATTAGGATCCCTTAGGGAATCTATCCAGTTAAAATAGCTTTGATTGGGAATGTATGGTCCTAGAACCACAAATCTCTGTAGTGGATTTTCAAAATCATTTATTTCAGACAACTGCATGAGGCATTGAAATTCGCTTAGGTGAGAAAAGAACCAGACCTGTAAAATTTTCAGGGAGGCCCGCATGATTTTTTCCGTGTTTTCTTTAAAACAATTAAGCGACAAGAATGTTTCGGCTAAAATTATGTTGACATAATTTTGCCCCCTTAAGACCTTATCAACTACCTATGCCATCGAGGGACTTATGACATCTTTTTTATGGGGGAAAATGATGAACCCGAAAAAGGCTAGGAGAAAAATTTCGCTGTTTTGGGTCATGGGTTGATTTTCAAAACAATCAGTCAAAACCGCTAGGGGGCAGGTGTTATGGTTGGTTTCAAGAATTTGTCTTATAATATGAACTTTAGTTCTTAAAAGTCACACTAACCCCCGCAGCGGGTCAATACCTATTGGTGGCCTTACAAGTTTACTCTCGAGAGGCATTCCAATGATGACTTTGTATTCTTCCAGAGTTGGGGTTAGCTCGAACCCACCAAACATAAAAGTAGATGTCCTAGGGCACAAAAAATGTGTTATTGCCTGTAGGACTTCGGGATGAACACGAATCTAGAACAACGATAGAAGATGACCAACTTTAGCTTTCACGCGCTCCTGGGCAAATTGGTCCAATTAACTCCTCCATCTAAAGAGCTCTACTTTGGGAGTGGAAATAAACTGAATATCGTCTCCTCCCATCGCATATAAACTGGGACTCGAAAAACCTACCTAAATTGCCATGGACCAATAAAAATGACTGAGTAAAAAGGTAAAGAAATCACTTTGCTATCAAAGAAAATGGCAAGCACGTAGACATGCGCATGATACATACAGCTCGATATCTAACTGAGAAGGTTTAGGGAAATTAAGAGGGTGTCTTCCCATCGTACTCTTGCGTTGGCATCATACCCTCTCAACCTCGACTCTACCTAAAGAAATTCGAGGAAAAGAAAGGCAACATTTACATCACAGTCTCGCGTTCAAGGCCGTATCTTTCTTAACACCATCCTAAATATCCTATGGCGGCCTAGGTCCGACGGCCGGGTTATGTGTGCCACATGTAGCAATTTATAATCACAAAACATTTTATTTTAACAAAAATTAAAATTAATCTCTAAGCTACTAAACTGCTTAAAAGAAAAGAAAACCCAAGTTTGTGAAGAGTTTAAACAAGATAAAAAATAAATAAATAAATAAACGGCCTAAGTCCAAAAAAAAGTCCCCAGCGGAGTCGCCAAGCTGTCGCAACCTCCTTTTCGGCGCCAACCGTATGCGCGCCAACGGAGGCTAATGGCTCGGCTAGGTCTATTAGGCTTAGCCCGGGCTCTCCCAAGCCCACCAATTCACGACTTATGGTCCAAATTTTTAACCTATAAGTTAATTTTAAAAATGAGTCACCACTAATCAATTTTGGGTGGGTTGATTAGAAACCCAAGCAAAATATTAGGATAAATATTTCACTCATGTGCACCTAGAGAAACTAGGATCGAGGACTTGATTACACTAGTTAATCACTAATGCCCTTCTGGTACCTAATCTTGTTTAAACCCTAAGGTTTTTTGGATTTTTAAGAGATTTTCCATGCATTTATGGAGGAAAAACATATTTTTGATCTTTTTCTATTTTCTTGAACATAAAAAGTTTTTTTTTTGGATTTTTTTGATCATTTTTGAAAATATAAATTATTTTTGGGAAAACATGAACTATTTTGGATTTTTCTGATTTTTGAAAAATAAATTATTATTTATTATTTTTCATTATAATAATATAATATTATATAAAAAAATGACCCAGGTTGGATTCCCAAGTTAGGATCGACCCGAGTCACCGAAACAGCGGCCCAACTAGGCCCCTCTAGTGAGCCCAGTCCAACAATAGAAAAAACAAAGGAAAAATACGAAGCCTTGCCCATAACCTGGAGAAATCATATCCAAACCCTAAAACAGACCCATAATTTTATTTGAACCCAGCCCGAGGATCAAACCCTACCCAATTAGAGACTTGCGCTCAACCCAACTTGCAGCCGTTGACTCGACCCTCGGTCGCGGCCAAGGACACGTTGAGCAGAGATGCCAAGGGGCCATTGTGGCAAGCAGCAAGCTCGACCTGTTCGGGCCGAGATGCGAGGGGCAGCGGCGGCAAGCAGCCAGCTATTTGGCTAGTCCGAGCCAAGATGCAATGGACAACGATGAGGGGGCGGCTGGCAGCGGGAACGACGACGTTCAACGACGTGAGGCTCAGCCGAGGTTGGTGAGCGGCTGGGTCATCATGGGACAGAGCGTCGACATCTATGGGAGTGGGTGACGACTAGAGGGACGTGAACGGGTAGCGTCATCGATGGCTGCACGGCGCTCTTTCCCCCTCAAATCTGGCCCTTATGACTATCTCTCTCTCTCTCGGGTCTCTAGATTTGCCCTCAGATCTCAACCCCTCTCTTCCTCCACGACCTCCTTCGATCTCCCCCCTCTCCAACTTGCTCACTCAGATCTCGACCTGCTCGCTCTTGGGCCTCCCCTGAAGTCTCTCAAGGGAGGCTTTCGGAGCTCGCATGCCTTTGATCTCTCCCGACGTGTGTTTTTTGGCCTTCCCCTAATGCCCTATTTATAGGCAAGGGGGGGGGGGTTAGTTGACAGAGGCTGGGCCGGCGGTCTTTGGTGCACCGACCGGCCTCCCTTCGTCGGTCGAACCGGTGTCAGCTCCTACCTCTTCCACGATGGCCTGCTTGGCATTGATGGCGTGTCCCCTTAGTCATCGGCCAATCCTATTCTGCTATAGTAGGGCACGCGTGGGTGGCAGAGGAAGGAGAAGGAAGAAGGAAGGGGGCCAGGCCTGGGAAAAGGCTAGGCCATAGGCCCTTGTGGGGGGAAAAAGGAAGGGTTGGGCGCTAGCGAGCTATCCCCTCTTTTCTTTTATTGTTATTATTTTTTAATTAAATTATCTGAAAAAAAGTGAAAAATAAATAAAACAGGAAAATAAAGCTTAGTGTATGCAAAAATAGAAATTAAGGCCTAAGTGATGCGAAAATCATTTTTGTTAGGGCCAAATCGGTCCCTAATTTTCTTATCCAATTTAATTTAAAATACCTAGCCAAAATTAGGTGTCAACATACGCCACGCACTTAAGTGTCGTAATTTTTTTTGATTCCTTGAGTGTCATAACTTATGTATTGCACTCACTTGATGTCATTACTTTTTTTTGTTTTAGATCACTCGAAGGTTATATAACTTTTGAATTAAACACTTGAAGGCTATGACTTTTTAAAAACGTTCACCACAAGTGCTATGTCATGTCAGATTTCCGACACTTGGATGAACATTTTTTAAAAATTATAGTACTTAGTGATCAATCCAAAATTACAGCACTCAAATGAATGTTTTTTAGAAGTTATTATAGTTAAGCGGTAGAAAAAAAGTTATGGTATTCAAGTGAACATCATGTCGTAACTTTCATACGTCACTCACTTGACTGTTATAATTTTTTTTTTTCGATTCCTTGAGTGTCATAACTTATGTACAGTGCTCACTTGATGCCATTACTTTTTTTTTTTTTTTTTTGCGATCACTTGAAGGTTATATAACTTTTGAATTAATCACTTGAAGGCCACGACTTTTTAAAAACGTTCAACCACAAGTGCTATGCCATGTCAGATTTCCAACACTTGGATGAATACTTTTTAAAAGTTATAGTACTTAGTGATCAATTCAAAATTATCACACGCAAATGAATGCTTTTAGAAGTTATGATAGTTAAGTGGTAGAAAAAAATTTATGGCATTGAAGTGAATATCGTGTCGTCAGGAACTTCACAAAATTGGGCATTAATTAATGGGACACACAAACTTGTCTTATTTTTGTTGAATTATCTACACGCTCTGCAACAACATTAATGAAGAGCGTCCATTTTAGCATTATATCAATACAAAGGAGGGGCCTGTGCTATCATAAAAGTGAATAGAAAGATTTGATTGAAGAGAAGATCGTGGGGGGCATCCTAAAAATTCTCAGGAGATGAATCGAGAGATATATGTGAAATACACTTGATAGTAATACAATGTTGGAGAGAGCTCTCTGGAAAGCAAACTCTTTCGCTCTTTTTTGGGTGCAAAATTATCTTTTGAAAGCTTATTTTTACTGATCCTGTTATAAATTTTGCAAGGAGACATTGTGTGCCCCAAGCATATGCAAGCATATATTACAGTTGCATGTTTCATCTCTATGGTGATTGATTTTTATCACAATTTCTCCAACAAAGAAAGAAATGAAGGCTCATGTATGCTCTGATATAGCTAGTATAAACACCTAGAGGGGGGTGAATAGGTGTAAAAACAATTTTGTCAATATACGAAAGCAATACTAGGCAAACAATAGAAAGAAGATCCTCTTAAAACAGATTATGATCAAAATAAACAGAGAGTAGGGAAGAGAAAAATTGAACACAGAATTTATAGTGGTTCGGCTTATTCCAAACCTACGTCCACTCTTTCGCACTGACAGTCCACCGACTGGATTTCACTATGAACAAAAGAGAAGTTACAGCAATGCTTTCTCTTGATTCCACAATGTAGATATTTTACCACACTTCCTCAAGGTATCTCAAAATATAGACTCTCTTTTGCGTACAAGATTCAGCTCAGTAAATGAATTGACTAAGAATAAGGAGCTTCAGACTTTGGAATTCTTCTATCGTGCACACACACGAACAACTGGAACGTCTTCCTTATATACTCCTTTATGCCATCATACCCGTTGGCACTTACCAAAGGAATTCTTCCAATCTTCCCGTTGGACAGAATCAATTAGAAAGATCATTCGAGCCATTAAAGGAACATGTCGATAGCCCATTAATCCTGCTCACCCATACAATCAGGATCTCGGTTTCCATAAGTAGAACCTTCCAAGTATGCTTCGCCAATCATCGGATCTTCAATCAATCTTGATTCGAATAAAAGAATCCGTAATGTCTTATCCAGCCAAGAGATCTTCGTTAGTCAATAAGATCAAATCCTTTACGAAACACATAGTTCTGGATAGACCTTCTTCGACAAACTACAAACTATCAATGAGAATAGACTTTGAGTCTTGAGTCTGGCAGTCCAAAGGTCTTTAGACTTTAAATAGTAGAGTCTGCAAATCTTCAGACTAGACTGATAGAAATGTTTTGTCAGCTTCAAAATACTCCAGAAAGATTTCTCCAACAATCTCCCCCTTTTTGATGGTGACAAAACTTTCCTGCAGATTTGAATATCTTTGACCTGCAAAACATTACTTAAGCAAATATGGATATCTCATAAAGATTAATGTAACACTAGAATCTGCAACCACAGAAAATAGGTTAGTGAGTGTAAAGCCATTATAAGATATCAACAGTACTTAATATAAGCAGTCAAATCCAAATCCCAAATTCAGTCCACAACCAGATAGACACACAAGTCAAACAAATCAAACATCAAAACAAACAAACTAAAAGATTACACAAGTCAAACAAATCAAACATCAAAACAAACAAACTAAAAGATTAAAGTTCAAAGTTTTCAAATCTTGCATCTCTCCCCCTTTTTGTCATCATAAAAAAGTTGAGAAAAAGTCAAGATTGCTTGGGAATACGAACAAGCTAGAAATCTCCCAATGACTCGGACGATGCCTTCAAGCTTTTTCAAATCTTCCTTCGTTGAGCTACCTCTTCACTTTTAGCATTGGCTTGAATCAAGAGTAAGAGCTTGGATCTCGATCATTCAAAGAAAGCGAAGAAGCTTGTCCAGCATTCTACAAGTTCTGAACTTCGTATCCCAGAGCATATATCTGACCCCGCATTTCCAAGAGAACATCAAGAATTCTGTGGAAGTCTGCTGAATTATCATTCTGCGTACTGGCTTCGACACGATTAGATGGAGTAAAAGCAGACGATGGTACATCAAAGCATAATCACGCAGATTTGGCGATGAAGCTTCATGTTCCTCCTCGGGAAATTGAGAGGCATAAATGTCCTCGGATCTCGCCGGAGAGCGGCCGACTCCTTCGGTAGCAGGATATGAGGACATTCCTCTTTTCTCATCATCTCCCCCGTTTCCAGGCCTTCGGGTGGAGAAGAGTGTTCTTCATGCTCTCCTTCCACCGGATTTCCTCTTTCTTCTTCTTCTTTTTTCAAGCCTTTCTTCCTCTCGCTTCTTTTTCTTCAGCTTCTCTCTCTTCCGATTCTTTTTCCTCCGCTTCTTTTTCTTTCGTTTCTTTTTCTTCTACTTCTCTTTCCTGTCGTTCCATTGCTTTTGGAACAGAACGACTCAGGTTCTTCAATGCCATAGCAGAAATGGTGATGTCATCCTCATCATCTTCATCCTCAATGATGAGAGCTCTTCTCTTTTTGGATGAAGTGACCATAGGCTCCTTTCCTTTTCTTTTTGCTGCCAAAGAGATTTGATGAGGTTTGGCAGGGGTTATCTCCTTGAATTTCTCCAAAGCCCCGTTGAGTTCTTTCGACGCATTTTGGACACCATTTTCAGTCCTACCACCATTTTATCACAAGGTCGAACACAAAGAAATTGTGGAGGCTGAATATTCAAATGTCCGAATAGCTTAGACACAAGACTCGGATAAGGAAGTCGACCCTTGTCCTTCACCACACGCTCTATACATGTGGAACAAAATAGTGTGAGGAAGAGAAAACCTTTTTCCAAAGCATTGATGGCGTACATCGCTTTGCTTCCGAGTTTGAGACATCGTCTTTGAAGTAGATTTCGGTCTCGAGGCAATTTATCACAATCTTGTGAAGCAGAATGTTAAATGCACGCATTCTTGAGTAGGAAATTCTTCCCTCTCGTTCTTCTCGTCCTTAACAAGTTCCAATGTAGCACGAGCAATAGAGACATTAATTGGTTGATATTTTCCTCTCTCAACCCCAATCACATCAGCTAGCATAACTACATCCACCACAAAGTCCTGATCTCGGACACTAAAAGAAATTTTATTCGCATCCAAGAAGAGGAACAGCTTCTTCAACGATTTCTTCTTCTTCGGGATGACCAGCACCCTGTGAACTAGTTGGAGAAGAATGACGCTGCTGAGAATGTTGTGGGCTCTGTTCGACCGGGTGACTCCTCTTCCTCGGTGAGATCAAAATGAGTAGGCCCCTCACTCATTTGCCGTGGTCCCCTGCTTGCAATCCTCGAAGACTTTCTTGAAGACGACATCTTTCTCAGTCTTGAAAGATTTCGAACTTGACTTTTCCCAAGAAAGATGATAACTTTTTTTAAGATTAAACAAGTGAAGAAGACGGGAGTGAAAGATCGATGCTTTTTAGGGTTTTTGAACGAAGAGGAACCGATCGTATATAGGTCGTCGAAGAGAGGTATACCAAGCGTCGTAAAGGAAAGTAAAAGATGCCCTTTTAAAAGAAAACGCCTTTTTCAAAAATAGATACCTGCCATTTTTAAAATATTTACTCCTTTTTGAAAAAGAAAAGATTGTATTTATCACGGAAATTGAAGATAGCAAAAATCAATTATAGATAGATGATCGTATCTTTCCGAGAATTAATAATTAGAGAAAATAAAATAACTTACGAGTCAAGAACCTTGTTTGTATGAGTCCGAAAGTCTCTAGACTTTAACTTCTTCAAGCTTCGGGATGTTGAGTCCGGAACGGATGATTTCAAATTGATTTTTCTCCAAAGGCTTTGTAAATATATCTGCCAGTTGGTTCTTTGAGTCAACAAACTGAATCAAAATCTCTCCATTTTGAACATGATCTCTAATGAAGTGATGTCGAATCTCTATATGCTTCGCTCTTGAGTGAAGGATTGGATTTTTGGTAAGATTGATTGCACCTTTGGTGTTGTCACGGTTAATCTCGGTGCATGAATCTTCAATTCCAAAGTCTCTTAGTTGTTGTTTTATCCATAGAATTTGTGAACAACAACTTCCGAGAGCTACATACTCGCCTTCCGTGTAGAAAGAGCTCTTCGTATTTTGTTTTCTTGAAAACCAAGACACGTCCTGTTTCCAAGTAGTTGACAAGTGCTCGAAGTGCTCTTTCTATCAACTCGCAACCAGCTAGATACGTATCGAGTATCCAAGAAGAGTAAAGTCTCCCTTTTTAGGATACCAAAGACCGATGCTTGAAGTTGAAGCAATATATTTGATAATACGCTTTGCAGCATTTAGATGAGATTCTTTAGGGTCTGCTTGAAATCTAGCACACATGCAAACACTAAACAAAATGTCAGGTCTAGAAGCAATAAGATAAAGAAGTGAACCAATGATACTCCTGTATTGCTTCTGGTCAACTTTCTTTCCTCCTTCATCTTTGTCTATTTTCAAAGAGCTTGACATTGGTATTTCAGTCTTTTTGCAATTTTCCAATCCAAACTTTTTGACAAGATCATTAGCATATTTTTCTTGATGAATAAAGGTCCCTTCCTTCAATTGTTTCACTTGAAGTCCAAGAAAGAAGGTTAGTTCACCCATCATGCTCATTTCAAATTCATTCGCATAGACTTAGAGAAATTCTTGCACAAACTTTCATTAGAATATCCAAAAATGATATCATCAACATATATTTGAACAAGCAGAAAACTTTTGCTTTCTCTTTTGATAAATAGAGTAGTGTCTACTTTACCTTTAACAAAGCCATTTTGAATTAAAAACTTACTCACTGTCGTACCAAGCTCGAGGTGCTTGCTTTAAACCATACAAGGCCTTTTTAAGTCCGAATCGAGTCTGCGGTTTCTTTGGGTCTTCAAACCAGGTGGTTGTTCCACATAGACTTCCTCATGGATAAATCCATTCGGAAAGCACTTTTGACGTCCATTTGGAATAACCTGAAATTCTTATAACAAGCAAAGCAAGTAATAATCGAATTGCTTCTAACCTTGCTACTGGTGCGTAAGTTTCGTCATAGTCTATCCCTTCTTCTTGCGTATATCCCTTTGCCACGAGTCTTGCTTTGTTTCTTATGACTTTTCCTTTCTCGTTCATCTTGTTCCGAAAACCCATTTAGCTCCAATAATAGATTTACCTTTTGGTTTAGGAGTCAATTCCCGAGACATCATTAATGCTGAATTGTCCGAGTTCTTCTTGCATAGCTTCAATCCAGCTTTCATCGATAAAGCTTCTTCTATGCTTTTGGGTTCTATTTCGAAATAAGAGCCACAAGCACTAGACTCTTCGCGCCTTTTGAATCTTGTGCGAATTCCTTCATTAATGTCGCCAATAATGAGATCTTTGGGATGATTTGGACTTATGCTTCCGATTCGAGTAATTTTTCAGGTTTATGATCACTTCCTTCATTTGAATCTTCGTAACTACTTGGTTCTTTGGTCTTTTAGAGTTTGAGCTACTTCTTTAGACTTTATAGAGTCTGAAGCAGGTTCGGATTCTTCAAGATGAGTCTCGAATCGATTCATTTTGCATAGAATCTTGGAATTTGACATTCATTGATTCCTCCACAGATTGAGTCTTCTTGTTATAGACTCGTATGCTTTGCTCGAGATAGAATATCCAAGGAAGATGCCTTCGTCGATTTTTCTTCAAACTTGCCAACTCGATCATTTGCATTTTTCAAAATAAAGCATTTACATCCAAACACATGAAAGTATGAAACAATGGGTTTCTTTCCTTTGAATAACTCATAGGGGGTTTTTTCCAGAATTGGTCTTAGAAAAACTCTATTAATGATATAACATGCTGTAGAAACTGCTTCAGCCCAAAAACGCGAGGAAATGTTGCTTTCAATTAAAAGAGTTCTAGCCATTTCTTGAAGCGACCTATTCTTTCTTTCCATAACTCCGTTTTGCTCGGAGTATATGGAGAGGAGAATAAATGCTGAAAACCAGATTCATCACAAAATTTTTGTAAAATCTTGATTTTCAAATTCACCTCCATGGTCTGTTCTTATACTTGAAAAAACATATCCTTTTTCATTTTGAACATTTTTAGCAAACTTTTCAAAGTAAAAGAATGTTTCAGACTTACTTGCCAGGAAATATACCCAGGTAAATCGTGAGTAATCATCCACAATTACTAGGCAATATTTCTTACCTCCAATGCTTTGTGTTCTGGTTGGTCCAAAGAGATCCATATGCAGAAGCTGCAGTACACGATTAGTTGAAACTTGATTTATTGGTTTAAAGGAATTTCTTACCTGCTTTCCCAATACGCATGGAGTGCATAGATCAGACTTTTGGTATGATAAATTGGGTAAACCACGAACAAGCTTCTTTGATGAAATTTTAGCTATCTGCTTCATATTGATGTGCCCAAGCTTTCTGTGCCATAAGTTCGCCGTCTTGAATTGAGATCAGACATTGCGTTTCATCTGGTTTCACATTCAAGAGGTAGATATTTCCATGTCTTCGACCCATAAATGACTAAGTAGAATCTTTATTGGTTCCTGAACATATTCCCTCTTGAAAGTTTATTTTGAAACCAGTATCACACAGTTGACTTATACTGAGCAGATTGTAGTTGAGTCCTTCTACTAAGGAAACATTGCTTATTGTGAGATTTCCAATCTTTGAGTTCCAAACCCCACAATTCTTCCTTTGTTTGTTTCCTCCAAATGAGACTTTTCCACCATTTATTTGAACGAGCTTTATGAAGCAATTTGAATCTCCTGTCATATGTCTTGAGCATCCACTATCCGAGATACCATTTTACCTTTTTCTTGATAGTGACTGCATTTAAAAAGGAGACTCAAGCTTTCTTTGGTACCCATATTTTCTTGGGTCCATTGGTGTTAGTATGATATGCAATTTTTGCCCATTCCTTTTTAACAGGTTTCCAAACCATAGAACATTCCTTTTCAAAATGATCTGTACTATTGCACTTTGAGCATCTGAGAGCATTTCGTCCTCTTTGGTTTTACAAAAACCTTTTCGAAATGATTTTTGTAAGCATTTCTTGTGAGTCTTTGCTTAATTCTTTCCTTCACTTTAGGAAAATCAATTAGAGGAATGGTTTCCCTTTGTCATTCCCGGACAGATTTATTGAAATAAGGTCTTTGTCTTTGAAAGAATTTTCTCAAGTTTCTCGAGATCCTATTGAAAATCTTTTTGAAATATTTGATATGTCTAATTTTAAAAATTCATTTTCTTTTAAAAGATTTTCTTCACTTTCTTTGAGAGTAGAAACATTCATGTTTGAACATTTCAACTTTTCTTTCAAAGCATTTTCTGTTGTTTTAGTGTAGAGTTTTCCTTTTTGAGTTCGGAAATTCTTTTAAGAGAAGTCTTAAGACTAGAACACAGCTCATCAATGTATTTAGAAACTTTAATAGGGATTTTAAAGTTACTTACCTCAAACTCACCGTCCGAGTCCGAGTCGTCTCGGAGTTTGAATCGAGTCCGATTGTGCCATCGGACAAATATTGGCATAATCATCATCACTTTCTTCACACTCGTATCACTCCAGGTTTCGCTTTAAGAGCCTTTCGATACTTTTCAACTTTTCCTTTCTTCTTCCTCGAAGAGGACAGTTGGGTCTACGATGTGTCCTTTTTTCTTACATTCAAAGCAAACTATATCTTTGTTTGATTCATCATCCTCACAGAGACTTAGTCTGTTGCTTTTGAAAACTTTGTTTCTTTGGATTGAATCTTCTTCCTTTTCGTTCAGCTTTACGAATCTTCTTATCATAAGTGCAAGCTCCTCATCATCCATATCGCCTTCGGAGAATCGTAACATCGAATCATCATTGGATTTTAATGCAATGGATTTCTTACCTTTAGGAAATTCGTCTTCATTGATTCGTTCCACTTCATAAGACTGAAGAGTTCCAACCAACTCATCGACAGATAGTGGCATGATTCTTTGTGTCTCTCTTATTGAGGTCTTTATGTGATTCCAATCCTTGGAGAGTCCACGCAATAGCTTGTTTACTTTCATGGGATCAGAAATTGGTTGACCTTGATTTTCAAGACCATTCACGATTTACGTAAAACGACTAAACATGTCAGTTATAGATTCTCCTGATTTCATTTTGAAGCCTTCGTATTGACCGAGGAGAATGTTGATTCTGGTCTCTTTCACTCGATCAGTTCCTTCATAGGTAATATGTAATCTATCCCAGACTTCTTTTGCTGTAATACAAGAAGATATTATGTTATATTCAGTAGGTGACAAGACACAATATAAAGAATAAATTGCTTTTGCATCAAGAGCTTGTCTCTTGATTATCTCTTCCTGAGTCATTTCACTAGACTCAATAGTATCTTTTCCTCTCTCTGAGATAGATGCAGCTTTAGGAGTGATTCCTTTTTCTACAACGTTCCATTCCGAGAGGATCCTTTGATCTTAAGAACGCTTTCATCTTGTTTTTCCAGATGTTGTAATCCTTTCCGTCAAAGTAAGGAGGTCTTGTATTGCTTTGTCCTTCCACCAGCCCCGAAGCTAACATACTAGCCATGGATCTTTAACTCAAGTAAAACACTTCAAACAAAATGAGTACACAGGCTCTGATACCAATTGATATAGCTAGTATAAACACCTAGAGGGGGGTGAATAGGTGTAAAAAAATTTTATCAATATACGAAAGCAATACTAGGCAAACAACAGAAAGAAGATCCTCTTAAAACAGATTATGATCAAAATAAGAGTAGGGAAGAGAAAAATTGAACACAGAATTTATAGTGGTTTGGCTCATTCCAAGCCTACGTCCACTCTTTCGCACCGACCAGTTCCGACTGGATTTCACTATGAACAAAAGAGAAGTTACAGCAATGCTTTCCCTTGATTCCACAAAGTGTAGATATTTTACCACACTTCCTCAAGGTATCTCAAAATATAGACTCTCTTTTGCGTACAAGATTCAGCTCGTAAATGAACCGACTAAGAATAAGGAGCTTCAGACTTTGGAATTCTTCTATCGTGCACACACACGAACAACTGGAACGTCTTCCTTATATACTCCTTTATGCCATCATACCCGTTGGCACTTACCAAAGGAATTCTTCCAATCTTCCCGTTGGACAGAATCAATTAGAAAGATCATTCGAGCCATTAAAGGAACATGTCGATAGCCCATCAATCCTGCTCGCCCATACAATCAGGATCTCGGTTTCCATAAGTAGAACCTTCCAAGTATGCTTCGCCAATCATCGGATCTTCAATCAATCTTGATTCGAATAAAAGAATCCGTAATGTCTTATCCAGCCAAGAGATCTTCGTTAGTCGATAAGATCAAATCCTTTGCGAAACACATAGTTCTGGATAGACCTTCTTCGACAAACTACAGACTGTCAATGAGAATAAACTTTGAGTCTTGAGTCTGGCAGTCCAAAGGTCTTTAGACTTTAAATAGTAGAGTCTGCAAATCTTCAGACTAGACTAATAGAAATGTTTTGTCAGCTTCAAAATACTCCAGAAAGATTTCTCCAACATGCTCCATGACTTGTAAAGCTGTAACTTGTAGTGTATGTATAAATAACAGTACACGATAGGAAATGTAAAAACAAGCGGTAGATAAATACTTGGATATGTTCAGCATACATAGATACACAGTTTCTAGCCACAACATTCCTTGTCATTTGTCCACTTAAAGCCTTCGCCTAGCGAACTTTGCCTTCAATCCATGTTTCACGTGAAGTATGATAGAATCAGAAGGTCTCGCAAGGTGATCTTCCACAACATGAACCTCGTAGTTATGTATTACAGTGGCCGTGACCATTTTTATTTGAGTGAAGCCACATCTTTTTCCAAACAAGTTCTTGGTCTGGCATTAAATGCAATGAACTTGTAAGACGGCTCGTGCCTAATTTCTCCTCTCTCTGAAATCCACCTCTTCGGTCTAAATTCCAAACAATCCTCTCCCCATATTGATTTCATCCTCCCCACTGCATACATAACAACGAGTATCTTCGTGCCGGGATCAACTTTGTGTCCACTAGGAAGGACGTCAGGTTTTGCAAGGCACTTTTGTAGAAATGAAACCGGTAGGTATAGCCTCAAAGATTCACAAATCGTGCCATGTAAATAAACCATCTTGTGCATATGCTCACTAATATTGAAAACCCTAAGATTTTGTTCTTCCTTCAGGATTGCAGATCTTAATTCCTCTCTAATTCTCATTTCAACAGAAGGATTCGTGGAAAGAGCTAAAAAAAATCACGTGAGAGTTGAACCGGTAGTTTCTATCCCTGCACTCATGAAATTCAAAATCGTGTCCCCAAGGAACTTGTCATTGCATTCTAAAGCGTCCATTGTCTCATTTTCCACCATGTACGATCTCAATAAATCTGCACCATCTTCATCTACCTCCACTTTGCCGGTTCCTTCTCTCAGTTCAACTCTCTTCATCGCTATGTAATTCCCTAGAATTTGATCTATATCTTCCCAAGCTCTTCTCAGTTTTTCCTCCACTCCAATCCCCAAGAACCTCTGCAGAGTACCGAACCATTCGGGGTACAAGTAGCGATAGAAAATCACCTCCTCGGCATCACCCAATGCCTTGGAAATTGGGACTTCTGGGAGTACGACGGACAAGCTGCCGGGATCGAACCCCGTGACGAATCTGCAAGCAGAATCAAAGGTGAACCTCTGGAACAAATCCTGTAAATCCACCGTAACACCTCTCTGAGACAATTGGTCGAGCACCCTGAGCAGACCATTCTCCGCCTTGTCCCTAGTCGTTGTCAACAAGAACCGATGGAACCGTTATAGTACTTAGTGATTAATTCAAAATTATAGCACTCGAATAAATTTTTTTTAGAAGTTATGGTAGTTAAGTGGTCGAAAAAATATTATGATATTCAAGTAAACATCACGTCGCCGAGAATGAATAATTTTTAAAGATAATTCTACAGGGAGACGTCGATTGTCCTTTTCTTAAGCACGTGCGTCATGTGTACTGTCTTACCCTTTCCGTTCCGAGGTTACCTATGCAATTTTACAATATCCCCTTGTTGGATAACTACCCCCTTTTTCAGACACAACGTCATTTTGTCTAACTTTTCACAGGTGTCGACGTTTTCTCTTGTTATAATAACAACGTAGCTTAAGAATTAAATTGCACATTTTGCAATAATTTAGGGATTCATGATAATTTTTTTCCTCATTTGATCAAATGAAATTACTGCATTACATATATTGGATTAATTACGGAATAAATTAAAATTTAAAAATGAAGTTGCTTGTTGGGACAAAATAAGTAACTGTTCATTACAATAACTTGATTATTTTTCAAGATAACTACACAAGTGGTTCTTAAACTTTGACTCGATATGTAATATAGTCTCTGAATTTTTAACTTGTTCATCGTCGTTTTCGAACTTCTGATAAATGTTCAATTTACTTTTTGAATTATTATATCTCTGTTAGCTGGGAAAGTGTTAGCTAACGAATATCTTTCACCAAAAAGGCAATTCTTTAGCTTTTTGTTATGTATACTAGGTTCTGCATCATTTCGGAAATGAAGCGACTAATTCTACTCTACAGGCAATAAAATAAAGGATAAATAGGAGATAAAATATGTGAGATAAAACGTAAATGTGCAATATAAAGAAAAAAAAATGTGTCTTTTTGGCTATTTATAGATAATTTTATAAGTAACCGCCTTTTAGCAGTTATTATCTTCAATTTCAAATCGCTTCTAGAGACTTCGGTACTGTGTTACTAACTACATCACATTATCCATAATATTGTCAACACCGAGCCTTTGAAACCATCTTCATCCTTATCTTTTTGCTTTCAAGCGGTTATTGATTCCGATCTCTCAATATCTTTGATAACCGGCTATTTTCTTACGAACTGGGCTTAATGGGCTTTCCTATTTGTATTAGGCTCAATGAGCCAATTTTGGTGCCAACCCGGCTTCAGTCTAGTGATTAAATTAAATATGTACCAAAAGCAGGAAGGTTGGCTAGAGTTTTACAAGAAATCTCTAGCAGGAGGCCTCAAGCTATAAAGATGGAAACGATGCGCCAATAAGACCACCAAAAGCCTTTGTGGCACTCGTGGTACACATAAGTCATGGGAGATCATCGGTCCGATGCTTTGGGCGAAACCAACTTTCAGGGTGTGACGGGCGGTGTGTATAGGGCCCGGGTACATATTCACTGCGGTCTCTTATCTGTACTCTATTACTCTTTATTTCAAAGAAACAATTCAAATCGATCTAAGAGTTCGGAAAAGGGATGTACAATGAAAGAATAAACCAAAAAAAAAAAAAAAAAAAAACTACGAAAAAGGGCCTGCTTACTCAGTCACTCATCTAACCATCTTCAAGAGAGAAATCCCTTAAATAAAAAGAGATTCAATCCCATTTTTTTTATTAGATTTATTTTTATTAATTATATTTAATATAATTAAAATTTATAAATGAAACTATATAAAAAAATAAAAAAGTGTAAGAAGTTTCTCTCCGGCAAGAATTTTTTTATATCGAATAAATTAAAAATTTAAAGAATTCATGGAGCACATTTGTACGTTCGGTGCCAATTTTCCTTTTTCTCTCCCTGGGCTTCTCCTTCCCGTGACTCGGTTCCGCTTGCCAAGGCAAAAAACGGGGCAAAAACACGAACAGGTTGCGAGCAGTCTTTCCCCGTCCGGTGGAAGCGTGAATCTCGGCCACGTCACGCTTGGTATCACTTTTCTTGAACGTCTCGCTTTCCCGCGATTCCATCGCTTTGCTCGCTGTTACCCCACCCCTCGTGTAGAGCTCCCGCAACCGTCATTCACTTCCTCCTTCGTTCTCCCCATAATTCAAGAAAATGCTGGTCGCCTGAAGCCGGGTTGTTTTCGGCATCGAACGAGACGAATTCTTCCAGTTTCGATAAGGGAAATTCGGAAGATGAGAGAAGATGGAGATGGGGCTCGTCGGGCTTCTGAGGGCGGCATGGGTTGCTGCGATCTTGCCTTTGCTGCTCGCCTCCTTGCCGTTGCCAGGGCTCGGCCGGCTTCACGAGGCCGTGATGGGGTTCGCCAGGAGGGGCAAGATCATGCAGTCCTCTTCGTGCGTGAGTAATATGGGAACGCTTCGTGCTGCTTCCTTCGGGTTTTCCTTCGTTTCCTTTTTGGGAAATGCATGTTTGGAATGCACGGTTTCGGGGGAGTTCAGTGAAAGTATTTGGTTTGAATTCTTGCCTTGCGTTGTGCTCGGAAGCTGTTTTCAGTCAGAGTTGGATTCATTCATCCTAGACTTAGTGTCCCGAGATAATCATTTTGCTGTAATAAGCGAGAGAGAGGGAGGAAGGGAGGCAGGGTAAAGAAAAAGTAGTCGGTATCAGTGGCTTCTGGTAAATGTCGCCGTTGGTAATTCCTTGAGTTTGCCCGAGTCGAGAAAATCATGTTTGCCGTAACAAGAGAGGGAGGGAGGGAGAGTAAAGAATATATAGTTAGTATCAGTGGCTTCTGGTATATGTGGCCATTGGTGCTTCCATGAGTTTGCCCGAGTTTTCATGTTGTTGGTTGTTTGATGGGTTTAGAAGGAAATTATGACATCATTTTTTTCTTTTTCGAGATCAGGAAAAGACAGAATGCGGTTTAATAAGGCATCAAGAAATAAGATGATTAACTTGAGGAGCTAGAGGATTTATGAACAGCAAGTAAATGGGTTTCATCTCGAGGATTTATTTCTAGTTTTTACGAGATAGACATTGCAAACTGATATTTTTTTGTCCGATTTATTAGATGCCACAGTGGAAAAGACCTAAAAACTTGAGTAATATTAAGGTTGGATGCAAATGGTCTATTAGTGGTTGCTTCTTCTCGTATTTTCCTTTTTCTTTGGCACCAATTCAAAACCTCCAGATTCATTTACTAGTATTGGTACTGTTTATGAAAGATGTCCTTTCACTAATGAGAGAACTTGGCTAACCTTCTGTTTCTTAGCTTTCGTGAGGCACTAGTACTATCTTGGGAAGATAGTGGTGAGAAGTGCATAGATCTCAATCAAACAGCTTAACTCTGAACTTTTTACAGCACACTGAAACAGAGATCAATGCAAATTCCTTTTTTTTTCCAGTTTTTATGACAAGATAATAGTGTCAACGAACTTTAATTTTAATTAAGCCTTTTATCTTTCTGGAATTCCATTACTATTTTTATTACAACACTAGCCCAATATGCTTTGGTTTGGTTATTATTTTTATCTTAGAGCTAAGGTTCTTTGTTCATGATGAATTGACATGCTGTCCGGCTTTACTGCTGATATGAACATTGCGTACATTAAACAATCATAATCTTTAATGACTTAAGGGAGTTCTTGCCTTAAGTTGTGTTGCCTTTCCAATGTAAGTTCATAAGAAATAGACATCAGATCTCATGTTCAATTTGCATGCTTTGTAGTCTGCAATTTTTCTTGTGGAACATGGAACTTTTCCCTATTTGTTGGAATGTATTAGGAAATCTTCTAGAATTTCTCCCTAATTATATTACGTGATAATATATTACGTAATTATATTACGTGATTATATTACGTGATATTATGTGATTTGATTTGATTTTGTTAGCTGTAAATTAGATATTGATAGAGCTTAGAGGCTACTTAGGATCTTTACCTAAATAGGTTTCTTACCTAATTTAGCTTCTTTGTTCATGTATTTATACTCATTGTAATCACTCTATGATAAATAAGAAAACAGATTATTTTCTTCATGGTATCAGAGCCCAAAGGTCCTTTATCTATTCACCTTGAGTAATTTTTTTTTCTTTGATCGTTCGATCACTATGTCGGACGAATCATCAACCACCTAGTCTAACCCCCCATCACTTCTCACAAAGACCACAGAACCTCATCCCATTCAGATAACTTCCATAAAGCTCAATGGTGATAATTTTTTTCGGTGGTCTCAATCCGTTCGAATGTATATACTGGGTAGAGGAAAAATTGGCTATATGACTGGAGATAACGCAGAACCAGCAACAGATGACCCCACCTGGGCTGTCTGGGATGCAGAGAATTCAACAATTATGACGTGGCTGACCAACTCCATGGAAGAAGATATTGGTGCAAATTATCTGGGCTATTATACCGCAAAGGAACTCTGGGATGCGGTGTGTGAGATGTATTCAGATTTGGGTAATCAATCTCAAATATACGAGTTAACCTTGAAGCTGGGGAAGATGCAACAAGGAGAGGAAATTGTCACGAAATACTTTCACTCTTTGAAACGTTTGTGGCAGGAGTTGGATGTATTCAATGATCATGAGTGGACGTGTATTGAAGATGGTAATCGATACAGGAAAATTGTAGAAGCACAACGTATTTATGCTTTCCTAGCAGGGCTTAGAGATGAGTTTGATGAGGTACGTGGCAGAATACTTGGGAAGCAGCCTCTTCCACCTATTGGAGAGGTCTTCTCAGAGGTTCGGAGAGAAGAAAGTAGATGGGGAATAATGCTGGGCAAGTCAGCTACCGGTGGAAAGGATGGATCATCGGAAGGTTCAGCATTGACTATATTCGAAGACAAGAAGGACCTTGTTCCTGTAACAATAGTCTCCAAGGCAAATGTAAGCAAGATCCCCATTAACTTGTGAAGATCAGATGGGAAAACCCGTTTTTGGTGTGATTTTTGCAACAAACCCTGTCATACACGGGAGACCTGTTGGAGGATTCATGGCCGTCCAGCTTCTACAACTAGTGAGGCAAGGAGACCAACTTCATTCGGCCGTGATAATAAGTCATCTCAGCATATGCCTCCTACAGCTAATGAGGCCACTACATTCCCTTTCAGCAAAGAACAACTGAACCATCTTCTGCAGCTACTTCAGGCTGGGTCCGTATCGGGTAATCCTACTGCTTCGATTGCCCACCAAGGTAGAAATCTAAATGCCCTCTCCTGTTGTTCACAATCTGTACCTTGGATCATTGATTCAGGGGCATCCGATCATATGACTAATATTCCATATTTGTTCAAATCCTATATTCCTTGTCTTGGCAACCAAGAAATTCGGATTGCCGATGGGAGTTTTTCATCTATTGCAGGCAAAGTTTCTGATTCTATTAAACTTCATAATGTATTGCATGTTCCTAAGTTAGCCTGCAGCCTCTTGTCTGTTAGTAGACTTTCTAAAGAGTCTAACCGTCGTGTTATCTTTTTTGCTTCCCATTGTGAGTTTCAGGATCAGATCTCGGGGAAGACGATTGGCAATGCTAGGATGAGGGATGGTCTCTACTATTTTGAAGAGCTTGTCTTTGATAAAAAAGCTCAGGCGTATGGAACTTTCGATTCTTCCCCTGTTCAAGAACAAATAATGTTTTGGCACCATAGATTAGGCCATCCTAGCTTTGGATATTTGAAACATTTATTTTCTCATTTGTTCAAAGATGTGGATGTTTCTTCACTACATTGTGACAATTGTCTTTTTTCTAAAAGTCATCGTACTCATTATAGTCCAAAACAGTATCGTGCATCATCCCCTTTTTACTTAATCTATAGTGATGTTTGGGGTCCTTCACCCATACCAACAAAAACCGGAAAACGATGGTTTGTTACCTTTATAGAAGATCATACCCGTTTATGTTGAACATACTTGATGAGCACCAAGTCTGAAGTTGAGTCATTGTTCAAAATTTTTTATCAAATGGTTATGACTCAATTTCGTACTACTATTAATATTCTTCGTACTAATAATGGTACTGAATATTATAACCAGTTTTTGGGGAGTTTTTTTGAAAGAAAAAGGCATCCTTCACTCGTCAACTTGCCGAACTCACCCCAACAGAATGGCATTGCGGAACGCAAAAATTGCCATCTCCTTGAAGTATCGCGTGCCCTCTGTTTTTCAATGCATATACCTAAATACTTATGGGGGGAAGCTGTGCTAACAGCATCTTATCTAATTAATAGGTTGCCTACTCGGGTATTAAACTACACTACTCCCTTAAATTGTTTCAAAAAAGTGTACCCCACAGCCCGTATTTTTTCTGATATTCCTCTAAGGGTGTTTGGTTGCACTACATTTGTCCATCTCCCAATTCAGAATCGATCCAAATTAGATCCTCGGGCTGAAAAGTGTGTGTTTATAGGGTATGCACCTAATCAAAGAGGTTACAAGTGTTACAATCCACATACTGGTAAAACTCATATTACTATGGATGTAACCTTTATCGAGTCACAACCGTTTTTTTCTAACAAATCTCTTCAGGGGGAGAATGGCGAATTTAGTGAAGAGATTAACTCTCCTGTCCTTCCTACTCCTTTGTTTGAATCTTTGAAAACACCTCTGCCGAATCTTGATGTGTCAAGGATAGGGGGAGAAAAATTTCAAGATCACAATGTGATCAACAAGCCCGAGCTTCAGGTTTATACTAGAAGAAAAACTCTTCAAAAGGTTGCAGATCATAACTTTGTCTTGGAGCCTCATCCGTCTGCAGCCCCAAGAGATGATCTCTTGCCTTCGTCATCAGGTGATCCTAGTAGTACTCAGTTTCCCACCATTCCTATCTTAAATTCTGATACTAATGCTTCTAATCTTGATATGCCTATAGCTCTTAGAAAAGGAGTTAGATCATGTACTCAGCATCCTATATCAAAACATGTGTCATTCCAAAAGTTGTCTCATCATCATAGAGCATTTGTGTCAAATCTGTCTCACATATCTATTCCTAGAAATATCCATGAAGCTTTGAAGGATCCAAAGTGGAAGATGGTAGTTGAGGATGAAATGCCTGCACTTAAGAAGAATGGCACATGGGAATTGGTTGATGCACCAGAAGGAAAGAAGATTGTTGGCTGTAAATGGGTATTTACTGTAAAATGTAAACCTGATGAGAGTGCTGAGAAATATAAAGTAAGGCTAGTGGTAAAGGCGTTCACTCAGACTTATGGAGTGTACTATTAGGAGACTTTTGCCCCAGTTGCCAAGATAAATTCTGTTCGAATTTTACTATCTT
Source organism: Eucalyptus curtisii (assembly GCA_017140595.1). Classification (NCBI taxonomy): domain Eukaryota; kingdom Viridiplantae; phylum Streptophyta; class Magnoliopsida; order Myrtales; family Myrtaceae; genus Eucalyptus; species Eucalyptus curtisii. The sequence goes on along the minus strand of CM029500.1, from coordinate 23,768,347 downwards.
TGGCTGCTGCATTTGATTGGCCCTTACATCAGTTAGACGTGAAGAATGCATTCTTGAATGGTGACTTGGAGGAGGAAGTGTTTATGAGTTTACCACTAGGTTTTGCAGAAACTGAAAGCAAAGTCTGCAAATTAAAAAAGTCGTTGTATGGACTTAAACAATCTCCAAGAGCATGGTTTGAACGGTTCGGGAAGGTGGTTAAAAGGTTTGGCTATCACCAAAGTCAATGAGATCACACTCTATTCTATAAACACTCAAAGGAAGGTAAGCGTGCAATTCTAATCATCTATGTTGATGATATAATATTGAATGATGATGACAAAGTTGAGTTGGAAAGCTTGCGAGGGAAGCTGGCTGAGGAGTTTGAGGTTAAGGATTTGGGTGTCTTGAAATATTTTCTTGGAATAGAATTTGCGAGATCCAAGAAGGGCATTTTTATAAACCAACGCAAATATGTTCTTGATCTGCTTAAAGAGACACGTCTATTAGGATGTAAAGTAGCAGAGACCCTCGTGGAACCAAATATGAAGCTTGAACTTGCCAAGGCTGAAGAAGTGATAGACCGAGAAAGGTATCAAAGGCTTGTTGGCCGACTTATTTACTTATCTCATACTCGACCTGATATATCGTTTGCTGTAAGAATGGTGAGCCAGTTCATGCACTCACCAGGGCCAAGGCAATTTGAAGCAGTATATAGAATTCTACGCTACTTGAAGGGAAGTCCTGGTAAGGGTCTAATGTTTGAAAAACATGGACATCTGGAAATTGAGGTGTTCACCGATGCAGATTGGGCTGGAAGCAATATGGATAGGAGATCTACTTCAGGCTACTGCACGTTTGTGGGTGGTAATTTAGTCACTTGGAAGAGTAAAAAGCAGAGTGTGGTGGCAAGAAGCAGTGCTAAAGCTGAATTTTGGTCAGTAGCACATGGTGTATGTGAAGTTATGTGGATTAAAGGTATCTTGGATGAACTATAGATCCCAAGTTCCATACCAATGAAAGTGTATTGCGACAATAAGGCAGCAATCGCAATTGCTCATAATCCCGTGTTACATGAACGGACAAAGCATGTGGAAGTTGATAAACACTTCAGCAAAGAAAAACTTGATAGTGGATTAATTTGTATGCCGTATATTTCAAGTGATGATCAGGCTGCTGACATTCTAACCAAGGGACTACATAAAAGGCAATTCGTTCGTCTAGTGAACAAGCTGTCTATGGAAGACATCTTCAAGCCAGCTTGAGGGGGAGTGTTGGAATGTATTAGGAAATCTTCTAGAATTTCTCCCTAATTATATTACGTGATATTATATTACGTAATTATATTGCGTGATTATATTACGTGATATTATGTGATTTGATTTGATTTTGTTAGCTGTAAATTAGATATTGATAGAGATTAGAGGCTACTTAGGATCTTTACCTAACTAGGTTTTTTACCTAATTTAGCTTCTCTGTTCATATATTTTTACTCATTGTAATCACTCTATGATAAATAAGAAAACAGATTCTTTTCTTCACTATTGAGTGTTAAATTTTTGATTTTGTGTGTTAAGTGCAGAAGTTTACTGTCCCTCAAAGGTTCTTCACTCATTTTTACGCACTAGCTGTCCTATGGACAGGGCTTCTGCTTGCTGCAACATGGCTAAAGGCATATGAAATGGCACCTATTGCCTCAGAGCCCTTTCTTTTTTCCTCTATTACCAGCCACTTGAGAGGTGTCTCGCATCTTTTTACACTGCATAGATCTTGTTCAACTCCACTAAAGCATAGATACATGGTTCGGAAGTCTGTGTTTCTGCTTCTGTTAATGGAAATTCTGTTGGGGTTTAATGAATCATGTATATGTAAAATTAACAAAAAGAACGCAGTAGGAAACAAGAAGATATATTTTACATGATTCTCCGAAGGCGTTGTTCGTGCGTTTTAATCAAAAATCTGAATGTAAAAGGGAGTTACACGAATTACCTCTCGAAGCGCGCTTTACACGAATTGGTTCGGACGTTCTACGATTCGAGCCCCACAAATGTCGACCTCTAGTTCAGACACACCAACAACGAACGTCGAACGGAAGAGAGAACTTTCGGATATTCACCACTTCGATCGTGCTAGCAATCACGTGGAAACAATCCGTCGAATTCTTGATGTATAATAGTCACGGCCCGAATGAGAGAAACCTCTTCTTTCTTGCGTCTCGAAGACAACACAAGAAAGAACACGCACACACTTTCTCTATGTTCAGCAACGAGCCCTCTTTCTCACGACACAATTTTCTTTGCGGACTTTCTTTTTGTTTAATCACAAATCAGCAACGGTTGCCGATCGTGGGATCAGCAACCGTTGCTGATCCTCGTTCTCATGCACAATCGAGCACAATCGTGCATGAACGAAACGGTCAGCAACCGCTGACCGTTTACCGCTGACCATCATGCACGAACAAAATACGTGTATGATGGTCAACGGTTGCTGACCATCATGCACGAATTCGTGCGTGCATGTGCACGTATTCGTGTGAAATGGTCAGCAAAAATTGCTGACCATTTCCACTTTAATCAATCAATTAATTAATTAAATAAATATATAATTAATTAATTAATCAATTCCCTTAAAAATAAAAAGAGCATAATCTTTATATGTGCATTTGGAATACATTAACATGTATCCACTTTGGGCATGCGTGTGCATCATATGCAAGTAGGCTTGTGACTATAATACAAATTAAATTAAATCTTATTTAATTTAATTTCAAATCGACTCAATTCAATTGTAGTAATTGCAAACACATTTGCAATAATATTTCTCTCTTGTTCCACGTAATCCTAATTGTTTATGGTGTGTGACATCCCTAGGTTCATCACTAAACTGGTAGTAAGACTTATACTAACACATTAGTACTCCCAAAAGAATTAATTGTCTCGATTAATCTTTGGGTCCCATAAGCCATGATTGACATCTAGCAATATGTCATGGCTACCCAGATAGTGTGAATGCTTTAAGAACATAATGAACCTGTCAGCTTTGACTACAGTGTAATTCAATCCCTCTGTCTTACTATGTCCCGATCAAACAAAGACCATGGAATATTTGTCAAGTCATTAATTCGATCATATGCACAAATCTAATTGACATGCATTTTATTCGAGACATAAACAATTTATTCTCGGTCACAACCCCGGCCGATGATTTCAATGCAGTGTCACAATTAGATCGCATAGGACATCATTATCATACCTTGCATATAACAAGGAGACAGATTCCATATTGCGTACATGTGTAACTTCGTATATGAACAAACTATGACCATCAGGTATAAAGACAGATCAACGACCCGACATTATGTGCACCCGCGAACCATAGTTGTTCAACATACAAGTTAACATTATGCCTCAGGTCTAAGGATTATTTACACAAGACCAAAGCATGAACAATAAGACATTGACCACGTTAAAAGCTTCCATGTCGCTAATCGTTCCGTATTGTCACATTCATTGATATTGTCTAATACAAACACATGTGTTCTTAACTCAGGCATCACAATACCCAATGGCTTGTGACTCATCATTCCCTTAAGTATCTAATACTTAATGGTGAAGTTAAGAACACACCGGTTTCAACAGGATTATTAATATCCACTCAATAATCCATCGACCGGGAACAATTTAAAGATTCAGTCTAACTATGAACCCGTCACATATATTCTTGACGTCTCAAGAATAGGTCTAGTTGCAACTGATCTTATGGAATCATTCATAAATATAAAACAATTGGACAAATGAATGAATACGTCATTGTCATTAATTAAATAATAATGATGAAAGTACAACTGAAATCCCTAATATGTAACTATTACATAGTAGCTTTAGGGCATACATCCAATAGATTCAAGTTTTGAGGCGCCATTACGAGAATATATACGTCTTTAACTACAGCCCTTCAGCTCGGATGCACATATTTGCCTATCTAACTGGACTTTTGTAAGTTTTTTACTAACTGTTAAGCATGCCATCACCTTCCTTTTAATAGTGCATTTTGCTGGGCCAAAGAACATTCACACTTTAATTGCAATACTTGTAGATGACTTTGTAAGCCTTTATGACAATATATATGTCTTCATTGTAATTTTTTGTTAAATATGATATGCCGTATGGGAAGTCAGCGTTGCCACTGAAGCTACAGTGGTATATTTGACCTAGTGGGCTTGTCTATGGTGCTTTGTTTTGCCCATTGCACGTGTTTTGTCAGTTAATGAGGTTCGTTCACTGTCATATGCTAATTGAAGCTAATGTTCCATCTGTTATGGATTGAAGGCATGGTAGTTCAGTGTCTTGTGGATGCCGTCATGTACACTGTGAAACATGTCATTTTTGGGCTGGGCTTGATGTCCTGGTGCTTGTTACGTGCTCTTTATCAGATCTTATGAGGTGTCTTGCTGATAATAAGCTGGTGACCTGCTAGTTGGCACCCTGTATCTTCAGGGGTAGTTACTTATATCTGAAGTTCCTTGGTATTATTGAATCACTAGCTTGCTAAAGTATATGATTAACTAGATTGTTATCTGGTATGCCATGAATGAGTTGTCTTCTTTGTGGGATTCACGGTCAGGCACTAGTGTTGATCACTGAGGTGAAGGTACTTTATCATTGCATTGCCTTGATGTGATTTATTTATCTGCAAATATATTCAGCTTTCAATTCTAATTTGTTACATGCTTCTATATCTCGTGACTGATAATTTCTTTTCTTTGCTATGGCAAGTTTCTACACTTCTGCGCCATTGTCACTTTGCAGCAATTTTGCAGTGGAAGTATATGAATTTTCAGCCAATATAGTGTCTGAGTTCATTGTTAGAGGCAAAGATCAGATGGCCTCCATCGAATTCGATTTGTGGGAGTTTGTCAATCCTCTTATGAAGCTTGGATGGCGTCACTGGATTGGTGCTATTATCTTTTTCTGGGGTTGGATTCATCAGCATCGGTGTCATAGAATCCTCGTACGTGTAGCTCTATCATTACTAGGATTAGTTTCTCTTTGAACAGCATGTATGTGCATTTGAAGAGCTTCTAGGATGTGCCAACCTGCATGATATATTTTCTTTGTTGTTTAATTATGCGACATTCATCGTACTTAAGGTAGAAGGGAGAATAATGTCTTAAAGGATCTCTCTCTATGATTATCTCCCTTATTTTACTAGATGATGATAGTACTGACTGTACAAGAATCTATTAGACAGACGTTCTCATATTAATATGTTACTCTTATCTGTCAATTTTTTCTGATATTGTTAGGGCTCACTACGTGAATGCAGAGAAGTCATGAGTATGTAATCCCTTATGGCGATTGGTTTGAACGTGTCTCATGTCCCCACTATTTGGCCGAGATGGTATGCCTCTCTCTCTCTCTCTCTCTCTCTTCTGTTAAGGTCCCTGAATTTGACTGGGAGATAGAGAAGGAAAACTAAAAAAATTATGGGTTGACTAGGTTTGCTTTTTCATGGTTCTTATTGCCTTTTCTGGTGATGAAAGGTTATATATGCGGGACTAGTGGTTGCAAGTGGAGGATCAGACGTGACAATCTGGTTGCTGTTTGGTTTTGTGGTATGCATATAAATGTATAATCATGCACTTGCAGCTTCTCTTGTTATAATCTTCCATCTGAGTAGAAGGGTCGGTTCTTCGTAATGGCAGGTGGCGAATTTGGTCTTTGCGGCAGCAGAAACACTAGGTGGTATCATATTAAATTCGACAACTATCCATGGGACCGGTTTGCTATCATCCCATTAATTTACTAATTTGTGTGGCCTATATACAAGTTTGTACAGAATAGGGAGAAAATTGTTAATAGGTGAGTTAGGATTATGGGCTTCTTTTTAATCCCAGCTGTTGTTTAGTCTGGGTGTTTGCTGTATAGGAGATACTCCCATGCAGTTATAAGAATGACAAGTTGATAAAAGATGGAAGACTGATCCCTTCCACCCCCCCCCCCCCCCCCCCCCCAAATTTGTTTGTTAGCAAAAACGAGTGAGAAGCACGAGAAGCTCTTGCATCATCCTGACTAGTGCATACTTATTACTGCAAATTAACATTCTCACTGGATAAAAAATGGCGGAATGTATGACGAATACATAGAGTTGTTCAACCCAGCAGAGGATAGAAGGTTTTTCTCCTCATTAAGAACTTGCAGTTTCATAAATAATATCAACTGGACAAATCTCCTGGTGGAAGGTGAAAGGGGAAAGTACACAGTTTGAATTCTTAAACATCTCGCACTGGCTACCTGTTCTTTTAAGTCAGATGTAAATTATGTTAGTTTTCCATTTGTCTCGATGAATTATTGCTTGGCATTGTATTCCTCTAGTTTGCTTTTGCACAGAAAGTACATAATGTTACCGTCGTAGATTTCTTTGCAACAAAGAAATATACAACATTAAAACAGAAGGAAGAGTTTTAACTTTTTGTTAAACCAAAATTTGCACATAGCTGGTACTTCGTATCTACTGTTTTAACTATGAGTTGGTTGAGTAAAAACTGGATGTTCCATGGGAAGCAAGATTGTAATTTTTCATAGAAAGATATATACGTTAGTTTTTCTCATGATCAGATTTTTGAGTTTTTAGAGTTTTTGCTGCGGTCTTCTGTGTTTCAATCAGTCTCAACCATTGATGCACGTGAATGAGGTATATATCAATAGTTGAGATTGATTAAAAAACCAAGGAAAGCCACCTTGCGAGGTAGAGGACCCATGCCCGCAGTTTTCCATTGGATCACAGACAAGTTCAGGTGAGTACGAGACATTAACTTTGAGAAGCATGGAAGATTAAGGATTTTGCATATCGTGCGCCCGTCTTTCAGTGCACATGTTCTTGACAAGAATAGAAGTTGTTATTATTTATCTTTTGCTGAGACCAGTTGAAGGGAATAATATTTCAGCCTTACACTGAAGAACTTCTAGAGGCACTCCGTTACATGATGCAGCAGATATCCAATTGTTCCCAAGTCCTTTTCCTTACTTGCGAGACAACACAAGAACTCTCTTCCCAGACAGGCCCGAAACTCATGCATATATATCGATACCCCAGTACTTCGCTGGTTGATTTGTCCGGTAGTTCCGGTCCAAGCTTTTTATCAAGTCCATGTCTTCTTTTTCCAACTCAAAGTCGAAAACTTGAAAGTTCCCCTCCAGCCTCTCGGGTTTCGATGTCTTTGGGATGACAACCGTGTTCCGTTGAATGCTCCACCTTAGCACGATCTGAGCTACCGTTCCTATACTTTGTAGCCAGACCCTGAAGCAAAGGAAACAGAGAAGATCAAGAGATACTTGTTAGTCTTGTGTTCACATGTACACGCATTCTCTCTAGGCCAATGATATGTCCGCTCTTGCTGAGATTGCAATTTCTTGGAATCACTAGTACGGATTTTCTATCCTTTACGGTGCCTCCATGGGGTCTCAACGTATTTCCACTGTCCAGGCATACTTTATTGACATATATCAATAGGTGAGAAAATTAAGTGAGACGCCGACGACAGCACCATATAGGGTATAAAGGATTTGGGAAAATGACACAAATGACCCTTAAACTTTGACCCAATGCAATATGGTCAAAGAACTTTTAATTTGGTCAATGTGATTCATAGATTTTTCACAATATGGTCAAAGAACTTTTAATTTGGTCCCTAGACTTTGTAGGGACTACATTGAATAAATTAAAGGTTTAGTGACGATTTTGCACATTGAGCTAAAAGTTACGAACCACATTAAATAAATTAAAAGTTTATGGATCATATTATATATTGGGTTAAAATTCAAAGACCATTTATGTTATTATCCGAAATGATTTTTATTTACACATTTACATTTCCCTTAGTCAAAAGTTTTGAATTATTCGGGAGTGTCCGACTGTTGCTAACCCAATGATCTGACGGTGCAACATTGATTTAGTTACCTTCAGAATAGGGTCATCCAGACAAGAGACCGACCCAAACGTAATGGTGTTGGCTGTGGCGCCTCCTAGGGGTGTGTGTGCCATGACGCAGACGCCGTGCTTCTGGCAGAACTTGACGAGGGATTCGCGTTGGAAGTACGGGTGCAGCTCGATCTGGTTCACAGCAGGCCTCAACTTGGAGTATGCCAGACATTCCCTCGTCTGGAGGAGGCTGTAGTTGCTGCAAAAGGAGTAAAAACGAAGAACAGTTCTAAAATTTTCTTCAATCCACTTATTTTTGTGGTTTATGTAATAAAGATCGGAAGGAACCTGATGCCAATGCTGCGAACTAAGCCCATGGAAACTAAATCCTCCATGCCGCGCCAGGTCGCTTCCAGGGTTATGGTGGTGTCTATGTCCAGCACTCCGTTGTCGTCCAACGCGCTCGTGCATGCTCCCACACCTTACATGATCAACTTGACGTCGAAATTTACTGAACATTCGCCATCACCATGGCAGATGAAAAGATGCTGAAAGTGAAGATGCAACAGAGTGCCGCTAATGGTTTCGTCGTATAATCGACATACTACGATCGATCTTCTGAGCAAAGAAAATTTGCGAAGTGAGTTTGTTCATGAATCACACTTCTGACCACTCGAATTTACGACCAAAGTTTAAGTGATCCTGTGGTGAGAGTTCAGTGGATTTTTCTATCAGGTTCGAAGGTTAGAGCATAATTTTAGCTGGGACCACCGGATGTATCGAGAGAGGAATAAAGAGAAGCTAACTGGTTGCCGCGTTTCTTGTTTTCTTCTGTGCACTTGTGACTTGCATTGCAATGGAGGTTTTGGTTGCGAGTAAAGCTTCGTGTTCTCGGCAACCCAGGGCCTCACAATCTGAAAATCTTAAGCAATATGAAAGGTGATCCTTTTTATGGTCTGTCGAGCGTGAGTTTGTTTCATAGATAATGACACAAATAGTATTTGAATTTTTACTTATCTGGCAATGTAGAATGTGGTTTCTAAATTTTACTTCAATGTGTAATGTGATACTTGTTTTAATTTGTTCAATGTGGTCCCTGGACTTATAATACATATTCAATTTAGTCCCTAAACTATATAAAAATATTCAATATTATCATTCTATTAATTTGAGTTTAGAGACAACATTGAACATTTCATAAAGTGCATAGACTAAATGGAACATTTATTAAAAGTCCACTGATCACTTCGAAAATATTAAAAATTTGAGGATCACATTGCATATTGAAATAACGTTCAAAGATTAAATTGAATAAAATAAAAGTTCATGAACCATTTATGTCATTTTTCCTTTGTTTTATTGTAATTTCTATATAGAGTGCCATATTTTGCACAAGCCCTCTGAATATTCCGACTAACAGTCATATGTTGCTTTTCACAGAATCATGAAAGATATGTTTGGTAAGATGAGTTATAGTGGGAAATCAATCCCTCGAGAGACCATAGAGTAAACCGGGTTGACTTGGGATGAAATCTAACGTTAAGGAATCCAACCATGGGCAGCCGCGTTGGTATTCGTTCTCTCCCTCTTCGTAGAGGTCAAGAGTTCGAATCTCCGCATTGCTAACATGACTTAAGTGGGGGGTCATAGGTGTTGAGGTCATGTGCTAGCCTCCCCGAGATTTTACGTCTAAATAGCAGCTTGCGGCGAGGCCCGACGATGCCACCGGGTACCGGCGGGTTGTGTGAACCCGAATAGCGTAAGCGAAAAAGGGGGCTCTGACGGTTCCTCGGTAAAAAAAAAAAAAAAAATCTAACATAATGGAAGACACTAGTTTTTACTAGGTGCATTTGTTTCTTAGAAAAGTAATAATTTGGCGAAACATTTTCTTGAAAATGATACATTATACTGCTTTCAAAGATAGGATAAATAAATAAATAAATAAACATTTTCACCATCAACAAGAATGTTGATAATATTATTGTTTATAACAATAATATCTCCTGTTGCCCAATTGTTCAGTTCATACGAAAAATTATATGTAGAAATTTTTTTTTCAAATAACTTCATTTTTCTTGAAACAAATCCCTTTTCGACTCACTAGTCTAGTGACATTGAGTTTAACAAAATTGCAGCTACGTATAATGCCATGACAAAAGGGGTAACTTAATACGGCACTTGGGGAAAGTACCTGTATGCTTGGTGGCCACAGGGAAGTGAACCAGGTAGAGATCCAAGTAGTCCAGCTGAAGCTTTTTCAAACAGTCTTTGCATGCCTCAATCACATGCCCGTGGTCCGAATTCCACAGCTGCAAATTCATTTATGTTACACCGACTATTTGTTAGCTTTTCTCCTATTGGTTTAAGTACAGACTTAGATTTATCATTTTCTCCGGGTTAATATAGAATATGCACGCATCTTAAGATAGACACATCTGGTTATCCCCGACACGATAACTAAATCGATATTATGAACCTTTGTGGTAATGAAAATTTCCTCCCTCCTTGCGAGCCCGATGCGAAATGCTTCCTCCAGCGCTTCGCCAACTTCTACCTCGTTCTTGTACTTGGCTGCAAAGTAGAAATGTTCACTCATTCCAATCAACTCGTAAGAAGAATCAGACTATCTCCACATGCAATGTCAGGCTTCATGTGTACTTTCTTTGCAGTCCTGTCCTTTTCAGGCTTCAAGGGGGTTCATGTACAGTTTGCGTATGGTTCATATTTTTTCCACTGGATTTCCCGTACAAGAATGTAATTGTTTAGGCATTGACTTCTCACGCAGCCACTTTACATGGGGTGGAACGACAGATGATTGGAGTTCTAGTCAAATTCTCTTTCTTAAATCTTGCAATCGAGAGAGAGAGAGAGAGAGAGAGAGAGAGAGAGACGTTCTTTCTTTGGACTTAATGACATTGTGCTTCAAATGAAAATGCATTGTTCATTGAGAAAAAGCTCCTTGACTTTCCTGCAAACGCAAAGCCTGAGTACCCAAAACACACACAGAGAAACACAGACAATATTATGGAGTACCTGCACAGTCGAAATGACGATAGCCAATCTTGATGGCGTGAAAGAGGATATCTTTTACGTCCTTGCCTTACATGCGAAAGAGGCCAAGACGGACTGTCGGCATTGTGAAGCCATTGTTCAGGGTAATCTCCTTTGAGAAATCACAGTTGAAGGCTACCGGCATTGAGAAGCCATTGCCCAGAGTGGGTGCCATTTTCTCTCTTTTAACTTCAACCACTCTTCAGCTATCAGGAAGGCTTCTCTCTTATTTGCAGTGGCAGTTGGCTTAAACTCCCTCTATATATATATATATATCTGCACGATGCAACTGTGTAAGCCCAACTTGGCAGAGAAAATACATTGATACATGTATTGTTTAGCTGTTGACGTGGTGTCGCTTAATCAATCTAAGTATTATTGTTTATAAAGCATATTTAAGATCATCAAATGTGAAAATACTTACTTTGGCATTCAATTCTGTTTTAGAGTTGTTGCTCAAGTACGAGAATTTATTATCTTATCTTGGTATAGTCTCTGTAAACCAAAAAAATTAAGCTTCATTCTAAAATTGATTGTGTTTTTTCTTCCATCCTTAATAAAAGGAAAAGTTCTTTCAATTTTAGGGTTACAAATACAAATTTAAACCACTCTCGTTTTTGTGTCAAGCTTATACGTAGATGGTGTCCATATTTGTAAAACTCCAATTAGAGGCCAAGAAGCTAGAGGAAGTCTCCTACAATTAGTTTCTTCACTCAAGAATGAAGGAACATATAATCCTTATAATCTAGTCTCAAAAGGCAAGTTTTACTTTTTCACGCCCTATTTAGTATTTCATTACATAGATTGTTTCTTGTTTATTATATTCTCCATCCTTACCTCCACGTGTTACATGTGATGAAAGGATTTGATCTGATTTACCTCTAATATTTTTTCTTTTTAATAATCCAAGAGCATGAGTGTAGAGACTCAACATGGAATACCGTGCAAGCTTCATAAATCAAGTAAGTCGAGTTTAGTTTATAAAGATTTTTTAACTCGAAAAAATTTGCACTCAATTAGTGAGATAACAATATGGCCTTTATCAATCTCAATGCGCCTATCGTTGTGCTTCTGTTTTCATCTCCAGCGCTCGTCGTCAACTCCGTTGGACATGGACACGAGTACACATTGTGTTCGATTACTAAATACGAACTCCACACTGCTGCCAACCCTTCGCGGTGACCTCTCGCAGCAAGCGAAGTGGGTTTTTTTTGTAAGCTAGTGGTGAAGTGGACATATCACGCCCGTCCAACGGTCCATGAGAGGAGACAGTAGAAGGGTGTAGAAGGGTTTCATGAAGGACGACGGGCCAGTCTGATCAACGACGTGCATTCGCAACCCAATGACATTATTCAAATTGCAAGTGGCCGGCAAGTACGCCAATGGTTGCATGAGAAATCTGTTAACGTTGGAAGGTGGAGGACAAAGCGACAAATTGGAGGACTCCAAGGGAAAGTATGTCGTCACTAAAACGTCATTGAGGGAAAGTAATCACGAGATCGCAATGAGTAAAACCAAATCATTGATGTGTGTGGAGACCATTTATGGAATAGGGTATGTCTTATTAGAAATTTAGAAAGGACCTTCATTTAAATATTCAAGGTCCTCTTGAAATGTCGGCAAAACTCTGCGTTCGTATTCCTGAATTAAAAAAATGGAAAAATTAAAAAAACCGTTCCTGTAGGATTAGTCGAATCCAATTTTGGTCCTTGTACTATCATTATAATTTAGTCCACCAACTTATTTTCAACAATAATTTAAGAACAAACTTCATTTTTCCACCAAAATATAGATTGAATATGCTAACTCAACACCAACAAATTGACATGCATTTTTGGTAATGTTCGACTTTAGTCCTTATACTTTGTTTTACTCACAAAATTAGTTATTGTATTTTTTTTTTCAACAAAAACTCAATTTCTTTCATCACATTTTAATCCAAAATCTTATGGAAATGTCAAATTATAACCAAGTATTAATTGGTAGCTCTTACCTTTACAAGTTTGTCCAATCTGATTGATTTTTATTTTATAAATTAAATGTCATTTTATGTGTCTTTACAATCTATATGATGTGGAGTTGTTGATAACACCATAGTTTGAAGGTCTCTTATAAACTTTCTAAATATTTTCACTATAAAATAGAGAGTTAGACCAGTGGTTAAATTATTTAGAATAACCTTTTCCCCTAAAAGAAGTCCGAGATACTTCTATGTAGATCTATATTGAAAATGTGGATGTAAATTAAATTAATCTTAATGGGGCAATTAGTCAGATTGTGCACAGCTAAAAGCAGAATAATTGCCAATTAATCGTTTGCCTCAAATTGACATTTTCCTAAGATTCATGATAAAGATTAGATGAAATAAATTTGGTTTTTATTGAAAAATAATTTGTGGACTAGTTTTATAACTAAAACAAAGTACAAGGACTGAGATGAAACATCCTTAAAAGTATAAGAACCAAAAAGTGTAACTTTTTAGAATAAGGAAGCAAGTTATAAAAAATTAGCAACCTATGTATCAAAACCTGGAGTTATTATCTATCCATCATTGAGGTGATGCGTCATATTGTTTGATAAAAAATGGTCACTTGCACTTCTCGTGAGATCTCATAAGATCCGTGTAATTTGACGAACCAATTCCACCTAATAAAAATAAAAAATTAAGAATACAGAAAGAAATATTTCGAAGATATGCATCAGCCATAAAACAACTTGGGTTGTATATTGTTAGACTTCGTCTTAAATACATTAATTTCCTTATGGGAAAATTTTAGAAATTCTTTTTTACTTTGGTTATCGTAGGATTATTCTATTGTTGCAAATACACGTAGACTGATCTACTTGACACTCATGATCTTGGTTGGTCAATGTTTGCTCATTTAGCTTAAATTTTGATGTTAATTTTAGTTGAGCTATGATGATTTCTTGCCTAAATTGAAACTTTTTCTACATGCCTCTAACGTGCCTGACAGAATACCACAACGTTTTATTGCATTTTGAATGAGAAAACGTAAGATAATGGTAAAACTAGACCTAAAATGGACATTTTAGTAATTTTTGACATGTCTAGGTGCATTTTTATAAATTTCTTGAATTATGTGATACACCAAATTGTGATTCGCAATCTGATCCAAATAAAGTCATTAGTATGCCTATAATTTCTTTGACGTGTTTTAAATTTATTTTCTAGAAATAATCGCATCTTTAGGTATTTTTTTTCTTTGTATACACATCTAAAGTTTTTTCATTATTTTACCCCTTTACTGTGCTCATTGATGTCGCATTTGATATGACGGGATGAATCGAAATTAGGAAATGGAATGTTTAAATCGAGAATTTCAAGTTCTTTTTTTTTTTTTTTTTTTTTTTTTGTGAATTTTGTAAGTGGAATGGAATGGGACAGAGATCCTTTTGTTGGTTGCAAGAAAAAATGAATTATCATTGCATACACTATTAATGTAAATTTATTTAACACATTTACCATTTTGATGGATGACATGTAAATGAATTTGATTACACAACTATCTTTGAGTACATGTGTTACCCATCCAATAGTGAATGTGTAAAAAATTCTTTACACCGTTTGAAACTGGAGTAAAGATCCCAAATATACAATAGTTTTACTATAGTATAGCATAACACTAATCATAAGATTACAAACATCGTCTAAAAGTCATGATTAACAAATAAAAATGACAACAATTATACATCATATTTTTTTGGTTAAATTTAATATCATATCTTAGTGTATATTATTACCATAAGTAATTATCATAGTTCAAAAATAGATAAGCACTACTATGCAACAAAAGCTGATTCAATGTCCATATTTGATTAATAGAGTACCCATTTAATCTTTATCTAGTATTTCTTAGAATTTATTTTTAAGCTATTATTTTTTTAATCAAAAATAAAATCCAATTTAACTGTAATTTTTTATACATAATCAAATTTAAATTTAAATTTCATAGTATTTACAATCAATCTAAACAAATAACAAACGTACTATTCAAATCTTAAGAGTATGGTAACTATAATTTACTAACTATAGTTTCCTTGTTTTTGCTTTAAACAAAACGAACGCTGATTTTTTCTATCCAAACACAACGTCGATGTATTCCACTTTTAAAAGTTTTGTCAAATTGTTTTTGATTTTTACATTTTCAATGGAGAGAGAGAATGAAAACTATGCATTTCAAGTACAATTCAACATCCATTAAAATATTTTGTTTCATTTCTTTTATAGTTTAAATAGTGTCTATATATAGTGTGTTTTTTTTTTTTTTGGGAAGTAAAGCAAGATAGTCTCTCTACAACCCTACCAAGTGAGGAACCAAGTACTCCGAGTAGTAGCCGTCAGTCATGCCTTATATAAAGTTTGAAGCCTAGCAAGCCTTGTCTCATCCGGTGACTAAGGGTGAGCATGGTTCGGGTTGGGTCAGTCCACCCCCCTAATCTTAGGACCAACACACAGTATTGGTGCTCAATTTTTGGGACCGATGACCGACCCTATTGAGCTTGGGACCAAGGATTGAACCAACCCAGTGGATTCGGTCCGGTTCCAGGGTTAACTCGGGTTTATTTCATTTTTTATGCTCATTGAAAAAGCGATTGAGGATCTATTTGACCCAATGGGTTTGATCCGGTTCCAGGGTCAACCCAGGACCAATCAATCATTTTTTATTTCATTTTTTGTACTCCTTAAAAGGGCAATTGAGGACCGGATCGACCCAATGGGTTCGAGAACGAGTGAGGTCAGCTAAGAAAGGCAAGCGGTAAGGGTCGAGTGGAGCGAGCGTCAAACAGAGTGAGCATCGAGTGTCGAGTGGGGAGCAACAAGTCAAGCGAACATCGAGCAGCGAGCGACACGAATAACCTAAAGCGAGCGAGGTGAGTGGTGAGTGGCGAGTGGAGAAGTTGTTTCTTTTGATTTTGGCAAATTGAAAACTAAGAGGACAAATAAGACAGAAGAGAACGAGTATTGAGAAGGATGCCGTAAGGAGTTGTTTATGCTCTTTTAGATGCCGTGAAAACTCCTCACAAAAACATTTTCATCCTTCGTAAATTATGACTATTGACGCCATAAATGACATTAAAAATCTAAGTTATTAAAAAATAATGTAAAATTACTTAAACTTCTCACTAAAGAGCTATAATTGTTGTCGACGCCGTTTATTTTAAGGTTTTTCTATATATATATATATATATATATATATATATATATATATAGGGCTGGTTTGGGTTGGACCGACCCTGAATTCCGAAGACCAAGGACCAACCCGCACAGTACTGGTCTAGGAATCCTAGGACCAAGGACCAACCCAATCTCCCTAGGAATCGAACTACGACCAGAAGCTGTCGTGACCTCACCTCGGGTGAACCACCTACGGTTTGGCTAATGGTTTACTAAGCCTAAACTTAGCTCAGGCTCTCCCAAGCCCATACCAATTCATGACTTAGGTTCAAATATTTAGCATGCAAAAGATTATTAATTAGGAGTCACCATTAATCTATTTTTTGGCGGGTCGATTAGAAACCCAAGTAAAGTAACGGGAGATTTATTTTACTCCTGCGAACTAAAGATTATGAGTTCGGGGACTTGATTACGCTAGATTTCTCTAACGCCCTTTCGGTACCTTTCTCTTTTATTTCGAAAAAATGTTTTGTAGGCGGCTTAAGTTGATTTTAATTTACTTTCCTAAGATGTGAGGTGATCATGCGTGTGCGCAAACCATCAATTTAACACTAAAATAATGCAATAAATAAATTGCAGGACTTACCTTATAGCATCGAAAGTATATGCAATGTTAGATCAGAATTCACATCAATAGTCCTAGATATAATTTCTAATTAACACACAGTCACTCAAATTTTAGGATTTTCTCTTATTTAATGAAATCTAAGCTATATGTCATGCAATTTAAATGGCCTATTTCTAATGACGGACAATTTCTAATTTAATGGACCTAGCAACAATCTAAGTAGCATCGACACTGACACGCGACACGCAACACGACACGACACGCCAACACGTCGTTTAAAAAAAAAAAGAATTCCAACACGTTGGGACATGTTGTATGTTAAATATATATTTTTATATATACATAATAAATTATCTTTTTTATGATTATTTCATTCAAATTCATAAATAAATAAATAATTTAAAAAGCTTAGAATGAATATACACTAAAAACATTAATCCATCATTTATTAATTTAATTCATTATTTCAATTTGATAAATTCAACTCTATTTCAATAATTCATAAAACTTGGAGAAAAAACAAGTGATCCATATTCTGAACTCGCATGTTAGATATGTTGGAAGAAGAGAAAAAAAAAACTTAAGGGATGAATTGTGTATTACGAGAAGTAGGATTCAGAAGAGAAGAGAAAACTAAGTTTTTCTTCTTTTCATATTTTGACCTCTCATTTATTGAATTTTTAAAATTGACCTTGATATCAAAATTATGTGTCGGAAACTCATATGTCAGAATTCCTACTCGAGTGTCGGAGAGGGTCGAAAAAGTTGACTAGGTGTCGGATTTTTGGACACATGTTGACCGAGTGTTAGAGAGTGTCGGAGAGTCTCAGAGAGTGTCAAACAAATGTCGAAGTGTCCGACACGATACGAAGGCTCCTAGAGAGTGTCGGTGCTTCATAGGCAACAATTACTAAATGACATGCGTTTCATGAACCTAATTCTATATGACATGCGCATGATATTTTTGTATTTTTTATAAAAAATTATAATTAAAAATTACTAATAAAAATCTAACAAAAGTGAGATATTATCCATTTTAAGTTAGGAAATAGACTAATCTGAATCTTATCTTAACTTAGAAATTTATCTCGACATGCAATTTAATTCAAAGATATTATCTAACCTGAATACCATCTAAACATGCATTCTAATATAATTAGAAAAAAAAGTCTAACTATTCTATCATGCAATTCTATCTAGGGAATCAATTTTAATCTACATACTATGCAAATGCAATCTTTTTTTGTATTTTTGGGATAAATTAAGTGATTAAAGCAAGATAAGCACTAAATCATTCGTGGTCATCAAAGATATTATCCATTGTTCAAATTTGGAAATGATATTTAATCAACTTGATTATTTCGCTAATAAAATCAATAAATTGATCTTAAACCTTAAAGATCAAGATATCAATTTTATTCTCGCGTGATTAATTATTCCATCTAAGGCCTAATTGGAAATACGCCTATCATTCAAATATACACATAAGATATTGAAAAGCATATTTTAGGCAATAAAATATCCAAATCAAATTTAGATAAGATAATTACCTAATTCCACAAATAATATTGCCAAATTTGAATGTGCCCCAACACATTGGCTCCATACTGCGCGAATGGTACCCACTTGAAGATGCTGCTTACGATTTCTCTATGTGCTGCAATTTTTCACACATGTGAATAGGACACCGGGCAGTTTCCTTTAGTAGAGGGGGTGCTTAGTGTACACAGCGACGTCTTTCAACATAGAACCGATGCTTTTAGCTTCTGGGGTGATGGAAAAAAAGGGAACGGAACTGTTGACCCAAAACTTCCGATGTTAATGTAGTACTAGGAGAGTTGCTCTATGTACTTCCTTTACTTTTTCGTTCTCACGCACCCTTTAGGTTTGTATATTTGCATTTTTTGTTTCTCCGAGAAAACGATTTACTATATGGAATCACTTATCTAAAGCAAGAAATTTCTAATTTGTGTACCCTTTTCCTATTGGCATTCGCACCATGTAGTGGTTCTTCACGTTTTTAGGGAGGTTTTGGCTCTTGGGGAAAGCTGTACCATCAGTTGCCTCTTTGGACAAGACAATGTCCGAGATGGGAAGTGATTGAAACCGGTGCATCTCCCAGTGATCTTTTCGAAACATGCATCAGGAGCACTTTGCAGTGTATAAGACACATCACATAGCCTCATTGATTGTGGCCAGTCATTGGGTTCGTGCAGAGCAAACTGGCATATGCTGCATCAGGCCAATTCATGGGTCAATGATAGCTCAGGCCACCCTGGACTGAATTGGCCGGATTGATTCGGACGCAGCACAGCACTTCGCTTTTGCTTGCGAATGCTGTCTTGTAGAGGGGTCGAATGTGTGTCATCACATGTGTCGGGTCTACGTATTCTGGTGTTGATTTGGACAGTTGAATCAGGTGGGTCTCACGAATAATCAATGAGATGATTCCTCCTCCTTCCAACTCGCAACTTTTGAAAGCTAGTGTTGTGGCCTCCTTTTGGGTAGAGGAAAATGGGGTCCAGATAAAAATTGGGTAGGGGAAAAAGGACGACCAACTCCGAGCAACCTTCTCGGTATTAATATAGGAGTTTGATAGTCGTGACTAGACTTGTCAAAATGGTAGATTGAGTCGAAAATGGTCTAATCTAAATTAACTCATTTAACTCGTATTGACATATTTTCATGCAATACTATATCCGACTCAACCCATAATACTTTTATATTCAACCCAAATTTAATACCCAAATTAGAGTGAGAGCACGCGGTGAGCAAGCGTAAGATCAAGTGAGGGGAAGAGAGTGAAAAGAGGATCATAAAGATTGATTGGGTCTACGTAAATTGTGAATCTATTTAACACCCGTACTATTTTAGTTTTTACTATTCAAAACCCATTTATAATTCATTTATCGAATAATAACTAACTCATATAATAACTCAACACATCAAATATGAGTTTATGATTCATTTTAACATATCTAGTTACGGCAGAATACTCGATTTGAGATATAACTAATTGCCATTAGAGACCCATCACCATCACCCCATTGCAATGCTAGTTCGAATTGAGTTGGCGGCATCTTACGTCTGGCGCAAGCCAAATCAATACCGCAGACAGACCAAGATTTCCTAAAACCCAAGGACAATATGGAGATTCAAACCTGGGACCAAGAAACACATTTGACATCTCTATATCTAATCTACTGCCTTGAATCAAACATCGTTGTTATTTCTTTTTGACATGCTGGAACATAGGAAACGAAGTACTCATCTCATTCCTATTCTATTCCAGTTTTCCGCATCAAACTCACGATAAGGACTGCCTCTTTTATTTCCCTTTGTTATTATCTCAATCAGGACACGCACAAGACAATTTTGCTCCCATCAGACCTTGTGGTTGGAGTTCTAACTTTTTATCTTTGGAATAAGGGCAGTAGAAATCTTAAAAATTATCATAAATGTACGATTAAGTTCTAAAACTTTCAAAAAATATAATCAAGTCCTATAACTTGCCAAATTTAGGAAATCAAAATCTTTCCGCGAAGTCCCTCAAACATAACTAATGGAAAATGTTGATGTAACTTCTTTTTCCCCCTCTTTACTTCATAGTGTTAAGGTTAACTAAAGCACTAAAACAACTTTGGTTTGATCCAAATCTTTTTTTAACCTAAATTTTAGTTAAATTATATTAAAAGTAAAAAACCCAAAGTTTATTTTTTTTATTTTTAAAAAAAAAACATATAGGTGGGAGGGCTAGGGCCAACCCTTCAGCCTATGGCTGCCGCCCTATCATTGGTGGGGCGTCGGTGATGGCTAGTAACCCTTGCCAACCACAAGCAAGGCCTAACATGCTCTTGCTGAGGCGTTGATGCCCCACTAGAGATAGGGCCGCGGCCATAGGTGATGGGCTTAGCTCTCTTTCCGTTGTTGGTTGTTTTTCAATTTTTTGTGCTTTTTTCTAACTTTTAGCCTTTTTTGTTTTTTGTTTTAATTGCTTTTTTTTTTTTTTTTTTTTTTTTTTTTTTTGCAAAAGCTTTTGGATTTTTTAACCTAATTAAGATTTGGTGTAAAAATTAGGATTCAAGTCAAAATAACATCATTTTGGCGCTTTAATTAAGTTTAACACAACCTAGAATACCACATAGGAGAAAGAAAATAATGAAAAAAGTTACGTCTAGTTTTAGTTAGTCAAATTGGATGGAGTTAAAGGGAGGACTTTACACCTACTTGACAAGTTTTAAGACTTCATTATATTTTTTGAAAGTTTTAAGACTCAATCGTATTTCGAGACAAATTTTAGAATTTCTACTTTACTTAGCACAACTGATTGTTTAGTTTCCAACGACAAGTAAATTAGTTGGAATTTATGAATGAAAGGACAAATATTTCATGTTTTAGCGGTCGGGCAAATGTTTCCTATTTTAAACCGAAGTAAATATTTCTTGTTTTAACACACCTGTTAATAAAACCAGTTTTTTTTTTCCATGGCCATTTGAAAAATGCTTATTCGACTGTCCTATATTCACTACGAACATAAGAGTCTACTTTGAGCCACAAAAAATAAATAATAATAATTAGAAATTATTGTGGGTCCACTTCTTCTAGAATTTATGACTCATAATATGCTATTTATAGTACCCCAAAGATTGTAATGCTAGCAAAATTCTAGACATTTCTTCTTCTCTTCTTTTTTCTCTCTCTAAAATTCCAAAGTTATCACCATGTTCTTTGTAATATCCCAAATTTCCATAAAATTTGAACCTCAAATGAGTATATAAATTAACTTCACTTCAATTCTTTGCAAATGACTAACTTATCCTCAATTGTACAATTAATTTAATCTTAGCCGTTATACATCAAAACCTTATGTATAGAAACCCATCTCCACTTTCGCCATGCACCCTGATTGGATCTTCGGAAGCATTAACCTGATGCCCCCGAACTCCTACCCTAACAAATCTTGAATGAAATCTTCAATAAGTAAAGAATTTAATCACTTTGTGAGACACTAGATTGAAAGTGAGCTTTAGGACCTTAATCATCTTGAAAGAGAGTCCAATGAAAATTTTGAACTTCAAGAGGTGAAGAATAGGGAGTCACATGCACAAGAGGTAGGGAAAAGGCATTTAATCTCTTGTTCTTCACATTTGTTCTATATTGAAGAGTACTTTGAAATCACATTAATTACTTTGACTTAAAAGCAATAATGTCAATTAACTAGAGTTAATAGTAGATATAAAGTTACTAGGGCTAAAAATAATATGCCATGCATAAGGTCATGAGAGCTAAGTTCAATGGATTCAATCGAGGCATCAAAGATATTATCCATATGCAAATGCAATCTTTTTTGTATTTTTGGGATAAATAAAATGATTAAAGCAAGATAAGCACTAAATCATTCGCAATGATATTATCCATTCTTCGAATTTGGAAATGATATCTAATCAACTTGATTATTTCGCTAATAAAATCAATAAATTGATCTTAAGCCTTAAAGATCAAGATATCAATTTTATTCCCGTGTGATTAATTATTATATCTAAAGCCTTATAGATGGGATAAAAAATTGACGTGCGGTTGTGCCTTAGGCAATAAATCTTAATTGAAAATACGCCTATCATTCAGATATGCACGTAAGATATTGAAAAGCATATATTAGGCAATAAAATATCCAAATCGAATTTAGATAAGATAATTACCTAATTTCACAAATAATATTGTCAAATTTGAATCGAATGGAATCTGGTCAATGGATGACTGGTAGTGGCTCACGGGCAAGGCTTGGCATAATGAAGAGATTGTGCTATGACACCAAGGGTTGCTAGACGGGTGGTGCAAGCCCAAAGATTACGACTCGTTGGTGCTGCTCACGGTGGCCGATCAGAGCAAGAAGTTATTAGTGAATTTTAAAACTTGAATTTCCTCCTTCGCCTCTTTCACGAAAGATGCTCTCTCTTTGTTGTTTTTGTCTTTTTCTTTTTGTGTTATTCCTTTCTATCAACTCTCAGCCATTGATGGTGCCGCAGTGTGGGATAGACGCTTCGATGTTCATTAGAGAAGACAAAAGCTTGCTGGCCGTAAGAGAGACCTTCAACAAACCTGCAAAACTTGTCAGAGTGAGGACAAAGTCCTTAGTTGACCTTGAATTGGGCTTTGCGGACACCAAGAGGCGTCAGTATTGCCAGTTACTTGCAGGCATGGCTGTCGGGGCGCGGTGCAGGCGCAAGACGTGGCCACACACCAAGGCAGGTAAGGACGCGGTGCTCCTCGCTGGACTTGCAGTGCAGGATCAGCTTGGGTGATGCTTCGCTACAGGAACACCAGGAGGGAGCAAAGTCGGCAAAAGAGCGCAGGAGGGAGATGTCAGGAAAAAGCTTCTGAGTTCGTCGGACGGTTGCTGGAAAAAACCTGCAAACACAACCTAAATGACTCGTAATATTTGGCGTTGCAAGTGGCCGTTTATTCAATGCGTGTGGCCCCCTCAATGTGGCCTTTGTATCGATTGTGTGGCCCCGTCTTTTATAGGCGAGGATATCAAACTTTGGACAAGGAAAAGAAACATATTCTTTCATTCACTTTTCGCTTCTTTCCATTCCTTATTATTTTGCCAATATTGCGTGAATCCGACCAGAGAATTATGCATAAATTCTTTCCTCTTAAAATAATGTCCGTCAATTTCTTGCCCCACACGTTGACCGAATTATGGCCAAGTGCATAATTTTCCTTCAAGTGGATGGACTTCTCCATGTGCAAATCGGTGGCTGCTTAGGTTGCGCATGACAACGCTTCTTGGCTGGGGAAGAGTTTTTTTTTCAGAAATAATTCTTTTCTATTTCTATTCCAGGGAACAATTTCTAAGTAAAAGAACGCGTTTTGTAACTACACAAAATTTCTACTCTTGAAATAGAAAAAGAATGGAAATGCGTTTGGTAACGTAACAGTTTCTTTTTTATATTTATTCATTTTTTATTCTTGCGCACGGATCACCGACCGCCGACCGCCGACCACCGGCCGTCGCCGCTGTCCGCCCGCTGCCACCACTGCACGACCGCCGTCTAGCCGCCGTGGGAGGAGGGGGTCAATGGGGCTGTCGGGCGGCGCGGTCGGCGGTGACGGTCAGCGGCCGATGGTCGTGCAACGGCGGCGGCGGGTGGACGGCGAACGGCGGACAGCGGCGTGCGGCCGCATCGGGCAAACGGCGGCGACCGGCAACCGGCGGCGGCCGGCGGTCGACGGTGGCTCCGGGTGGTTGGAGGTGGCCGTGGCAAGAGAGAGGAATAAAAAGAAAATTAGCTTATTTCTAGAAATTATTCCCAGGAACAAGAAGGAACTTTTTTTTGTTTCTCGTTTCTTCTCCAAATCTATTCCCGGGTTAACTTTCTATTTCGGGGAATAGAAAAATAACTTGGCATTACCAAACATATTTCTGTTCTTTTTTTGTTCATGGGAACAAAAAACAAAAATTGGGAGAAACAGAAACGTTACCATGCAGGCCCTTACACGTTGTCCTTTCTTTGCATTTATTCCCTTAATGCATGAAGATATCAGTGCCAATGAACTGGAAATTTCCTAATCAACTTTTAACAATTTAGGACACCCATGTAAATGTAATATCAATCACCATGGAGGAATTATCGACTTATCCAAAGTTTAATGCTCTTGTGGGCTTCAATATTCAAAGCCATTCACCTAAATCCATTCACCGCTGGCCCAACAAATATGCAATAAAATGAAATATGCTCCTAATGACTATATGTTATGCAATTTAATTCTAATATTTTTGTTTAGGGGTTAAAAGTTAATCCCTAATTTTTATGCAATGAATAAATGACTGGTTCGCCAAAATTTAGGTGTCAACAGTAGAGTTGGGCCAGTCCAGGATCGGTCCAGGGTTGACCCTGGACCGATGCTCACCCCTACCGGTGACCATGCTAGTCAAGTCCAATGAATAGATTTCATGTTTTGTTTCCATTAATGATAGCTCCAGCGGCTTCTATCCCATCGATTCTCTGGCTTCATCTACACCATCTGGTGACATGTTTGACAGGCGCACGATAGAATGCCCTTATCAGTATTTGAGCCCTAGTGATCCTTTTGCTTTTTCTATGCACTTACATGTGCACTTCAAATTATCAATATAATCGCTATATGCGAAGGAAGATTTTTAAAGGCTAATGCTTTATTTGTTTGGCGAAAAACATTTCCTTATCTTTTTGCATTTGGATCATTTAAAAAAATGAATTAGCGGAAAATGTTTTCTTAGTCAACAAGAAACTCTTAGGAAAATAATTTCCCCTTTTAGAAATATGAAATCATGTTTCAAAATATGACTAGATATTAACTTTTATATCTAAAAATCTATGCTTGGACATGAAAACCCCAATACTCATTCATAGCGAGCTGAATCTAGAGGCTGAAGTTGAATCCACTAGGATCCATCGAGGCTAAGCTCGGATTCAAAGAGGCCGAGCCCAAAACCCCAGTCTAGGCTCGAGTTAACAAAGATGGAGCCTGAGACATTGACACCCAAGCCCCGAACCTCAGGCCTATAGCCAGATCCTTAGTGCTCAAGCCTAGGTCCACAAGGGCTGGGCCTAGGACATTGGTACCGTTGCTTGGCTCCCCAGCGCCCTGGCCCAACTCCATGGAGAGTAGGAAATTGATGGGTTTGCCGTTGGTGCTTCTGTGAGTTTGCCTGAGGTTTCATCTTGTTGGTTGTTTGATGGGTTTAGAACGAAATTGTGATATTTCTTTCTTTTTTGAGATTAGGAAAAGATGAATGCGGTTTAATAGGGCATCAAGAAATAAGATGATTAACTTGAGGAGCTAGAGGATTTTTGAACAGGAAGTAAATGAGTTTCATCTCGAGGATTTATTTCCGGTTTTTATGAGATAGACATCGCGAATTGATATTTCTCGTCTGACTTTGTTAGATACCACAGTAAAAAGACCTAATTACTTGAGTGATATTAAGGTTGGATGCGAATGGTCTTTCTAATGGTTGCTTCTTCTCTTATTTTCCTTTTTT
Organism: Eucalyptus curtisii; assembly: GCA_017140595.1. Lineage (NCBI taxonomy): Eukaryota > Viridiplantae > Streptophyta > Magnoliopsida > Myrtales > Myrtaceae > Eucalyptus > Eucalyptus curtisii. The sequence goes on along the minus strand of CM029500.1, from coordinate 23,742,604 downwards.
TTTACATCAATTCAAAACCTCCAGATTCATTTACTTGTATTGGTACTGTCTGTGAAAGACGTCCTTTCACTAATGAGAGGACTTGGCTAACCGTCTGTTTCTTAGCTTCCATGATGCACTAGTACTATCTTGGGAAGATAGTGGTGAGAAGTGCATTGATCGCAGTCAAACCGCTAAACCCTGATCCTTTTACAGCACACAGAAAGAGAGGTCAATGCAAATTCCTTTTTCCAGTTTTTATGACAAGATAATAGTGTAGACGAACTTTGATTTTAATTCAGCCTTTTCTCTTTCTGGAATTCCATTACTATTTTTATTACATTGCTAGCCCAAGTTGCTTCGGTTTGGTTATTATTTTTATCTTAGTGCTAAGGTTCTTTGTTTGTGATAAATTGACATGCTGTCTGGCTTTACTGCTGATATGAACATTGCGTACACTAAATGATCATAATCTTTAGCGACTTAAGGGAATTCTTGCCTTAAGTTGTGTCACCTTTCCAATGTAGTTCATAATTAATAGACATCAGATCTCCTGTTCAATTTGCATGCTTTGTCCTGTTCAATTTGCATGCTTTGTACTTGCGGAACATGGAACTATTCCCCTTACTGAGTATTAAATATTTGATTTTATGTGTTAACTGCATAAATTTACTGTCCCTCGAAGGTTCTTCGCTAATTTTTACGCACTAGCTGTCCTATGGACAGGGCTTCCGCTTGCTACAAGATGGCTATATGCATATGAAATGGCATCTATTGCGTCAGAGCCCTTTCTTTATTCCTCTATTACCAGCCACTTGACAGGAGGCTCACATCTTTTTACACTGCATAGATCTCGTTCAACTCCACTAAACCATATATACATAAATTGGAAGCCTTTGTTTCTGCTTCTGTTAATGGGGATCCAAGTTTTGAGGCGCCTTTATGAGAATATAAATGTCTTTAACTACAGCCCTTCAGCTCGGATGCATATATTTGCCTATCTAACTGGACTTTGGTAAGTTTTCTACTAACTGTTAAGCATGCCATCACCTTCCTTTTAATAGGGCATTTTGCTGGGCCAGAGAACATTCACACTTTAATTCAAGACTTATAGATGACTTCGTAAGCCTTTATGACAATATATATGTCTTCATTGTAATTGTTTGTTAAATATGATTTGACGTATGGAAAGTCAGTGTTGCTACTGAAGCTACAGTGGTATCTTTGACCTAGTGGGCTTTGTCTATGGTGTTTTGTTTTGCCCATTGCATGTGTTTTGTCAGTTAATGAGGTTCGTTCACTATGATATGCTAATTGAAGCTAATGTTCCATCTGCTATGGATTGAAGGCATGGTAGTTCGGTTTCTTGTGGATGCTGTCATGTACACTGTGAAACATGTCATTTTTGGGCCGGGCTTGATGTCCTGGTGCTAGTTACGTGCTCTTTATCAGTTCTTATGAGGTGTCTTGCTGATAATAAGCTGGTGACCTGCTAGTCGGGACCCTGTATCTTCAGGAGTAGTTACTTACACCTGAAGTTCCTTGCTCTTATTGAATCACTAGCTCGCATAAGTATATGATTAACTAGATTGTTTTCTGGTATGTCATGAATGAGTTGTTTTCTTTGTGGGATTCACGGTCAGGCACTAGTGTTGATGTTGGAAATTGGTGATCCATTTTCAACAAAATCTAGAAGCTACTAACTTAATGGAGAAGGAATGAGTCGGCAACATTGCACATCCATGCAAGAAAAAATGAAGAGTCCAAGTTGAACTTGAAGACTCTGTGAAGAAGCATCAAAGAAAATCTTAGAATAAGCTAGAGAAATCTACGTGCATGGGAACACGTCAAGAAGCCTCAAGCTGATCGAGAAAAGAGGGGCACACATTATAAAATATTATAGGAGCTTCAAGAAGCAGAAAAGCAAGCTTCAACTTGCTAACTTGAACGTGAAGGAAAAGTTGCAGCCCACAATTGTTGACTATTCACCATGAAGAAAGAATGATCTAGAGTACGTGGGCAGCAAGAATAGAAAATTAGAGAAAAATGGAGAAGGAACGAGAAGATTGGAAGAAAGAAGAAAAGAAAAGCAAAGTCCAACTTGACTAGCCGCAACCAGCAGGAGATGAAGAAGCAAGTTGAATATTATATTGATTCTTGTACTCAAAGTCGGTAGAGGAAGGCGGTGAACTCACGCCTATAAATAGGCTTGTACTTGATCATTTGATAGGATGTGAGGGGAAAACCCTCCACCGTGTGAGAGGTAAATCCTCCACTTTGTGTATGGGGTGAACCCTCCACCGTGAGAGGTCTTAGACCTCCACCGTATCTCCATCAAACTATTTTGTCCAAATAATGAAACTATTTTTCCCCATATCTCATGTCCTATCTCTTTCAATTATCATATCGTCCCTTGTCCATCTACTACAAACTATACCATACACTTGCACACATCATTAACAAAAAATTATCATTAATACCAAAATCATGCTTCCGCACGCACACATTCCAAAATTTCTTTAACATGGTATCATAGCTAGATGCACCCAGGTTCGTAACTAAGCTAGGTGTAAGGGACTGTGAAGCCAGAGCTAGGCACATCGGATGGTTTTGGGCGTTTGTCCTCACCATCCTCAACTAAGAAGGCCAGAGCCCGAGCCAGAGCTAGAACCAAAGCCGGAGCCAGAGCCAGAGCCAGAGCCTATGAGAGCCAGAGCCCGAGCCCGAGCTAACAACTACAACTAAGAGCATTTTGATGGCCCAAGACATATGGGTTATCGTCGACAAAAAGACACGCACATTCCAAGGTAGGTGTAAGTGGTTCGACAAGAGAATGCAAGGGATTGTAAAACGAAGACGACAATAAAAGACATGAGACAAACTACAAGAAAAATTTCAAGGTACGTCCGAGGCTTAATAACACAAGTCCGGATTATCACGAAAATGGATCAAGGGGGAGTGTTGGAAATTGGTGATCCATTTTCAACAAAATCTAGAAGCTACTAACTTAATGGAGAAGGAATGAGTCGGCAACATTGCACATCCATGCAAGAAAAAATGAAGAGTCCAAGTTGAACTTGAAGACTCTGTGAAGAAGCATCAAAGAAAATCTTAGAATAAGCTAGAGAAATCTACGTGCATGGGAAACACGTGAAGAAGCCTCAAGCTGATCGAGAAAAGAGGGGCACACATTATAAAATATTATAGGAGCTTCAAGAAGCAGAAAAGCAAGCTTCAACTTGCTAACTTGAACGTGAAGGAAAAGTTGCAGCCCACAATTGTTGACTCTTTACCATGAAGAAAGAATGATCTAGAGTACGTGGGCAGCAAGAATAGAAAATTAGAGAAAAATGGAGAAGGAACGAGAAGATTGGAAGAAAGAAGAAAAGAAAAGCAAAGTCCAACTTGACTAGCCGCAACCAGCAGGAGATGAAGAAGCAAGTTGAATATTATATTGATTCTTGTACTCAAAGTCGGTAGAGGAAGGCGGTGAACTCACGCCTATAAATAGGCTTGTACTTGATCATTTGATAGGATGTGAGGGGAAAACCCTCCACCGTGTGAGAGGTAAATCCTCCACCGTGTGTATGGGGTGAACCCTCCACCGTGAGAGGTCTTAGACCTCCACCATATCTCCATCAAACTATTTTGTCCAAATAATGAAACTATTTCCCCCCATATCTCATGTCCTATCTCTTTTAATTATCATATCGTCCCTTGTCCATCTACTACAAACTATACCATACACTTGCACACATCATTAACAAAAAATTATCATTAATACCAAAACCATGCTTCCGCACACACACATTCCAAAATTTTTTTAACATGGTATCAGAGCTAGATGCACCCAGGTTCGTAACTGAGCCAGGTGTAAGGGACTGTGAAGCCAGAGCTAGGCACATCGGATGGTTTTGGATGGTTTTGGGCGTTTGTCCTCACCATCCTCAACTAAGAAGGCCAGAGCCCGAGCGAGAGCCAAGAGAGCCAGAGCCCGAGCCAGAGCTAGAACCAAAGCCGGAGCCAGAGCCAGAGCCTATGAGAGCCAGAGCCCGAGCCCGAGCTAACAACTACAACTAAGAGCATTTTGATGGCCCAAGACATATTGGTTATCGTCGACAAAAAGACACGCACATTCCAAGGTAGGTGTAAGTGGTTCGACAAGAGAATGCAAGGGATTGTAAAATGAAGACGACAATAAAAGACATGAGACAAACTACAAGAAAAATTTCAAGGTACGTCCGAGGCTTAATAACACAAGTCCGGATTATCACGAAAATGGATCAAGGGGGAGTGTTGGAAATTGGTGATCCATTTTCAACAAAATCTAGAAGCTACTAACTTAATGGAGAAGGAATGAGTCGGCAACATTGCACATCCATGCAAGAAAAAATGAAGAGTCCAAGTTGAACTTGAAGACTCTGTGAAGAAGCATCAAAGAAAATCTTAGAATAAGCTAGAGAAATCTACGTGCATGGGAAACACGTGAAGAAGCCTCAAGCTGATCGAGAAAAGAGGGGCACACATTATAAAATATTATAGGAGCTTCAAGAAGCAGAAAAGCAAGCTTCAACTTGCTAACTTGAACGTGAAGGAAAAGTTGCAGCCCACAATTGTTGACTCTTTACCATGAAGAAAGAATGATCTAGAGTACGTGGGCAGCAAGAATAGAAAATTAAGAAAAATGGAGAAGGAACGAGAAGATTGGAAGAAAGAAGAAAAGAAAAGCAAAGTCCAACTTGGCTAGCCGCAACCAGCAGGAGATGAAGAAGCAAGTTGAATATTATATTGATTCTTGTACTCAAAGTCAGTAGAGGAAGGCGGTGAACTCACACCTATAAATAGGCTTGTACTTGATCATTTCATAGGATGTGAGGGGAAAACCCTTCACCATGTGAGAGGTAAATCCTCCACTTTGTGTATGGGGTGAACCCTCCACCGTGAGAGGTCTTAGACCTCCACCATATCTCCATCAAACTATTTGGTCCAAATAATGAAACTATTTTCCCCCCATATCTCATGTCCTATCTCTTTCAATTATCATATCGTCCCTTGTCCATCTACTACAAACTATACCATACACTTGCACACATCATTAACAAAAAATTATCATTAATACCAAAACCATGCTTCCGCACACACACATTCCAAAATTTTTTTAACAGTTGATCACTGAGTTGCAGGTACTTTATCACTGCATTGCCTTGATGTGATTTATTTATCTACAAATATGTTCGGCTTTTGATTCTAAATTGTTACACACTTCTGTCTCTTGTGACTGACTGATAATTTCTTTTCTTTGCTATGGTAAGTTTCTACAATGCTGCGCCATTGTCACTTTGCAGCAATTTTGCAGTGGAAGTATATGAATTTTAAGCCAATCTAGTGTGTATGTGCATTTGAAGAGCTTCTAGGATGTGCCAACCTGCATGATATCTTTTCTTTGTTGTTTAATTATGCAACATTCATCATACTTAAGGTAGAAGGGAGAAAAACGTCTTAAAGGATCTCTCTCAATGATTATCTCCCTTAGTTTACTAGATGATGAGAGTATTGACTGTACAAAAATCTATTAGACAGATGTTCTCATTTTAATATGTTGCTCTTAACTGTCAATTTTTTCTGATTTTGTTGGGGCTCGCTACGTGAATGCAGAGAAGAAAGTCATGAATATGTAATCCCTTATGGCGATTGGTTTGAACGTGTCTCATGTCCCCACTATTTGGCCGAGATAGTCTCTCTCTCTCTCTCTCTCTCTCTCTCTCTCTCTCTGTGTGCTGTTACAGTCCCTGAATTTGACTGGGAGATAGAGAAGAAAAACTAAAAAATTTAAGGTTTGACTAGGTTTGCTTTTCCACGGTTCTTATTGCCGCTTATGATGATGAAAGATTATATATGCGGGACTAGTGGTGGCAAGTGGAGGATCAGACCTGACAATCTGGTTGCTGTTTGGTTTTGTGGTATGCCCTTTTCGTCCTATCGTATATAAATGTATAATCATGCACTTGCAACTTCTTTTGTTATAATCTTCCATCTGAGTAGAAGGGTCGGTTCTTTGTAATGGCAGGTGGCGAATTTGGTCTTTGCGGCAGAAGAAACACATAGGTGGTATCATATTAAATTCGACAACTATCCATGGGACCGGTTTGCTATCATCCCATTAATCTACTAATACGTGTGGCCTATATACAAGTTTGCACAGGATAGGCAGAAAATTGTCAATAGATGAGTTAGGATCATGGGCTTCCTTTTAATCCCAGCTGTCGTTTCATCTGGGTGTTTGCTGTATAGGAGATACTCCCATGCAGTTATAAGAATGACAAGTTGATAAAAGATGGAAGACTGATCCTTTTTTAATTTTTTTTCAACTCGTTTACTAGCGAAAAAGAGTGAAAAGCATGAGAAGCTCCTGCATCATCCTGACTAGTGCATACTTATTACTGCAAATTAACATTCTCGCTGGATCAAAAATGGTGGAATGTATGACGAATACGTAGAGTTGTTGAACCCACCGGAGGATAGAAGGTTTTTCTCATTAAGAACTTTCAGTTCATAAATAGTATCAGCTGGACAAACCTCATGGTGGAAGGTGAAAGGGGAAAGTACACAGTTTGAATTCTTGAACATCTTACATTGAGTACCTGTTCTTTTAAGTCAGATGTAAGTTATATTAGTTTTCCATTTGTCTCGATGAATTATCGTTTGGCATTGTATTCCTCTAGTTTGCTTTTACGCAGAAAGTACATAATGTTTCTGTTGTAGATTTCTTTGTTGCAAAGAAATCTACAACATTAAAACAGAAGTAAGAGTTTTTTTTTTTTTTTTTTTGGTAAGAAAAACAGAAGTAAGAGTTTAACTTTCTGTTGAACCAAAATTTGCACATAGTTGGTACTTCGTATCTACTGATTTAACTATGAGATGGTTAAGTAAAATCTGGACGTTCCACGGGAAGCAAGATTGTAATTTTCCATAGGAAGATAGATACGTTAGTTTTTCTCATGACCAGATTTTTGAGTTTTTAGAGGTTTTGCTGCGGTCTTTGTCTCAATCAGTCTCAACCATTGATGCACGTGAATGAGGTATATATCAATAGTTGAGACTGATTGAAAAATAAAGGAGAGCCACTTCGCAAGGTAGAGGATCCACGCTTGCAGTTTTCCATTGGATCACAGACGAGTTCAGGTGAATCGGAGACATAAACTTTGAGAAGGATGGAAGAATAAGGATTTTGCATATTGTGCGCCCTTGTTTTTAGGTGCACATGTTTGTTGTTGTTTTTTAAAAAAACAACAACACTGGTCCTCTCCTCCTGGATCAAGTGCTGCACACTCCTAGCTTTGCCCTGAGAAGTTCAAATCGACCAACATGAAATGACTTCATGAATATATCTGCAATCTGGTTTTCTAAACTGCAGTACATCAGTTTCACTTCTTCAGCCTTTTGCACTTCTCTCAAGAAGTAAAACTTGACCTTATAATGCTTTGTTCTTCCATGAAATACTGGATTCTGTGAAATGGCCAGAGTAGCTTGATTATCCACAAACACTTCTATATCTTCTTCTTGCTGCATATGCAGATCATTCATAAGCTTCTTTAACCATAATGCTTGATTCACAGCTGCAGTAGCTGCAATGAACTCAGCTTCTGCAGTTGATTGAGCCACTATTTCCTGCTTCTTTGAACACCAGGAAAAACATGCCGACCCAAATGTAAAGCAATAACCTGAAGTGCTCCTCATATCATCCATTGATCCCGCTTGATCCTTTGTCGTCGAATACCCCTGCAACTTAAACTCTTGAACTCTACAAAACTTAATCCCATATGAAAGAGTACCTCTTAAGTACCTCAACACCCTCTTTGCAGCTACCATATGCAACTCACTTGCACAATTGAGAAATCTAGATAAGATACTTACGGGAAACATGATGTCCGGCCTAGTTGCGTGAGATACATAAGACAGCCAATCAAACTTCTATAAACTTTTTCATCTGCAGGAACTGATCCATCCTTCTTTTGAAGCTTTTCCTTATGACCCATTGGTGTACTCACACTCTTGCACTCTTCCATGTTGAATCTCCTTAGGATCTCTTTCAAATACTTCTTTTGACAGATAAAAACTTCATTTCGAGTCTGCCTAACCTCCATTCCTAGAAAATATGACATCTCACCAAGATCGGTCATTTCGAACATCTTCATCATCTCTTGCTTAAATGCGTAATCGAGCACTATTACTCCCTGTCACCAGCATATCATCCACATAAAGAGACACCACCACTAAGTCAGATACTAACTTCTTGACATATAGAGTGGATTCACTAAGGCTTTTCTTGAAACCTAAACCCAACAAGTGCTCATCCATCTTACTGTACCATGCTCTAGGAGCTTGCCTCAAGCCATAGAGAGCCTTTCTCAGCAAATAAACTTTCTCCTCCTGGCCTGGTGTGACAAAGCCTTCCGGCGCTCAACATAAATCTCCTCCGCAACACTCCATTCAAAAATGCAGATTTCACATCTAACTGATATACCTTCCATCCTTGTTGAGCTGCCAAAGCAAGAATCATTCTAATTGTATCAAGTCTTGCCACGGGAGCAAAGGTTTCTGAGAAATCAACTCCCCAAACCTGTGCATATCCCTTCACCACCAACCTGGCCTTATGCTTATTCACTGAGCCATCAGGATTAAATTTGGTCTTGAAAACCCATTTTACTCCAATCACCTTCCTATCTTCAGGCCTCTCCACTAGCTCCCATGTCTGTTTTTTTTTCTATCATAGCCAACTCTTCCTTCATTGCATTCATCCACCCTCGATCACTTTTAGCTTCCTCATAACCCGCAGTTCCAAAACAGCCACACTACACCTTTGATATATATCGTCAAAGATCGGTACCTCTAAGCTGGAACATCATCCACCGGTTCGTCGGGTTCCAATGAGACCTCTTTGTGCCTCGCCTTGTGGCTCATTTGTCCAATCCCATTTCTCATCTTCTAGAAACTGAACATCCCTACTAGTGATCACCTTTCATGTCTCGTGGTTGATAGATCCCGTAAGCTTTTGACACTAAAGCGTAGCCAACAAAGATCCCAGGTTTAGCTTTCTCTCCCAACTTGTCGCTCTTGACCTGTGGAATATGAGAAAAACACAAACAACCAAACACCTTCAAATTTCTTATAATTGGCTTGACATCAAACCAAGCTTCAAAGGGTGTCTTCATCTCCAATACCCTCGTAGGTAATCTATTCGTAGAAAAACTGATGTGTTTGTCGCTATACGCCCAAAACTCTTTTGGTAGATTTTTCTCATACAAAGACACCTAGTCATCTCCATAATAGTTCTATTCTTCCTCTCACTAACTCCATTTTGTTGTGGAGAGTAAGGAGCGAAGCGATGCTCAATTCCAACCTCTTCACGAAAGAGTTAAACCTACGTGAAGTATATTCTGTTCCATTATCAGATCTAATGACTTGAATCTTGCAGCCACTTTGGTTCTCAACCCATTTCTTAAACTTTAGAAATACCCCAGCAACTTCTGACTTTTGCTTCATAAAGTAAATCCAGCACATTCTAGTATAATCATCAATGAAAATAATGAAATACCTGCTGCCATTTAGTGAAGGAGTCACTTGTGGACCACATAGATCCGTATGAATCGGTTGTAGCTTCTCTCGTAGCTCTCCAAGTGGATTCCTTGAAGGAAGTCTTGTCTGCTTACCCGGCAAACAAGTTTTGCACCCGTGATCTGCTCCTCCAGGCTTGGTAACCCAGTTGCCATTTCATTCCTCTGCATGAACAGCACGCCTTTATGATGAAAGTGCCCCAACCTCTTGTGCCATATTTCTGAATCATTAGCCTAACACTTGAATGCCATCTGCTCCTTCTCAAGAAGATTCAAAGAAAAACTCTTCTGTTGCATCTTTATCTTGAACAACTCCTGACCACTGGAGTCAAAGATCAAACACTTCTCCTCTTCAAATATCACCTTAAATCCCTCTTCTACCAACTGCCCCACACTCAGCAAATTCTGATCAATTTTAGGCACATACATCACATCGAAATCAGCTTAGTTCCAGCACAACTCTCCATTACTACGGTCCCTTTACCTTTCACTTCTAAGTTCTCCCCATTCCCAATCTTCACTCTTGACTTCAACGACTTGTCAAGATTTATAAACAGCGTTTCATCACTTGTCATATGGTTTGTGCAACCACTATCAACAAGCCAACCGTCACATGGAGTACTAGAGGAGAAACAAGAGGCAACAAACAGTTGATCTACCTCTTGCTGAACTGCAGCATGTGCCTCACCCCGTCGCGATCTCTCTTCTCTTTGCAGAACTTCTCAATGTGTCCAAGCTTATGACACTTTCTGCACCGACATCGGCCTCTTCCAACACCTAAAGTGTGGATGATTCTTTTTTCCACAAGTGCTGACATGAGGAATATCTTCCCCAGTTGTTCTTGGAGTTGCCCACACTATTCTCTCCGCAAATGACTTCGAACCACTACGCCATTTCCTCTCTTCCCTTTCCACTTCTTGACTTTTCCTCCTACATTCTACTGTTCTTTGGCCAGCAGAGCTCCTTTTGTACTTCCTTCCAGCCTCATTAACCTCCTTTGCTCTTGTGCTTGCGAGCACTTAGCAATTCTCCGCCAACTTGATGCGAGACAAATCCTTGGTATTCTCCAAAGAGGCAATGGTTGCCTCAAACCTTTCGGGCAAGGAGATAAGAATCTTCTGCACTAGCCTATTATCGAGAGGTCGAGTGCCTAGAACTCTTGCCCGATTTGCAATGCTTATCAACTTATCGAATACTCCTTAATTGTCTCGATTCCTTCATCTCAGTCTCTCGAATTCTACGTGATCAAGTTTAGCCCCTTCATGCTTCGATCCTCTCATCTCCTTGATACTCTGCTTTGAGGAAGTCCCAAATAGCTTTGGCTGATTCACAAGCCATAATTCTGCTGAAAATGGTAGGTGAGACTGCAGCATATAAACAAGACTTTGCCTTTGCTTTCCTTGTCGTCCTCTCCTTGTGAAACTTGATTTGATTGATGGTTGGATTGTCGGGAAGGGGAGCAACTTCATAATCTTGTTCCACAGCTTCCCAAAAATCACAACCCTCTAGATAGGCTCGCATTCTCACTGCCCAGGCTTGATAATTTTCTCCATCAAATGCTGGTGGAGTCATTGCTGAAAAACCACTCGATCCTGCCTCCATCTTGCTTTTAACTTCTATGGATGCAGACACACCTCTCAATCAATCTCACAAGTCACTCATAGCCCCTTAAGATCAAGAAGGCTCTGATACCAGTGTTGTTGTTTTTTAAAAAACAGAGGAGGAGTTGACAGCAAAAGCTATGCGTCGTATTTAGAAAAACTGAAAAAAAAAATGTTCAAAATACATACTAGAACGTAACCATAAACCCACGTTGCTCACTAAGGTCCATAAAACCAGCAACAAACCAGAATAGCTAAAATACGTGCAGCTAACTGCTCTTAAGAGATAAGATTGACCAAGTAAAACAACAATTAACCAACTCCTAAAAAACAGGACACCAACAAACTGACCAAACAAAACAAAGAAGAAAAAAACAGAACGTGCAGTCTTGATACATCAACAATGTTCTTGACAAGAATAGAAACTGGTGTTATTATTTATCTTTTGCTGAGACCAGTTGAAGGGAATAATATTTCAGCCTTACCTGTAGAACTTCTAGAGGCACTTTGTTACATGATGCAGCAGACATCCAATTGTTCCCAAGTCCTTTTCCTCACTTGCGAGGCGACACAAGAACTATCTTCCCAAAAAGGCCTGAAACTCATGCATATATATATCGATACCCCAGTACTTTGCTGGTTGATTTGTCCGGTAGTTCCGGTCCAACTTTTTATCAAGTTCATGTCTTCTTTTTCCAACTCAAAGTCGAAAACTCGAAAATTCTCCTCCGGCCTCTCGGGTTTTGATGTCTTTGGGATGACCACCGTGTTCTGTTGAATGCTCCACCTTAGCACGATCTGAGCTACCGTCTTCCTATGCTTTTTAGCTAGACCCTGAAGCAAAGGAAACAGAAAAAATCAAGGGATACTGGTAAATCTTGTGTTCACATGTCCACGCATTCTCTCTATTTGGCTGGGCCAGTGATATGTCCACCCTTGCTGAGATTGCAAATGCTTGGAATCACTAGTGTGGATTTTCTATCCTTTACGGTGCTTCCTTGGTGTCTCAACGTATTTCCACGGTCAAGGCATACTTTATTTACATGTATCAACAGATGAGAAAATTAAGTGAGATGTCGACGAGAACACCATATAGAGTATAAAGGATTTGGGAAAATGATAAAAATGATCCTTAAACTTTAATCCAATGTGCAAAATGATTCATGAACTTTTACTTTGTTCAATGTAGTTTGTAACTTTAGCTCGATGTGCAATATTATCCATGAACCTTTAATTTATTCAATGTGGTCCCTAGAAAGTCTAGGGACCACATTATGGAAAGTCTATGAATCACATTGAACAAATTAAAAGTTCTTGAACCATAATGTATATCGGGTCAAAGTTCAAGCATCATTTATGTTATTGTCCTGAAGGATTTTTATCCACATAGTTACATCTCTCTCAGTCAAAAGTTTTGAATTATCTTGGGAGTGTTCATCTGTCACTAACTCAATGGACCGACGACACAACATCGATCTAGTTACCTTTAGAATCGGGTCATCCAAACACGAGACTGACCCAAACATCACGGTGTTGGCCATGGCACCTCCTAGGAGCGTGTGCGCCGTGACACAAACACCGTGCTCCTGGCAGAACTTGACAAGGGATTCGCGTTGGAAGTACGGGTGCAGCTCGATCTGGTTCACAGCAGGCCTTATCTTGGAGTATGCCAGAATTCCCTTGTCTGGAGGAGGCTGTAGTTGCTGCAAAAGGAGTAAAAACGAAGAACAGTTCTAACATTTTCTTCAATCCTTTGCTTTTTGTGTTTATGTAATAAAGATCGGAAGGAACCTGATGCCGATGCTGCGAACTAAGCCCACGGAAACTAAATCCTCCATGCCGCGCCAGGTTGCTTCCAGGGTTATGGCTGTGTCTATATCCAGCACTCCGTTCTCGTCCAACACGCTCGCGCACGCTCCCACACCTTACATGATAAGCTCGAAATCAAAATTTTACTGAAAATTTCGCCATTTTCGCGGCGGATGAAAAGATGCCGAAAGTGAAGATGCGGTTGGAGCGCCGCTAATGATTTCGTTTTACGATCGATATGCTGCGATCGATCATCTGAGCAAAGGAAAATCCCCCCCCCCCCCGTTCGTTCAGGGTGGGATCGTGGCCCCGAGGCACTTCGGGGGCTGGCCTCGAAATCACAACCTCTCTTGTTTTGCACCAATTTGACCATTCGAATGTACAACCAAAGTTAAAGTGATCCACGGGCACAACTTTAGCTGGGACCACCAGATGGAGAGAGAGAGGCGCTAACTTATATTCAGTAGGATGAGTTAAAATGTTTATGCGTAAATATCACCTAATTATTTAAAGAACTATATGTTATAAATATTAGGTTAACACTATGAAAACTTAAACTGATATATTTATGACAAATTTATCTAAAATTAATTTTTTGATCACTAGAAATATCAAAAAAAAAAAAATTGTGACAAATATACCCTTTGTTTGTTTCCATTATATTGGATTAACATCACAAGTAACTACAGATTGGTAAAACAAATTGAGAGTAAGCCCCCAAACTGATACACCATTTATCTATCACGTATTATTCAACCTAATAATTTGGCGATAAAACCTAACAAAACTAATAGAAAGTAAATTTGTTACGGTGTACCGGTTTAAGATTTTTTGATGATTAAAGTATTAGTTTGGATAAATTCATTACAAGTGTGCTAGTCTAAGTTTTTCGTGATACTAACCCAAAAATATTTTTCAAATTGCTTCATTTTCCATGAAGCAAATCCGTCTTCGACTCACTAGGCCAGTGACAGTGAGTTTAACAAAATTGCAGCTACGTATAACGCAATGACAGAAGGGGTCTTACTAAGGCAATTGGGGGAAAAGTACCAGTATGCTTGGTGGCCACAGGGAAGTGAACCAGGTAGAGATCCAAGTAGTCCAGCTGAAGCATCTTCAAACTGTCTTTGCATGCCTCAATCATATGCCCGTGGTCCGAATTCCAAAGCTGCAATTTCATTTATGTTATGCCGACTATCTGTTAGCTTTTCTCCGATCGGTTTAAGAACATAGCTAGATTCATCATTTTCTCCAGGTCAATTTAAAATGTGCACGCATCTTAAGCTAGACATATCTGGTAAATCTCTGACACGGTAATTGAATCAAAATTATGAACCTTTGTGGTGATGAAAATTTCCTCCCTTTTTACGAGCCCCGTGCGAAATGCTTCGGCCAACGCTTCTCCGACTTCTACTTCGTTCTTGTACTTGGCTGCGAAAAAAAAAACGGGGGAAATTAATTTCATCAGTACATGAGAGTTTTCTTGATATCTCAAGTTGACATGGGGGTTCATGGACATGTTTCTTCCTTTAGGAGTAAAATGGTTCCTCATTCCAATCAAATCTATTCTACAATGTAGAAAAAAAAAAGACAGAATAAGTAGATATGGCTCATTGAATAAAACTAAATTGGATGTGTCGTGTTAAATTGCCGAAATGATAAAAATAATTTTCATCTTAGGGCGCGCATGACAAAATTTCTATTCCAGAAATTGATTTCTGACCAAAAATTGATTTCTCAATTTATATTCCCCGAACAAGTTTCTAAGCAAAGAAATTCGTTTGATAACGACTCAAAATTTCTATTTCTGAAACAAAAATTCGTTTGATAACAGAATAAAATTTCTATTTCTAGGAATAAAAATTGATTAGATAACAACATAGGAAATCCTCAAATACAAAATAATAATCGAAATAATACTAAAACAACATAGGAAATCCTCAAATACAAAATAATAGTCGAAATAATACTAATACATTACAAAAGTTGAAAATACAATTTCATGGAATTTTCGGCATATTATTATCCATTGCCATTTTATTGACAATGGTTTTCCTAAGCGTATTTATTTGGTTTCTCTCTTTGGTCAATGTATCGTTTGCAAGCTCATCCTGCGTAAGTTCAAACAAGTACTGCGGAAGCATGAATATGGGTGCCATCAATGGCGCTTATGCATCCCTATCATTTTATCAAAGACTAGTATTATACAAGATTATCAACAAAATAAAATTGATGGTGTAAAGGAATATATGAGAATTCTACTTTGAAGTAACGTTTATGGTTAGTGATGGGCTTAAGGCCCGTCCACCCATGTTGGGCCTAAAAGCCCGGCCCACAAGATTAGGGCCCATGGATGAAGGGGTACGTTCTTTTCTGTTGGAGGAACGTATATAAAAGGAGAAAGAGAGAGGGAGGAACACACCTGTTGGCATAACGAACGTACGTTCCTCTCCCTCTCTCCCTCCAAAAGAAAAAGTGCGCAAACGGCGACGCCATCTTCCCTCCAAGGCCAATTGACGTCATCGGATCGAACAGGGCCAAATTCTCTTCCTCTTATCGGCATTGGTGTTTAATCTGTGGCTAACAAGGTACGCTCGAATCCGTGGTGTGCTTTAGGATCGGTGATACGTGATTTTCCCGGGCTTGTCTTCCGCATTCGTTTTAGGGTTCGATTTAGTGTCGAATCCGGTTTTTGGGAATCCGACATTCCCAACAATTAGGAACCAATTGGGGGAAGGTCGGTTTATTTTGATTCTCAAATTGAATCAGTCTAGTTGCTCATCCCTAATTTCTTTATTGTTGCTCAATGAACCTTTAATGGCCCTTGCATAGCAAAGAGAGAGATTCTCTTGAATCTTGCCTTCGAATTAAAATTCAAGATTGTGTAACAATCTAATTATTTTGATTTTGCAAGAATTTTGAATCCGTAAAGAAACAAGGTTAAATTTCTAGGCACGTTTTTTATTTTATTTTTTTGGTAAAAAATAGGCACGTTTTTTATTCATCTATTGCGTAAGAACTTTTTCTTCAACTGGCCATGCGCGTGCCCTTTCTAGGAGAAAAGAGCCCCATTGTTTTTAAGTAAGCATTTAAGAACTTTGGTCGCTTTTGAAAATTGGGGACCCATTCGATTGCCTTTCATCCTAAAGAGGAAGTTATCAAAAAAAAATTGAAAAAAAAAACACGAGCAAAATAAGAAAAAGAAAATTAGCAATAATTTGTGAAGTTGTGGTTATGAGTGAATTAAGTTAGCAAGAAAGCGCAAGGTTCTTTTATATGGTTTGATTTCAGCTTCGATTTATATTTCGAAAGCGAGAAGTTAAAAATTTCAGCTTCGATTTCTTCGATTTCTCTATTTTTGGAATAGAAATCTGTTTTAGAAATAGAGAAATCATATTCCATTACCAAACGGATTTCTGTTCCAAACTTGTTCTAGGGAACAGAGAAACAGAGAAATCGAGAAATAGAAATTTTGTTATGCGCTCCCTTAGACTCCGTTCATTTCACAAAAAATATGGTGTTTCTAGAAAATGTTTTCCAAGAAATTGTTTTCTAGGAAAATAATCATATTTTCTAATTTTTGATTGAAATTTGAAGATGAATTAGAAAATATTTTCTGTTGTTCGGTAGGGAAAATCTTTTCCGCGCACACTCATTTTCAATAATTTATAATTATTTATTTATTTTTAAATAATTTTTAATTATTTTCTTTATTTCCTCTTCTTTTTTCTTTTCTTTTTTCTTTTCTTTCTTACCTTTTCATCTTCGTCCTTAGCCTTGGTCGATCAAGGCTTGGCCCTTGCCTCAGCTCGCCAGAGCTCGACGAACCTCTAGCAAGCTCGGGTGAGGCCTGAGCCCTGTCTAGCTCATTAGATTTGGTGAGGCTCGAGCTCGCCGGCCTTGGGGGAGCTTGGCTTCGCTAGATTAAGCGAGGCTTGACCTTGCTAGAATTTGGCGAGCTTGAGCCTTGCCGACCTGGGGCAAGGCTCGAGCTTGCCCGCGGTCGATGACTGGCCAAGGCCAAGGAAGAACATGAAAAGGAAAGAAAGAAAAGAAAAAAAAAGGAAAAAAGGAAAAAAAATTAAAAAACTTGATTTTAAAAAAATCAAAATTAAAAAGAAAAATAAAATGAAAATTTGTTTAGTGAAAGAAAGTAAGGTGGAAGAAGTTATGGAAAATGTTTTCTACTTTGGAAAAGTGGAAAACATTTTCCCCACTTTTGAAGCTGTTTTTTTTTCCCAATAACGGAAAATATTTTCCTCGACTACTTCATTTTCCGTGAAATGAACGCTAGAAAATTCGAATTTCCTAGAAGTTATTTTATGTGAAACGAATGGAGCCTTAAGTGTCAAAGGCGATAGTTGACGGTTTGTCACGCCTTGGGCACCACAAGTGACGATCGAAACAATTGTCGCCCTAGAAATCTAAAGGTGACGAAATTAACTTGTTTTAGGAAAGGCTGAGAAAATTTATTTTGTCGCCTTAGGTTGATTTTCAGCAACAATAAGGTCAAACCACGACGAAAACATTATTGCAATTAGTAATTTTTTTTGTCGTTTTAGACTAATTTTTTAGATAATTTACCGCCACAAATTTTTAGTTTTTGTTGCCTTTAGGCTCTTATTTATATCTACTTACAAATTGAAGTTTGATTGCAATAAAGTTTCACAGCATAATCAGTTAAAAAAACATCGACATGACAATAAGTTTTTTTATTTTTATTTTTGGTAAAGGGCATGACAATAAGTTAATAAGATAAAACACACATAATAAGTTTTATAGCACCCTTCAAACACACAAAAACAGCATTGCTTAGAAATAGAAAGAAAACTACTCGATAGTAGCCATAATCCAAAACGCCCTAATAACAAAGAGGTCAAACAGGAAAATCGATACTCTATATTTTTAAATGGTTAATTAATGCAGACACAAAGCATCAATACCCAAAACACACGCCCGCGCACAAACACACAGAGAAACAGACAAAATGTAGTACCCGCACAGTCGAAATGGCGATAGCCAATCTTGATGGCGCGGAAAAGGAGATCTTTAACGTCCTTGCCTTCCATGCGAAAGAGGCTGAGACCGGTGTCGGCATTGTGAAGCCATTATTCAGGGTGATCTCCTTTGAGAAGTCACAGTTGAGGGCCACGGGCATGGAGAAGCCATTGCTCAGTTTGGGTGCCATTTTCTCTCTTTTAACTGCAACCGCACTCTTCAGCTATCAGGAAGGCTTCTCTCTTATTTGCAGTGGCGGATAGCTTAAACTCCCTCTCCATATATATAAATCTGCACGACGGCAATTGTGTAAGCCTCACTTGGTGGACAAAGTGTTGACATGAGCTATAAATTAGAAATAATATAGGAGTTCAAGTCAATCTTTGGTATAAGCTATTAAATAGAGATAATATAAGAATTCAAGTCAATCTACTTCCTATTTTATCTCTTGATTAGGAGGACTGTTAGGATTGACTCTTTTCTTTGTAGACATATACTCAAAAGCATTGTAAAATAAACGATGTTCAAAATACAGAAAAAACAAAACTTTCTCCTAAAAGCTATATACGTTTCTTCATGGTATCAGAGCAACTCGACTCTAGGACCTGATCTCACCATGGCTGAACGCATTGATTTAACTCTCCCACAATCAACTGTGATGGCTCTTGGGCAATGGCAATCCTTGAAGATCTGACAATAGCGATGAAGCAACTTCTGACCTAGCATCATGTGCTGCCTTCCCAAGTTGAGGCACCGACTCCACCTAATGCTATCAAGTTGGATGGCAAGAACTATAGCTTTCGGCCCCAAGTTGTTGAGATGTACATCTCAAGCAAAGATGAGTTGGAATATATTAATGGGAATCTTCCCCAACCTTATTCGATTGATCCTGACTTTCGGAAGTGGAAAACCGAGGATTCCACAACGAAAGGATGGATAATCAACTCTCGGACCCGGTGTTGATTGGCAATTTTATTCAATTCGCAATTGCAAAAGCAATTTAGGATTTGGTGGCTACCATGTCTTTTGACAGCATTGATGTCTCCTAGGTGTATAATTTGAAGTGCCAAGTTACTCGGCTGAAGCAGGCAGGAGACCCTATCGAAAAATACTACAATGATCTTCAAGGACTTTGGTGAGAGATTAATTTTTGCCATCCTAACCCCATCGTGTGTCCCAATGATATCGGGCGCTATAATACGAGTGTCTAAGAAGATAGTGTTTACACATTCCTTGATGGTCTTGATGATTGACTTGACAAGGTCAGGGCGGATGTGTTACAGATGCAACTGTTTCCAATGGTTGAACAAGCTTACGCACAAGTTCAGCGGGAGGATGTGCTCAAGCTATTATGTTGACTAACACAGACGCTCCCACTGAACTGCCATGGTGTTGCGTGGGGGGAAGATAGGACCAAGGTTTCTTGAGGGCAACCCAGAACCACAGACTCTACATATGGCCTCCATGGGTGCTGCAACAGGATGGTTATGCTTTTGTCAATACTCATCAAGGTGAGGCAATGAGTGGATTATTGATTCTGGCGCTACCAATCACATGACACCCAATCCTGGTGACCTCACATGCCATACCACTTCGCATCGATAAAGTATCCATAATGTAAATGACCATAGCTATCTAGTGACTAAGGCTAGAAGTGTTGTTCTCATGCCTTCCCTCTCCTTATCGCACACTTTGCTTATGCCCTCTTTATCTAATTAGATGATGTCTATTGGGTAGATTATTAATGAATTAAATTGCAATATTCTTATGTATCCCAATTTTTGTTTATTTCAAGATATCCTCACGAAGGAGATTATTGGACGTGGTACTAAGAGGGAGGGGTTGTACTTTGTGGATGATTTTCAATACTAGCAAAGTGAATCACACCTGTGGTTAATCTATTGGTAAAGAGAAGGACATCTGGCTATGACATTATCGATTAGGGCATGCGTCTTGGATATTTGAAGCACTTATTTCCTGGGTTATTCAGTAGTTTATTAGATTCTGTATTCTAGTGTGAAACATGCATCTTGACAAAGAGTCATCGTGTTTCTTTTCCATTGAGTTTCAATAAAAGTGCAACACCTTTTTCATTAGTCCACTCTGATGTGTGGGGTGCTTCACCTATTACCACCCTTTTGGGGATCCGTTGGTCTGTGACTTTTATGGATGATTGTACACGGATGACATGGTTGTATTTGATGAAGCACAAGGATGAGGTTTCTAAAATATTTTGCGTGTTCCAACACATGGTTGCAAAAAAATTTAGGGCGTAACTCCGTATCTTTCGTACTTATAATGGGGGCGAATATGTTAATCAATATCTCATAGCTCACTTTCAAGAAAATGACCTTATCCATGAGATATCGTGCACCTAGATCCCCAGCAGAATGGTGTCACAGAAAGGAAGAACCGCCATATTCTTAAAACAACGCAAGCTCTCTTGGTGGGTGGTCATGTTCCCAATCATTTTTGGGATGCTACCATTACTATTGCAGTCCACTTGATGAACCGGATGTCCTCATGTATGTTAAAATTTCAGACTTTGCTACAAATTCTTTCAGGACATGTTTCTCTTCCTCGGTCTTGACACTTCCTCCTAAAGTGTTCGAGTGTGTAGCTTATGTTCATCTTCACAAGAACCAACAAACCAAGTTTGATCCTTGTACTTTGTGGTGTGTTTTTATTGGCTATGGAACCCATCAGAGGGGCTATCGCTGCTACGACACAATCACTAAGAAACACATGTCACTTTGAATGTGACATTTGTTGAGTCCGAATTCTTCTACCTTGACAGCAATTATCCCTTTTAGGGTGAGATACATCCAGAAAGGGAAAATTGGTGGGAGGGTGGTGTTTTGGCAAGGGCTGGGACTGGGTCTGACTCACGGCAAGCCCCAACAGTAGTGTCGTCAACAGAAAATGCAGGCCGTGACAGGGCCGATAGCAGGAGTTGTGTAGGAGGATAGTCACATCCCGGTAAAAGGTGATCAGCAATTTGTACTGGTACAAGGTGCACACGAACAACCTCAAGAATAGCCCTCTCTTGAAATTGTCCCCTCTTCGCACCCGACCATTCTCTTGAGGATACCCTTGAGGTAAGATCTCCTACCACATCGACTCTTGTGATGATTCGATGTGATTGTTGGATATACATTACCTAATAGGTACAATCATGGCAAGTCCTCTAGTCAATACTCACCATATGTGGAGGAGCGAAGATCAAAGTATCATATTGCAAATTTTGTTTTGACAAGGAGATTGTAGGAACTATTGATGGCGTTCGTATCAAATGTTCATGCAACCCGAGTTCCTAGTGGGGTGCAAAAGTCTTTGAGGGATCAAAAGTGGGTTCAGGCAATAAAAGAGGAGATGGAAACATTATAAAAAAAACTAGACTTTGAGACTTATAAAGTTACCAAAGGGGAAGAGAATAGTGGAGTGCAAGTGGGTTTTTACTATCAAATACAAAGCAGATGGCTTCCATTGAGAGATACAAGGCGCGATTGGTAGCAAAGGGATATACATAGACTTAGGGTGCAGACTACCAAGAGACATTTTACCCTGTGGCAAAGCTTAATATTGTGAGAGTTTTGTTGTCTCTTGTAGTGAATCTAGATTGGCCATTGCATTAGTTTGATGTGAAGAATGTGTTTCTTCATGGGGATTTGGAGGAATAAATCTACATGGAAGTTCCACCTAGGTATTGTTATGTTAATCAACCCAACATAGTGTGCAAGCTAGAACATTCATTGAATGGGTTAAAGCAATCACCTCATGCTTGATTTAGTCGCTTTAGCTCAGCAATGAGAAGATATGGGTATTCTCAAAGCAACTCAGATCATATGTTGTTCCTAAGGCAACGTCAAGGAAAGGTAACGACCTTAATCATATATGCGGTTGATATGATTATCACAAGAGATGATCGTGAAGAGATTTTAAAACTTTTAAAACTCGAAGAGAAGCTAGTAGAAGAGTTTGAGAAAAAGAATCTAGGATGGTTGAAGTATCTCTTGGGCATCAAAGTGGCTAGATCGAAAGGAGGTATTTTTTGTCTCAAAGAAAAAATGTGCTAGACTTGTTAGCCAAAGTTGGAATGTTGGAGTGTAAGCCTACTAACACCCCTATAGTTCAAAATCATAGACTTGGAATAGTATTTGGATGAAGTGTTGACCAATAAGGATAGATATCAAAGGTTAGTAGGGAGACGGATTTATTTGTCACATACTCGCCCTAATATCGCATATGTTGTAAGCATCGTGAGTCAATTTATGCATGCCACAAGTGAAGATCATATGAAGGCGGTGAGTCGAATTCTACCCTACTTGAAGTTGACTCCAAGAAAAGGTTTGTTCTTTGTTGGAATATAATATACGGAAACGACAGGATCTCACAATTTACATCAACGCGAAATTGCCAAAGAAATAAATGAGAAAAATAAGGACACCAGAAATTTACGTAGTTCGGTCCGAATATCGGTACCTATGTCCATGGGGAGAGCCAGTGGCAAATAACTATAATTGGAGAATCAAAGTTTACAATTGCTCACACGCTCGAGTGTTTCCCACACCAAGATTTAACCCCAAACCCAAAGTGTTTATAAATAAATAATTTACTTGGATATAAACTCTCGGCACAAAATTACCGCGCGTTCAAGCTCGAAACAAAACGTTCTACGTATGGCTTCACGTTCTTAATCAAAGCTTCACACAGCTTTAAGGACTTGCGGCTTCAGAATCCTCACAGATCGAGGACGCGCGGCTACGTAGGTTTTTTTTAGCAGCTCCACGCTCACACAAAGGACTTTCTTCTACGGACGGCTCACCTTCCTTTTTCAGCATAAAAAAATTCACGCCCTTTTATGTGCGTGTGCCCAAGGTCAAAATTTTGACCTTGGGCCCCACTAGGAAAACTTCTTTGGTGCAACTCCTCTTTGGCGGACGTGCGGTGTGAACGCAGCTTCTTCTACGTAGGCTTTAGCGGCCACATAGGGTTTTGTTTTCCCTTTTATATACTTGTGCCCAGGTCAAAGTTTGACATGGGCCCACCACGTTTTAGTTGCGCACATGGACTTCATCTTCACGCGTTTCAGATTCTGCAGGCTTCCGCAACAAAGAAGAAACTTTGCTTCCATTTATTTTATATTTCCTCTTTTGTAAATCTTCAAGAGTCCAACGAATTTTCTTCTACTCGGGAAATCTTTATCAACAAAATTTGGTATAATAAATCGTCATCCGAATTCAAACTCGAGACATTAATTTAACAATTCTCCACTTTGGCTCGATGTTTGAAGCCAAGTTATAGTGCTCATCATCCATACTGCTCTCCCAACGCCCTGGCGGGCGCTCACTCTCCACAAACGCCAATAGAGCTTAAGTAGAACTTGAGCTTCGCCAAAGGAACAAACTTAGTCATCATATCTGCCGAGTTATCTACTGTAGCAATCTTTTTGACAATAACCTTACCCTTAGCTAAGACATCTCAGATGAAGTGGTACCTGATATTGATATGCTTCGTTCGCTCGTGATAAATTGGATTATACGCCAAATATATCGCACCTTGGTTATCACAAGTGTATATCAACACTTTTCCGTTCTAACCCAAAGTTCGAGAGCAAACCTTGTAACCATATCGCCTCCTTCGCTACAAAGGTTAGTGCCATGTACTCGCCTCGATCGAAGACAAGGCAATGTGATCCTGTAAGGACGCTTTCCAACTAACTGCACCACCTGCTAGAGTAAACACGTACCCTGCTAAAGACCTGCAATCATCCAAGTCACCGGCGTAATCTGAATCCACAAAACTAGTGGTCTCACTACCATTGTTGTCCCTTCAATACACTATATCCACGTTTGTTGTCCCCTTCAAATATCTGAGGATCCACTTCACAGCTTCCCAATGAGCTTTACCAGGATGCTTCATATAGCGACTAACCATGCTCACAGCTTGTGAAATATCAGGCCTAGTGCACACCATAGCATACATAATACTACCCACGGTACTAGAATAAGGAATACGAGACATATGCTCCTCCTTCTTCTCAGTCTGCGGTGATAATTTATCTGAAAGTTTAAAGTGTTTCACTAAAGGTGTACTTATAGATTTTGTCGACTGCATATTAAAACGTGCCACAATCTTCTCAATATATTTCTTTTAAGATAAACGTAAAACTCATGCAGTCCTGTCATGCAAAATCTCCATACCCAATATTTTCTTTGCAGCACCTAAATCTTTCATCTCAAATTCAACATTTAACCGCCTCTTCAGCACATCAATATCAGACATATTCATAGCTGCTATCAGCATATCATCAACATATAAGAGTAGATAAATCAATAACCATTCTCCAATCTCCTATAATAAACGCTGCTATCCATCTGACTTTTTGAATAACTTTGACTAGCCATGAAAGTATCAAAACGTTTATACCACTACCTAGGAGACTGTTTCAGCCCATACAAAGATTTCTTCAACAAGCAAACATGATCTTCCTTACCTAGAATAGCAAATCCCTCTAGTTACCTCATGTAAATCTGCTCCTCCAACTCACCGTGAAGAAATGCGGTTTTCACATCTAGTTGCTCTAACTCGAGATCTTGCAAAGCAACTAAGGCAAGTAAAACATAAATAGAAGTATGTCTTATCACGGGGAGAGAACACCTCATTATAGTCAAACACCTCATTATAGTCAATGCCAACACGATGTGTATATCCCTTCGCCACAAGTCTCGCCTTATACCTCGCCGCCTTAACACCGAGAATGCCCTCTTTCGGTTTAAAAACTCATTTACTTTCGACAATCTTTTGGCTCTTGGATACTTTGACTAGCTCCCATGTCCGATTTCGATGGAGTGATTCTATTTCTTCCCTAGCCACGCGACGACTCCGAACTAGCCATCGCCTCGAATAAGACGAAGGCTCATCTGTCTCCACCTCATCACCTACAGTCAATGCATAAGCAATATCTGTATAACCATAACATACCGGTGATTTATCTTGCCTTCTTTGTCTATCTGCGGCTATAGTGTGCTGCGGCTTTGCTGGTTGTTCACTATCACTGACTTCAGGAACTGCGACCTCATCTACAATCTCAACTTCAGTTACCTTCGAGGTCTCCGGAGTCTCCACCTGAAGCTCCACCTCACTAATGACACCATGTTCTGTCTTCTCTGCTGGCTGTGTCTTAGAACTCCTCTGTTGAAGCATTGTAGTCTCATCAAAGATCACATCTCTGCTAGTTAGAAAACCGGGTGATCTGGGATCAATGCACCACAGCCGGTAGCCTTTCACCCCATGTGCATTACCCAGAAATATGCACTTCTTTGCCCTCGGCTCAAGTTTACCATCACTCACATGAGCATACATAGGACATCCAAATATACGTAATATGGAGTAATCAACAGGTTTCCCCGACCATACTTCCTCAGGAGTCTTTCACTCAATAGTAGATGATGGAGATCGATTAACCAGGTAACATGCCATGTTTACTGCTTCAGCCAAAAATTCCTTGCCAAGTCCTGCATGTGAAAGCATGCATCGAGCTCGCCCAAGCAAAGTTCTATTCTTTCGTTCTACCACACCATTCTGATGTGGTGTCCTGTGCATCTTGTGCGGTGTCTTACAATACCTTCTTTCTCGCAGAACTTAGTAAAATGTTTACCACAGAACTCCATGCCATTATCGGTTCTCAAGCACTTGATTTGTTTATTTGACTGCTTCTCAATCAATGCCTTAAATTTCTTGACCCGATCAAACACTTCATATTTGTGCTTTAGAAAGTATACCCATACCTTCCTCAAATAATCGTTAATAAATGTCAGCATATATCGAGTACCTCCTTTCGAAGGAACCGAAGATGGGCCCTAGACGTCTGAATGAATATATTCAACCGGTTGCTTGGTCGAATGAATAGCTGTAGTAAACTTAACTCGGTGCTGCTTCCCAAAGATGCAATGCTCACATAAGTCCAGCTTCCCTGTTTTTTTACCCTTCAACAACCCCCTTTCACTTAGCATCGTCATACTTGCCTCACTCATGTGCCCCAAACGCATATGCCATAATTGAGTCAAGTTAGAGTCTGACTCACCTGATGAAGCTGCAGCGGTTCCGGTCACGGTCTCTCCCAGTAGATGATAGAGAGTATTCACTTTCTTCCCTTCATCACTATCATGGCACCTCGAGAGATCTTCAGTACTCCACCTTCAGCGGTGTACCTACACCCAATGTCATCGAGTGTCCCTAGAGAAATAAGGTTCTTCTTGAACTTCAGTACATGCCTCACATCTGTCAATGTGCGCACCACCCCCATCGTGCATCCGAATCCGAATTGTCCATATCCCCACAGCCTTACATATTGCATTATTCCCCAAAAGAACTCTACCAACATCTGCAGTCTGGTAAGTAGTAAACCAATTCTTATGAGGCGTCATATGATAAGAACACCCCGAATCCAGCACCCATTCGTCTCCTGATGAAGTAGCAGTCACACATAAAACAGCTTCTACATCACTATTGCTCCCTTCGGCAACGTTCGCCACACTACTTGTGGCATTCTGCCTATCAACTTTATTCCTTCGCTTTGGACAATTTCTCCCGATGTGCCTTTCTTCGTGACACTCAAGGCACTTCACGCGTCCCTTGGACTTTCGATGGTGTGATTTCGATATGTTTTTACCTCTACTGCTACTAGGCCATCGATGTTGTTCTCTACTCCGAATTGTCAAAGCTTGCACTACTCTTTGGGCCAGACCGTCATCTCGCAACTTTCTCTGCCACTCCTTAGAGAATAAGGCGGACTTTACCTCTTCTGAGGTAATTGTAGTACGTCCTTGCAATAGTGAATCAGTAAAGTGCTCCCATGACTCTGGTAAAGAGGCTAACAACATCATGCCCCTCTCTTCATCATCAAGTATCTTACCGATGTTCTTCAGATCCATCGTGAGTTTATTAAATTCATCTAGGTGAGTTCTGATAGACGTACCTTCAGTATATCTAAATTGAAAGATCTTCTTCAACATGTACAAGCGATTGTTCAAACCTTTCTTCAGATAGAGTGCTTAAAGTTTTGCCCATACTGCTGCGGCATCCTTCTCCTTAGCAACATCTATTAAGACCTCATCCGTCAAATTTAACAAGATTGTACTCTTTGCTTTTTCCATTAGCTCTACCCTCTCTGAGGCTTTCATTATAATATGCAACTCATCTTCACCATCCAGTGCCTTGGCCAAACCTTGAGTTGTCAATAAAGCTAGCATCTTGATGCTCCATAACACAAAGTTGCTGCTCCTGTTAAACTTCTCAATTTCAAATTTCTTCTTAGACATAATTGCAATAACAGAATTTCCAAATAATAATCAGACAAGCAAAAGCTCCAATCATAATCAAGAAATCTTATCCCAAGCTCTGATACCAATTTGTTGGAATATCATATGTGGAAACGACGGGATCTTGTAATTTACGTCAACACAAAATCACCAGAGAAATAAACGAGAAAAATAAGGGCACTAGAAATTTACGTGGTTCGGTCCGAGTATCAGTACCTACGTCCACGGGGAGAGCCAATAGCAAATAATCCACTATAATCGGAGAATCGGAGTTTACAATCGTTCACATGCTCGAGTGTTTCCCACACCTAAATTTAACCCCAAACCCAAAGTGTTCATAAATAAACAATTCACTTGGATATAAACTCATGGTACAAAATTACCGCGCATTCAAGCTCGAAACAAAACACTCTACGTACGGCGTCATGTTCTTAATCAAAGCTTCACACGGCTTCAAGGACTTGCGGCTTTAGAATCCTCACAGATCGAGGACGTACAGCTAAGTAGGTTTTTTTTTTAGCAGCTCCATGCATACACAAAGGACTTTCTTCTACGGAGGGCTCACCTTCCTTTTTCAGCATAAAAAATTCATGCCCTTTTATGTGTTGGATGTATGCCCTAAAGCTACTATATAATAGTTACATATTAGGGATTTCAGTTGTACTTTCATAATTATTATTTAATTAATGGCAATGACATATTCATTCATATGTCCAATTATTTTATATTTATGAACGATTCCATGAGATCAGTAGCAATTAGACATATTCTTGAGACGTCAAGAATATATGTGACAGGTTCATAGTTAGACTGGAATTTTAAATCGTTCCCGATCGATGGATTATTGAGTGGATATTAATAATCCTGTTGAGACCGGTGTGTTCTTAATTTCACCATTAAGTATTGGATACTTAAAAGAGTGATGAATCACAAGTCATTGGGTATTGTGATGCCTGAGTTAGAACACAAGTGTTTATATTAGACAAGTTCACTGAACGTGACGCATATGGAACGATTAGCGACATGGAAGCTTTTAGCGTGGTTAATATCTAATTGTTCATGCTTTGGTCTTGTGTAAATAATCCTTAGACCTGAGGCACAGTGTTAACTTGTGTGTTGAACAACTATGGTTCACGGGTGCACATAATGCCGGATCGTTGATCCGTCTTTATACCCGATGGTCATAGTTAATTCATATACAAAGTTGCACGTGTGCACAATATGGAATCTGTCTCCTTGTTACATGCAAGGTATAATAATAATGTCCTATGCAATCAAATTATGACACTCCATTGAAATCCTCGGCCGGGGTTGTAACTGAGAATAAATTGTTTATGTCTCAAATAAAATGCATGTCAATTAGATTTCTGCATATGATCGAATTGGTGACTTGACAAATATTCCATGGTCTTTGTTTGATCGGGACATAGAAAGACAGAGGGATTAAATTACACGTAGCCAAATATGATAGGTTCATTATGTTCTTAAAGCATTCATACTATCTGGGTAGACATGACATATTGCTATATGTCAATCATGGCTTGTAGGACCCAAAGATTAATCGGGACAATTAATTCTTTTGGGAGTACTAATGTGTTAGTACAAGTCTTACTACCAGCTTAGTGATGAACCTAGGGATGTCACACACCATAAACAATTAGGATAACGTGGAACAAGAGAGAAATATTATTGCAAATGCGTTTGCAATTATTGCAATCGAATTGAGTCGATTTGAAATTAAACTAAATGAGATTTAATTTAATTTGTATTAAAGTCACAAGCCTACTTGCATATGATGCACACGTATGCCCAAAGTGGATACATGTTAATGTACCCCTAATAGCACACATAAAGATTATGTCCTTTATATATATGGATTGATTAATTATTTTTATTAATTAATCTATGTGTGTTTCTTTTAATTATAATATAAAATAAAATAAAATAAAAATTAAAGGGAGTGCATCGTGGATGAATGGTCAGCAAATTGCTGACCATTCATACACAATGCAGTGGTCAGCAATTGCTGACCAACCGCTCATGCACGATCATCGTGCATGAGCGGTTTTGCTCTTGCACGATGGTCGTGCATGAGCGGTTATATAATTTTTATTTTAAATTCTATTTTTGAGAACAGAAAAAGGAGTTGCTGAAAATAGAGAGAAAGTGTGCATGTGTTTTTTGGTGTCTAAGAGATGCGAAAACAAAAAGGAATTCTCTCTCGTTCGGGCCGTGACTACAATACATCAAGGATATGGCGGATTGTCTCCACGAGATTGCTAGCACGATCATAGTGGTGAATATCCGAAAGTTCTCTCTTCCGTTCGACGTTCGTTGTTGGTGTATCTAAACTAGAGGTCCGACGTTTGTGGGGCTAGAACTGTAGAACATCCGAACCAATTCGTATAAAACGCGCTTCGAGAGGTAATTCGTTTAACTCCCTTTTTATATTCAGATTTTTTATTAAAACGTACGAACAACGCCTTTGGGAAATCATGTAAAATATATCATATTTGTTTTCGCTGCGTACTTTTGTCAATTTTACCTATACATGATTCATGAAACTCCAACAGTGGTATCAGAGCCAACCTTAGGCGTTTTTCGTGCGTTTAATTGATTTATAGTTCAAATATATTTTTGCGTTCTAATGGCCAATTTATTTTTGTTAAGAGAATTGGTTCTCTTGTTCTTATGTGGCCTATAGAAGTTGATTAATTTATGTGATAAATTAATCAACTAAGCAAAAATTAGAACTAAATCAATTTTGAATCAAAAATCCGTAACTCATTATACTTTGTGTTTATATTCTGCAAATGATTTGTGATTGTGAATTTAAAGTTGACAACGCAACTTCCATTCAGAATCACGCTTGTGAAATTTGTTTCATCGATATTGATTTCTTGACATGGTTTGCGTTGTTTGGCTTTAAATTTGATTAAATGCATAATTTTATGTATGCCTTCCAGAGCTTTAAATTTTGAATTTATGGCTCGTAAGGAAGAGTGGTGATCATGGAAAAATCCATAATTGTTGTGATTGTTATATGGATGAATGTATGATGATTACGGGTATTCTTTTTGGGGATGTAATTATTAAATGGAGGTTGCATCCTTCCTTTTATTTTTATTTTTATGAAATGTAATTTTAGCATAGTTTAGTATTTCAATTATTGATGTAAATACTACAAGAGAGGAGGAGCCATTGGAGGAGCCATTAAACCGGTGAGCTCTCTATGCCCGGTCTTTGAAGAGTTCAAAGATTAAAGAAGAAGTGAAGAGCAGGTCCATATTATTAAAACGTTAAAATGGCTAAATGGGTCTCTTTGGCTCGAGACCCATTGAACCATAATTCCATGATCAACATGTAGGATAGATGTTTATGTGATATCTATTTATTTATTGTGTTTATGTTATCATGCATGTTAAACCGGTTAATGTGCAAAGTGAGACCATTAATATGACCCAAACCTCTTATTAATAATATTAAGTCGAAACGGGTTTCGGACTCGTGGCCTTCCATCGTTGTGGTTTGATCCAATATTATAGTGGTTAACTCGACCGGCTATGGATACATAGGGGTTAATTACCATTCTTAATATTGGACCACTCCATTATGCATATGATGTTGTGGGGTTGGAACCAAATGATTTCTAATAACTCGTCGGGTGAGGGAATCATTTGTGTTTTCAATACTTGCATGAGACGATAGGTAGACTTAACTATAATCATGATGCCAATAACTGTTAGGTGAGGCTTTCATGGTCTAGAGGCCAAAGTTATGATTGGGACTCACATATGATGTGTTGAACAAGTTAGTTCACTCACTAAGTTCATAGAACACCAATAACTGCTAGGTGAGGTGGACTTTGGACTAGTGGGACTCCAATCCCCACTAGTAATCTTTACCCAACAAAGATTACCGCTTCCCACCATCTGAAAGAGTATGGGATTTGAATATAAATTTAGTGGGAGAATCTATTTCATTTAAAGGCCAAAATGAAATAGTTACTTTGAAATATACAACGGCTAACAATTTATTTTCTGCAACTGATATAATATTACTCTGAAAATGGTGACCACAAACCTAGTCGCTTCTATACTTGACAAGAATTGTTTGACTAGACTCAATTTCACTTTGGGTGGGGAATTTGAGAATTGTTCTCAATTCAGAAAAAATTGTGTATGTGCTTGATGAAAAGATGCCAACCTCCTTTCTTGAGGGTGGGACCCAAGAGGAGCGTGTCACTTATGATAAGTGGTGTGATGATGACTTAAAAGCTAGGTCATATATGCTTGCTTCGATGAACAATGAATTACAGAAGAAGTATGAATCTATGGAAGATGTTAGGTCAATCATTTTGCACTTAAAGGAATACTTTGATGAGAATGGTCGAACCTCTAGATATGAGATATCTAAGGCATTGTACCGTATGAGGATGGCTGAAGGATCATCGGTTAATGATCATGCTTTGAAAATTATCTAGCACATTGAAGAATTGGCTAGGCTGAATCTCGTTATGGACAACGAGTTAGCTATGGATTTTATCCTCCAATCTTTACCGATTCCTTCTCTAGTGGAGAAAACTCTCGCCGAGTTACATAGCATCTTGGTCCAAAACTTCCACATGCATAAGATGGAGAAAACTCTCGCTGAGTTACATAGCATGCTGGTAGTTTATGAGAAGGAAATGCATAACACAAGGCCAAATGTAGTGGCTATGGCTAAGGCTTCTTCTTCAAAGGGTAAGACTGTTTTAAAGAATAATAAATGGAAGAGGTTTGTCAAACCCGTTGTGCAACCAAAACCCAAGATTGATAAAGGGAAATGTCATTACTTGTGGTGTCAAAGGGCCGGAGGAGGAACTGTAAGAGGTACCTCGCAAGCTTGAAGGTTAAGCCCAAGAACCAACCTTATGAAGGAATGGTGTCTATGCTTATTGAAACTAATCTTATGGTTAGTGCTGAATCCAGCTCATGGGTTCTAGATTCTGCTGCAACTATGTCTTTGCAGAATCTAGAAATAAGCAGGATGCTAAGGCGAAATGAGATTGTCTCGACATTTGCCAATGGAGCAAGAGTTGCTGCATTAGCTATAGGGACTTTTCGTTTATGTTTGCCTTCTGGACATGTATTTGTTTTAAAGAACTGTTTGCATTATAAGAATGTTGTTAGGAACATCATCTCTATACCTCGTGCGGGTAAAGAGAATTATGAATTTTCTTTTGCTGATGATGTATGTTCTATTTATCATAATAGAACACGTGTTGGTTCTAGCTTATTAACCAATAATCTTTATACCATTACAATGTCCGGTAATGCGAAGCAAAATAGAATTCATATAAATGCCATAACTAATAAACGCCCTAGAGACATTCCAAATAAAAAGTACATTTGGCATGTCCAAGTAGGTCATATTGGAGAAGACGGAATTAACAAGTTAAGTAATGATGGATACATTGATCCTTCAAATTTTGAGTCAACTTGACTTGTGAGGCATGTCTTCTAGGAAAAATGACCAAAGCACCTTTTGTGGGACAAAATGCGAGCTACGACATATTAGAATTAATACATACAGATGTATGTGGACCAATTAATGAAACTGCTGGAGGTGGTTATAATTACTTCATTACCTTCACCGATGATCGGTCATGGTATGGTTATTTATACCTCATGAAGTATAAATCTGAATCCTTTGAAAAGTTTAAGGAATTCAAGGCTGAAGTTGAGAAACAAATAGGAAAATGTATTAAGGCTCTTCGATCGGATCGAGGAGGTGAATACCTTAGTCTTGAATTCCTAGACTATCTTAAAGAGAATGGCATTTTATCGCAATGGACACCTCTTGGAACTCCATAACATAATGGTGTACTGAACGAAGAAATCGTACTTTATTACATATGGTGCGATCTATGATGAGTTACACCGATTTGCCAATATCTCTTTGGGGATATGCCCTTGAGACAGCTGTATATATACTAAACGAGTGCCGTCCAAATCTGTTCTAACTACGCCTATGAGATATGGCATAGTAGGAAACCTAGTCTTAATCATATTAAGATTTGGGTTTGTCCAGCTTTCGTGAAAAAGCAAAAAATGGAAAAATTGGAGGCAAGATCTGAACAAGGTCGCTTCATTGGATATCCAAAGGAAACTCTTGGATATTATTTCTATTTTCATTCGGACCAAAGAATTTTGGTGAGCAAGCACGCTTCTTTTCCGGAGAATCGGTTCGTCCAAGAAGGTGGTCTTGGGCAAAAAACAGTCTTACAAGAAGAAAATAATGAAGTACCAAACAATCAAGTTTAGATACCAATCTCTGATTCAGTGGGAGTTTCTGATACACAACCTCTTAGGAGGAGTGCGAGAACGTCTCGCCCACCTGCTCATTATAGACACTCGGTTGATCATATTGAACCATTATTCATTGTGAATGATAGTGATTAACCCGGTGATCCTAAAAGCTATGAGGAGGCGATGTCGGACATCGATTCTGGTAAATGGCTAGAAGCCATGAAATCCAAAATGGATTCAATGTATTCCAATGAAGTTTGGACCTTAATTCACTTGCCTGATGGTATTATACCAATTGGCTGTAAATGGATCTTCAAGAGGAAGATGAATGTTGAAGGTCAAATTGGAACTTACAAAGCACGGCTAGTGGCGAAAGGATATCATCAAAAAGAAGGAATTGATTATGACGAAACTTTCTCACCGTGGCCATGCTAAAATTCATTCGGATTATGTTGGCTATAGCTACACACGGATTATGAGATATTCCGAGATGGATGTCAAAACGGCTTTTCTAAATGGTTTTCTCGATGAGGACATCTATATGGAACAGCCACGGGTTTTGAATCCAATAACGAAAAACGGAATGTGTGTAAGCTTAAGAGATCCATTTATGGACTCAAACAAGCCTCCAGAAGTTGGAATATCCGTTTTGATGAGGTAGTCAAATCGTTTGGCTTTATTAAAAATCCGGATGAACCTTGTGTATATAAGAAGATCGGTGGGAGTGCAATTGCATTTCTAGTTTTGTATGTCGATGATATACTTTTGATTGGAAATGATGTACCAATGATATCATCGATAAAACTATTCTTGTCACAGAAATTCTCCATGAAAGATTTAGAATAGGCAACCTATATTTTAGGTATCAAGATCTATAGAGATAGATCAAGACGATTGATTGGCCTCTCACAATCTACGTACATAGACAAAGTGTTAACACGTTTTAACACATAATGTTCCAAGAGAGGATTATTGCCTTTTAGGCAAGGGATCCGTCTTTCTAAGGAGATGTGCCCAAACACTCCCCGAAGAAAGAGAGCGGATGGCAAAGATACCATATGCATCTCTTTATTGGAAGCATAATGTATGCTATGCTATGTACTAGATCGATATTGCACATGCTGTAAGTATTACTAGTAGATATCAGTCTGATCCAGGAGAAGAGCACTGGATAGCAATCAAGAATATTCTTAAGTACTTGCAAAGGACTAAGGATTTATTCTTGATATATGGAGAAGGAGAATTTAAAGTTGTAGCTTATGCGATTCGATTTTCAATCAGATCCTAATGATTATAAGTCTACATCTGGGTTTGTCTTTACATTCAATGGTGGTGCAGTTAATTGGAAAAATTCCAAATAAAGCATAACCGTCGATTCCACCACTAAGGCGAGTATGTAGCTACTTCCGGCGGTAAAGGAAGCTGCTTGGATGAAGAAGTTTAATTCTGAACTTGGAGTCGTTCCTTCAATTGAGCAACCGACTACATTGTTTTGTGACAACAATGGGGCGATAGCTCAAGCTAAGGAACCCAGATCTCACCAAAAGTCCAAGCACATCGAGAGACGCTTCCATCTCATCGAGAAATTGTTGGGAGAGGTGATATCGCCTTGCAGAAAATTGCCTCAGCAGAAAACGTGGCGAGATCCCTTCACTAAGGCCTTACCTCGAGTCTTATTTTGAAAGACATATTGCCAAAATGGGTTTAAGGTACCAAACAAGTTGGTTTTAGTGCAAGTGGGAGATTGTTGGATGTATGCCCTAAAGCTACTATGTAATAGTTACATATTAGGGATTTCAGTTGTACTTTCATAATTATTATTTAATTAATGGTAATGACGTATTCATTCATATGTCCAATTATTTTATATTTATGAATGATTCCATAAGATCAGTTGCAACTTGATACGGAAGCATCCAACGTCGGTCCATCAATCAACTCAGAACCATCGATGCTTATCCAAGCCAATAAAGAAATTGGACATTATGTGCTTCGGCTGATCGTTTTGAATGAATAATGTCAATTACTTATCGGTACTTTGTGGTATATTGATAACTATCAATGGGAGGCCATTTTAAATGTCTTGTATGACCAATTGATGAAGTTTCAAGAGAATCCTTAGACCTGAGGCACAGTGTTACCTTGTGTGTTGAACAACTATGGTTCACGGGTGCACATAATGCCGGATCATTGATCCGTCTTTATACTTGATAGTCATAGTTTGTTCATATATGAAGTTGCACGTGTGCGCAATATGGAATCTGTCTCCTTGTTACATGCAAGGTATAATAATGATGTCCTATGCAATCTAATTATGATACTTCATTGAAATCCTCGGCCAGGGTTGTAACTGAGAATAAATTGTTTATGTCTCAAATAAAATGCATGTCAATTAGATTTGTGCACATGATCGAATTGGTGACTTAACAAATATTCCATGGTCTATGTTTGATCGGGACATAATAAGACAGAGGGATTAAATTACACTGTAGTCAAATCTGACAGGTTCATTATGTTCTTAAAGCATTCACACTATCTGGGTAGCCATGACATATTGCTAGATGTCAATCATGGCTTGTAGAACCCAAAGATTAATCGGGACAATTAATTCTTTTGGGAGTACTAATGTGTTAGTACAAGTCTTACTATCAACTTAGTGATGAACCTAGGGATGTCACACACCATAAATAATTAGGATAACGTGGAACAAGAGAGAAATATTATTGCAAATGCATTTGCAATTATTGCAATCGAATTGAGTCGATTTGAAATTAAATTAAATGAGATTTAATTTAATTTGTATTAAAGTCACGAGCCTACTTGCATATGATGCACACGTATGCCCAAAGTGGATACATGTTAACGTACCCCTAATAGCACACATAAAGATTATGTCCTTTATATATATAAATGGATTGATTAATTATTTTTATTAATTAATCTACGTGTGTTTCTTTTAATTATAATATAAAATAAAATAAAATAAAAATTAAAGGGAGTGCACGTGCATGAATGGTCAGCAAATTGCTGACCATTCATACACGATGCAATGGTCAGCAATTGCTTACCAATCGCTCATGTACGACCGAGCAACCGCTCATGCACGATGGTCGTTCATGAGCGGTTATATAATTTTTATTTTAAATTCTATTTTTGAGAACAGAAAAAGGAGTTGCTGAAAATAGAGAGAAAGTGTGTGCGTGTTTTTTTTGTGTCTAAGAGATGCGAAAACGAAAAAGAATTCTCTCTCGTTCGGGCCATGACTATAATACATCAAGGATACGACGGATTGTCTCCACGAGATTGCTAGCACGATCATAGTGGTGAATATTCGAAAGTTCTCTCTTCCGTTCGACATTCGTTGTTGGTGTGTCCGAACTAGAGGTCCGACGTTTGTGGGACTAGAACGTAGAACATCCGAACAAATCATATAAAGCGCGCTTCGAGAGGTAATTCGTTTAACTCCTTTTTATATTCAGATTTTTTATTAAAACGCACGAACAACGCCTTCGGAGAATCGTGTAAAATATATGATATTTGTTTCAACTGCGTACTTTTGTTAATTTTACCTATACATGATTCATGAAACCCCAACATTATGTGCGTGTGCCCAAGGTCAAAAGTTTGACCTTGGGCCCCACTAGGAAAACTTCTTTCGTGCGGCTCCTCTTTGGCGGGCGTGTGGCATGAACGCGGCTTCTTCTACGTAGGCTTTAGCGGCCACATAGGGTTTTGTTTTCCCTTTTTTATACTTGTTCCCGGGTCAAAGTTTGACCCGGGCTATGGCATCCCGAAGCGCCAAGGTCACCACAGACTTACCAAAGAAGAACCTTAGTTCCTATAAAATATATATATATATATATATATATATATTTTTTTTTTTTTTTTTTTTTTTTTTTCCTTTATCGATCCCAGCGCATCTTATTTGCGGAAGCATAATCAAGTTCTACTAACTCTCCCTCCCAACAATCATGATACAATTGCACACCACTAAACACCATTAGAAAAGATAAAGCCGTGACACTTTTATTTACATATTTTCAAGATGGATTTTCTCGGGTCGGTACAACAAAAGAAAGGCCAAGACTTTTAGCTACACTCGCCCATAATCCCCAAAAAGAGACAACTCGACCCTCTATGTCGATCATGCAAAATCCACCATCTACTAGTGTCGGCTATTGACCAAAAAGTTGCAGCTCCTACTCTTCACGCACGGGCCGTCACAACCATCCCGGTGCGTCAGGCGGTGACGGCGGCAACATCCCCCGCATCACTCCGTCTCGACGAACGTGAACAGATATGAACTCCTGTATGACCGGGCCCCCAGTTAGGCCCACATCATACATCACTAATGCACGAACCCGAATAAACGTCGAGACCTGTGGATGGTGGGACAGTCGATCTCCACACATTCGACCTCCACGTCCGAAGGAAGGCCGTAAAGACGCCCGCGTGACAGCGAGGAGCGGCATCTTTTAATCTGAAATGTTGGTCCCCAAAGGGGTGAGTACCTACTCGGCGGGTAAAGGACCCAATAAACCACTCAATGCTTCACACAATACAATCATAACGATCATAGCATAAGACATATCATTCAAGCATCCATGCATAATTTACCTTGGAGCCATGCATATGCCATCATACCACATGTACACACATCCTCATGTAATCATCACCATCATCATATCATACATGTACCATCATGCCATAGGTGCACATACGTCCATGCACTTACCATCATCATGTCACATATACCATCATGCCATAGGTGTACATACGTCCATGCACTTACCATCATCATGTCACATATACCATCATGCCATAGGTGCACATACGTCCATGCACTCATCATCATGCATCCATGCATACATATGGCCGTACCATGCATGATTCAATTTCAATTTCCAAATTTTATCTTTTCATTTTGAATCGCCACATTTCTCTTTTCCCGGACCAATATTTGCATCCCACATTTATCGCTCGCACCCCACCGGCATCGCGAGGAACCTCCGGCACAAACCTCCGGCATCCGGCACAATACTCCGGGCATCTCGTACCCCAACCGGCATCACGAGGTATTCCCCGGCACAAACCTCCGGGCTTCCCCCCCCACGCTCCGGGCATCTCGAAACTCCCGAGGACCCTCCGGCATTCAGCCATTTAAGGCCACCGGGCATCCGGCCTTTACCCTTCTAGCCAGGCATCCCGACACTCCGGGGCATCGTCAGCTCACACCTCCGACGGCCTTCTCACTTATCTTAGTTCACATTTTCAATTATAGCTCAATTTCAACATGGCATATGAGGTGATGGCAAACAAGATCATTTTCATCATTTGATTCTTATATGCATTTCCAATCATCATCATACATGCAGCAAGATACAACCACTTATGACAATACAATCCATGGGGTCCATACAACTTAGAATAATCCATACATCATGTCCTTTTTGAAATTTATCAAATTCCAGCTTACACAATTTCGGAAAACATATAAATTAAATATCCATATGATCTTCAAAAAAATCATAAAATCAGAGTATGTAATAGACAAGACATAAAGGTAGCAATTTCATGAAGAACACGTGCCCAAAAGAGCTTCACACAATAAGATATGGCTCACACAATACCGCATGCAAAATTCGGGTAAAGTCAGATTGCGCAGTTCTTGAAATATTTCGATTAAAATACCCGAATGACCTCCAAAAATTATGAAATTTTACCAGGTTATAGTCAAGACCCTAAGGTAGATTTTTCTTGAAGACATCTAGGCCATATTCGCTCTAGGTAATTAACTATAGACGGTCGAAACTCCTGTTCCTAGTACCGAACAGTCCAGTTTAGCTGTCTACGAAAAATCGAGGTTTAGCCTACTTATATTTCTTCATTTCCTCTGAAATTTTGATATGTTTTGCCTCAAGAGGTCTACTACAACTTTCATTAAGGGATCTAGGTGAGATTCTCAAAGGATAGTCGCCATATAGTCCACGAAGTCTCGGGAGTCCAGTACCATACTTCCAGATCTGCCGTCTTCAAAAGAAAATCGTTTCACTAGGCTACACTTGCTCGTTTTACCTCAAATTTTAGTATGTTAATCTTCGAGATGTTCTCTACAACTTTCATGAAGAAGTCGAAGTGATATTCTCGGTAAAAAGTAACATGCAACACTCAAAACCACCAAGAGGTCGACAAAACAGTTCCAGATCTAAATTTTTCGTAGAGGAAGGGTTTCACCCCTTAAAACTCAGCCATTTTGTCTCAAATTTTAGTATGTTATAATTTGAGATGTTTTCTAAAACTTTCATGAAGAAGTCAAAGCCAAAATCCGACTCAAAACCCACATGCAAGCCTCTACAACATTCTGGGTCAGGCGGCACACTCGAAAACAGAACACATTTTCAAGAACAACACACTCAAGCTTCGGTTTCTCACACCTAAACGTCCGAGATTCACCACCATTCAAACACACAAGCAAGATACAACATGCAAGAGCAGAATATAGATCCCAACTTGCCTTCAAATCAAGCAAACAACGGCACACGGACGGCAACGGACGAGCGGACCTCCCCTTCGCACGGCTTCTCCCTTTCTCTCTCGGTTCCTCACTCTCTCGCAACCCTCTCTCTCTCTCACTTGGCTTGGGCGACAGCCCCCATAACCGGTCACTCCTTCCTTTTATTCCCCCCTCTAAACCATCATTAGCCATCATTAGAAGCCACCCAAGAAGACCAATGGATGAAGCCTTCTTTTTGCCACTTGGC
The DNA here is from genome assembly GCA_017140595.1 of Eucalyptus curtisii. Classification (NCBI taxonomy): domain Eukaryota; kingdom Viridiplantae; phylum Streptophyta; class Magnoliopsida; order Myrtales; family Myrtaceae; genus Eucalyptus; species Eucalyptus curtisii. The sequence continues at coordinate 23,702,229 of CM029500.1, read as the reverse complement.
AAATCCCATGCATAATGGGCTTGGAAGTGGGCCGACCACTCTCCCTCTCCTTGGTCGACGGCAGCCCTCTCCATGGGCTTCATGGGCCGGCCTTTGGCCCATTAAAGGTCCACACTCTTGGGCCTAAGGCCCAAGCCTAATTAAATCAAATTTCAACCCCTTTTTAAATACTAATTAAATCCTTATTGAATCAAAGTACTATAGTGTATAAATTAAATAATTATACACTTGAAATCACAAATCCATAGATTCTAACCCACAATACATATGGCCAAAGATAGATCATCCCTTTCCAAAAATTTATCCATTAAATTTGGCCATAGTCCTTAATACAAGACATTAATTTGAGCACCCCTAATGACCAGTAAGGAATTCTAGGATGCCACACGGGCCCACCACGTTCTAGCTGTGCGCGTGGACTTCATCTTCATGCATTTCGAATTCCACAAGCTTCCGCAACAAAGAAGAAACTTTGCTTCCATTTACTTTATATTTCCTCTTTTGTAAATCTTCAAGAGTCCAGCAAATTTTCTTCTACTCAAGAATTCTTTATCAACAAAATTTGGTATAATAAATCGTTATCTGAATTCAAACTCGAGACATTAATTTAACATTCTTTGTAAAGAACGGTCATCTTAAGGTAGAGGGATTTATGGATGCGGATGGGTAGGTAGCATCTAAGATAGGAGGTCCATGTCGGGATATTTCACATTTGTGGGAGGAAACTTGGTTACATGGAGGGCAAGAAGCATAAGGTAGTAGATTTCTCTAGTCTGAGGCGGGGTTTCCGTGGGTGGCTAAAGGGTTGTGAGAGCTACTATGGCGTAAGATGTTGATGACAGAACCTGGTTTCCCACCGAAATCTAAGATAAGATTGTTATGTGATAATAAAGCATCAATTGATATTTCCCACAATCCAGTTCAGCATGATCAAACCAAGCATATTGAGGCTGACGGATATTTTGTCAAGCAAAATTTAGAGGCTAAGGTGGTTTGGTTTCCTTTCGTTGGGTTTAAAAATCAATTGGTGGACATGGTGTGTTAAGCATGGCCTTTCACGGTGACTTGTCAAGTTGGGTATCAAAGATATCTTTTCACACACTTGAGGGAGAGTGCTGGCATGAGTTGTCAATTAGAGATAATTTAAGAGTCCAAGTCAATCTTTAGTATGAGCTGTCAATTAGAGATAATATGAAAATCCAAATCAATCTACTTCCTATTTTGTCTCTTGATTAAGAGGACTATTAGGATTGACTCTTCTTTGCAGATAGATACTCAAAAGCATTGTAAAACAAACTATTTACAAATTATAGAGAATATAAAAACTCTCTCCCGAAAGCTATATGCGTTTCTTCACAAAGTACATTGGTATATGCATTATTTACTACCACAGTGACATGTTGACATGGTGTTACTTTATCAATCTAAATGTTATCTTTTATAAAGCATATTTAAGATCATCAAACCTAAAAATACTTTCTTGGGCATTCGATTCTTTTTAGAATAAAAATCTGGTTGCTTGAGTATGAGAATTTATGATCTTATATTAGTATAGTCTCTATTCACCAAAAAGATTAAGCTCGATTCTAATATGGACTGTCTTTTTTTCTTTTTTTTTTTTTCCATCCTTAATAAGAGGAAAATTGCTTTTAATTTGTCTTTCGATTGTAGGGTCACCACTTTCGTTTTTGTCAAGCTTATACGTAGATGGTGTCCATATTTACAAAACTCCAATTAGAGGCCAAGAAGCTAGAGGAAGTTTCCTCCAATCAGTTCCTCCAATCAAGAATGAAGGAACATATAACCCTTAAATTATGGTCTCAAAAGCTAAGTTTTACTTTTTCAAGCCCCATTTAGTATTTCATTACATAGATAGTTTCTTGTTTATTATATTCTCCATTCCTTACCTCCACGTGTTTCATGTGATGAAAGGATTTGATTCTAATTTACCTCCATCAATTTTCAGATGTCACATTTTCTCGCGAAATAAACAAGCCTTACTAATTATTATACTTTTCGTTGTTTCTGGATGTAGCAAAAATGAGAAATGATTATGACGTCTTGAAAAGAGCATAATAAATGTTTGTTTCCTTCTACACTCATTGAACAAATTCAAAAGAAGTTCTCTACCTCATGCATTTATGAAAGCAATTCTCTAAAACCAAGTGTCATTTTCATTTAAGATGTCATCCCAATTTATGTGATAGACCAAATGGTGACTCGCAAAGCGATCCAAATAAACTTATGAGTACCCCTATAATTTCTCTGACGCGTTTTAAATTTATTTTCTAGAAATAATTCACGTCTATAAGTAATTTTTTCTTTGTATACCCATCGAAAGTAATTTCGTTATTTTACCATTTCCAGCTTTGATAATTGTTACCACTTTATTTTACTCATTGATGTTGCATTTGATGCAACGGGATGAATCGAAATCAGGAAATGGAACTTATAAAACGAGAATTTGAAGTTCTTTTTTTTTTCCGTGAATTTTGTGAATGGAAAGAAATGAAAAGGAGATCCTTTTGTTGGTTGCAAGAAAAAATGAAATATCATTGCGTTCACTGTTAATGTAAATTTCTTTCATACATTTACCATTAGATGGATGATATGTAAATGAATGTGGTTACACAACTATCTTTGAGTACAAATGTTACCCATCCATTAATGAATGCGTAAAAAATTCTTTACACCATCTAAAAACGAATAAAGATCCTAAATATACAATAGTTTTGTTATAGTATAGCGTAATACGAATCATAAGTGTTAGAGTTATTTGGGAAAATTATGATTGCTTTTGTATCTCTCAAAATTATGTGAATATCCTCTATGATTTTGCGTATCTTGATTGATATATTATCTTATTTAGTTTTTCATTAAGCCTATAAATAAGTTGATAATCATCATTATGAATATATCAAAAAATATATAGAAAATCCTCTATTTTTCTCTTCCACATTCTTCTTAACTTGGTACCAGAGCTTTCTTTCCTAAGGCAAACCTAGTGCACCGGGTGCTATGCACTGGGAGCACCTCATAATTTTCCCAATTTTTTTTCTTTTCTGCTTTATCATTCTCAACGGTGCACCCATACATCCCAAGCAAATAAATCCATCCTTGCCGCTCAACAATGTTCACCCAAGTGCATCATTCGCATCGAGTAAGCGCCACGATGGTTGTTTTAAGACGTCTTTGACGTGTCGCCAAATCGAGCTTTTCTTTTCCACGGAGGTATTTTTCAATGCCATGACTTTTCACTCGGCGAGTTTTTGGCTTATGCACTTGCCGTAACTACGCCTGTGCATATCAACCGCATTTAAGTTCTTTGTCCTAATAGTAAAGTCAACCGCAAAGGACACATGCTACTCAGCTTTAATACCTCCAATTCTCAATGTTTTGCATGTCGTTTCAAGAAGCCACACCATCACTTGGCTCACTGCTCTCCGACCAACTAGATCTGGAAGTGTCGCCATCAATAGTTGCCAACCGCTACATTCGCTAGGGTGTAAATGGTTCGGTTCGATTCGATTCGATTTTTTTAAAAACCAAACCGATAAGGAATTTATTGAACCATTGAAATCCGATCAAACCGAACCGAAATCCCAATTCGATTCGATTTTCGGTTTTTACTTTTGTGTTTGTATTTCTCTCTACATACATCCCCTTCTATAAATTTTTTATTTTTAAAATCGATTTTGTAATTTTTTTTATTCTTTTCTTTCTTTTTCTTTCTTTTTTTCTTTTTCTTTCATTTTCTTCTTCTTCTTCATTGGTACGGCCGCTAGTCGCCACTGTCGGCCGAGGTCGTCCATGATTCAAAGAGACACAAATGTAAATCGAAAATTATCGACCATAGGTTAACTGCGTTTGTGCCTCTATAAGACAGCACCGGAGTCGAAGGTCAAAAGATTACGCATGTAGCCTGTTTAATATCATCTGGTCCCCTCTTGTTTTCCCGCAAATTGCCTAAACGCTGTCCAATCGAAACCAACTTTGGGCCTCCACTCGGCTATCAGATAGCCCGAAAATACATATTACAAAGCCCAATCGAGAGAGGCCAAGCCCAAGCCCGAGCCCGAGCCCTACCCGCACCATCGATTCGCTTCGAAAGTTGGATTACCCATCCGGCGGGCTCCCCTAGTGGCATAAATCGTAATTTTCCCAGAGATTTTCCCCTTTCGCTCGGTTACAAAGAGGGAAATTCACGAATGAGAAGGGACAAGCAGAGAGAGAGAGAGAGAGATTAATTAGAATAGGAAGCTCTCCGCGAGTGCGCAAAGGCTTGGACAGGGATTGTTAAGATGAAATACAAGTGTAAATATAATTACAACTACGAAATCTTTCAATAAAAAAAGTAATGCTCACCAAGACATAAGTCTAGCCACAATACTCCAGTACCATATCTCATAATCAATTTCCCATGAGAATAAGTTAGGTATCATCAAACCAACGTAAAAATGGTTTTCATTCTAGAAAAATTTACTTGATTTAGCCATCCGATAAATTTACACGTGCAAATTTGCATCTAAATAGTATCGAATTGAGATTAAAATGACACCAAAATAGTATTGACCAGCAAGATTCGAAGTTAAGTCTAGTAGTTTTAACTTCAGTAATGACAAAACATCAATCTAACCTAATTACATAACATAAAGTGGATTAAATGCATTTCCAAAGTTTCGCTTTAGGTGCTCCATAAAAATCATGAAATTACACAAATAAACATAAAAGTCCGGGGTATGTTAGAATAAAATCTAATTTTCAATATTTCTCATAAAACTATTAGTTTAATAAAGTAGGCATCCCAAGGTATTAGAAACTTGGATTCTTCTTTCTCCCCCTGCGATCTCATATACAAGAGAGTCACACATGAAATTTTGTCAGCGTCATTTGCTCTAAAGTTGGTAACTATGCATTAGAACACAAAGCATGGACTCAATTAACTGAATTGACTAGAACAAGGAGACAAGCACCAACAACGACATACAAAAATGAAAATATGTCATTCAATCCCCCAACTTCTCCAAAATTACAAACGAATGCAAAAATTACACAATTTTTTGGAATAAATCTAAGAAAATCAATACCTTTTTATGTGGAGGCGGGGCATAGTATAGAGCATAGTGGCAATGATATGGTTTGTCAAACGATGAAGACGATGAGAATAGAGCAAGTCGAGAGATGAAGACGATGAGAACAAAGCAAGTCGAGAGATGAAGACGATGAGAACGAGAGAGAGAGAGAGAGAGAGAGAGAGAGAGAGAGAGAGAGAGAGAGAGAGAGAGAGAGAGGGAAAAAAACTTCAAAATGAGACCCATTTAATTCAACAAGGAGTTAAGAATACTATAATTCAGCGAGAAACATGATATCCAAGTCCATGCTTCAAAGTAAAACCCTAAAATTGCAAATTGAATGCAAAAATTACATAATTTTTGGAGTAATCTAAGAAAATCTATACATTTCAAGGTGGAAGCAGTGGCCTATATAGAGCAGGGCGGTGGCGGCATGGTTCATCGGATGGCAGAGAGGGTGAGTCAAGAGAGAGAGATGGCATCATTCGGTGTGGTTCGTCGGACAACGGAGGCAACGGATTAGGCGGAGGCAAAGGCAGAGTTGGCGGTGTGAATAGTCGGAGGAGAGCTTAGTCATGAAATAACTTTTTTTTTTTTTTTGGTGACCGGGAACCCCGTACAGCCCGGCGGCCGGCGGGGTAAACCCGGGGCAGACTCGGGCCACCACCACACCCGGCCGCGGGTGAATCGCACGTTTGCGGTACGGGATTCGAACCCCTCCGCAGCGAAGACATCATGGGGCGCTTATCACGCCAGCCACCGCGGGCGGTGGTGAGAGTCATCTATTTGACATTGAAATTAGGAGGGCTTCTAACCTATGTAGCATGGACACGGACACGTGACACGCGACACAACACGACACGCCGACACATCATTTCTAAAAAGTAAAGAATTCCTCGACACATTACGACACGTTATGTATTAAATAAATATTTTTATATATACATGATTGATTATTATATTTAAATTAATTTATTCAAATTCATAAATAAATAATTAATAAAAAAAGCATATAATAAATCTGTACTAATAACATTAATAAATTTATTCATAAAAAATTGGAAAGACATTTTTTGACTTTAACAAAAGTTATCGATGAAATAAATAACTAACGAGAGATTAGAGTCAAAATAAATTTATATTTTTCTACAATGATCAAAATTTATCATTATTTAATATCTAGTGTTTTTTCAAGTAACTTTTTAACCCATCTATGTATTTATTTTTAGCCTTACCATGTATTAATAAAGTTATTTAATGTGCAATATTTCTTTTTGGGGTTAAATGGGTCCACCCATTTATTTCAGCACGCGTTTTCTTCCCCCACCCCCACCCACCTCTGCGCCTGTCACTTCCCAAAGTCACACTACATGAGGCTTTCTCTCTTCCCTAGAAGCCGTCGACGCATCGTCTCTCTCCTTTCTCTTCTTCCTAAAAACAGCCCAAAGGGCAAAAACCCTAGCAATCACCTTCATTCTCCTCTCCCTTGCTCGCCTCCACCTCTCCGCGTTGCCTCGCCTCCATTCCCCCTTTGCCGTCATAGCCTCGCGCCCAGCCCTCCATCGCGGCGTTGTGGTTTTCCATCTCGACGTTGTAGTCGGCGGATACGGCCCGACCAAGACGATCGAGAAGGCTTCTCGGCGCGATCGGCGGTCCTGACCTTCTCCACGTTGCGTCGGCGGCCGCAGCCCTCCCTCGCCATCGCTTGCGGCGTTGCCTCGCTCCCTCACCCTTGCCTCCACCCTCCATCACCTTCTTCCCTTCGCACTGCAGATCCGCCCACAAACCTCCAGCACGCTCCGACACGCGTGTCGAAAAGAGTTGACCATGTGTCGGAAACTCCGACACGTGTTGACCGCGTGTCCGAGCACGTCGGACACGTGTCGGGAGTCCGACACGACACGGAGGCCCTTTGAACGTGTCCGTGCTTCCTTGCTTCTAACATGGTGAGCTTGGGGTCTAGTGAATTGACTCAGATTTTGACACGGTGGCACCATAATAGTACCCAATATTTTCTCTGGTGTGAAGCGATTATTGTAAGTCCCTCCATAATAGTACCCAATATTTTCTCTGGTGTGAAGTGATTATTGTAAGTCCCTATAATCACAAATCCATGAAACCAAATACATGTGGCAAACATTCAGTTGAAATGATATAAGTGGCTCCACGCTAGTTCTCATGAAGATAACAAAACTAAAAGAAAAAAGAATAAAATAAAAAAAAGGGGAAAATTGAAAGCCATATTTAGTCGTTCACCATCTTCCTATGCAAAACTAAAAGTTTTAAGTATGCAAATCCCTTAGATTTCTTCGCTATCTTTCTCTCTAGAGAAATCCTCTAAAGTAGGCCAGTTCAGTTTTGAGGTTTTTGGTGGCTGCGCCGTGTGTATATGCGTGCTCGTGTGGATATGAAGATACACTGCAACGTGTGCGAAGCAGCCGAGGCGAGCGTCCTCTATTGCGTTGAAGAGGCGGCCTTGTGCTGGTCCCCACCATCTCCGCCCTTTGTCTCCCCCTTGCCTAATGGTTCACCCCCACCCCAATCCTCCCATGACAAACTCGGTGTCCGCCGATTCCATTGGATCGCCCGGCACCTGGGGACCGAAGCAGGAACTGGTTACCCCTATTTGCTACAAAGGATATGGAGGCTCTATAAGACAGCACCGGAGTCGAAGGTCAAAAGGTTACACATGTAGCTGGTTCGATATCGCCTGGTCCCCTCTTGTTTTTCCGCAAATTGCCTAAACGCTGTCCAATCGAAACCGACTTTGGGCCTCCACTCGGCTATCGGAACAGCCCGAAAATACATCTTACAAAGCCCAATCGAGAGGGGCCGAGCCCATCTGGCAGGCAACCTCCCAGTGGCGTAAATCGTAATTATCAAAGAGATATTCCCCTTCCGCTCCGGTTACAAAAGGGGAAAATCGCAAACGAGAAGAAGCCCGCAAACCAGAAGGGGACAAGCAGAGAGGGACAGAGAGAGATCAGACCAGGAAGCTGTCCGCGAGTTCGCAGAGGCCTTCCTCCGTCGAGATCCAATCCAGCCAGCCAATCGACCATGTCATCGACGTTCAGCGGCGACGAGACCGCGCCCTTCTTTGGCTTCCTCGGGGCCGCGGCCGCCCTCGTCTTCTCCTGTAGCGCTTCTTCGAAACCCTAACCTCGAATTTTGAATTTTGCCTTACTTTCGATTCGTTTGCGGCCCCTTTCGTTTTCGTTGCCTTCGGCTTGGAAATCCGATTGCTCGCGGTTTGCGCATTGAATTCGTCGAGATCTCGGATTGTTTTAGCGTGGAGTGATCGGGAATGGTGTGACGATGTCGGCTTATTTCGACAATGATTTGACGGTTAGGTCGGTGGAACTGAAATTAGTGGAGTATATGTCGTCTGCTTGGTGCGGTTAGTTGAAATAGAGGACGCGGGGTCGAAATTTTTTGTCTTTAGGGATATGATTTGGTGATAGATCTGTGTTGTAAATTTGGATTATTGTGCTTGACCTCATAGGCTGGATTGAGCTGTGGACAATGAGAGACTGAGGTCCCGTTCGCTGTATGAAGAAAGGGCCAATTGTTTACTGAGGAGTTACGGCAAAGTAATGCTAAAGAATCGGCTGAGTAGCCTTATGGCAGAAGGAATAGGTTGGCAGGTCGTGATCTGAAAATATTTTCGGTGGTGATCACGATGTGAATTATCCCCCCCCCCCTCTAATGGTATCGAGGAGAGGGAGTGATCTAGTTCAGTAGATGTTCGTGCTCGAGGTTCCTGACATGCTAGCGAGCGATGCGAAAACGGTTTTTAATTGGTTTAGGAATGTTCTTCTTTTAGGAGCTCGGTAATTGCATTCAGGGTAAGCACGGCTGTTTGGACGCTTGGATTGTGATTTAAAGGCCATAAAATTCTTTAGAAACTTGCTCCAGACGAATTCCAGACATTTGAATGCCCCATCACTTCTTTTTGATTGGTTTCTTGTTCTAGATAATAGACATTTGAAAGGTTTTTTAAATGGTCACTAAGTACTTCTGATGCGCAGGTATGGGAGCAGCATATGGAACTGCTAAAAGTGGTGTGGGTGTAGCATCAATGGGAGTTATGAGGCCAGAGCTGGTTATGAAGTCAATTGTCCCTGTTGTCATGGCTGGAGTGTTGGGTATTTACGGTCTTATTATTGCTGTTATTATAAGTACAGGGATTAATCCAAAGGCCAAGTCATATTACCTCTTTGATGGGTATGCACACCTTTCATCTGGTCTGGCTTGTGGTCTTGCTGGACTTTCAGCTGGTATGGCAATTGGAATTGTTGGTGATGCTGGTGTAAGGTAAGGATCCTTCATATGGTGTGTCTAATGTGAACTCGTAGTGTATTATTGTCCCTGTTTAAGTGAGATTTGATAAGTAACCCTGAGCTTCATCCTATTCTCGGTCCATTGCAGTGTGCTGTAATATCAATCTAAATAGGGCTGGTGTCTTTCATTCTCAAATTGTGCTGACTTATGTTAGTAACCACTAATTTGAGGAGTAATGTTGAATGGCAAGAGAACTTTAGAGCTTAGAGTTTAAACTACGTCTTTGTCTTATATGTGTTGGAGTATGAAGTTTCACATCCTAGATTAATTAATGAATGAATTGTCTATTGACAGCAGCCAAGTCTTTTTTTGTTTGTTCAACATAATTAAATGTTTTGGTGCCTATTGTTTAGGTTTCTCTTTAATCACTTTATTAAATAGCATTCATATACCTGATTTGATTCCTTACTGTGAAGTTGAGAATTGGATGAATATGGACCTTGGTCTACTGCATATGAAGGGCTGCTTTTTTTCCAGTTGATGTATGGCGAACCCTGGTTTTTGGAAGTGATTTGTTAACACCAACAAAAGCTGATTGGTTGGTTCATGGATTATGGTGAATTCTGGTTTCTGGGAGTAATTTGTAAACATGGATGTGGGTCTGTGGAGATAGTTGAAGAGGAAAAATTAATTGGTTGGTTCATGGGATGATTTTCATAACAGCCGTGACTAGCATTGAAGTTGACCATATTTCATGAGTCTTTTTAACAAACTTTTGGTTTAACTTTAGATGATAGCTGCAAACTTAACCAATTCCCTTCACAAACGTAGATGCTTTTTGTTTGATGCTTACTTTTTGGAAGGAGTTTATTCAGGCGAAAGATGCTCCTTTTCTATTATTAAAAATTTCTCCTGACAAAGATATTTTGATATTGTCCAGAGCTAATGCGCAGCAGCCAAAACTTTTTGTTGGAATGATCCTCATCCTCATTTTCGCTGAAGCTTTGGCCCTTTATGGTCTTATTGTGGGCATCATCTTGTCTTCCCGAGCAGGCCAGTCCAGAGCAGATTAAGGAGGGAACTGCTGAACCAGGCAGGATTTTGTCAGTGTCTCATGAGAAAATATATCTCCTGTTTGCCAGTTTGGGATGGTAGGATGGCCCGAAGTGTTCTTTTTGAAGTTCTTCTGTAGAAGTGATTATTCTGCCAGTCCTGTGAGAGTTGCTCTTGTAGTTTCCTGCATAATTATTCTCGCCAAAGAATAAAAGCTATTGAACCTGTGTCTTATGTCATCTATTGGTCTTATTATTACTTGAAAGTAGTATTTGACTGGTGCGAGGTCATCTTGTTTCAACTGTTTATTTACCTTGTCTTGTGTTATGTACAACATGTTCTCAGATACCCAAATGCTCTCCTTTCTGTCGTCATTTGCGCTTGCTAAAGTAGGGAAAAGGGGACATTGGACAGTTATGTATGGTGGGTAGCACGATGATTGTTTTGCCTGGCAAAGGAACTGAGCTCGAATGAAACTAATCAATCATGTGGATGGCTCAAGAAACTTTTAAACGAGTCCAAGACCAGCTGCCGAGCAGTTGTTTTTCATGATGCACCGAAATCTCTTCTGGGAGAGTAGGTGTTGGTTGTGAATTAGCGCAGCCTCGAGAGCCAAAAATTATTACGATTTCGATCTGGGTATCCTCAAGATCGTTTGGTCTCGAAGATACCTGGGTTCAATGTTTTGCCACTCATGTTCTTAGCAGATATACGTATGATCTCATCGGAACATAGGCAGTAATGGTGCAAATGTGAAACGAACACAAGAAGGATTGAGCTGAGCCAAAAGTTGGGCGTGCTGCACGCCCTTCAATCGTCAGTTCGTAGCAATGAAATGACGTTAAATGCATGAGAGCCGTTGAAATGAATTTGATTAAATGACTATGTAGCTTGAGATGTCACTGTGAGCCCCGATGAAGGAAGTCTCGTTACGTGTTGCTTAGGCTTCCTTCTTTTCTTTTACTTTCAGCTTTTTTCTTGGCCAATTCTTTTGACTTTTCGCTTCAGTGGTAATTTTGTTTATCTTGAAGTGTTCGGAAATTATAACTTTCAAAGAGTGTTTTTCACTGTATACTGCCAAAAAAAAAAAAAAGAATTTCGATGTTTGACTTTTCATGTATAGATTCACTGCCAGGCAAAAAAGAACATTTCAGTCTCAGGCCTACTTTTTCTGTTTGCTTTGGTCCAATCCAAGCTACCGGGCCTGAGATGTTGCGGATTGACTTAGCAATGTTAGCATAGACCATCCCTAAACAATTATTTAAAAATAAAAGGTATAATTAATTAGAAAATGAGAATGAGAATGAACAAATGGAAACATTGTTTGTTAGTGCTGTAAAAATATTAAATTAAATGATCGAGTATCAAATGGGGCTGAAAATAATATGGTGTTAGGGATTGAAATTGGGAAAGTAGCTTGAAACACACACAAAAAAATGAACTTTCGAGGTCAAAAATGACCTCTACCACTTCGCTCTCTTTGTACCATAGTGTCTGCTTTTGAATGAGCTTTGGACATTGTACCCACGTGCACCTTCACCCTGCTCGGATCAAAAGCTATGCACTATTAAAGTTTTATTTGGATTACCTTATCTGGCTTTTTAACATAATTTTGTCTGTATTATCAAAAAACCTAACATTTTATGTTAATGATTTTTGACGTGTTAGACTTTTGAGAATTCATAACCAACCAACAATTAGTATTGGTAAGATAAAACAGAAAATGAAAAAGTTGGAGTTTGGCCCGAACCGGCTTGGATCAAATTGAATTATTTCGGTCTGGTCCATTTTCTGTTGTTTTGGGTCAGCCTACAAAACTCAGACCCTGTCTCTTTAGAAAATCGCTCGCTCGGTCCGTTTGCACCCAATACTCGGTAAGCCGAAAACACTTCGCTAGAAGCTTGGGAGTGTAGTTGCTGCTTGCAAAGTCCTAGCTTCTGCTTTTGATATCAAAGGATTTATGGGGTACGAAAGGTTTGATCATAACCGGTTCATGGACATTTGCTAAGCATCATAACATTTGAAAATAACTAATGACATTGGAACCCACATTTCCATCTCGGGGAAAAAAAATTCTCTTTTCGTTTTTGGGGAGGTATAGAAGAAATTGAAGGTGTCGAACCAACCATTGCCAACCCAAGTGCTGGTATCTTACCCACCACTGGCTTTCATGACGATTTCGATGGATTCCCTTGACTATGCGACAACATCTATGAGTTGGCGGCTCATTCTTCAACATTGCTAGAACCCTAATAGTCCCCTCCATAATGCTTGGGTTTCTTATGGTTACATTTTCTATTTTACTTCCCAAATGGGAGTTCTCTTCACTCTTCCCTTGTGATATGATAAAATATCTAAATATTAAAATCACATATTTATTTAGAAGTTTAAACTTTACAATAATTGTCAATGGTCCCACAAAATGATGTTTTTGGTTCAGTATTTGAAAGCGCCTTGAAAAAATTGGCAACCATATCCCAAGGGACTTTGAGGTGAAAGTTGACATTGGGAAACTCAATGCTAAATATTGAGTTTTGAGCATTTTCGGAATGCTTACCTTTTGTTAATGAAATTTTGTCAGGTTTCCTTTTTACCCTCAAGAACTCATTAGAAATTCAAGTTTACCCCTTTTGAAAATAACTAAACCCTAGTCTCCTCCCTGGCAACCCTTTGTGACCTCGTGTCTCTTTTCACGATTACCCCTTTCCTGCTCCCTTATGTCTACTCTCTTGCTCCAAAGCGCTCCTTTGCTCGCTCTTTCCCTCGCGGATTTGCTCCTTTGCCGGCTTAATCTCTCATTCGCCTCATTTTTGGGTTTTCTTTTTCGCCTTTTTTGGGGTGAAGTTGCTTGCTTTTGGGTAAATCTGTGAGCTTGGTCCTTTTGGGGTGTTGTTAATTGTACCCTCTTTATTTCGTGCTTGGACTAAGTGCTCGTTGGAAATGTCGACCTGCATGTGGCTTTTACCACTAGATCGGCACTATTTTTTGGTTCAGCTACGAGCATTTGGTGTGATGGGTTTCTGGTTCTTCACTTTTGTTGTTGTTGGAGTTGGACTAGATTTAGTGGCTGTGGTTTCAAGAATTACACTTGCATAGGATGATTTTATGTAGGAAAAGTTCTTGCTTTGATAGTTTCATTTCCCGTGCCGAAAACTTGTCTCCCTTCTGTGATTACTTGGACTCGCATTTTTGGTTACTGTCCCTCTATCCATTAGATCCACAACTTCACATTATTTAATGCCCTCAATCCTAGGTTGAAGTCATTCTGCTGCGACTAAGAATTGATTTTTTGTTCCTATCACCAACATGATTCATGCATGTCTTTTTGTGGGTTGCGACAAAGAATTGATTTTTATTGTTGTCCTGTTTTGAGTAGACACCGTGAGAGATCACAAATGGTATTGTTAATTACGGTAATCTATGCCAATTGAATGTGAAGAGTGGAAGTTAAATGATTGTTAGTTGTTGATTGCGATCGTATCTTAGGGCGTTTGAGATTGCTTAAGTATTTGTCAACTCGATCGATGTTCTTCCTTTATTTCCCTTGGAAGAAATGGTCAAATTAATTAGGCCTATCCCATTTCCTTCAAAAGCTGTGTGCAAACTGAGACATTTTTCTTGCAGGTATCTTGGATTTAAGAGAACCATTCTCTTAGATCGTAAAAGGCCCGTGGTTTTACTGGATTTGCATTAGAATGGGACACTTTTATAGAATATTTTTGAAGTTGTTGTACATCTGGCACATAAGAAGAAGATGGCATAGCCAAGTCATCGTAGAGTTATTGTCAATAAGCCCAAGGAGGAGGATTACTTCTATGCAAATCCACTGGCGTACTTTGTGAGCAGCCCAACTGTGATGATTTACAAAGCCTGGGCAATGATAAACTATCGTGAACATGTACCACACAATATGTTCATGGGCTTGAGCTTCAAGTTGATCTCTCCAAAAAGCTATAGTGCACGGTACAGCTGCTTTATTATTACTTGCAGGGAGATACGAAGACGCTCTTGAATTTGATGCACAAGCTACTCTGCTTTCATCATCGTTTATGGCTTTTTGTTTGTCCATGATAAGAGGTTAAGAAGAAGCAGCAAGCAAAGAATTCTTGCCTTTCTTTTAGGGCAGCTACAAAGATAAATTTATCATTTTTTCTTGTCCATAGTTAACAATTGTAATCCATTGAGAAGTCACTGAAAATGAGTGTACATTTTGCTCTTCTTGTGATAACTAAGATGAAAGCTTATTTCGGTTCATGTCCTGCGTAAGGATCGATTAAGATGGTGACTTGAGAGACATTAATTTTGGTTCAGCTACAGAGATCTTTCTTCTGGCAAAGTAGTGCCATGAACTTAGATACAAACAGAAGACTAGGGAAGTTTGGTTCTTTGCCTACTCAATGAAAGTTGGTAGATCTAATACAAATCCCCTTAATTTCTTTTATTTACATAGAACTTGATACGAATTGGAATTGGAATTTGTCACTAAGGAAGGCACAATGAAGAGGGTAGTGCTTCAAATAATGATGTAACTTCTAATATGGCACGTTTGTGTGATCAAATGAAATTTCATGATGTTTGTAATTTTCAAAGATAATAAATTTCTTTTCTCGATACATATGTTACCATGTTTATTGTAATGAAAGTATTCTTTCTCTAATTGAGAAAGAGACCACTTTAATATAAATTTTTTCAATTTAAAATTTTTAGCCAAAAACATTTTATTCTTTTAATAAAAATTGTTTTACACATTATATTTAACATTGTCATCAAAATTTAAATTTAAAAATCTATAGACATTATTTGTTTCAATTTAAACAAATAAAAATTAAAAAGTTTAAATTAATCACCCAAATGGTCTTAAATGTGTTTTCTATCAAACAATATTTCACTCAAAGTTGTTTCTCAAAGTACAATTTACCAAACAATCTTCACATTTTCCCAAATCCCTTTAGGCTAAACTACTTTACATTTAAAAACTCAACCAAACACACCCAAAATCTTATAATTTATCAAAGTAGGAGGTCTTGAGTTCAAATCTTTCTAAAACCCTATTAAACTCCTCAATTACAAATTTCCATACTTAATACTAGGCAAAAAGACTACACTAAGTATGAGAGGGATTAATAGAATAATTAAATGTTGCCTATTTCTAAGCATGAGAAAGGTGATAGAATAATTAAATATTGCCTAGTAATAAACGTTAAGGGAAGTGATATAATAATTAAATAGAAATCCGCACCTTCATTCAAGACTTAAGCTATGATATAATATGAGATTTTGTGGAATCACTGTAAACTTTTCTTAAAGTTTAAGCCAAACTAAGTGTGAGGAAGACTAGTAGAATAATTAAATACAAAACTGCACATTCATCTAAGACTTAAGCTCTCATATTATGTGAGATTCTATGATATCATTGCTTACAGTTTTAAAAATTTAAATTGTTATATGAATACGCGATTTTAAAATTTAATTATTCTATTACGATACTTCTTCGGTCAGGCATCTGGGAGTATTTAGCTGAATTAATATCCCCAAAGGAACCCATCGTGCTCGCCTAATTCGCACTTTATGCAGAAAAAAGTACATAGATCCATCAAACTGAGAGATTTTTTATACCATGCAATCGATGAAGATTGGAGATAACGCCACGCTTTTGCCCCTTTTCCCCTTACCTCTTTTCCTTTGCGAACAACATGCGACCTTTTCACAACCATTGGGCGAACGAACGCTTCCAACGCTGGCATGAGCCATGAGGATCATGAATTCCGGTGCTGAGGCTGACACATTCTGGTCATCCACGTTTTATTGCATAAAACTTGGCCAATCCATGGTCCCCTCCCAACCCTCTTTGGCTACTCTCTGAGACTTTAAGAGGGTCTTCTTCAATAATTGCTGTGCACATCTTTCCATGTTATGGCCCTTGCGTGTCTGTGCAAGAGATGGTGCGGAGCTGCATAATCAAGCATATAAAGAAAGATAAGATTTTGTATGTTTAAAGAGAAAGAGCAAGAGGACAAGAACTCTAATCTGAGGAATCGGCCTCTTGATCGACACTAAGGGATTTATGAATGATTATCTTTGTACGACTTGTCTCGATTCGGTGTCACGCTGGATGACGAGAAGAAATTTAGGTCATGCTCTTAAAATAGAACCGGCTAAGGGATGCAACGTGGGAGAACCCTTTACACCCTCTTTTCACTTTTATTTTGTCTTTTGAACCATGTACTCTAATTCATGAATGTTTGTGTGGTTTAAATCCTCTTCTTTTCCTTCCGTAATCTAATTTTTCTAACTATTTAATTGCTGAAGGCTAGTGCTGCTGTGTTAATTATTAACTAGTCTATCAAGTTGTTGAGGGCGGTGTTGATGAATGGACTTTAGCCGACATGCAATGCCAACATAGCATAAAGCGCCAAGTAAGCGTTTAAGAGAGAGAGAGAGAGAGAGAGAGAGAGAGAGCCTTCTCCTTGTTTTGCTAATATGACACCTATTTGTGCCTCGAGTGATCGATCATGACAAGGGATTATTTTTCATGTCAATAGATGTTATTACTGATATGTTAAGAAATAATTTGATTATAGAAAAGTTGAAGGGCCAAATGTCCATTCAATTAAAGTTAAAGGGCAAACTTACATAATATAATCAAAGTTAGAGGACCAAAGATGAAATTAGTCCTATTTATTTGTAATGCTTTTGTATATGCCTGGCTAACAACTCTCCTAGAAGCACTTGTCCTACTTATACCTCTTCTCTTCTGGCAGCTTGATCGCAATGAGAGATGATTTTATTGGAGTCAAAGAGTACAAATTGCAGTTTATACAAGAAAAAATTGTCAATGTAACAAAAAAAGTTGTTCACAATTTTTCTTTTTCAAACGAGAACATCAATTCAACAAATTTGTAATACTCAGCATCAAGTGATTGAATTGGGTGTCTAGAAATATAATGTACTTCGAAAGCATTTTAAAGTTTCTCTCTCTTTGCAAGGCTTGAGTTTTCAAGATAATAGACCCACAACACAATCAAGTAGAATTTGACGGATGTCGATCCACACCAACTTCAATTTATCCAAAGTTGATTTACATGAGCTTCACATGATCACTTGTCTCCAACGAGTCGTGATCAATCTTTCTTCTCCCTCTCAATATATGCCTTGTTAGAGGCATGCATGTTGCTTTCTCCATATTCAAATAAAGACTAAGAGAGTTGTTTATATTGCACCTACACACGTATTCAAGAAAGTCACGTCTTTGGAATTCGCAGCTCAATTTGCAAAAGTAGAAACAAAGTACCATTGAAATTTATATCTTTCCGTTCACATCGAGGACATCAAACTCTTTTGGGACCAAAAAAGTCGGCAGGACACAATACATCGACCTCATTTGTACACTTCCTATATTTATTCCCTGTGGGATTTGTAGCCTAATTCTGGCAAATCCTTTGGGATATAAAATCTTAAGAAAAGCTTGCCAATTATTTATTTTATGATTTTTCCTAGAGCAAACCTAACTTGAGAATTAATAAAATATTGATAAAGTGTACTCATTCTAAGTCTAGCCATTGACGTCAACTTTTAGAAGTGAAACAAGTCTTATTCTGACATTGACAGGGTCTGGAGTATAGGTTGGATATTTGATTTTGACTGAAATAAATGGTGTGTTTAACGAGGGAAAAAAAAAAGGAATAAATTCATCCCAAGTTACGTAAAGGATCTGCTTCGTACTTTTAATCATTACATCTTAATCCTTGTATTTTTATTTTGTTGTAGTACTAATAAAAATTTTTAACCAAACTTTTTTTATTGGTTTTGATGGAAAGATGTACTTCCCCTCAATAAAATATCACTCTTTTCTTTTCGTTTCGTTTTTTTTTGGTCTAATCACTCTTTTCTTCAATCGCACTAGAATCATTTATAAATCAAAAAGTCAATGTAGAAAAAAATCTATAATACAATAACTAAAGGCTAAATGACAAAGCAAAAAATACGGCCGTTTTAAAATTTTTTTTTTGAGATCTTAGAAAATTTATAGTTAACAAAAATAAAAGCTAAATCCGACCGACCCTTTTCAAGAAATTGATAACCTGTTGTTATGTTTTTTTTTTATTTTTTTGCCAAATCCGACCCTTATCAAGAAAATCTAAACTTTATAAAATAGTTTTATTTTACTTATTAGCTTACTTATTTCTCTTCTCAAATTCTTTTAAGTTCTTTCATTTTTAAAAGATACATCAACCGTTGTTAGGGGTGCTTATTCCTAAGGATAAACTGTCCCCTAGGTAATATACTTTGGATTAGTCTTTTAGGATGTTTTTTCCAAATAAATTCATGAGAAATTCGTTGCCACCACCCTCACAAAGAAAGTATGCATAAAAAAAAATCAAGAGAATCCACCAAATATTTTCTAAGTACAGTCCCTCGATTTCGAAGTATATAATGACAAGTTAAAGTTAAGTCAGATGATGCATTTTAAAGCACGACATCTATAGTCAGCAGACATCTTTGACACGATTATGTACTTGAACCTGGATAACGTGTTTATCTAATGTAGTCGGCCTGACAAAAACTCCAAGAGCATTCCAAAATGCAAATTTACAAAGCATTTGTATTGGATGACTAACATTTAGAATTGGGGGAAATGTATTTCCTTCTTTATAATAGGAAACATTTTAGAGGAAATCCTAAATCTTAGGAAAAGTACAAAAAAAGCCCTAAAATTATTACAATTATACTAATTCGGTCCTAAACATTCTAATTAAACCAATTTAATCATAAATTTTTACATATTTGTACCAATTTAGTTAATTCGGCCAATTTAGGTCAGAAATTATTGACGTGGATACTCGTCATTGTACGTGGTACAATTAGATCGACGTTGACATTTTTAATAATTTTTGGATTTATTGAATTTTTTAAATTATTATTGAATTTCTTTTTCCTTTTTTACTTTTCTTTTTCTTTACCTTTTTCTTTTTGTCCGTAGCCATCACCAACCACCGGCCACAACCGGAAGTGAGCGCGGCCATCTAAGCACCGCCAAGTTTAGGCTCCCCTCGCTAGATCTGAGGCTGACCCCGCCTGTGCTAGTGACCTTATTGCACCTCGGTGGGCCTTGCCAAATCTAGCATGGGGGCCTCACCTAGCCGCACCCAAACGACTATGCTTGTCCCCGCTCCAGACTCGACCTAGTGGTGGCCATTGACAAAAAAGAAAAGGTAAGGAGAAAGAGAAGAAAAAGTCAAAAAATTATTTAAAAATATAATAAATTCATTAAAAATCATTAAAATATTATTAAAATGTTCATGTTCATCTCAACTAGGGTCAACGTCAACAATTTCCAGCCCTAAATCGCCGAATAAACTAAATGTTTAGAACTTATTGTAAAATTTAGGATTGAATTGGTATAAATGCAATAGCTTTATAAATTTTTTCATACTTATCTTGTGTATATAAAGTGTAATCATTTCATAAACTTTTTTCGTTTGCTTTTTCCAGTATACCTCAAATTTATTCCAAGTGGGATGTGTAGCTTTGATTCCTAGAAACTCCTTTTGGGGTTTTATTTTATACCTTATTTTTCTTAATTTCTTTTTAGTCAAGCCAAACAGGGATTGATAAGATATTCATAGAGGGTGGACATTCTAAGTTTAGTCATTGACGTTAACTTTTAGACGTGAATACGTGTTAATCTAACCCATGTTTAATTTGAAGGGTTTGGAGCATAAGTTGGATGTTTCATTTTGACTGAAATGTAGGGCGTCTTTATCAAGAAAAAAAAAAAGGAATAAAGTAAATAAAATTATCACCTGTTACGTATTAGATTTACCCAATTTTGGGATAGAATGTATTTGCTTTCATACTTATATGCTACGTTGACGGTCAAGATAAAATTAAAGATATGATAAAATTTATGATATCCTGTATTTTGTGTCTACATAAAATAGGATGAAGTTGGATACAAGAGTAATATAGTTTCGATAAAAATATCCCATAGAGAGATGTGATAAAGGTAGGTAGGATTTTTAATATCCATTATAGAAAAATTATTTTTGATTTCTAATAACAAACTTTTAAATTAATAAAAATTAAAATAATATTTGAATATAAATTATAGAATGAATTCAATATATATATATATATATATATATATATATATTCAAAATAACAATAAAATAAAATAAAAGCAATTCCATTTTTATGTATTCATATTTTTACTTATATATTCAAATTTATTTTATCTTCGATAGAAGTTTAATTGACGTGGTAAGATGTAAATATATCCGCCTTTGTCATTACTATTCACCAAATAGGATATAGCAAAATCCTTGTATTTCATATTATAATATATCATGATTAGAACTTTAGACAACTAAACGTAAAATTAATCATCACATGTTAATCCTTGAATTTTCCATTTTGTTGTAGCTACTAATAAACTTTTTTTTTAAGCAAAATTTCCTAAATGACATATCTCTCTTCAACGGCACTACGCTAGAAGACAAAGCCAAGAATATGATCTTATTAGCTTTATTCTTTTTTCAAATCTTATAAAATTTATAATACTCTAACTAAAAGGTAAATGACAATTACTAACCTCTTATCAGGTTTTGATAATTTTGTCAAATCTGACCGACGCTTTTCAAGAAAATCAAACTTTATATACTAATACTAAACTAATTTACTCTGTTAAACTTTTTTTTTTCTTTCATTTTTCAATGATACATCATCTGTCGTTAGGGTGATTAATTAAGGATAAACAGTTCCCTAGGTAATGTACGTTGGATTAGCCTTTTAGAGAATTTTCTTTCCAACGTTCAATTCGTTGCCACCAACCTCACAAATGAAAGTATGCAACAGAATCAAAGTTCATCCAGATGGTGTAATTGTAAAGCATGACATTTTTAGTCAGTAGACAACTTTGACACGATTATATGTACTTGAATTCGAAGGATCTGTTTATGTCGTGTAGTCGTACCAATGGGAACTCTTCGATTGGACCATCACATGAATCAATAAGATCTATAATCACAAGCGTATCTATTGCTTCACTGGTGCATTTATTATCCAATACATATCCATCAATCTAATCGAAGTTTTTTTGGTCGGTATCAATTCAATCTAGTTAGAGACATAAGATTGATAGTTATGTAATAATTATTTAAAAGTAAACTTTGAATTTATGCTGTTGTCGCAATCAGTGTGCAACACCACCAAGAAACAAGATCAGCACCCCTTATATCCCTGTTACCACCAAAACAACAATAATCCTAATCGCTATCCCAAGTCCTGCCGCACACTACCTCCAATCAAAGGTCGAGTGAACTTGAATATTAGGCCATGTAGCCTCAGATGTTGGTTTCCATCACCGAATGAATCTCTTGCGTTTGTGCGAAAGCGAGAGAGTTGATCGGCAGAAGAAAATAAGAAGGAAGGGAAAAATGCTAAAATGGGGGAGAAAAGATGAAATGATGGAATTCATGTCATTACGTTTGCACAATTGATGCTAATTTAGTAGCCCAACTTGGCGAGATGCATATGACATGGTGCTCTACTTAATGGATGACACATATCGAGGTATTCAAATTCAAATATTAAAATAAATGTATTCAGAATTCGATATTAAAATAAATGAAAATATTAAATTCGATATTAAAATAAATGAAAATATTCTTCTTCTTCTTTTAAACCTTTGGACCCCTGCATATAATTCTCTCTTAATGATTTAGAAAGGTGAGATAGACATGAAATATATTTTAAAGGTGCCGCCTCCGCCGCCCCCACCCCCACCCTCCCGGGGCGGCGGGGATATTTGGGATTGGTCCTGCTTTCCTTCATTTTTCTCCATCTAAGTCTCTAATTAATACTAGGGAAAGTCATCACGCGTCATTGTTGAAGCCTTTGTTGCCAACGGAGAAGTAGTTGTGATATCTTTGTTGTACGACCTCACATCACATGTTACTTAAGAGGGAAAATTGTGATTCTTTAAAAATTAGACTATATAGTAACAAATATCTTACACGAGCAATCTTATCCACCATTGATATGGGATTTCAACTACCCACTCTCTCACTAACCTGCAAATCATGGGTAAATAATGTTGTTTGGATAAAATTTCTTTTATCCAATGGCCACGTTAGGAAATCTTTAGAAAATTATAGTCGAGATGTCAGCCCATGCATGAGGTGCAAGTTGTTTGATAAATTAAATAATTAGGTCTCAATCTATAGGCTTTGAATGGGAAATTGATTCTACACATTGTATTTTTTTCTTTAATTTATGATTGACTAGATCAATATAGGGCCGCTTACAAACAAGAGCGCTTATCAAAGCCATTTTCGTATATACCTTATTGATACGCCCGATTCATAATAATTTATAATAATTTATTATTTGATTTTTTATGATTTATAATAAACTATTATTCTCACAGTAGATTAAAATATTATCACATAATTATTTTTCTATAATTATTCTCTTTTTCATATAATTTGATTACGGAAAATATATATATATATATATATATTTCTGTTGGAACATTTGTTGCTACAAATGCTAATGCGTGGAAAAACACTCAATTTTTTCATTATTATTTTTCTTAAGGAAAAATGAGAGGCCAGGAATCCTCGCCTTGCGTATGTCGAGGACATAGGCCCTAGCACTTTAGAATATGGACGGTGATTAAAGAAAAAGTAAAAATACAAAAAGAAAAAAGAAAAAAAAAAAAAGGCAAAAGCACCAAGCACCCTAAAAAAGACTTTATAAATTTGTATTTAAATTTGCATTTACGTGACATATTTACTCTTCAAAGCACCATCTATAAAGACCGTTAAAAATCTCATAAAAAAAGCAAACAATGTAGGTTTTTTGTGGCTTTTTATAAAAAATTATAAATTTAAGAAAAATTATAACAAGATTGTGAAAATTGTCTAAGTTAAGCGTGGTTATATTACGTTGGGGCGGTTAGCATCAATATCATCGGTTTTTAACCAAAATTAATAGGAATGATTACGCTATAAATTGACAAAATATCTAAGACTAAATTAACCAATCTGAAAAAAAAAATATCATCGAATTGTTCTTTATATAATAAAAGATTTTTTGACAAATGATTGGCTTGCGTTTTACGTATGCCTTGTGTGGTCGCTGCCATCAGGGGAGGAAAAGTCCACACTAGAAAACAAGGACAAAATGATCAAAAGTCCACCCAAGAAACGAGGACGTAAGGCGAAAGAAATGGACGGATTAGATGACACATAAGAAAACAAAAAAACCAGGTTTTGCTCCTTCAGCATTTCGTTCTCCTCTTTTTGCCTGGAAACTGTCCTTTCCATCCGACGTCCAAAATCTTTTTCCATAGGGAGACACACGACAAGATGTTGCATTTGATCGAGTGGAAAAGCAGTGAGGAAACTAGGAGGGCGTTCAAATTTCACCTCCGTCACAAAGGCATAGTCACAGAATCGGTTCATTATCGACTTCTTTCTTCCGATTAGATTCGATTCAATTGGACCATCACATGAATCATCAGATCTATAATCATAGCTGGCAGATCTATTGTTTCATCAAGCAGATGCATTTATTATCGGATACATCCATCAATTCAATCGAGTTGAGATGCATAAGATTGATAGCTATAGAATAATTATTTAAAAGTAAACTTTGGAATTTATGCTGTTGTCGAATCAGTGGGCAACACCACCAAGAAACAAGATCAACACCCCTCTAAATCCCCGCTACCACCAAAAACAACAATAATCCTAATCGATATCCCAAATCTAGAAGGTGGCAAAATGGGTCACTTGTTTTTTTGAAGAGACTCTTACATGGGTTGGATTTAGAATACATTTTCAACCAAAATCACACAATCTCCCCATTCCCTCTTTAACTTTACAAAAATATTTTTATTTATAAAATCGAAATTATAATTGTTATTTTTATTTTATTTTATTTTATTTTTTCTTTCCATTTTTTTTAATTTTTTCTTCCTTCTTCTGGGTGGCCGACGGCGACTCGTCAGCGAGCGTTGGGCAAAACTTGCGGAGACAGTGGTGAGCTCGAGCCTCACCCGATCCGGCCTCAAGCTCACCGGCGTTAGCCGGAATGCAGTGAGGCGAAGGTGGCCAGCCGCTCGAGTCTCGGAAACCTTGATGGGTTAGCCAACAAAGAAGAAGAAGAAGAAAAAGAAAAAAGAAAAAATAAATATTATATTCTTAAAAATAAAAATAATTAAAACATTAATTTTTAAAAATATAAAAAATAATTAAAATTCGATTTTTAAAATAATTATTTAAAAATTATAAAAATTGTCCATTAAATTTGTCTTGATATAAAACCATTTTAGCAATATCATTTTAAAATATAATATAAGCTTTTAGGTTTCGTTAAATGGGCTCCGACCATGGTCGGGTACACTGACCAAATAAATGAATTAAATAAACGGATTAAAAGTCCAACTCGACCGTACCAATATAATAAAAAGATGACGAGGGTTTGGCCCAATTAAGAATTTTAGGAAGATCCTACACCATTTCTTCCTCTCACTAAATATTATTTTAAACCTTTGACTCTGCAGATAATTCTCTCTTAATGCTTTAGAAATCAGGTGAAATAGACATGAAATAATATATTTTAAAGGCACCACCTCCCCCTCCCCCCCTCCCCCTACTTGGAATTGGTCCCGCTTTCCTTCATTTTTCTCCATCTGAGTCTCTAATTAATATAAGCAAAGTCATCACGTGTCATTGCTTGAAATCTTTGTTGCCAACGGAGAAGTAGTTGTGATATCTTTGTTGTATGACCTCGCATCACATATTAATTAAGAGGGAAAATTGTGATTCTTTAAGAAATTAGACGATCTAGTAACAAATATCTTACATGAGCAATCTTATCCACCATTGATTTGGGATTTTAACTATCCACTCTCTCACTAACTTGCAAATCATGGGTCAATAATGTCGTTTGGATAAAATTTCTTTATAATAGCTATATATATTCTAAAGTTCCTTCTTACCAAACATTATATAAGATACTAGAAATCCTATCTTTATTTATATGATCTATATCTTATCCGATTCTATCCTATTTGATAAAAAGCCTAGACGACCAAACTCAGCTTAAGAGTTTTTTCGAGAATTTGTTGTATCTTTCATTTTGCTTCTTATCATTTCCTTAAAGTAGAGTGGACCATCTATAACTCAAAAAAAAAAAAAAAATGAAATGAAATAGGATACTGCCAAAATTGTATTGTACATTTATTACATATTAACTTAAATAAAAATAACAAATTGTTTCTATAACTAATCAGTTCATATTTTTTGGGTAGGATAATCATTTCATATTAATTTATAAATAAATATAAGTCTGATTATTTAGATTTCCTTAAACTATATAAAATATTAATTTATACAAAAATATTAATTAAATTAGATAAATATTACTTATTATATTATATAAGCAATATTTAAGAGCTTATAGAAAAACTCCTCATAATAGGTATTATAATCAACTCTGTAAAACTGGGAATATTACTATACTCTTTTAGAATACAAACATTCTCATAGATATCACATCGAATAATATGGAGATAAAAACTGATTTTGTCTCTTTCCATATAATATATCATAAAAAGTAAACCTATTTTTCGATTCCATCCAATACAACATAAAGTAAAACACAAAAATAGAGTTAATGTCACTTAAAAAAATTGATGATCGCTTGAAAGAAATGACCAAACAATCGAGATGTCAAACTTACTTTTTATAAGAAGACGAGAAGATGTTTGATAATTGTAAAATGAATTTATATGTAAGGCAAACGAACCCATACAATTTAGTTATCTACCAAATGATATGTATTGTCTGCAAGTGATATTTCTTTCATATAGTCGAATGTGCAAGAGTAGAAAAGCATTTTAATTAATATAAATTCTTAAAATACATAAATCAAAGCGAAGGATGGGACAAATATACTAGTTATAGTGGAGTCACTAGAAATTTGGGGAAATTTTATGGACAGGCATAAAATTCATGTTTCTATACCGATATATGGTTATGATCGACATAGCTCAATCATCTTTTAAAAAAGTATTATGGGTTATCTAGAATAAGGCCCCAACCAAGCACCGTGACTACAATGAATTGCACGCGTATGGCATCTCAATTCATTTCAGCTGTGTATTCAATAAAACTAGATCAAATTAAAGTAGATAAAGGTACTAGGTGTTCTTGAAATCCATATAGATTGCCTTCTTTTGCAATTATTGTCCGTTGAAATATCCTATATTGCTTGATTACAAAGTTTATATGCCCATCATATACACATGGAAAAAATGCTTTGTTTTACAATTATTATCTTTTAAAATATGCATTGCCTAATTTTGGAGTTTATATGCTCTTTATATGCTCAGTTAAATTTTTGGGTTGGTTTTTCTGACATGACATGAAAGTCCGGTTTTTTCCCACTTTATTTCTGTTGTGTGCATTCGCCCCATTTGTCAAATTCTACGTGTCGACATAAGTTTGGGGTCGAATTTTCTATCATTGTCATCCTCGGTTTTTGAGAGACTTTAATAGCTTCCTATATCATATGTTCATGTGTCATGGTTCCTCGGGTACAATAATATTTTTCTCGGTTTACTCGATTGACGGAAACTACCCGGCGTTTAGATGGTGCTTTCGGGTGACTTTCACTTCTAATTATTTTTCAAAGAAAGTCAAGATTATCCTGATCACACGATAAGCCCAAGAAGAATAATATAATCATCGCGCATTTACGCACGCCGTGTGTGGCCGTGGCCATTGAGGTAGGTAAAGGCCACGGAAGAAAACAACGACATGAGATGGAGTCCACGAAGGAAGCGGGGATCGCGGTTCGACAGCGACCTGAGAACGTCACCGATCGAGACGACAGAAAACAACTTGTCTGTCTTTGTTTGGCTGGGAGTTGTCGCTTTCAATCCTCTGTGATGTTCAGGTTAATCTTTTTTTCAAGTGGAGACACAAAACGATAGGATGTTGACGCTAAAAGTCCAGTGTGTAAACGGCGAGGAAACCACGCCAGCTCAAGATTTATGGGATCACAAAACCCTAGATTCGCTGGATTCGCTGGATTCGCTCCTCTCCCCCAATCTTCAAGCAGTCGCCTTCTTCGAGGGTTTGAGCTAGTTCGCTCCCTCCCCTCCCTTTTTCCCTTTTTTCCCTCTTTTTCTTGAAGTGGTTCCGATCTTTATTCTCTGTCTTTACTTTCCTCTTGTTTTTTTTTTTTTGGGAGCTTTTCTCTTTTGATCTAATCAAGATCAATTTTGAAGATGTTTCTATCCCGATCTAATCCATATTTGAGATCTTTTGCACATATGATTTTGAGGTTTCGATTGCCTCGAATTTCTCTGGAGTACAAGTGCAAGTTTTAGGGGGATCGGAGAAGTTCCATGAAGATTTTGCTATGGGAGGCATCGAATTTGTGCTCATTTAATCTTTTTACTCCGAATATGAAAATATTGGAAAGATCGAATCTTGGTGCATACCACTAAAAGGCAAAACCATATTAAAAAGTTAGAGATGAAGATCTTGATGTATGCTCATTACTGAAAATAGATTCGTGATTGGCCCCCAAGTTTCTCCTAGTGCGGTTCTAGATTCTATCTTGGATAAATGCTCACCCCCTAATTCCAATCACCACCTGCACAATAATAACTACAAACCGCAAGAAGCGAATTTCTCCTCCTTCAAACGTCTGTCATGCCTCAATTCTTGCATTAAGACGACTCCAATCTAGGTCACTTGATGTTGAATTATGGCCATGTAGCCGTAGATGTGGTCAAATGACCTCCATCAACAATGAATCACGCACGCGAGAGTGAGATATAACCTGTGTGCCCCGGTGGTGGTAATTAAAGAGGAAGCAGCATGACAAGTTGCGTTCCACAGAAACAAAAATAAGAAGAAAAGGAAAATGCAAAGCTATAAAAAAAATAAAATGAAACGACGTGACGATTCAATCATTCTGTTTGCACAATCAATGTTGATTTGGCACCCATACTAGCGAAGTAGATTCAACGCGGTGCTCCACTTCACAGAAGATCATATTGTGAAGAAGTTAAGGGATTTACGATGCCATTTACCTTATTTCTATGGAGATGTTCAAATGACTATGCACTCCTCCGTCTACTAGCAAGAACTTTTAGATGGGTGGAAATGGTTGCACAAATTCTACATATGGGATCAAATCAACTAGACTTTTAGGTTCAAATCTTTTGGGGCCCTCACTCAATTTCCGTGGATTTACAATGTGTCGTTATCTAGAAATCATGCTCAAATGTCTGCCCACGCACAAGGAGCACGTCTCTCCATAGTTAAATAATTACGTCACATGTATGTGCTTTAAACGTGGAAACCAATAGTACATAACTTAATTATGTCTCTTATCTCTAATCAGGTGAGAACATAACAAGCGGAGTCTATCTCCTTCTTTTTCTCAGGATCAATGTAAATCTGCTCCCCCCCAGTTTATGATTGACTTATTTGAATGTTACGATTTAGTTTGTTTTATGAAAAATGAATGATAAAAAAGATTTCTTATATAGAAAAAATTATCTAAATTATTCATTTTCTGCGAAACAAACACACTTAAATTGCTTCACATTAACTTCTTATTATAGTCTTCTTCTTTTTTACTTTTTTTTCTTTAAGGAGAGGTTTTCACGAAGCTTGTTTTAGGGTTTTTCTCTACGCTAAGAAATAATTCAATTTAAGGATGAGAAAATCCATTAGATAAACGAAGCAGCTTCCTTGTCCAAATTAAGTTTCTAATTTTTTCGGCTAGCACGTTTTTTCCTTGTATTTTCTGCTGTCGTTTTCAGCTCCAGCTCTGGCTAGCTGTCTTGGTGCCGATTTGAGATAAGATGACAAGTGTTTGGCCCAATTAAGAATGATAGGAAGATCCTGCACCATTTCTTCCTCTTTACCGTATCTTACCTAAACACCACAAAATTCGACAGTGACGCGTACGGAAAAGAAGCCGCTAGTCCGTCGTAATTATAGATGGGGATACGTAATGCGTAGTTTCGTCATTAATGGGGAGATGCTTCTCTTCTTACTTCCGAAAATTTTGGGTGAATAGGCAATAAAAATGTCGTGTCGTGGAGATCGACACGAAATATGTTATAAAGATCATCTGCAGTTTGTGTCCTAAAAATTTGGGATTGGTTTCGCTTTCCTCGTTTCTTCATGTTTACCTATCTAGTTCCAAATTAGTATCAGCAAAATCATCATAAATTGTTGCTCGAAAACCTTAATTGGCGATGGGAAAATAGTTGAAGTTTGTTTTGCTGTTAGTTAAGAGGGCAAGTTGTCATTTTATAAAGAAATTATACCATAGAAGTGAATAGATATCCACGAGCAATCTTATCCACTATTGATATGATAGTTTTAACCACCCGGACTCTAGCACAACCCTCGAATCAAGGTGGATCGTGTAAATGTTTTTATTACACTCACGATATATGCTCCAATTTTTCTTTTATTAATAGGCATTCCAAAGGGACAATCCTAGGTATTTCACCTTTCAATTGGACTTCCCTTTTAGTTTTAAGCATTGAATGGAGTACTTGTCAAAGTTCAATTTGTCGTATATCCATGTAAGGTTTTTTTTTTTTTTTTTTTTTTTTTTTTTGGGTCGAAGTATACCCATGTAAGTCGAAAAGTGAGATTACATGGCATCAAGTGAAGAGTGAGAAGTGTGGAAGGGTTGATATATCTGGACCGTAGAGTGGCAATAGTATATTTGTGCTAGAAACATCAGGGAGGGATCTATCATCTTGGAGGATTTCTAAAGGCGGGCAGGCCTCCTATACACAAATTAATCAGGAGCTGATACGGCTTTGTGAGGATGACCATGGCAGGCCTAAATTAATTATTGTAAAGTAATGATCTGTATATCTCACTCAAGATACTAATTGCACGGGCTAAATGGGGTGGGATACGGTTTGGTGATGATGATGCGACTCGCCATACTGTTTTTAGGAACCATCCATTGAGAGGAAGTTGACCTAATATTCCAACTCATCAAGTGTTGAACAGGCTTGTCATCAATGAGAAAACTCTTGCCCCTCCTCCTCCCAGGGTATTTGTGATAGGAATCGAGAGTGTGATGATTACAATATCGAAGGATCTCAAAATCAGGGTTAGCCTCTCATATACAAATTGATCGAGAGCTAATTTCGCTCTTCTTAGGATGGCCATAGTTGGCTGAAAGTAGTTGTTATACTGAAGTGATTTGTAAGTCTCACTCAAGAGACTAGATGCAAGCTAAATCTAGCACAATATTTTTCATAAAAATGATGCGATGCACCATTCTGTCCTTGTTAAGAAAATATTTTCAAAATCATTTATTTTTTGCGATCCTAAGTCTCATATATGTGCTTTAAACGAGGAAATTGTTTCTACAAACTTTATAAGGTCTCCTATCTCGAACTAGGTGAGAACATAACACATATATTATATCTTTGTTTGTACGTTAACCAGTGTTTTTCCGGTAAGTGTACCAGAATTTATAAAAATTATTAAGAAAGTATGATTAAGTTTTAAAACTTAAAAACTTGCAATCAAATTTCAAAACTTATCAAATCGACGCAATCAAATCCTTTTATTAACTACATCTCAATTGGCTAACGGAAAATGCTCAGTGACTTTTTTTTATTATTTTTTGTCTTCGCATGGTGTTGATGTGGCTAAGATGATGTCTTTTTGGTCCAAAATTGATTTTTTTACAAACATTTTTTATATAAATTATTTTTAAAAAGTCAATTTGTAAAAAAAAAAAAAAAAAAAAGAAATCGCCACCGCCGCCCCACCATCATGAGGAAGGGTTGGCAATGTTGGAGGATGGCCATTAGCTAATAAGGGCCTTCTCGCCCATTAGGACATAGCCCAAACATGGGCGAGGGTTGCAATGCTCCCCTAGATCGGGTGAGGATTGCCAGTTATTGGCCAAAGCCTAGAGACCCTCACCGACCCATGGCAAGTCATCGCCCCCCAACTAGCCCATCTCGGCTATAGTAGGGCAGTGGCAGCAAGGGCACATCATGCTTGTTGTTTTCACTTTCTTTCTTTCTTTCTTTATTAGTTATTTTAATCTAATTTAAATCATATTTAGATTATTTAGATTAAAAAAATCATATTTGGATCAAAACGATATCGATTTAGCCTTATCCTTCTTGTTAGCCACGCGTTATGTAAGAGAGAGAAAATAATTTTTTTTTAAAAAAGAATTTTTCATTACCTAAATTGAATGGAGTTATGAGAGAACTTGATTGCATCAATTTGATAAGTTTTAGGATTTAATTGTATTTTTGTAAGTTTTTAGACTCAATTGCACGTTCGTGATAAATTTTAAGGCGTTCAGTGCACGTCTCTCTTTTTTTTTTTTCCCCTCAATTTATGATTAACTTTCATTGATAACTCCAAGTCACTTACGGAACTGATCTCTTGTTATACATTTTGAAAGATTAATTTAACGATGGAAAGTTCATTAAATAAATAAAATGGCTTCTTTCTCCAAATTAAGTTTATAATTTGTTAGCTCGTGTGTGCTTTTGCTTGTAATTGCTGCTTTGGTTTTCAGCTCTATCAACGGCTAGCTGTGTTTGTGCTAATTTAATATGAGCTGACGAAGGTTGGCCCAATTAAGAACTAAGAAGATCTTTCCCCCATTCCTTCCTCTTACCAAATCTTACCTAACGACAATTAAATGGAGCATGAGTGGTACGATAAAGAAGTCTCTAGTTCTTTGTGATTAGGATGGGGATGCGGAATGCGTAGTTTTGCCAATGACTATTACTCGCGACGCCCTCTTAGCCATTCGCTTGTCCTTTATTATAAACCTTTATACCCCTACAGATACTTCTCTTTATACTTTAGAAAATAGGTGAATATGCAATAAAATTTGTCGTGTCGTGTAGATCGACACTATATATATTTTAAAGAGCAATTATAAATTTTCCCCTGAAATTTTGGAATTGAATCCCTTTCGATTGGATTTCCCTTTTGTTTTGAGCATTGAATGGAGTCCATCTCATGGTCCAATTTCTCTCATATCCACGTAGGTTGAAAAGTGCGGTTTCTGGTGGAAGTGTGAGAAATGAGAAAGGGTTCATACAGTGAATCTTGGGAGTGGCGTTAGAATATTTGTGCCAGTAATTTGAAAAAAAAATTACAAAAACAGTCCTAAATCTATTCCAATATTTTCAATTAAGTCATAAATATATTTTTTTACCAATTTAGCCTTAAATCTTTTATAATTGTGTCAATTCAGTTGATCCAACCAAATTTGGCCGGCCAACACTCATGTGGATATGGGCCGTTCGATTGATGCTAAAGTGACAATTTTTAGTAATATTTTATTTTTTGAATTTTTTACTTAATTTTAATTATTTTTATTTTTATTTTTCTTTCTTATTCTTCTTTAGACGGGTCGCAGACCGTTCGAGGTTATGGCCGATGAGGTCAATCTTGCCGAGCACCGGCAATGCCTTGTCGTTGTGGCACTAGGTGAGCTTGCCTAATGCCACAACAGCGAGGCTCGCCCACGCCAAACTTGCCTAAGCGAGCCTCATCGTGGCTAGGCGAGACCTTGCCTAGCACCGTGATGGGGAGGGTCGCTTTTGCCAGATCTGGGCGAGGGCGAGCTCGCTCGCAACAGTGAGATTGACCTTGCTAGTCATACCTTTGGCCCGTCCGACAATCGACCAAATATTATTAAAAAATTACCACGTTAGAGTCGATTAGATGGCTAGTGCCGTTTGGCATCCATTTCAGCGCCGGCTAGCCAAATTTGGCTGAATGAGCTGAATTGGCACAATTACAAAAAGGTTATGACTGAATTAGCTAAAAAGTAAGGTTCATGACTAAATTGGAAAAATTGCTATAAGTTTATGATTGTTTTGGTAATTTTTCCATAATTTGAGAATCGGATGATTATCATTTGTAGATGATCTTTGAAAGCGGGCTGGCCTTCCATGTGCTAGTAATTGGTGCTGATCGCCTGATCATGGCCACGTTAGGTAAAATTAATTGTTATATTGAAGTGATTTTCATGTCTCGAAAGGGTGGATGCACAAGCTAAATGGGTGCAGTTTGGTTTGTGATGATGATGCGATTCGCTATATTATTCTTGTGAACAATCTTTGAGGTAAGATTGGTCCCATATTTCGACTCATTAGGTGTGGCATGGGCTTGTCCTCTGCCAGAGAAGTCTCGACCCACCAAGGTGTTTATGGTAGATATTTGAAGATTAGATAATTATTCTCCTAGAAGATCTCTAAAGACAGGTTTAGACTCCCATATGTAAATTGGTCTAAAGCTAATGTTGCTCTCCTAATAACGACCACGTCAAGCCAAAACTAGTTATCGTGTTGAAATGATTTATATGTCTTGTTCTAGAGACTAGAAGGCCCTAACTAAAATGGGCGTCCTTAGGAATGATCTATTGAGAAAAGGCTAGCCCAAGTCGCTACATGAGCTTGTCTAAACCCAAGTCTTTGCCCGTGACGATTGGAATTAAAAAACAGGTTTCCCATGGACAGAGGACATTAAAGATCCACTGGAACATTACCAACCAAAAGAGAATACCTCTGATGGTTTGTTGAGACCAAGAAAATCCTAGAACGCGATAGAAAAGGGATTGATGTTGATTGAGAGTGCCATACTTGTAAGAGAGTACAAATGACTGGAGATTTATGGACAAAATTGATCTAGGGAAGCAAAAGATGGCGTGGAGCAGCATGTATTCTTGGGTAAATGTTTACCATTCATATAAGTCCCCGTAAAGTGGAGATGATGGTTGAAGAATGCAAGGAAGTGACAGAATAATATGTAACGAGGGCGTTGCAAAATTGGTTGGGACAAAATGTCACTGTCTGATTTCTTCCATACCCATTGGTCTAAAACATGGAATTTCGTGGCATCGGCATGAAGTGCAAGGGATATTTAATGGTTGTTGTGACCCTCCCACGATGGACTACTAAGGGAAAATAGATGGATTACTAAGTGGGCGGGCAATCCCTCTCGCGAGAGAGCGCCTACGCCTAGCACAGGCCCTCTCAAGCCCTATTAATGCCAACTTGCTTTTTCGATTCAATTATACAATTTGGTTAACTTTGGAGGTGCTATTAACTAGTTACTAGTTGGCTACCCAAGCAAGATTCGGGAGATCATCTTATTTCTATAAACTAGAAATTTTGAATATGCGGATTTGATTACGTTAGATTACTCTCACTCTCTTTCAATCTTTTAATGAAGACATTTTGCATGCAATCTTCATCAAATCATGTTATCCCTAAACCTCTCACGCATGAAAGTGATCATGCATTGTACGTGAACAATAGAGATAATACTAAATAATCAAAGCGGTAAATAAATTACAAGGAACAATTGAAGAATCCGAAATACTTCAGGCAAGCTTAAACAAAGCCTCCTGTGGACTAGGAATCAAAAGATAAAACGCAATGCCATAACGCGTTGCTTAAATGTGGTGTCTCAAATATGAATGGCTGTGCATGATGATCCATGGACCGTCAAACTGTCACTTAATTAACGCTATAATGAAAAACTAACTGACATGCAACTTAATCTAATACTTTTGGTTCTTACTTTATTTAATTAATATTATCATGGATAATGGAAAATGCTTTTATTATTGATAATAATTTGTGTGTAGATATTTTTGTGAACGATGAAAATATTCTTCGTTTATTCATTTTTGCAATACATACAAGCGATCATTTTTAGTAAAAAAAAAAAATTAAAATTATAACCCACCCTTATCCTCCCAACCCACCCCCCGCCAAAAAAGAAAAATAAAAAAGCATAGCACTCATGTCCTGCACCTGCCTTCAAGAACAAAGGGCAAAGAGAAAAAGGAACAAATAGATTCATCACACTCAAGAATTCATAACACATTACTCCAAAAGCACTCCTTTTGACACCACAAAAGTTTGGCGAAACTAGAGAGAGATCGCAAGACGAGATGCGATGAGTTTCAATTATAACGTTTGATAGTAAAACATCGAACATTTCGTTCTCCATTCCTTAAATGGAATCAGTCAAGTATGCTTGGGCATCACACGGGCGGCGACCCAGCAGCGATGACATCCCAATCAACATCCGGCTTGCTAATTCACACAACT
This sequence comes from Eucalyptus curtisii, assembly GCA_017140595.1. Lineage (NCBI taxonomy): Eukaryota > Viridiplantae > Streptophyta > Magnoliopsida > Myrtales > Myrtaceae > Eucalyptus > Eucalyptus curtisii. Next base: position 23,666,646 of record CM029500.1, on the reverse strand, counting down.
TGGAGCAAACTCATCGCAGGAGGGGACGGCTCAGTTCCCACAGCATGGATGGTTGCGAGGCTGCGGTCCAGACAGTGCGGCCGGCATGGCCGACTAGAATGTCGGCCAGCCAGGTTATACTTTGGCGTATCTTGAGAAGCAGCAGTCCCCAGAGGACCCTAGTGACCTCCCATACCTGGCTAGACCCAGATCCCGCCCCTCTCGTCAGAGCTCCCAAGCTGTCCCCGAGGACCTCCATCATCGTTGCCTGTTCTCCCATGGCCGTGGCCAAAGGATTATTCCCGCTGCCCCGCCACCTTCTGCGCCGCTGATTCCAAAGGGGCAGCGTCTCTCTCTTCTTCAGGGTCAATGGGGAGCTTGATCTTGAGGCTTAGGCAATGTTGCTAAGTTTGTGGTGTCGTCCTCTTGCTTTCCTTGTACGGGCTGATCAACGTGGCCGTCTCTCCAGCTCTCGCGCATCATGTCTTGGATTCACCCAATGTGAAAACGGCGATTCTTGCCCACCGAGACGTATGACCGGCTCGGGATAACAGCCCTGCTAGCCCGGATCGACACGGTCTTGCACCGGCTGCATTTCAATGATATGTTGTTCGTGTTAAGCATGAGTTTCTCGCTATCAAGAAGCAAAACAAAGGGTACAAGGATATTATGACAGAAGACGGCTATTGTTATGCAATAAGGCGCAAACTAATGAACACCTGCAATCAAATATCAGATGATGAAATTACAAGAGAAAATAAATAGAGAAGGATAAGGCCAAGAAAAATTTACGTGAATTGGTTAAAGTTAACACCTACTTTATGCGAATGTGTGTCACGAACATTCCACTATCAATCTAAGAATTACAAGACTTATGGAATCGATCAATTGTTCAAATATTCCTCAGTCCTAGACTTAATCCAAGCAATCTCACAAAGATCAGAATCTCAATTAAGAAAACTTTGGGAATAAAACTTTTTATCTAAGCAACATGGGACTTCAGTTAATTAGTATTGTAAGATCGAAAATAAACTTTGAATTTTACGAGAACTTGAGACATTGATTCACCTTTCGTTACTTAGACGTTGGCAGCCAAGTCAAAGTGCTCATCATTCATTCATGCTAGTTTGCCCAATGCCTCCGACAGGCACTCATCCTTGCAAACACTAATTGAGTCCAAGGAAAGATTGAAGTTCGATAATTAGTCATAAAAATTTCGATAATTTACCAACATACTTCTTTTGGAAAATTTTGGTAAAAAATAATTGATATGAACGTTGGCTGTACTACATGGTATGGCTGACGATGATATGAACAATTTTGCAAATTTTTTTATCCATTTTTAGCCTTTTCCTTTCTTTCCTTTCTCTTCTTTCCCTCCCCAATCCGTGGCCTCGATGGTGGCTGCTAGAGGTCGCTAACCACAGGTTAGGACTGGGATGCCCTTGCCAGACCTCACCGGCCCCAGCAGCCCTCGCCTATGGATGCAAGTGCCGACTGAAGGTTGCTGGCCCCGCTGACACCAGTAAAAAGAAAAAACAAAAGCAAAAAACTCAAAAAACATATGAGCAGTGGCGAGGGCATCCATTCAAATCAAGCCCCGTAGTATTTCTCCGACTCCATTAAAATTCTGGCTTCCTCACTGACTATGAGCAGTGGTGAGGTCACCGGCCGGACTGTTGCCGCTGTCGCTGCCGCTTCTTTCGGCCATGGGGATGCTCACCTTCTTACCCTAAATAAATAAGTAGATCAACCAAATAAAGTACGCACCCATTAACTTCTATGAATCTGTTAAGGTGAAGACAACATGGGTGGAAGCTGCTCTTCCCACCAGCAGACATGTGCCCGTAACCACGCAGCGGCTTGGAGCATGCCCCGCAAAATTTGCCACTGCCGCCGCCATCGTCGTCATAGTCGTCGTCAGTGTCGGTGTCATGAGTTTTGACACTTCGAACGAAAGAGAGATCACTAGGATACTCCGGTAGACATCAACCTGAGGACTAGGATTTCGATGTGATCCCAAAGAACGAGAAGAAAACCGAGAATCGACATCTTTTTCTTTGTTCTTTCTTTCCTTTTTCTGCTTCCCTCTATATTAATCTGAAGAAATGAGATGTGAGAAATGGGAAATAGAATTTGAAGGAGGAATCTCACTATTAAAATTATGTCTCGAGTTTGAGCCCGTTGAATGAAATTTGTACTGATGAGAATATGTGAACTCGACCACATGCGAGTCAAAAAGCGGCGTACATGAATTGATCAGCCAAAATTGACAGATGAAGTAGATTACATGTGGATTTCATTTATGAGCCGCAAGCGTGAAGAGGTTAATTACAAGTGGTATCAGTGCTACCTGGTGATTAGATCCCCACTGATTGCTATTGGATATTGGACTCTTGAAGAAGTTTGGTCAGGTAATGTTGCTGGTTATTCTATTTTAGAATGTTTGGTTGCTCGTGTTATTTTTAAGTGAGTGATGGTAAGTTCAATGGGAGGGCAAGGTGCATATTCCATGACTATGCATAAGGTGAGTGGGGCAATCAATTATGGTGCCTGGATATAAATTTACCTGTTGATAACAGAGAAGTAGTATAAACACGAATAGACTTGTAGCTAACCTCTTCACGCTTGCGGCTCATAAATGAAATTCACATGCAATCTTCTTCTTTTGACAATTTTGGTTGAACAATTCATGTATGCCGCTTTTTGACTCGCACATGATTGAGTTCATATATTCTCATCAATATGGTTTCATTCAACGGGCTCAAACTTGAGACATATTTCAACAATTTCTACTTTGGCTCGACGTTTGAGCCAAGTCAAAATTGCTTCTGTGGAAACCTCATTACTACTCTCTCATAACCCCAATGGACTCAACCGCCACAGAGTGCTTCCAAGTTCAAGCCATGCTTGAACTTTGCCATAACCATGGGCCTCATCAAGACACCAACTCCACCTGCATAGTTAGCTATTACACGAGGATTTTTTGACATAACCTCCTATATTATAGGTAAAGCAAAACCATCATTGCTTCTATATCTTACAAAAGGTCAAACACGCACCTTGTCAAATTTAGAAACTACAGCAACTGTTAGCTTTACTGGCTCCACCTCATTACAAGCATCATTCGTGTCAATTATTCCGTTAGACTTGCTACCTTTAGGAATTTCTAATTGCAACTCCACCTTGAGTTGAACACCGTCCAGATCTGTTGGATGACACCTATCGCTTGTCTATCCAGCAATTCCCACTCGACATCTTTGATTGAGTCTGGTTTCTCCTTAAATAAGGGTAAGTGCAACTTTCTCTACTACTGATAATTCTTAGTCTGCATTTTTCAAAAAGCAAAATCTTTCCCATCAAATCAATCAATTCTCACATTTCCTTCTTCCCTTGTTCCCAATTCGCTTCAAGTCAGCTGAACACTAGCTTGTAACGTCGCGTTTAACATTGTGAAAGAGAAAACCACCACAAGATTGATGAAAGCTCTGTTGAATATGCACGAGAAACTCTCTATGATTAACAATGTCTATTTGATGCAATGTTTGTTTCACTTAAAAAATGGGAGAAGGTACGTTAGTTGTTAAGCATATCAATGAATTCAAGGAGGTCGTTAACCAATTAAGTTCGGTTGAGATTAACTTTGAAGATGATATACGTGTGTTGATTCTATTATTCTTATTGCCTGATATTTGAAATACTACTGTTGCTGTTGTTATTAATTCCTCTAGGTCAAGAAACTTGACGTTTAATGAGGTTCACGATTTGATTCTGAGTGAAGACATTTGTAGGAAAGAATTTGGTGAACTTGTACCTGCTACTTTAGTAGGTGAAAGTAGATGAAGAACTGGTACTTGTGTTAGCAGGAGCACGAATAGATCTAGTCAATTCAGGACTAGTAGGGTTGTTTGTTGGAATTGTGGCAATAGTGGGCAGCGTAGAAGAGACTATTTTAAGCTGAAAAATGAAAATGATAAGGGAATTAGAGTTGATTCTATGGATAATGTTGCAGATATAGCTGAGAGTAATTTTGATAGTGTCGATTGTGTCTTGTTTGTTACTGAGGATTTGTCATTTGACGGATAGATAATGGATTTTGGTTGTTCATTTCATACTACACTAAATAAGAACTGGTTTATCACTTATCAGTGCGCTGTTAATGGTAAAATTCAGTTAGTGAACAACGATGAGTCGATATCGTGGGTGTTGGTGATGTTAAAATCAAAATGTATGACGGTATTTTAAGGACATTGACTGGAATAAGACATGTTCCAGATTTGAAAAATAACTTAATTTTCTTGGGTGCTTTAAATTTAGCTGACCGTGGGTTTTCTTTAGAAGGTGGAGTTTTGAAGGTTATCCGAGGTACCATAGTGATAATTAGAGGAATGAAGTACGGTGGCCTATATGAACTTCAAGGTGAGATAGTGATAGGTTTCGCCCTAGAGGCATTGGATGCATCCGTTTGAGAGTTTATCAACTGCTCGAGGAAGACCTAGGTGTTTGTCCTGATGCACAAGTTTGATGTTGTTGTCAGTACTACACAGTTGAGAGCTTTGATTGAGATGGAGACCAGTAAGTCGATCAAGCATGTGCGGAGCTCGTAAATAAATTTTGCATAAATGAGGGCAGAGTGAAATACCGCACCAATGCCAATAAACCACAACGATTTGCAGAATTGATGAGTAGAACATTACTAGAGATGGCCCGTAAAATGATCTCCAGTGCTGGTGTTGCTAGGAAAATCCTAGTTGATGTGCTTAGTACAATGAGCCACCTGGTGAATAGATCCCCATCGATTGCTATTGGATAATGGACTCCTGAAAAAGTTTGGTCAGGTAACGTTGCTAGTTATTCTATTTTTAGGATGTTTGGTTGCCCGTGTTATTTTTGAGTGAGTGATGGTAAGCTTGATGGGAGGGTAATGTGCATATCTCGTGGCTATGCACAAGGTGAGCAAGGCGATCGGTTGTGGTGCTCGGATATAAATTCACCTATTGATAGCGGAGAAGTTACCTTTGACAAGTCTACAGTACTTCTGGCTAGGAGTTTTTGTTGTAATGTTAATACGGATTTGGACGGTGTTTAGCTCAAGATGGAGTTGCAACCAGAAACTCCTGAGGTAGTGTACTAGTGGAATAATCAACATGGATGATGCTTGTAGTGAGGTGGAGTTGGTAGAGCCAACGATTGTAGTAGTTGCTAAATTTGACAAGGTGCATGTTTGACCTTCTATCATATATGGAAGTAATAATGGTTTTGCTTTATCTATGATACAATAAATTATATCAGAAAATCCTTGTGGAGTGTCTAACTATGCAAGTGGAGTTGGTGTCTAGATGAGGCCAATGGTATGACAAAGTTCAAGTGTGGCTTGAACTTGGAGCACTCTGCGGTAGTTGAGTCCATTGGGGTTGTGGGAAAGTAGCAGTGGGGTTTTCACGGAAGCGATTGTGACTTGGATCAAATGTGGAGCCAAGGTGAAGATTGTTGAAATATGTCTCGAGTTTAAGCTCTTTGAATGAAATCGTATTAATGAGAATATATGAACTTGACCGTGCGTGGGTCAAAAAGTGGCGTCCATGAATTGATCAGCTGAAATTGTCAGAGGAAGAAGATTGCATGTGGATTTCATTTATGAACCGCAAGCTTGAAGAGTTTAATTACATCCTCAGTGGTCCATCTTCCACCTCTAGAAAGACTCCATGATTCTATTGAGAAGTTCGAGTAATTATGCACTCCTCTATCTACTAGCATAGAATTTTAGATTGGTAGAGATGGCTGCGCAAATTCTACATATGGTATCAAATCAACAAGACTTTTCGGTTTAATTCTTTTGAGGGCCCTCACTTGATTCACGTTGATTTATAATCTGTCGTCTAGAAATCATAGTCAAATATATGCCCATGCCCTGAAAATATTTAGTGGTTTCAAGCCATCATGTCACCAGTTTACGAGGCAAGCATGAGCCTAGTTAGCTCCACTCAAAATGCGACACATGTCCTATGACATGATATTGAAAAATTGAATTCGGCAGTTCTCTTTCTCTCATCTAGCTGGCAGCAAAAAGGAGTGACATCCAACAATAAATGATGAATTTAGTGCCCGCTCTCTCTCTCTCTCTCCCCTCTTTGTAAAAAAACTCATTTCAAGATGAGGTCCTCTTTCTCTCTCAAATTTCACTCCCTTTCTGCCTCCAAACGCACTCTCTCACCTTCGGCTCTAGCATGTCTCTTAAAGGAGCCCCATCGGCAACTCCGATTGCTCCAAGAACCCTCGCTGGTCATAGCTGCTGGGTCCAAAGCTCATATTTGCCTCCAGCCATGGGGCGTGACCCTCTCTACTTGAGCGAGGGCTGTCCTCGTCGAATTTGGTGAGGGCGGCCCTCGCTAATGTCCGATAAGGGCTCAACCCTCGCAACATATTCGCAACTACTTTTAAAATATTTCCACACACACAAAGATTACATTGTCATAAATTTATCAAGAGAAATGATTATGTGATAGTTTTTAATTTATTACTGGAATAACAGTCTATTTTGTACTACAAGAAATTAAATAATAAATAATTATAAATTATTGTGAGGCCTACACATTTAAGAATTTGTGGCTTACAATAAGTTCTTATTCTTACGGTAATCCAAAGACTATTATACTAACAAAACTTATTCATCAAACATTCTCGAAGTCTGAACACGACACTTTAAAAAGCACTACTTCTGACACAGCAAAAGTTTGGCAAAACGAGATGCTACGAGTTCTAATTATAACGTTTACTAGTAAAGCTGCGAACATTTCCTTTTCCTTTCCTTAAATGGAATTCATCAAGTAGGCTTGGGCATCATACGGAAGTCGACCTAGTGGCGAGGACGTCCCGATCAACATCTGGCTTGCTAATTCACATAACTTAGAACAAACCCAACGCAGGAGGGGACGGATCAGCTCCCATAGCTTGGATGGTTGCGTGACCACGGTCCAGACCTCGTGGTCGGCACGGATAATCGCAATGTCGGCCAGCTGGTCTATCCCTTGGCTTATCTTGAGAGGCAGCAGTCGCCACAGGACCTTAGTGAGCTCCCATCCCTGGCTAGAGCCAGACCCCATCCCTCCCGTCAGAGTTCCCAAGCTGTCCCCAAGGCTACGAGTATTCTGTTCGCCTGATCTTTGGCAGCTGCCAAAGGACCATTCCCATCGAGGACGTGCTTCATTATGAGATCCGCCACCGTCTGCATAGCCGAATCCACAGGGTGGGCCTCTTTTTCTTCTTTCTCGTCAATGGGGAGCTCGATGTTAAGGCTTAGGTATGTTGTGAAGTTGGCGTGCCGTTCTCTTCGTTTCCACGTATGGACTGATCAATGCCACCGTCTCTCCAGCTCTCAAGCATCATGTCTTGGTCACACCCAGACGTGAATACGGCGATCCTTGCCCCCATAGACGTATGACTAGCTCGGGATGACTGTTCTCTGATCCCGGATCAACTCCTCCTTGCACCAGCTGCATTTTGATGATACGTTCTTCGTCTTAAGCTTGAGCTTCTCCCTATCAAGAAGCAAAAATAAAACGTACATGGATATAATGACAGAAGACAGCGATTGTAATGCAATAAGCGGAATCTGATGCACGGTTCAATCCAATATCAAATGCGAGATGATGAAATTACGTGAGAAAATCCATGTGAAACAATAAGGACACTAGAGATAAATGTGGTTCGATTAGAGTCAAAGTCTAATTCATGAGGAATTCATGCCATAAAAAATACAATTATAACACCCCTGTACAGGAAAACATTTTCCGAATTTTCTGGTGTTTGTTTTATAGAAAATGAATTAGTGAAGGAAAACATTTTCCACTATTGGAAAAACACATTCAAAAGTAGGGAAAATATTTTCCACTTTTCAAAAATGGAAAATATTTTCCATAATTTCTTCCACCTTACTTTCTTTCACTAGACACATTTTCATTTTATTTTTATGTTTTCTTTTTCTTTTTTCTTTTCTTATTTTTAAATGAGTTTTTAATTTTTTTTTTTGTAATTTTTTCTTTTCTTTCCTTCCTTTTCATCTTCTTCCTTGGCCTTGACTAGTTGCCAGCTTGGGGTGAGGCCGGAGCTCACCAATGGCTAGTCGCCGGCCGTCGCCGGCCGTCGCCGGCCGTCGCCATGGTCGGCGACATGGCCAAGGCCAAGAAAGAAGAAGAAAAAAAAAAAGAAAAGCAAAGGAAAAAAATGAAAAGTAAAAATCGATTTTAAAAAATAAAAATAACAAAAAATTATAGAAAGTGCATTCAAGGAAAGATTTTCCTTACCGAACGGCGAAAAATATTTTTTGGTTCATTTTCAAATTTCAATCGAATACCGAAAAATATAATTATTTTCCTAGAAAATGTTTTTATAGAAAACAATTTTCAGAAATGCCACATTTTCTAGGAAATGAACGGAGCATAAGGAAACAATTTTAAACCATTCCGTTCCATAAATCAATTTTTGGTTATAAGTTGATTTTTCTATTTCTATTCCTTAAATGAGTTTCTAAGCAAAAATACTTGTTTGATAACCTTATAAAATTCCAATTCTTGAAATAAAAATTCGTTTAATAATGATAGAAAATTTCTCCCTCTCAAGTGATGGTGGGAGGCGTCCGATGTCTAGTGGCCAATTGCTGGCAAGTGGCGGCTAGAATCTAGCGATGGGCGATGGGCGTTTGGCATCCCATCGTGGGACGTCGGGCAGTGACAAGAATAAATGATGTGAATAGTTTTTATTTCTCACTTTTATTTCTGAAATAGAAAAGCTAAAAATTTTAGTTTCTGATTTTGTTCCAAATCTATTTCTAAAATTGAAATATGTTCTGAAATTAGAAAAATGAAATTGCATTACTAAGCAAATTTCTGTTTAAAACCTATTCCGGAAAAAACAAAAAACGGAGAAATATAATAGTTATCATTCGTGCCTTAAGAGTCATACAATCACTTAGTCTTTCAAGTATTCATCAGTCTATATTACATTCAAGCAATCTCACAAAGTGTTATGTCATGATCTCTTTTAGAGTTTACTCGTATTACTCCTTTTGGCCAATAAAAATGCAATGGATAAAAGGACAAGCCAAAAGGTTAAACTTTTCAATCTTAGCAAAGTGGGACTTTATTTTATTTGTAAAGTAATCTTCAAAATGAACTTTCCATTTGGCGAAGAGCTCTAGACATTAATTCAACAATTCTCTATGTTTGCTCAATGTTTGCAGCCAAGGCAAAGACTGAACTTCGCCAAAGGAATGGCTTCGTCATCATCTTTGTCAGGTTTTTCGCTATTACGATCTTTTTTTCAACAACTTTACCTTTCGCCATGACATCTTCGACAAAATGGTACCCAATATTGATATGCTTCTTTCACTAGTGATTTATCGGATTCCAAAAGTAGCTATAACAGACCTTGGTTACAATGTATAACAACACTCAACTACTCTCACCCAAAGTCTAAGAGCAAATCCCTTGGCCATACCGCCTTCTTCACAACATAAGTGCCATGTACTCAATCTCTATAAAAGGCAATGCTATCTTGTCTTCCATTGTTGCCTTGCGACTCACTGCACCACCTACTAGCATAAATACATACTTGCTTACAATTTGTATTCATTCAAGTCTCTAGCATGATTGGAATATCCAAGAACCATAGTTCTGCTGCCATTGTCATCCTTTCGGTATTATAATGTCTATTATGCCCTTGAAATATTTGAGGATCCACTTCATAGTCTTCCAGTGAGCCTTACCTAAATATTCCATGTAACAGCTAACAAACACTCGCAACCCGCAAATGTCGGGCCTACTACAACTTTAGGTAATTTGTTGACACCTAAATTTTGGTGACTCGGTTATTTATTTATTAAAAATTAGGGATTAATTTTATCCCTGAAAAAATTAGAATGCATGGCATATAATTTTAGGTACATTTATTTAATTGATATTATTTATTTTTACTGCATTTTCATTGGACCGATAACAGATGGACTTAACTTATTGGCCTTGAGTTTTATTGAGACCGCGAGCTCGGACAAGCCGATGAATAGGAATCACGTTGATATCGATTTTATCAATATGAGAGAATGAAAGAAATATCTTGTCAAATGAAAATAAGCAAGAGCAACATCACTACAGTTGAATGGCTCGTCCCCAGAGAATATATGCTTAGCCATTGAAAATTCGGTCAAGTCATCCAAAGATTTGACCGAATATCTCTGCTAAAGGAAAAGGGGCAGGAAGGGATAATGCCTCCTGATTGGGGATATATTTAATCTCATTATTCTGGTAATATATCCTTTTGACAATGTTGTTGTTCGTGAGGAAGGAATGTCTGCAAATATCATCTCTTTCGTATCTCTTTCGATATCTCTACATGAAGAAACGATACAAAGAGGGGATTGGTAGACGTGGGTCATATATTAGTGAATATATTCCTGTTTTAAGACAAGAAATTGGGTGTTGTCAAGAAAGATTTCAAGTGTCTAGAAGAGGAAACGAAATATGTTTTTTTTTTATGAGTTCGAGCCCTCTCCCTATAAAAGGGACCTTTCGCAAACAGAAAAGGGGGATTCTTCTGATCGGCGACTAAAGTCTTCCCACGCATACTACACACACGAGAGGATAATAGAGATAGAGAGGGAAGGCCTCAACCGACCCTTGGCGGGGGCCTTGCCGAACACTACTCGAGACTTGACGTGGGTCACCCTCCCAACGACGTTGCTGCTGATCCATCACAACAAGCTGCTCTTCGTACGGTGCCGATCACTCACCTGCTGCCCGGCGACACGTCTTGGTCTGCTGATCCACTCGCTATCGTTTGTGTCACTGCCGGGGCTCGTTAATACTCGACCAGTTCTGAATCCACTGCTGGTCGAATTTGCTTTGCTTTCCTCTTCATTGGGTCCAGCGAAGTCAACGGAATTCGTTGGGTCCAATTTGGATTATTTGCAGATTTTTTTAATTTTGTTGAGAAGTACAAAGTTCCTGGAGCCAGAATCCATTGACGGTGGACGTCCATCATCATTATTCATCGCAAGCTAACCCACTACCGATCTACCACCCATTGATCGTGGTTCACAAGTGGCCAAATTTGAAAGCTGATATTTGAATTAGAGCCCATTGTGACGATCCACCACTGAGTGCAGCACGGTCTTCCAGTCCCAAGCATCAACTAACGAGTATCCAGCATCCTCGGCGAGTCTCCTTGAAGGTTACCGGTTCCTGTCGAAGTTGCCATTGTCCTGTGGTTTGTGGTCCTATCCAGCCACCATCCAACGCGTTCTGACTTGGAAGCATTATCTACCTGATATTGTGAATCAGGTAAGAATTTTGATTAATTCGTTATTGTTGTCGAATCCGTAGAATTGTGATGTTGTTTGAATATTTGATCGATATTGCCATATCCAAGAGATTTCTTGATCCATCATAAATTAGGAAATTTTTCTAATTTTGCAACGTGCATATGATTGACGGTCCGATTTCACGCTTGAAATACGACTCGCAATCGTACGGAAAAATCACCAATCCGATCTCACGCTCGAGATATGATTCGTGATTTTATTTAAAAATTGGCCAAACCGATCTCATGCGCGAGATATGGTTCGTTAATTTGGATATCGATCTTGCTATGATTTGTTGTCGTGCCATTTAAGTTAATTTTGTTTTCGTAAAAAAAAAAAATGTAGGTTAGAATTAGGTTTATTCCCTGTTTAGGGTTTACATATTTAGAACAGGAATTTTATTTCGAATTTAAAAAAAATAAAAAACAAAAATCAAATCAATTGATTTAAGTTGCTATTTTTTTTTTTTAAACTTGGATTGCATGTTTAATTATTTGGCAATTGTTAATTTCGAAATAAAAAAGGAAAAAAGGAAAAACACAAAAAAAATCATCATGCATATGTCATGTAGAATTAGGGCATCTTTATTACGTCATTGCATATTATGGTAAAATTGCACTTAGTTTAATTCTAGATAATAGTTTTCTTAATTTATTATAAGTTTAGATATTAGATAGATGGCATTTTAGGATTATTTGGGTTAAGATAATATTTTAGTTTAAATTAGGATTTGGCTTAACCTAATTCCTAATGCAAATTAAATAGAATCTTAATCTAGTTAGATAATTTTCACATTTTTCCTAATTCCAAATTTCATGAAATAATACAAAAATTGTCTTAGAATAAATTAGTTCCATTCTCTAGGATAGATTGCATTTTTTAGGAAAAAATGTCATGTAGATGTCATATAGAATTAGATTCATGAAATGCACGTCATTTTTAAGTCCATATAATTAAAAATTGCATGTCATTAGAATTAGGTCATTCGGTTATATTGCATTGCATATTGCATGATTTCCATTAATTAAGTGAAAACAAAAAAAAATTGCGTGTTAATTAGAAATCATATTTAGGACTGTTAATGTGAATTCTGATTTAACAACGCAGATGCTTTCGTTGCTACGAGGTAAGTCCTGCAATTTATTTATTGCTTTACTTGGGTGTTAAATTGGTGGTTTGTGCACCCGCATGATCACCTCACATGTTAGGGAATTAGATCTAAAATCAATTTGAGTTGCCTGCCAAAAACATTTTTGAAAATAAAAGAATGGTACCGAAAGGGCATTAGAGAAATCTAGTGTAACCAAATCCCCGTACCCATGATCTCTGGTCCGTAGAAGTAAAGTAAATCTCTCGTTACGTTACTTGGGTTTCTAATCGACCCACCAAAAATAGATTAGTGACGACTCCTAATTAAAAATCAATTGCATGTTAAAACTTGAACCTAAGTTGCGAATTGGTATGAGCTTGGGAGAGCCTGAGTTAAGTCTAGGCTTAACAATCTATTAGCCAAACCCTAGGTGGTTCACCATGAAAATTTGGTCGCGACATGTACGTAGTTTACCAAATGATGAGGAGTAAAATATCCCTTAATTAAGGATGATCGGTTCTCAGATTTTGGAACTAAGAACCCATCCTATAAACTCTAAAATTGATTCTAGAATCAGCCCACCAAGGCCAATTTAGTTCGATTCTCAAGAGAAATCGAACTGAATGCTCAGACCTAGTTTGAGGGTCATGTACCACTACACTCTCACACTTATGCAAGAGCCCACGCACATACACACAAAATGACTATTTAAATATTTTTATGGACGATAAAAATATTTTTCGTTAATTTATTTTTGTAATAGATACAAACGACTAATTATAAGAAAATGTTTGCCAAATCGTTGGTCTTCCACTAAACAAAAATGCCTCCTTAATTGCAAATAATTGGGTGCCGACCATCTTTTCCAGGATCTCACGAATCTTTTGGAGAAGTTAATGAACTATTTTCAGGCATGTCCCCACCCCCCAATAGCACCCATGTCCTGCACGTGCCTTCAAATTTTGGCCCCAAAAACAAATGTCCACTCACTGAACAAGAACAGAGGGCCAGAAAAAAAGAACAAGAGAGCCCACGCACTTACACACAAACATTTCATCAAACATTCAAGAATTTATGACGCATTGCTGGAAGATATGCTTGAAATATAGCAAGCTTGTCCGGGGCATAATTGACTCCTTGAATCAATCCGAGATTGTAATTGATTGACAAATCAATCTAGGAATAGAATTGATTTCCTTTTGATTATCCTAGGAAATATCCTTTTCTTTTATTGCTTACATTCTGTGCTATATATAGGACATTGTTGAAATATACATAATACAAAGTTGTTCTTCACGTCTTGTTTCTCACTTTGTGTCACACATTTCTCCAGAAAGCACAGTTTTTGACACCGCGAGTTTTATTTATAACGTTTGATTAGTGGACTTTGGAACATTCCCTTTTCCTTTCCTTAAATGGAATCCATCTAGTCTACCTGGGCACCATACGGGAGGTAACCTTGCGGCGTGGGCATCCTGATCATCCGCTTTGCTAGTTCATGCAACTTGGAAGAAGCCCATCGCAGGAGGGGACGGACCAGGTCCCACAGCTTGGACGGCTACGTGACTGCGGTCCAGACCATGCGGGCGGCTCGGCCGACCAGAGTGTCGGCCAGCAAGTCGATCCCCTCGCGTACCTTTTTGAGCAGCGGTTGCCACAGATACCTGGTGTTCTCCCATACAGACCCAGAGCCCGGCCCTGCCCAGAAGCCCTTGATTGACTTCTTTACTTTTGACTTATCTCCCCTGGCTGCGGCCTCTGTTATGCGATCCGCCACCTCCTCTGTCGCTGACTCTGAAGGGTCAATGGGGATCTTGATCTTGATGCTTAGGTATGTCGCAAACTTGGTGGTGTTGTCCCCTTCCTTTCCTCGTGCTGGCAGATGAAGGCTGCCGTCTCTCCAACTCTCGCGCATCATTTCGTGGATGTGTTGATAGTTTGTTTATAAAACAAATGAAGATGTGCCTTGTCCCACATCGAAAAGATGTGAGTGCGTACGTTGATGAGATTGCATATTTTCCTAAAATCTGACGTACATAGATTCTTCCACAGATTGAGTCTTTTTGTTAAAGACCCTGTAAGCTTTGCTTGTTATAGAGTACCCAAGAAAAATTCCTTCGTCTGATTTTCTTCAAGCTTTCCAGATCGATCATTCGCATTCTTCAAAATAAAGCATTTACAGCTAAAAACATGAAAGTAGGAAACATTAGGCTTCTTTCCTTTATATACTTCATAGGGAGTCTTCTTTAAAATAGGCCTTAACCCTGTTGATAATGTAACATGTAGTAGAAACTGCTTCTGCCCAAAATTGAGAGGATATTTTGCTTTCTATCAATAGAGTTCTGGCCATTTTTTGTAAAGATCTGTTTTTCCTTTCCACAACCCTATTTTGTTCTGGAGTGTATGGAGAAGAAAAAACATGTTGAAAACCAGATTCATCACAGAAGTTTGCAAAATCTTGATTTTCAAACTCACATCCATGGTCTATTCTTATGCTTGAAATAGCATAACCTTTTTCATTCTGAACTTTCTTAGCAAACTTTGAAAAATATGAAAAAGTTTCAAAGTTACTTGCCAAAAATAATACCCTAGTAAAACGTAAATAATCATCCACGATTACTAGACAATACTTCTTTCCACCAGTTGTCACGCCCCGATCCTCGAGTGCATGCCCATCCCTCGGTGGTCGATTAAATTGTGATGTCCCAGGACGCGTCGTTGACCTATTCATTTTAATGCGCATGTGGAAGCGAAACGATAACCCCTGACAGCAAATAACATGGGATAGAAAAACAGGAAATATATTCACAACCAAAACGCTTTTATAAACACCCCGGTTTATATACAGCACCAGTATATAGACAAAAGTCTACTCAAACATAAAAGTCTACAAGTCCTCTAGGCACTTGAATCCCCAACTGAAAACTCTGAGGTCTCCTAGGGACTCGGGTCCAGCATTGCACCACCAAGAGGGGTCGTTTGTGCCCTCACCAAAAGCGACTTCTAACACTGATATTGGGACCTCAAAATCCTGTAGGGGACCCACTTTGTATCCATTGAGCCCGTGACGATACCACACTCTGAATCGATGGGGTACCCTCTGAGGTAGACCCACATTGACCCACACGGTGGTCCTCACGAGTTCATAGACCCAGACTTCGTGGCCCCCGGGAACAGGGATATTGGTGACCTGCTCGGTAACCCTCTTGGGTTGATCAAAACGTTCCAGAGGAACCACCATCTAAGGACCTAAAAAGGTTGAGCCCACGACGTGGTGAGACAATGTCTCAGCAAGTTCACCCCTTAAACTCCGACTAGGAAGGAAATACGCCTAGAGGCAGTCTATGCACACAAGACAAAGGACTTACCTTGCCTCAGTTCCCTCCTGCAGGTCAGTACAATTCGTATACTTAATCAATCAATCCAATCAATCCAATTCAATTGCTACTCGCACAAGCTGATATAAATTATTGCTCTCACAAGCTGACAGGTCATTGCTCACACAAGCTGACGATTCAATGCTCACGAAGGCGACGATTCAATGCTCACACAAGCTAACGTACAATAATGCTCGCACAAGCCGACGATTCAATGCTCTCACAAGCGACGTACAATAATGCTCGCACAAGCTGATGATCAATGCTCACACAAGCTAACGATTCAATATTTTCGAATAAATATCCCAAATTCACAATTTCCACTCAATTTGCACAATTTAGCAATCAATTGCAGAAACTAAGCACACCACTACAATCGGCATGGAATTACAGTCACGGGCTATCCCGGTTTAATTTTCGGAAAATATTAATTAATTAAATAAATACCAAAATAATTAAATAAATGCAATTAAATAGCAAAAATACCAACTTAGGCCATAAATGCCTAATTAATCACCTAAATGAGCCCGAAAAAACTCCGAACCTATCTAGATAAATAGCAAGATCTATCTAGTCCCTAATTAAACCGTTCTAACCACCTAACATATACAAATGAATAATTAAATCATTAATCCAATCTAACTAACCACCTAAACCATACTTAGCCTAAACTAATCACTCCTTAAGCATAATTAACTCCCTAAGCAGAGTTTAGCAAGTAAACTCACCGGTTTTGCAATCCGGTGAGTCCATGATGATGGCAACGCGGAGGCGGGCAACAACCAAGCCCACGGCGACACTAATCAAGGCCCGGAAGGGACCTAAAACGGGCCTCGAAGCCTCAAAGCCCTTGCTAGCTTTGGCTTCTGCTCTTGGGCCGAAGGAGAGGGAACCAACGGCTGAAACGATGAGGAAGGGCTGGCGAAGGCTACAGCGGGCTAGGCGGTGGTAGATGGTGGCTGGACAGCGGCGGTGAGGCTCTGACAGCGACTAGGGAGGCGCGGGGGATGGCGAGAAGGCGTGGCACGAGCGGCTAGCGCGAGGCTGGCTGGGACGGCGTGCGCGGGCGAGCAGGTGCGAGCGGACAGCGTACGGCGGCGCCGGTGGCTTCGGCGGTGGTCGATCAGCTAGGTGGAGGGGCTGGCTAGTTTTCTCTGCAAATTTGAGCTTCTTAGAGTCTCAACAATGGATAAAGCAGCCCAATTGAAGAAGAAGCCAGCTGAAGAGAGGGGGGTCCCAATTGCTTTCAAAGTCCACAAACACTTGAGTTCTTGCCCCACCACCGTTTGGCTGTCTTTCTCAGCCATTATCCACTCCTAAGCTTCCCCAACAAGCCATTGAAATGGTCCAAAAGGTTGCTCCCCCCTGGCTACAAATTTGGACATTTGCCTCTTCAATTTCATTCAATCCATCTTCAATACTTCTCCAATTGACCCAATTGATGTCCCAAAAATTCAGCCAAGGTGTCCTCGTCAAATTCAACATTTTTCCTCACCAATTGAACCAACTTGAACCCCAAAAATCCACCCAAAAACGGTCTCTCGAATTTCCCGGTCCAAAATAACATTACTTTGAAATTTTGTCAAAAATCCCGATTTGCAGAAAAATCTTCGAAGGATAAGTCGACGTTCCTAAAATGAACCGTGACATGATAGAAAAAATCGGGTTTAAATTCGCGGTTAATTTCAACCGGGCGCGATTTTAGCGTGACTTAGCTTACCGGGTAGCTTTTAGGAGTTTTTAGTGCAATTAACCTGTGGTTGATTATTTTCGAGCCCCAATATACATCTTCGACACATTGGCGACTCTCGGTTGTCGTGAAGATCTCGAGATTTCAAATACGATCACATGGTACCAAAATGACAGAAAAATCGGTCTAGTGCCGATCGACGAGAATTTTGCAATTAGGTGGAATCACCCATACACTAATTACAAACCTCTGTCAAATTGACCTATCTCCGGTCTTGATCGATTTTTAACTGTGCCGTAATGACCTTTGCAGATTAGCACGATTGAGTAGTCAATTCCAGGTCGAATTCTCAAGTCTTTTGTATTTAGATTCCTTAACGGCTTCGCCAGATAGTCTAGTTATCTTGTGAGTGATCAGCTCAGAGAAAAGAACTATAGGCGCGTCGATGAAAAGCCCGACTCATTCAATTGAAAATAGAACCTGAAAATCATGATGTCACACTAATACTCTGAGTTCTGGTTGGTTTAAAAAGATCCATATGAAGAAGCTGCAAAACTCGATTGGTAGAAACCTGATTTACTGGTTTAAAAGAACTTTTGACCTGTTTTCCCAAGACACAGGGAGTGCATAATTCAGACTTTTGATAACCCATATTAGGAAGCCCTCGAACCAGCTTCTTAGAGGAAATCTTGGTAATCTGCTTCATATTTACATGACCAAGCTTCTGCTGCCAGAGACTTGCTTCATCTTGAATAGAAATAAGGCACCGAGAGCTTTTTGGATTTACATGCAGGATATATGTTGCCATGCCTTCACCTAGTAAATGATTGAGAGAAGTCTTGACTTATTCCAGAACAAATGCATTCTTGGAAGTTTATTCTGAAACCAGTATCACAAAGCTAACTTATGCTCGAATATTGTAGTTTAAACCTTTCACTAGGGAAACATTGTTGATAGTCATGTTAGAGAAAAACCTTCTGACTTGTTTTGAAATTGACAAAACGTTTCCATCGATCTAGTCTAAAGACTTGAAGACTCTATTGACAAAGTCTGAAGACCTCCAGACTCAAGATTCAAAGTCTGCCCTCATTGACAGTTTCCAGACCGACGAAGAAAAGGTTTATTTGACTAAATTAAGACAAAATTATCCTTAAGGATTTGGTTCGTTTGGTTAAGGAAGATCTCACGGCTGGAAATAGCATTTCAAGATCTGTTATTCGTATTGATTAATTCGAGTAACTTTGATTCAATTGATCCGCGAATCATACTTGGAAGGTTCTACTTATGGAAACCTAGATCCTGATTGTATGAGCGAGCAGGATTGGTGGGCTATCGTCATTTTCCTTGAATAGCTCGAGATCTCCCTGATTGATTCTGTATAACGGGTTTATTGGAAGAATTCCTTTGGAAGGTGCCAACAGTAATGAAGGCATGAATGAGTATTTAAGGGAGACGTTCAAGTTGTTCAAGAATGTTAGATAGAAAAATTTCAAAGTCTGAATCTCCTTGTTCTTTTGCGATCTTATTCGTTGAGTTATACTTGTACTCAAAAGAGAGACTGAATATTTGTGAGACCTTGAGGAAATATAGTAGAGTCTCTATCTTGTGGAATCAAGGACGTGAGGCGTAAATTCTCTTTTGATCCTTAGTGAAATCTAGCCGGTGGGTACATTAGTGCGGGAGAGTGGACGTAGGCTTGGTCTAAGCCAAACCACTATAAACTTAGAGTCTTGTTTCTCTATCCCTAATCTCTTTACTTTATATCGCAGCTTCATACATCTATTATTGTCTTCGCTCTTTTAGTCCATCAATCGTTGAAGAATAATCTATCTTGCTACAATTTGCAAAAACTTCTTTGATCACCTATTCACCCCCTCTGGGTGCTCATACTAGTCCTATCAAGTCAGACTTCCAATCTTCATAGTTCCACAGCCTATAATCTTTCCTTTGCTATTTCCTCCAAAAGAAACTTTTCCTCCATTTAGTCTATCAAGCTTGATGAAACAGCTTGAGTCTCCTGTCATATGCCTCGAACAGCCACCATCCAAATACCATTTAACTTTTCTTTTAATAGTGATCTGCAATCAAAAGAAAAACTCAAACTTTCTTTGATACCTAGATTTTCTTGGGTCCAGGAGTGTTAGTATTAAAAGCATTTTTTGCCCAATCTTTCTTAACTGGTCTCCAAATCTTGGGACATTCTTTCTCGAAATGTTCTGAGCTGTTACACTTAGAACATTTGAGAGCACTTCAGCCAACAGGTTTAACAAATACTTTTTGAAAATGATTTTTGTAAAAGGTCTTTGCAGGCCTTTGCTTAAGTCTCTATTTTACTTTAGGAAAATCAATTAAAGGAATAGTTTCAGAATTCATACTCATACCAGATTTGTTAAAATAGGGTATTTGAGCTGTAAGAATTTTTTCCAGTTTTTCTAAACCTTTTGAAAATCTTCTTGTAATGTCTCGAGATTTCCCTCTTCAAAACAACATTTTCTTTTGAAAGAGAATCAGAATTTTGTTTCAAATCATCAAAACTTCTTTTCAAATTTTCAAACTTTTCTTTCCAAGAAACTTCTTGTTGCTTGAGCTTAGAATTCTCTTTCTTCAGTTCGGAGATCCTTTTAAGAGATGATTTAAAATTGAGGCAAAGTTCATCTATATACATAGAGACTTTAACATGAATTTCTAAGTTATTAATCTCAACTTCTTTGTCAGAGTCTGAATCAATGTCTGTTTATGATTCTGAGTCTAAATCTGAATGAGCCATCAGACATATGTTTGCAAATTCTTCTTCGCTTTCTTCACATTTGGTATCACTCCAAGTTTCCGCTTTAAGAACCTTTTTTGTATTTTTCAGACTTCCCTTTCTTCTTTTTCAGCAAGGGACATTTTGGTCTGATATGCCCATTTTTCTTGCACTCGAAGCATATTACATCCCTGCTAGCTTCGACTTCTTCTGTTGGTTTCTAGTGGGAGTTCTGCAAGCTTTGCTTCTTCCAATTGAACCTTCTACCTTTTCTGTTTAATCTTTTGAATTTCTTTATCATAAGGGTTAGTTCTTCATCATCCATATCATCTTCCGAATCTGTATCATCAGAATTAATGTTAGACTTTAATGCAATCGATTTCTTACTTTTTGGATCTTTCTCATCATTGATCCGCTCCACTTCATATGATTGAAGCATGCTTATCAGTTCGTCAAGCGATAGAGGCATGATCTCTCGAGTTTCTCTAATTGAAGTTTTCACATGATTCCAATCCTTTGAAAGTTCGCGCAGTAGTTTGTTGACTTTCATTGCTCTAGAAATTGGTTAACCTTGATATGCCAGGCCATTTATAATTTTTGTAAAGCGACTGAACATATCAGTAATAGATTCTCCAGGCTTCATTCTGAAGGCTTCATATTGGCCAAGCAGAATATTTCTCTTTGTTTCCTTCACACGGTCAGTCCCCTCATAGGTAACATGTAGTCTGTCCCAAACTTCTTTTGCTGTTTCACAAGAAGAAATTCGGTTATATTCAATGGGAGACAAAGCATAGTACAAAGAATAAATTGCTTTTGCATCAAGAGCCTGTCTCTTGACAATTTCAGCTTGAGTTGATTCATCAGCATCGATAACTTCTTTCCCTTTGTCTGAAGCTGATGTTGCTTTAGGATTGATTCCTTTTTCAACAACATCCCACTCCAGGGGATCTCTGGATTTGAGAAATGCCTTCATCTTGTTATTCCATACATTATACTCATTTCCATCGAAGTAAGGAGGTTTGGTGTTGCTTTGTCCTTCAACCAATCCTAGAGCCAAAACACTAGCCATAGAAGATCTTTAGATTAGAAGTAAAATCACTTCAATAAAATAAGCACACCAGCTCTGATACTAATTGTAAGGGCTAGTATAAACACCTAGAGGGGGGTGAATAAGTGTGAAAACAAATTTTACGAAATGTAGTAAAAATATTTTAATTTTAAAACTGAGTTTGATCAACAACAGACTTTGAAAGACTTCAGACTTTAACAACTAATTTGAAATACGAATAAAGTAAAGGAGTTCAGGGAAGAGAAAGTGAATCACAAAATTTATAGTGGTTTGGCTTAAATTAAGCCTACGTCCACTCTCCCACGCTGACAGCCTTCTGGCTGGTTTCCACTAAGAATCAAAAGAGAATTACATCCTTATAATCTTGACTTCTCAGTGAAGAGTCTGTGCTGCTCTCACAAAGTCACACTTTGAGTCTCTCTTTCGAATACAAGTTTGAGCACTGTATAAGGAAGAACAAGTAAATGAGAAGCTTCAGACTTTGGGATTCTTCTTTCACGCACTACTTCGAATGACTTGAAAAACCTCCTTAATTACTCCTCTATGCCTTTTCGACCGTTGGCACTTTCCAAAGGAATTCTTCAAATCAACCTGTTGGACAGAATTAATCAAGGAGATCTCGAGCCGTTTGAAGATTGAGATGAAAGTCCATCAATCTGTTCACCCATATAATAAGGATTTTGGTTTCCATAAGTAGATTCTTTCCAAATAAACTTGCCTTCCGAAATGATTTGCTGTTACCAAATTGATTTCAATAAAGGTAACCAATATAGTAGGTGATGTTTCCAACTAGAAAGCTTGAAGGAAGAAAAATAATCCTGAGTCTGATTAAGTCTTCATTCTTGCGTTCAGTCTGGAACTTGTTAGAGTGGACAGACTTCTAATGTAAGATAGACTTTGACGCAGAAGTCTGGCATTCTTCAGAATAGAACTTAGAAAAGTTTTGTCGGCTTCAAAACATCATAGGAGTTTTCTCCAACATCATGAACGTCATCGATAAGTGTTACCATACAAGTGAGCTTTGTCGTCATTTCTCTGAATTCTGTATATTGAGGTTCAAAAACCATTGCACATCACCAAAAAATAGTGTTCCACTAGCTCGTCCCTACAGAAGGTCATCTTATTCACTCTAAGTTCAACCCACCACCTGAAAAAATTTGTGATGTGATGACTAAGTCAATCAAACTGCGCTTCCCCCTATATCGCACGTCACGCCCCGAACCCCGAGCGCGCGAACATCCCTCGGCGGTTGAATAAATTGCGACATCCCAGGACGCGTCACTGACCCATTCTTTTTGTCTTTCGATTAAACGCATGCGGAAGCGACTTAAATAAATGCCCAGTCAATCAACAAAAAAACAGGGATAGTAAAACACAGCAAATATTGTTGAAAACAACATATTTATTTATCCACTGTTACCCCTAGGAAGTTTAATAATTACAAGCCTTTCTACAGCTACTTCCTATCGACCCTCTCCAAAAACCTTTAGGGATTAGGGTTAACCTAAACTTCACTAACGGTAGGCCAGCCAAAAAGGTGTCGCATCTCGCGCCCACCACAACCGCACCTGGCTGTTCTCCACATTACGGCCCTGAAAATAGTTAACAACTATTAGGACGCAAATGTTAGCGAGTTAACTTCCTAAGCCTCGATTAGGACGCAAATTGATCTCGAAGGCAGCCTAATCATGCAACATCATACAATCTTACCTTGCCTTGGCACACCACTACATATTAGTACGTCACACATGCCATTATATATATAAGAAGCATAATCAATAATCAGAACACATAACTTTCATGCACCAAGCATCCACAAGGGTCCCGATTATAAGGTAAAACCCGTTTTGGCATGTCTCATACCATGCCTAACAGTTTTACCCCATAATCAAGTGCAATATATCACAATCATTCACACGTGTTCCGATTATTACGACCCCTCGAGCCATGGCCAACACACGAGTTGGCGGTCTTCCGACATGACCGAGTATCGTCCCGCCCCATCGTGCACGGTATAGTCTAGAACCCCCACCTAGACGGCATTTCATAAAGGAGCATCGATCCGACCTCAACCGTGACTCGGCATCCGGACCCCCGCTGGGCATCCAATAAACATCGGGCATCGTCCCCAAACTTCCGTTAGGTGACGGGTTTAATTAAATGACCACACAAGCACACCAACACTCGAGCCAATTTTTATCGTCCGTCAATTAGCCCAGTGTAAAAGAGTTTGTGCTTAAATAATAAACCTCGGAAAATCTTTACATTTAAAATTCCAGTAAAATAATCACACGTGGTCACGTATTTAAAATCAACCCATCAAACTTTGCACACTTCCATTTTAAAACATCATTGCCCATTTTATCACGTAAAATACGGCATCCAAACATGACACCTCAAAGTTTGCTATTTTCTTACCAATAAACCATCTTTGAAAAATAACATTTAAAATACATCATGGCAGTACATGCTCAAACGATTAGAATTAAGTGTAAATTCATCTAGTAAAACGAGCATAAAATTTTACATAACGGCTAATCCGTCCTTAATTACGCTAATCGCGATTAATTAGGCTAATTACGATTAATTAAACTAAACTCAATTAATTAATCTAACCATGATTAATTAATCTAATCGTAATTACTTAAAATAATCACACTTAAATTTAATCTAAATAATCCTTAATCGCAATTAAGGCTAAACTAAAATTAACTACTATTAACCGCCATTAATATTAAACTAATCTACCCCATAAATGTAATTAACGCCCTAATCCACGATTAGGAGGTTAACTCATCGATTTCCAGCGACGGCGAGCTCGCGGCGACGGCGGCACGATGGCGTCGAGAATGTGACGCTCGCAACTCAATCGGAGGCTCGATGGTGGTGGTAGCGGCTCTTGAAGCTCATGGCCAAAGGGGGCTCGGCTTGGGCGGTGGTGACGGCGGCTCCAAGCAACAACAACACGGACGGTCGAGCGAACGGTGGCAAGAGGCGGTGACGGTGGCTTGGGGACGGGGGCGGCAACTTACGGTGGCAAGCAGAGGCGATTTAGGAACTCGACGGTGGAGATGGTGGTTCGGCGGTGAGGACGGCGAATGGCACGGCTCCAAGCAGTAGACGGAGGTGGCGTGAGATGGTGATGGTGAGGGGAAGGTGCGGTGGTGCTAGTGGTGGGGAGTTGGGTGGCGTAAGGGAAAGGAAGAAGAAAAACAAGAAGAAGAAGAAGAAGAAGAAGAAGAGGAGGAAGAGGTTCGTGACATCCGATTTTCCACTTCGTTTTCAATTGAATAAGTCGGGCTTTTTATTGACGCGCCTATAGCCTTTTTCTCTAAGTTGGCCACTCACGAGATAACTAGTCTACCAAGTGAAGCCGTTAAATGATTTTAATGCAATAGACTTGAGAATTCAACCAGGAACCGATTACTCGACCGTACTAATCTGTAAGGGTCAATACGGCACTGTCAAAATTGATCGAGAGATTAGAGATAGGTCGATTCGACCGAGATATGTGATCGGTGTGTGGGTGATTCCACGATAGCAAAAATTCTCGTCGAACGACACTGGACTGATTATTCTGTCTTTTCTGTACCCTGTGTCTGTATTTGAAATTTTGAGATTTTCACGACAACTGAGAGTCGCTAATGAGTCAAAGATGTACATTGTGGCTTGAAAATAATCAACCACAGGTCAAATGCGCCAAAAATTCATAAAAGCTACCCTGTAGATTAGGATGCGCTAAAATTGCGCTAGATTGAAATTAATCGTGAAATTGAACCCGATTTCAGAAATTGGAAGTTCTGTCATGTCACAAGTCATTTTAGGAACGTTGACTCATCCTCAGAAGATTTTTCTGCAAATCGAGATTTTTGGGATGCAAGTTGGTTCTATGGGCAAGGAAAAATGTGGATTTAAGTGTGGACACATTAGATAAAATTATGGGCTTCAATTGAGATTGATTGGATGAGAAATTGAAAGAGGATTGAATGGAATTGAAGACTTTGAAGGCCAAATGTTACAAAATTCGTAGCCAAGGGGGAGGAACATTTTGGACCTCTTGGCAAGCTTGTTGAGGAAGATGGCTGAGGATGAGGGCTGAAGTGGTGGGGGCAAGGCAAGGAAGAATTGGACAAGTGTTGAAGGCTTAGGAGCCTTTGGGGTCCCCTCTCTTTTGCTGAAGCTTCTTCTTCCTCTAGCCCCACCTTTCTCCATTGATGAGGTGTAGAGAGAGCTTGAGAAACTAGAGAACATAGAGCAGCAGCCCCCCTAGCCGGTCGCACACTCATAGAGCCACCGGACCTCTTTTCCTCCTCTGTTTTCTCTTCTTCCAGTTTTTGCTCCAGCTAACCTTTTATCAAAAACCCGAGTTAAAAGTTGTCTTCCTGTGAGAATCATCCCACGCTTCACCCACCATCATCTTCAGGACATCCAAACAGTACGAAGGAGCGCAGCCTCGTGCTGAACAGAGCCGCCGGCCGTCCTGTCCACCGGCGAGAAGCCGCCGTCGTCGGTCCATCGGTCCGCCCGCCTAGTCTGCCCGCCCGGTCCGCTTGTTTCACGTTTTCTTCGATTTTTCTCCCATTTCGACCCTTTTTTCGCCCGTACCAACCACCAACAAGTCCCCCTTGACTCCCGGGAGCCGCTGGTTACCGACCACTCGCTTGCCAAAGCTCCGATCAGCCCTGTTTTTAGCCGTTGCAACAGCTGGTTTCCTCTCGCAATTCAGCCAAGAACAGTAGCAGAAAACCAACAAGCCGTGAGGATTTCGTGGCCCGTTTTCAAGCCTTTCCCGACCTCGGTTGGTGTCGCCGCTTGGAGGATTGTCACCCACCTAAGCGTCACCGTCGCCGTGGACTTATCGGAACGCTAAACCGGTGAGTTTACTCACTAAACCTTGCTTAGGAGGTTGATTATGCTTAAGGGGTGTTTAGATTAGGCTAAGCGTGTTTAGGTGGTTAGATTAGCTTAGTTAAATGTTAATTAGATTATGTGGATGGATTATTTTAGTGGTTAATTAATTAAGGCTAATTATGTGATTAAATTAGTGAATCTTGATAAGCCCTTAATTAATTATTTCAAATTAATTAATTATTTCGAATTTATAAATATTATTTTATTAAAATTATATTAATATAATATATTATTTATTTATTTAATTTCGGAATAAATTTAATTATTTATTATTTTCCGAAAATTACGCCGGGATTGTAGATCGTTAGAATTTCGTGCTGACTACTGTGGTGTGTTCAGATTATGCAATTGATTGCTGGATTGTGCAAATTGAGTGATGATTGTGAAAATTAGGATATTTATTCAGAAAATCCTGGGTGTCGGGTTTTGACACAAAAAATGGATTTTAAGTATTATATCAACTAATGGGATTTGAAAAGAAGGAGTATCCGTTTTTTTGGTTCAAATTGACGGTGTACCCACACACGATTATTTTACCATGTGTTTGTAATACGAAGAAAATAGGCCAGGATCACAATTTTAATTGAGACATTTGAGTGCAATGCATAGTGTCCTAGGCCGAAATTGAATGGTCGTGTGTTGGTTAAGAGAAATCGTCCCGAGCTGTTGAGTTGGACATGCCTCTATATGGGATGCCTTACCAATGGATGCCGGTCGCAGTAGAGGCGGGGCTGATGCTCCTTTATGGAATGCCGTCGACGTAGTGACGTTGCCGTGCTCATGGTGGGAGACAATGCCTGGCTTCGCCAGTAGACGCCGAACTTCGAGTAGGCCGTGCCCATGTGTGGCTGTGATTAACAATTGGAATGCATGTTGAGTGACATTGATGCGCCGGATTATGGGACGGAATTGTGTGACACGGTATGGGACGTGTCATAACGATTTGGTCCTATAATTAGGACCCCTGTGGTTGTTTGAGATGAAAGTATTGTCATTCCAGTTGTTTGAGTTCTTATTACTACATATGATTGAGTGATATGAACCGTGCTAACGTGCATGAAGGAACTGAGGTGAGGTAAGTCCTCTGTATGGTGTGGCTAGGCCACCCTTGAGTGTATTTCCTTCCTAATAGGGGTTTAGGGGGTGAACTTGCTGAGACATTGTCTGTGACATCTAGATTTTCGGGTCTTGATTTCGACTAGATAAATTAGGCATTTCATCGACGCGACTACAGTGTTTTTCTCTGAGTTGGTCACTCACGAGTTAACTAGACTAGGTGGGTAAGCTATTAAGGACTTTAAGGCAGATAGACTTGAGAATTCAACCAAGAATCGATTTATCGACCGTGCTCATGTTTAGAGATCATTGCGGCACAGTATAAAATCGATTTGAAATCAGAGATAGGCTAGTTCGACAGAGATGTGTGGCCAATCGTGGGTGACACCACTAAATTGGGAAATTCTCGTCGACCGGCACTAGACTGATTTTCTTATTGTTTTGGTGTTCTATGTCCGTATTTGAATCCTCGAGATTTTCACGACAACCAAGAGTCGCCAATGTGTCGAGTGGGTTCATCGTGGCTCGAAGAAAATCGACCACGGGTCATTTGTCCTAAAAAGTTCTGAAAACTATCCGGTAGCCTAGGTCACGCTAAGAATGCGTCCGAGTGAAATTAACTGCCAATCTAAGTCCGATTTCAGAAATTGAAGATTCTATCATGTCACAATAAATTTTAGGAACTTTGACTCGGTCTCGGAAGATTTTTCGACAACCGAGACTTTTTGGGAAAAAGTCTCGGTAAGGCCGTTTTTTATTGGAATTTGCGAGAGGATCGTTTTTGACCGCATTCTTGGGATGCAAGTTGGATTATATGACGGGAAAATTCATGAAATGGACAAGGATACGTTGATGGATTTATTTAGGCTTCAATTGAAATTGTTTGTTGAGAAGTGAACAAATATGAGTAAGATTAAAGAGGGAAAAGTAGCAAATTCGTATGCCACCTTTACCCAGCACTTTGGACCACCTTAAAGTTTCTAGAAGGGGCATTTTTGGTCAAGAAAATGTGGGTGGAGGACAGCTAGGTGGTGGGTCAAGTTGGTGGGGCCAAAGAGAGAGAGAGAGAGGAAGAGAAAACCGGTTTCCCTCTCTCCTCCGTCAAACACCTCCTTCATCTCCCTCTTCCTTGTGTTTTGGTCTTCAACAGCAATCGAAGAAGGCGAAGACCAGCGAAGACGGAGTTGCCATCGCCGTCGCGCCGGAGCCAAGCCTCGTCATCGCGTGCCTCACGCCGAAATGCCGCAAGCCACGGAGCCGCGTCGCCACCGTCCCGCGCCCACGCGCGGCTTCGCCCTCTCTCTCCCTCTCACCTTGCGAACCGGAGAAGGCGAAGATAGAGCGGCTCGCCGTCGCCGATAAGCCGCCCGGACGTCGCAGCAACGCCGGACCGCCGTCGCTTGACCGCACGCCACCGTTCCGCCGTCCATCACCATCACTGAGCTGTCGTCCCTCCCCTCTGTTCCAGCGATCGTTTCAGATCTGGTGGAGCTCCGCCGGAGCCGTTCAGCCCACCTCCGGCCATCGTGAAGCCCCGCCTCGGTCCAGTTCGGCCTCCCCCGTCCATCTCGGCCCTTGCTCGCCTCAACCCGAGCCTCCCCCTCACCTTTCTGAGCCTCAACCGTAGTGGACAGAGGGCTGGAAAAATGGGTATGGCAGCACCTATTTGGCCCGTTTTGGCTGTCTTCCCAAGCCCGGATGCTCGGCCCGCCTTGAAGAAAGTCGATCCTCGTGTCAATCCGTCGTTTTGTGTGAGTTTTGCTCACTAATGCCTTCTTTTTTTTCTAATTATACTTAAATATTGATTAGTGTTAGTTAAGTGTAATTAGGTTGATAGATTAGAATGGATTAGGGATTATTAGTGAACTGCATTGCATATTAGTTAGATGGTTAGTGTACTTAGATAGAGAATTGCCTATAATATTTATTGGATGCTTCTTGGGATTTTTCCCGACCCTTATCGGGTGTTAATTAGGCATTTCAGGCTTAAGTGGAATTTTTAGTAATTAAATATTAATTTTCGAAATTAATTTAATTAATTATTTATTTTTCAGAAATTCAAATGGGATGGCCAATAACCGGGATTTTATGCTGATGATCGTGGCGCAGTCCGTTTATTTAATTGAGCTTTATGTTGTGCTAAATTGAAATTATTGTATTTATTTATTTAATTTTCGAAATTAATTATTTAATTATTTATTTTCCGGAAATTCAACTGGGATGGCCGGTGACCAGAATTTCGTGCTGATTGTCGTGGTGTAGTCTGTTTATTTATTTGAGCTCCACATTATGCTTAATTGAATTGATTGTGCAATTCGAGGAATTGTTCCTTGATTGATTGAAATTGAGTGGAACTGAATGATTGATGGTATGTGGCCGACTATGGCTATTTAGCATTAATAATGCTTTGATGAGCTGTAAAGTAGAGAGAGTCGTGAGATTGAACTGAGAATACTCTTGACTGAGATCGATCATGTACGAGGTAATAGACATACGTGGTTCGGTGATAAGGAAATCCTGGCGAAAACGGCGCCTTAAAGAATGCACGTAGCTATCTACTTATCACATCATTATGGACCTACGTGGTTCGGTGATTAAGAACATCACTGGTGAAAACGGCGCCTTAAAGAACGCACGTAACGGTCTATTATACACGTGAATTATGGGCATACATGGTTTGGTGGTTAGGACATCACTGGCAAAAACGACGCCTTAAAGAACGCACATACCTGTCTATAATATTCATCACGTTGGCGAAAACGGCGCCAGAGAGGGAGAATGTACATGATTCACGGACCTACGTGGTTCGGTGATTTGGAATATCACTGGCGAAAACGGCGCCTTAAAGAACGCACGTATCGGTCTAGTACTCACATCGTTATAGGCATGCGTGATTCGGTGATTAAAGATATCACTAGCGAAAACGGCGTCTTAAAGAACGCACGCAATTGTCTAGTGTATACATCACCTTGGCGAAAACGACGCTCGAGAGCATTGATGGAGCTCTGTGACTAAGTGTACTATTGAAGATTATATGGGATGGGGTGAATGACCTAGAGTTGGTCCGACTGGCATGAAATCGACTAGGTCGATTTGATCTTTGCTTTGATTTGTGTTGTGAATTGATTGATTGAATGGAAATGACCGTGAGTGGTCTTGTTGGTGTGTAATCGACTAGGTCGATTTGATCGATGCTTCGATCTGTGATGTGATTGCTTGGGTGCCTATTTGATCTGTGCTAATATGCAGGTGGAATCTGAGGTCAATGTAAGTCCTCTGACTCATGATTGTGCATAGGCAGCCCTAAGGTGTACTAGTTTACTAATCGGGTCTTAAATGGTAGAACTTGCTGAGAAGTAGTCTCATCCCGGTTGTGGGATAATATTGCAGGCCCCTAGATTTTCCGAAGACAAGCCGGCATTTGAAGCCGAGGATGAGCGAGAAGAAGTAGATGAAGAGTTTGAAGAAAATGAGCCTAGTGGTGAAAGATCTGAGGAGGATCGGGATGATGATCCCGAGCATGATCTGGATGAGGACTGAGATCCTATCTTCTTTTGTGAACCCTGTACATATGTGGTTGTGAATTTCAATATGAAAAATATGGCATACTTTTCTGTCCTATTGTTTTATTGTCTGGGGATTTATAACTACTTCCGCATGTGCATATATAAATGAAAGGGTCGGCGATACATAGTCCCGTGATATCGCAATTTTAAAATCGACCCGGGTAAGGGATGTGTGCGTGCCGAGGATCGAGGCGTGACATTGTCTCACCCCGCGTGGGCTTATCTTTTTAGGTCCATAGTTGGTGGTTGTGGAGGATCGAAGCCCTGGAGTCTGTGGAGGTGGAGTCTGAAGGATTGGCGTTTGTGTCCGACTAGTATGTTGTAGGACAGCTTCTTTTTGAGAGCCGACCTTTTGTAGACTTTTGACCAGACTTGTTTTGTAACTAAACCCCGTTGTTTATAAAAGTTGGTTTTTGTGAAATGTTGCCCTGCTTTCCTATCCCATGCTATTTGTTGTCAGGGGTTTATTGTTTCGCTTCCGCATACATACTAAAATGAATGGGTCGGCGACGCGTCCTGGAAAGTCGCATATTTGTATCGACCGTAGTGGGATGCGCGCGCGCTCGAGGTTCGAGGTGTGACAAGTTCGGCCGAGAGGGGAGGAGGAAAAGAAGAGAGAGGGAGAGAGAGAAAGAGAGAGAAGAAAAGACAAAAAGGGGAGGGGCTGCAGAAGGTAGCATGAGGGAAGAGAGAGACAGACAGAGAGAGAGAGAGAGAGAGAGAGAAAGGGGAAAGGGGGATGGATGGCAGAAGGGGGGGCGAGGGGGAGGAAACGTGAGGGAGAGGAGAAAGAGGAGAGAGAGAAGAAGAGGACAAAAGAAAAGGGGAGAAGGGGGATGTCACATCGCATTTGCATGAATTTAAATCCTCACTTCAAATGCATCTATCATCTATGTATGGAGTGCTTGTGTATACCTTGCCACGTCGCTGACTTCCTTCTTATGGATTGACTGCACCACATTGAAGTCTAATTTAGCCAATCGTAGCAAAGAAGGGATCCTATCTTGCTGTTTCTCATACATGTGCATGAACCATCGAGCCTCCAACCTGTTTGGTCTCTAGTGGATCGACATATCTACTGCATTACTCACGTCGCTCGTTAGATTAGCGGGAACTTCGTCGAGGTTTAGATCCTTCATATGCTTAGAAGCAAAGTTCCAAGCTTCATCGACTGTGGTTTCACCTTCCAATTCATGGAAAGAAGCCTCATAAAGACTAAGAAGTGCCCACCCATCCTTCTTGAGCGATTCGTTGAATGTACCCGTCTTGTTCATAAAACTTTAAAACACATCTATAGGTCGGACAAAAAAAATGGTCAAATAAATCTTGACGTGTCAACATTATTTGCAAAAGGGTAGCTAGTGGCAATTACCTTGCGGTAGGTTATACCCATGTTGCCTGAGTAATTGGAATCGAAGGGAAACGGCATAGAGATCGTCCGAAAGCTGAATGGTCAAGATGAGATGAATAATTGAATTGAATAGCTAGTGATATCCTACTGGTGCTAGGAATCTATCATCTAATAATATACGATTATTGTCAATATCTTTTCTTTATTTTATCTATTACTATGCTTGGTCGAGACGCAAATTTTGACAATTCTAATTTTTCTATACCTTTATTTTGTAATTCTAGATACTGTGTTTCTAGGGTTTTCATGATGTTTGGCCTTCAAATTATTTCTATATTGTCTACTGTAGCTTATTCACTTTTATTAGTATATCTTAAAGGAGGTAACGGGTTTTATCAAATTCTTTAGGGAAAAAAATAAAATCGAAAGATCCATCGAGATTTTTAATTACAATGATAATTGGTAGAGGTTTTCCAATAATTCTGAAGGACGGCGTTCTTGTTTGTCCAAACTATTTATCGCGTGTCCAAGACAATCACTTTCGGAAATTCAACCAAAAGATAAGTATATCAATCATGAAGTTCCATGAATCTGTCGAATAAATGGAAACGTGCTCTGGAAGCAACTACAAACATTTTCCTGACCAGTTCTCCTCACCAACACCCATATAAAGGATGGTTAGCATAAGATACTTGCAACAAATTTTGCAATGGCTCTTCCTGCTTTGCTCACAAACTTCCTTCCCTCCTCGATCCGCCCTAACCAACCTCTCTTTTACTCTTCAATCGCCCTCACTCCTCCTTCTCCTCCCACTCCGCCGTTTCCTCGGGCGCTCGATTTGCGAAATGTGCTTTGACTATTGAAGATCAAGATACTGCGAGACGCTCGGCGAAATGGAAACCTAGCGTTTGGGACTATGGCTTTGTGCAGTCACTCAATGCTGATTTCGCGGTAATGATTCTCTTTTCTTTTCTTTTTTCCAGGACACAAACCAACCTAGCTGAATGTATGATGTGCATGTGTACTTGCGAATTAGATTTATTGTCGATATATAGGCATGAGCTCAACAGAGCTTACTCAGATTTTTTGGAAATAGCACGAGGATCGATCTGTTTCAATACAAGAAACAATATTCAACTCTGCTTGTGCATTACCTTTGATTAAGATCTCATATTTCTGAGTTTTTCATGTGCCTAGGTGGATAAATATACAGAGCAAGTTCAAAGGTTGAATGAAGAAGTCAAGGGTCTATTCATAGGAAGATGAATAAGGTGGCCAAACTCGAGTTCATTGACGTGGTTCAAAGATTAGGACTAGGATGCCATTACGAGATTGAGATTAATAACGCTCTCAGTTCCATCTATAACAACACTTATGGGTTGACTGCACTATATTGAAGTCTAATTTAGCCAATCATAGCAAAGAAGGGATCCTGTCTTGTTGTTTCTCGTACATGTGCATGAACCACCGAGCCTCCAAACTGTTTGGCCTCTAGTGGATCGACATATCTACTGCATGACTCACGTCGCTCGCTATAACCGGAACTTTGTCGAGGTTTAGATCCTTCAGATGCTTAGAAGCAAAGCTCCGGGCTTCATCAACTATGGTTTCACCTTCCAATCCATGGAAAGAAGCCTCATAAAGACTAAGAAGCGCCCTCACATCCTTCTGGAGCCATTCGTTGAACGTACCCATCTTGTTCATAAATATTTGGAACGCATCTGTACGTCCAACATAAGGAATGGTAAGATAAATCTTGACGTGTCAACATTATTCGCAAAAGGATAGCTAGAGGCGACTACCTTGCGGTACGTTGTATCCATGTTGCCTAAGTAGCCGGAATCAAAGGAAAACGGTGTGGAGATCGTCAGAAAGCTGAACATCTTTAGTGTTGTTATAGATGGAACTGAGAGTGTTATTGATCTCGGTCTTGTAATGGCATCCTAGTCCTAATCTTTGAACCACGTCAATGAACTTGAGCTTGGCCACCTTATTCATCTTCCTGTGAATAGACCCTTGACTTCTTTCTTCAACCTTTGAACTTGCTCTGTATATTTATCCACCTAGGCACATGAAAAACTCAGAAATATGAGATCTTAATCAAAGGTAACGCACAAGCAAAGTTGAATATTATTTCTTGTATTAAAACAGATCGATCCTCATGCTATTTCCAAAAAAAATTGAGTAAGCTCTGTTGAGCTCACGCCTATATATCGACAATAAATCTATTTCACAAGTATACATGCACATCATACATTCGGCTAGGTTGGTTTGTGTGCTGGAAAAAAGAAAAGAAAAGAGAATCATTACCGCGAAATCAGCATTGAGTGACTGCACAAAGCCATAGTCCCAAACGCTAGGTTTCCATTTCGCCGAGCGTCTCGCACTACCTTGATCTTCAATAGTCAAAGCACATTTCGCAAACCGAGCGCCCGAGGAAACGGCGGAGGGGGAGGAGAAGGAGGAGGGCGACTGAAGAGTGACAGAGAGGGTTGGTTAGGGCGGATCGAGGAGGGAAGGAAGTTTGTGAGCAAAGCAGGAAGAGCCGTTGCAAAATTTGTTGCAAGTATCTTATGCTATACCATCCTTTATATGGGTGTTGATGAGGAGCACTGGTCAGGGAAATGTTTGTAGTTGCTTCCAGAGCACGTTTTATTTATTCGACAGATACATGGAACTTCATGATTGATATACTTATCTTTTGATCGAATTTCCGAAAGTGATTGTCCTGGACACGCGATAAATAGTTTGGACAAACAATAACGCCGTCCTTCAGAATTATTGAAAAACCTCTACCAATTATCATTATAATTAAAAATCTCGATGGATCTTTCGATTTTTATTTTTCTTCCCTAAAGAATTCGCTAACCCGTTGCCTCCTTTAAGATATACTAATAAAAGTGAATAAGCTACAGTAGACAATGTAGAAATAATTTGAAGGCCAAACATCATGAAAACCCTAGAAACACAGTATCTAGAATTACAAAATAAAGGTATAGAAAAATTAAAATTGTGAAAATTTGCGTCTCGACCCTGCTGTTGCTTATCGTGAAACCCATCTGGCGTTCCGCCATAACATACGCCGGTTCAATACGATCTCGTGGTTTTCAATGCTTTAGAAAAGCTTATAAGCTGATCTTTCTTCTGCTATCGTTCGAGTCACAAGAAAAGGGGAAAAAAAGTACGAGTTTCATGAGCCATTAACATCATATGCCCCCATGCTTAAAAGATACGACATCTTAATATTTTTATGATGCAATTGAAGCATATTGGGTATTATTAGAATCGAGGATTTTTGGTGTTGAGAATAGTCTCGAGTTTGAGCTCGTAATGAAACTGAACTAACGAGAATACGTGAACTCGACCACGTGCGAGTCAAAGCAGCGCATGTGAATTGATCAGCCGAAATTGTCGAAAGAAGATTGCGTGCGGATTTCATCTATGAGCCGCAAGCGTGAACAGGCTAATGTGCGGCTTCTTTTGTTGTCTTCTACTCATTTCTGCAGGTTGGACTTTTGAATGGAGGAAAGTGGACGGTGGCCCACTTGCATGCAAGGATGGGTGTTCCTTTTCTTATCTTCTGCCAAAGCCATCATTGTTGACTTTGAGAGAAGAAGAAAGAAAGCTTCATACGTCCATTTTCTCCTCTCCTTTAATGCATGCACATGCATGGACGCCCATGGATTATGGTGGGCTTGCTTTGTCCTTTCTTTCTCTGAAGACAACTTTCAGCGTGTTGCAATAAATGATGGACTCTTTTTTATATTATAAAAGAGAGAGATGTCCAACGAAGAAGATGGCGCCGAGCCAAGTTTCGGTGGCCGAGAGAGAGAGCTCTGAGACTTATAGAAGAGTGCAGAGAGTTCTCTTGGGTGAGGGATTTTCTCATTGTAATTATACCCGAGTGTTTTAGCCAAATTAATTTTTGTGAGTAAAATTTGTATAATTTTTTGAGTGAGATTTCATTAGGAATTGTGAGGAGCTAAACACTGTGTGAGTTATTTGGGTGTAATTTGGGGTTGAGAAACACTGAGAGACCTGGTTGTTTGAGTGCTTGAGTGATTGTAATCTCCGGTGTATCGCTTGTTTCTATAGTGAAATTCCATACTGCTCTCTCCATGGATGTGAGTTCTGATATTCGGATCGAACCATGTAAATTTGGTGTGCGATTCCACTTCCTTCATTCCGACTATTTTATCCGATTCACTGGTCCATATTTCCGCGCAACATTCGGCATCCTCGCTTGCAGGATTAGAGAAAACCTTTTGTACTCCCATTTCAAGTCGTGGGAAGTTCGGGCGAGCTTGGTCCGTAGTTTTTCCCTAGTTCAGCTATCCGCGTTAAACCTCATGTGTCCCTGTTTTGCATTATCTGGTTGGCTTTTTGCTGCAGTTTCTGCTACGCTCTTCGAATTACACAAAGAGGGGGACTAGAGGATTTCCCAGAGTATTCTTATCTCCGCCGTGCATGAGGTGATGTGGTCACGCCACGAGCTTTTCTGGGACAGCGTATTATCGAAGTGCGCTTTCCTTTCTCAGATAAAAAGTTCATGCTCTTACATGGGATAGTACATTTAGTGACTTCTGTTTACATACCGAACTTTAACAAGACCGCGGTTACTGAGAATCGATCTTGTGGACGATCTTGCTGACCTTACTTGCGGACAATCTCGCCAACCTATGTGCTCTGAGTTAGCTTTATACAGGATCGGCCTCTATCTCATCAGCTAATTTTTGCGTCAAGTGGTCAGCTCGGTCATCTTGTCCACCTGCGAAGTTATAGGCGCGAAACGCAAGTTGCAAAGCTTGCCGGAGCAACTTTACACGTTATAGTTTTGCTTCTAGTGTTGGTTTTCTGCGTCGCATCGGTTGCTGCCTTTATCTCTCTCCATTCCCGGACAAAATTTTAAAGTCAAAATACATAAACAATGTCATCTTCCTTTCTCATTTGTTTGCAGTTAAAAGTAAATTATACTTCCAGTGCCAACTCCATGCAGCCTGAAGAAACATCCACCATCAATTCTTTTATTCGAACCAAAATGCCATAATCAAAGTAAATGTTTTGGCTCAGGAAACGCTTCATCTCTTCATCTTTGCTCCTCTCTAATGCATCTACCTCTCCGTTGATCTGTCACCGACATATTTTCCCCCAATTACTGGGACGCATGTATGGTACAGGCACAAGGTCTCTCTCTACAGGTAGAGGTACATGGAGCCTACCTCGTGGAAGTATGATTCAAATTTGTCTCAACATTTGGTTTCTCCATCCATTGTTCGAAATATTTTGATGTGGAAATTAAAGAAGTTTGGATCACTAGAAACTGGAAGATAACAAAACGAAAGTACATGAGTCTCATCAGTTAACTTCTCCAAATGCTGTTCAACGAACTTGTGGAAATTAAGGAGTTCAAACATGTCCTTTGTTTGAAAAGCACTGATGGCTGCTTTATCTCCTTAATCAAATCGCCATGCTCTTTGACGTCTGCTTCAATCTATTAAAAATATGTTGATCTTTATGTTAAGTTACTTTAATTGAGTTTCCTTTTTTATTATCAGAGTTTTATTTCCTTTTTGGTATTATTGTCATATACAGTTTATATTCAATATAAATACAATATGTGTAGGGTTTCGTTACTACGAAATCTACGGCCCCTCTTTGTTTCTTTCTTCTACATTCTCCTTCTCCTCTTCTCTATTGCTTCTCCCTTCTTCTTTCTCTCTTACTATTTGCTACGGGTTCTCTAATCAACTTTGTGACATGGTATCAGAGCAGATCTAACTACTTGATTACTTGATCCTATTGCTGGTTTGAGAGTCACCTAGCAACCCTGCTTCTTCTCTGGTGCGCAGCCACCTAAAGTTGCAATTTTTATCGGTTTTCTCTCAAAAGATATTAGATTCATCAGTTCGATTTCTGAATATGGATTACAACTCTTCGATCAGCGGATTCAAGAATCGAGTATTTCATTGATTATGGTTGACTGATTTTCTTTGGGTTCCCTTTGGTTAATTGATGGAGCCAATTACATCGGATTACACATCGGTGTTGCTATTTTGTTTCTTGCACTAAAGTTTCAGCCTTCTTGATTAGTGGTAGATATATTTATATTGAGATTATCGTCATGAGTGATGCTACTATGACTCCTATTATTGCTACGACTACTGCTGCTGCTCCTACTACTGTTACTACTATGGCTACTATTGCTGCTATTACTACTGTTGCTATTGCGGCTACTCGCGCTCCTGCCTACTATGTTGCTCTGCGGCTCTCGCTATCGCTCCTACTACCGTTGCTCTGCGGCTACTCCTCTGCTCCTACTACCGTTGCTCTGCGGCTATTGTTGCTTGCTCCTACTACCGTTGCTCTTGCGGCTACTACTCTTCGCTCCTACTACCGTTGCTCTTTGCGGCTACTCATCGCTACTCCTACTACCGTTGCTACGTAGCTACTCTTTGTTGCTCCTACTACCATTGCTATTGCGGCTACTATCGCTACTATTCTTTGCTGCTATTGCTGCTCCTATTGCTATTCGTTGTGCTTTAGCCTACTACTCCTACTCTACTCCTACTTTGCTACTCGCCGTCGCTACTCCTACTATGCTTACCTTCGCTATTACTATTACGCTGTTTTATTACTCCCGCGCTACTCCTCTCAAGCGCTGCGCTGCTACACTCGCTGCTACGACTATTACTACTACGACTCGATTGGGCTCTACTATATGAGCCTTAGTAATTGCCTGATATGTTTTTTCTTCGTCCCGCTTTTGTTCTTTGGTTGTTCCAAGCCGGGCATGGGTGACTTATATGCTCCGGCTTTAGGGGGGTGTTAAGTTACTTTAATTGAGTTTCCTTTATTATCAAAGTTTTATTTCCTTTTTGGTATTATTGTCATATACAATTTATATTCAATATAAATACAATGTGTGTAGGGTTTCGTTACTACGTAAATCTACAGCCCCCTCTTTGTTTCTTTCTTCTACATTCTCCTTCTCCTCTTCTCTATTGCTTCTCCCTTCTTCTTTCTCTCTTACTATTTGCTGCGGGTTCTCTAATCAGCTTTGTGACACTTTAGAACCAAACGAAGCAACAATGTGGCCATTTAATTTTTTTGCTTACTGACTCACTGCGATAAAGGAATCTATATCAATGCCAGTAGAGGAACCTAACCTTTAAGCAATCTCTGCTATGGAATCGGCCGTTCCTTGTTTCCCGCCCCTCCGACTAGTGTTCTTTTGCCTTTAGATGAGTTTCGGGTTTTCTCTCCACCTTCTACCTTTGCCTTCAAGTTTCTACACAACTTGCTCATGTTTGTAGATCTCTTTAGCTTGGTATTTGCTTTCTTTGCATGCAGCGCTTTTGCCATACCACCTGGAGGAGGTGCTGGTGGTGCACCTCCCCTGGATGGTGGCATAGGGGGCGATGGAGCTAGTGGAGAGAGAGAGAGTTAAGAATTATACCTACCATCTAAGAACGTAAAAGCCTTTGGGAAAGAGATGGTATTGGATGGTCGAGGATCCAGGCAAGATGGTATTGGATGGTCGAGGATCCAGGCAGCATGAAGGGGATGCCCAGTGAGATGACTCCACAGACTCTCTCTGGCTTGACCACTACCACTAGGTATGCTAGCAGAGCTTCAAAGTCCTTCCCCACCAGGAAGGCCTGGATTCAACACTTCATATCACCAATGGACTTTTCTTTTTAATTAACAAGATAAATCACATAATTATAGTATGATTTCATGATTCTATTTTTGTATCTAGCTTTGTTCTCTCGACAGTTGATTTTTTAGTCTTGTCCTCTTGTTTTATGCTAGATTATCATCCTACTCATGCTCTTTGTAAGTGGTACGCTCGGCATGGGAATGTCCTTACTAAGGGAAAAATAGAGCAAGTTATCCTTTGTGTGACACAAAAAAATTGGTTGTCATTCACAGTGGAATTCCTTTTCAACTTGTAGGTCACAAGCGCAGTAAAGGAGGACGTGCATCGGATGCTTGATAGGTGACCTGATACCATTCGCATGTTTGATAGGGTAGGACTCAAATGTTTGCGGCTTTTATTCCACGGATCCTTCGCGAGATATCAGATCATATGCTAAGATGTACCAATAATGGAAGATAGGTAGATGATGATAGGACTAGTACGAGCACCTAGAGGGGGGTGACTAGGTGATCAAAGAAGTTTTTGCAAAATGTAACAAGATAGATTAGTCTTCAACGATTGATAGACTAAAAGAGCGAAGACAATAATAGACGTATGAAGCTGCAATGTAAAGTAAAGAGATTAGGGATAGAGAATCAAGACTCTAAGTTTATAGTGGTTCGGCTTAGACCAAGCCTACATCCACTCTCCCGCATTGACAGCCCACTGGCTGGATTTCACTAAGAATCAAAAGAGAATTTACAATCTCACGTCTTTGATTCCACAGTGTAGAGACTTTATTACATTTCCTTAAGGTCTCACAAATATTCAGTCTCTCTTTTGAGTACAAGTATAGTTCAATGAATAAAATCGCAAAAGAACAAGGAGATTCAGACTTTGAAATTTTTTTATCTGACACCCTTTAACAACTTGAACGTCTCTCTTAAATACTCTTTCATGCCTTCATTACTGTTGGCACCTTCCAAAGGAGTTCTTCCAATCAACCCGTTGGACAAAATCAATCAGGGAGATCTCGAGCTATTCAAGGAAAATGATGGTAACCCACTAATCCGCTCGCCCATACAATCATGATCTAGGTTTCCATAAGCAGAACCTTCCAAGTGTGATTCGCGGATCAATTGAATCTAAGTTACTCGAATTAATCAATACGAATAACAGATCTTGAAATGCTATTTCCAGCCGTGAGATCTTCCTTAACTATATGAACCAAATCCTTAAGGATAAGCTTGTCTTAATTTAATCGAATAAAACTTTTCTTCATCGGTCTGGAAACTATCAATGAGGGCAGACTTTGAATCTTGAGTCTGGAGGTCTTCAGACTTTGTCAATAGAGTCTTCAAGTCTTTAGACTAGACTGATGGAAACGTTTTGTCAACTTCAAAAAAAGTCAGGAGGTTTTTCTCTAACAATCTCCCCATTTTTGATGGTGACAAAACTTTCCTGTAGATTTGGATACTTTCGACTTGCAACACTTAAGCTAACAAAGATATCTCATAAATTAGGATAAAGATAATGACGATTCTGCATCCACAGAAAACAAGTTAGTCTTGTAACAGCAATTATCTTTATCAAAACCATCATCATTGCTTAAAATACTGCAAGCATCAAAAGTTTAAAGCAATCAGCAATCCAAGATCCAAATCAGTCCAAGCTCCAAACAAAAG
Organism: Eucalyptus curtisii; assembly: GCA_017140595.1. Classification (NCBI taxonomy): domain Eukaryota; kingdom Viridiplantae; phylum Streptophyta; class Magnoliopsida; order Myrtales; family Myrtaceae; genus Eucalyptus; species Eucalyptus curtisii. Next base: position 23,625,134 of record CM029500.1, on the reverse strand, counting down.
ATAAAGTCAATCCACAAAAATCATAGAAATAAAAAAGGTTTAAAGTCAAATATGCAACTTCTCCCCCTTTTTGTCAACAACAAAAGGTAGAGAAGATAAAATTAAGATGCTTTAAGAATGCGAATGAGCTGAAAATCTCCCATAGACTTGACAGTCTCCTCCAGCTTCTTCATATCCTCATGCAGTTGCACTAGATTCGTACCCTTTGCAATTGCCTGAATCTGAAGATTAAGAACTTGAACTTGATCTTGCAAAGTAACAGAAATGGCATGATGAGTATTCTGCAGAGTCTGGAATTCACATCCCAATGCATAAACCTGGCCTTTAAGCTCCATAAGAAGTTCAAGCAACCTTTGAAAGTTTGCTGATTTGTTAGTTTGTGTGCTTGCTTCAGCATGATCAGGTTGTGGAGTAAAGCCAGATTGAACTTCAGCACAAGCATCCAAACTTGGAGATGAAACCTCATGATCTTCTTCAGGAAATTGTGAGGCATATACATCCTCTGGATCGGCAGGAGAATGATTAACATTATCACTGGTAAAAGTGAGTAGATGAATACTTTCTTTAACAACAGCTCCCCCTGTTTTAGTGCCTTCGGGTGGAGAGAAGTATTCTTCTTGCTCAGGCTCTTCCTCAGTGCCATGATGCTCTTGAGCTTCTTTTTGTGCTAGAGAATCACCATGACTTTCTCTTGTAGTTTGTTTTCCTCCTTGCTCCTATGCTTATGTTCTTTCTTTTTCTTCCTCTTTCCTCATCGATTCCTTCTCTTCATTCCCTTTCTCTATCTCTTCTCTGTCTTGGTGTTCTTGTTCTTCCGACTCTGGAACAAGACGTTGTACGTTCTGTGAGGCAAAGTGGGAGATAGCAATGTCGTCTTCATCGTCTTCATCCTGCAAGATGATTGCTCTCCTTCTTTTGGATGGAACGGTCATGGGTTCTTTGCCTTTTCTCTTCGCAGCTGCAGAGTCTTGTTGAGACTTGACCTTGTTGAGACTTGACAGGGGTCTTCTCCTTAAATCGCTCTAACACCTTGCTTAGATCCTTCAGACGCATCTTTGTAACCATCTTCAGCCCTATCACCGTTTGATCAATGGTTCGAACACACAGAATTTTTGGAGGCTGAATGTTAAAATGTCTGAATAAACGAGTGATGAGAGCAGAGTAAGGAAGTTTTCCCTTGTCCTTTGCCATGGACCTATACATGTGAAACATGATAGTGTGAGGCTAGAATTTTTGTAAGTGTTGAAATCTCTTCAAGAGTATTGTATGTTTGATTTGTTATGTCTATTTTCGTGCATTACTTGTCTTCATGAGCTTGATGAATGTTATATGGGAGTACCAATGATGCTAAGGTCGGCTTGGTTTGGTCTTTAAACCCTCGGGTAAACCATGAAATCATCCACGATTTGAGCCAAAACCAAGCCCCCTCCATATTGATTCATGGCTAGTCAGTGTGGACCTTGCGTTTATGCTTCTTGAAGAGGCCGTTTCAATGTGTTTGATTGATCATTCTCTGTGATGTTTGTTGTATTTGAAAGTCCATCTTACCTACTTTCACTCTGATCAAGTAATATTTCCCGTAGATCTTGCATCTGATGAGTGTCGAGGCTTGAATACAGGCATGCAACTTGTTTGCTTGACTTGGGTTCAAACCCAGATTTGCAAAATCAGCTCAAGCCCGCATATTTGAGGATGATTTCAGCTTGGTTCTTGTGTGTTTTAAGCTATGATTTCTATCTAATCTTGCTCTTTGCATGTGGTAGTATAATCTTGATACTTTAGTTCCACGTGAGATTGAGTATGGGTTGAGATTGAAGGCCGCAAACATGGCCTGAGGAAGCTGGTTTGGGGTGATTTGATGCACGCCAAGTATTCGATGAAATGCGCAAACCAAGTTTTGATCTTGAAACGGTCGATTTGTGCTTGATTATTGTGATATTCATGTGATGTGTTATTCCATGTTAGCATAGATCGGTTTAAAGAATTATTATTAATATTTAAAAAAAATCTGAAAATTTCAAAAATATAAAAAAATGTTAGATAGTATCAAATTAGGGCATAAATGACATTTATGAGATTTTCCTAATTTTATAAAGTCGTTGTCCTAACTTGATGCTATTTTGATATTCTATAATCATTTTTATAAATAATCTATTTTGCATATATTAAGATTATCTAGAGTAATTTCATGCATCTAGAGTAATTTCATGCATATTTAAGTTCCCATTTCGCTCATGGGGGTCTTGTCTCGAGGTGTGATAACAAGGCCATGTAATATTATTTGCCCGACTTGTATTGGGTCTTTCTTTTCCTGCATTACTTTCAAGTCCTTTCAATTTCTCGGATGTTTATTTACCGCACCGCTTTTCAATAATTTGAGTGTAAATTTCTTTTCTAGATTATGTTAGGATTAGTCTAGACATTTAAAAAAAAAAAAACCTACAAAAACATTTGCATGGACGCTTAGCGATTTTATAAGGATTATAATTGGTAATCAAGATTGTGTGGCCATTTAGACAAACAACCTTCCAAGTTAATGGTACCGCAAGGGCGCTAATAGAAACATTGGCGTAAACAAGTCCCCGGTCCTAGAAGTATCTAGTTGAGTAGGAATCGAGATAACACTTCCGCGTCTTGATTGGTTTCTAGCTGACCCTAATAGGCTAGTGGTGACTCCTTGAAATACATAGGTTGTAAAGAATTAAAATTCAAAATCCAATGTCGCGCGAGGTATGGGCTTGGAGAGGCCGTGCCTAATTTAGGTCCGTTGGTCCGCCTCTTTAGGCAAATACCCCTAAACCTTCTTTCTTTTCCCCCCGACGGCAAAAGATAGGTCGTGACACACGTGTTTCCCATGCACGTAGACTTCTCTAGCTTGTTCTAGGATTTCTTCTTCAACTTGGCTTTTGCTTGCTTGCATTCCCACGTGAATCTTCTAGGTTTAGCTAGAAAACTCCATTCTCAACAATTCTAGACAATCTTCAACATGGATGCTATTGCCAACGTTCTCGCCTTCATGATTAAGTCAGTAGTTTCTAGATAGTTTTAGAGAAAATGGATCACAATTTCCAACACTCCCCCTTGATCCATTTTCGAGATAATCCTGACTTGCGTTGTAAAGTCTCGGACATACCTTGAAATTTTTCTTGTAATTTGTCCCATGTCTTTTATTTCGTCTTCGTTCCACGATCCCTTGTATTCTCTTGTCGAAACACTTGCACTTGTCTTTGAATGTGCATGTCTTTTCTTCAATGATGTCCCATACGTCTCGGGCCATCAAAATGCTCTTAGTTGTAGTTGTTAGCTCGGGCTCTGGCTCTGGCTCTCATAGGCTCTGGCTCTGGCTCTCGTAGGCTCTAGCTCTGATTCTGGCTCTGGCCCCAGCTCTGGCACTCTTGGCTCTCGCTCGGGCTCTGGCCTTTTTAGTTGAGGATGGTGAGGACAAACGCCCAAAACTCCATCCGAATATGCCTAGCTCTTGCTTCATGGTCCCTTACGCCTGGCTCAGTTACGAACCTAGGCGTATCTAGCTCTGATTCCATGTTAAAAATTTTGGATGTATGCGTGCGGAAGCATGGTTTTGGTATTGATTATAGTTTTTGGTTAGTGATGTGTGCAAGTATATGGTATCTTTTGTAGAGGATGGACAAGGGATAAGATAGGATAATTGAAGGATTAAGAACATAGATATGGAGGAAATTAGTTTCATTAGTTGAACAAAATAATTTGATGGAGGTGTTGGTAGACACTCTCCATATAGTCATGGTGGAGGTCTAAGACCTCTCACAGTGGAGGGTTTACCCCCACACACAAGGTGGAGGTTTCACCTCGCACAATACATGAATAATTCTAGGCTCTATTTATAGAGCAACTCCACCGACTACAAGCATGACAATTTTGACTTTTTCACCGCCATAGGACAACTGCAAGACAACTCATTTTCTTCTTCTCCAAGTACTCTTGCTACCCACGTACAAGTTTCTTCTTCAGCCACCATTGTTGACTTTCATTCAAGTTTCTCTTCTCCACCGCCTCAGCCTCTCTTGGACTTCTTTTTATCTTCTTCACATGTTTCCCATGCACGTAGACTTCTCTACCTTGTTCTAGGATTTCTTCTTCAACTTGGCTTCTGCTTGTTTGCATTCCCACGTGAATCTTCTAGGTTCAGCTAGCAAACTCCATTTGCAACAATTCTAGACAATCTTCAACACGGATGTTGCTGCCAACGTTCTCGCCTTCATGATAAAGTCAGTAGCTTCTAGATAGTTTTAGAGAAAATGAATCACAATTTCCAACATAATCTTGAAAATGAACTTTCCATTTGGTGAGGATCCCGAGACACTAATTCATCAATTCTCCATGTTGGCTCAATGTCCATAGCCAAGGCAAAGACTAAACTTTGCCAAAGGAATGATTTCATCATCACCATCATGTTTGTCGTGTTATTTGCTATTGCGATCTTCTTTATTACAACTATGCCTTTCACCGCAATGTTTTGCAATGTTAGTCTGCTATGGTGGCCTGGGAACTGTGAGATGTCTCTTATCCTTTCATTTTGATAGAACCAGGTAAAGTTTTACCACAGAATTTCATGCAGTTGTTAGTTCTCGATTGCTTCATCTGTTTTCAAAACTTCTTCTTCATCAACGTCTTAAAACTATTTGAATGGACCAAATACCTCATGCTTGTGTTGTAAGAAGTATAAAATACCTTCCTCGTCTAATCATCAATGAAATGTATTGGACACCTCCTATGGGAAAAGTACCAAAAAGTCCTAAACCTATTGTATTAGTACTAATTTAGTCCTAAACATTTCAATTGAACCAATTCAGTCATAAACATTTTTACATTGATACCAATTTAGTCCATTCGGCCAATTTTGACTGGCCGGCTCTGACGTGGATACCGGCTAATGGTTGCATGCTAACGTGGATGCTGGCCGGTGGCCAAACGCTAACATAGTAATTTTTTTAATAATTTTGCTTATTTTTTATTAAATTTTTACTTTTTTTCATTTTTCCTTTTTCCTTTTCTTTTATCCCTTCTTCCTCATTGGACTGTCCCTGCGGTGGCTGACGAGGGCCGCCAAGCCCTCGCTTGCTGCTGACGAGGGTCACGGCCCTTGCCTGGCCTCGCCCAAGGCCGCGAGTGAGGAGGCTTCGCCCAGATCTAGGCGAGGCCATGGCGGCCATTACAAGGTCGAAGTCTCACCAGCAATTGGACAAGAGCCTTGAAGACCTCACCATGGTTGCGGCCCTCACCCAAGGCCGTGGGCAAACCGGCTTCACCCAGATATGGGCGTGGCCAACTTGCCTTGGTGTTGCCGTGGGTGAAGGCGACCTTGCCCGCCATTGGCAAGGCCATCGCGGCCCTTGCCCCGTGGCCGGCGAGCCTCTGGCTTGGCGATGGCCGCCATGACCTTGCCAGCCGCAGGCGAGGCTGGGCAAGGGCCACAACCCTCACCAGCCAATGTAAGGACAATCCAAGGAGGAAGAAGGGAGAAAAGAAAAGGAAAAAAAAAAGAAAAAGAAAAGAAAATTTTAATAAAATTCCAAAAAAAATCATTAAAAATTGTCATGTCAATGTTCTACCACCAGCCGATGTCCACGTCAGCGCCAGTTAGTTAGATGGACTGAATTAATACCAATGTGAAAGTGTCTAAGAATGAATTGGTACCAATACAATATATTTATGACTTTTTTGGTACTTTTCCCCATCTCCTATTGAAGGAATCAGAGAAGCGCTCAGATGTTGGATATAGTCAACCACTTACTTAGAGCTTGTTTGGTAATCATTTTGTTCTCAATAATAATTTCTGTTTAGAAATGATTTTTTTTTTTATTATGTACCTTGGACGAGTTTCTAAGTATTTGCATACGTTTGGTAACTATCCAAAATTTATACTCCCAAGATAGAAATATGTTTGGTAAGACCTCAAATTCTTTTGTGATTTAGAATTTATTTTAATTTTTACATATTTTAATAATATTTTTCCGTTTCTTTTTTCCTCCTTTTTGTTCTTCTCCTTCTTCCTCTTTGGTTGGTTGCTAGCGATCGGCCAGATGAGGGTCGTCAACCTCATTGGAGCGTCACTGAAGGCTGGGCGAGCTCAGCCTTGTCGGGCCACCGTAAGGGTGGCGTCGCCCAGCCTTGGCGAGGTCAACCTCATGGTGGCCCGGCGAGGTCAACCTCATCCTGATGGCTACGCGAGCTCGGCCTTGCCCAGATTTGGCAAGGTCAAGCTCGCCCAGCCAAGGCTTGGCTAAGCCTTGCCTAGCTGCCAAAGAGGCTCGGACTCGTTGGGGGCCTACAATGCTCCGACAAGGTCGCTAGCTCTTGTCTAGCCGGTCGTTGGTGACGACTAGGCCAGTGACCAGCCAAAAAGGAAGAAGGGGAAGAAGAAAAGGAAAAAAGAAAAGAAGAAAAGAAAAGAGGAAAGAAAGGAAAATTGACTTAATTTTGGAGTTGCTCCCGAGAACAAAGAAACAAATTTTTTCTACTTCTTAATTCTGTTTCAAATCTATTCTCAAGAACAAATTTGTTTCCGGAAACAAAAAAATTTCCAAATAGATTTATATTCTTTTTTTGTTCTTGAGAACAAAAAAAAATAGAATCAAACACTATTTGGCCAATTAACAAACAGACCCTTAGTCTAACATATAGCCAAACTAAATTAAACTCGGCGCTACTTTTTGAAGATGTGATGCTTACACAAGTCTAAGTTCCATGTTTTCTGACCCATTGACAATCTCCTCTCACTCATGTTCCTTAACCTGAGTCAAGTTTGAGTTTAACTCTCTTGTTGAAGCTAAAACGGCTTCCATCAAGGTCTCTTCCAATAGATGAAAAAGAGAACTTGCTTTTTTCACTTTGATCATCCCTTAGTAGCGTATTGAGACTCAAGTGTCCCAAGAGAATTAGGGTTCTTCTTAAGATCGATACATGCATCACTCATGTCATTGTGCTTATAACCTTATTGTGCATCCACATCCAAACTATCCCCATCTTCACAACCTTACAAGCTGCACTATTCCCCTTCCATGCTCTACCGCCATCTATGAGGAGTAAACAAGCTCCTCCGTCATATGATGAAAACAACATCAATCTAGAACCTGTTCATCTCCTGACAATCACGTATGAGACTGCCTTAGCATCCCTGGCCCTCTCTTTGACAACATTCATTGCATTATCGCGTGTGGCATCCTCCCATCTACTTGTGTTTCTCAACTCCTAACAATCTCTCTTCATGTGGCCCTCATTGCAACATACAAAGCATTTCTTATGAACCTTAGACTTTCTTTGGCGCAACTTTGACTCTCTTCTACCTTCGTTGTTGGATGCCAATGCTTATCTCTACTGTTAGAATTTCAAGTCGGCGGAAGACGACTTACCTGATTCAGATGTGCAAACAGCAAATGGCCCCGGAACGAACGTTGAATTGCCGATGAAACACGAACGACACTACCTCACGTTAGTCTGGATGTAATCACAAGGAAAACACCTGATTTCCACGGCGTAAATGCAAATCGTTCTCGTAAAGAAGAAAATGGAACGCCTTGATCTCTTGAATGGAAATGGAGAGAAATTTAGGTGTAATTGATCTGCCAACCAACCCAACGGTTGTGTTCGGGAGACTTTTATACGTCTCCCTTCGTACCCCTCCATTTGTGTCTTTCCATCGTAACGCATCAAGACAAAACGGTGCGTTCCAATCGCACCCCATCATGGACGTACCAGCTAAAGTACAACATCTCCCACTCGGATATGATGGGCTTGATAGCGCTCTATCAAGAATATAAGGCATTCAACATTCATCAACTTTACAAAACAATTCATACCGGCAAATAAGCCGTGCGACCGGTGAGTACACTGCACTTGGGAGCTCAAATTATGCACCTTTGTTAGGGATGACATAATGGCTACAACCTTGAAAAGAAATAAACAATCGATGTCTCACAGTGCCCCAGACATATTTTGTTACATCAGTCCAAGTATACCTATTCCTTAAAGGCTATACTTGACTATTCTCACAACACCATGTATTTACAATTATATCCGCAACCACAGAGGGTGATATAATTGGTCGACCAGTAAATACATGTGGTAGATGTAAAACAACAATAGTCTTCCTTCGCACTCATGTCTCTCTCCATTTCAGAACAACTGCTTTCCTATACATATCCCATAGGCCATATCTATTCATGACCGCCCGTAACATGCTAAAGTAGCAACATTGATCTTTCACTTCGAAAGCATAGTCAGAAGTAACATATGGCACAAAATGAGGTAAATTATAAATTACCTCAAGAGCTCACACGATGAGTAAATATGGATAGTTTTACTCATCTTCCCTTTTTGGTCGTACAATGCACATGTAGTATGAATTACATGCTATAGTGGATTTCTCTTTCTATAAGAGCGTATGTCATTTACTAAATATATCCACTATACGGATCTTAGCCTAAACATAGTCACGTGCTCCTTACGTACTCATGTTTAGCTCGAGTGCTATATCAGCTCGCTTTCTATAGCGCCCAATTAAGTACTCGCATCCGGCATCTGTCAGGCATAAATGATTGCGGGACTATCATATTCGATCTTATTATTAACAAATCATAGACCTCATCTTGACTCCAATCAAGGCGACATATTATTTAATGTACTAAACTTGCTCTTCAGCATTTACTTGTACATAATGTCTCATCTCAACGTGCTAACTATAACACTTGAGGTGATTGCTCGTGTGAGTGAGCCAATCATTGCCTGCTGACATACTTTTCAATAATACATGTGTGTTTGTGCTAGTCTCATAGTGGATTTGTACTTATTGATAAAACATCAAATTACTAATAAATGAACAAGTACAATACATCTGTCCACAAATACATAAACCAATGATCCTCTACAATAACAGATATTACATTCTACGCAATCCTAGTGACATCCTATGGGTCAAGAATATGTCTCTAGGAATAGCCTTCGTAAATGGATCAGCAACCATTCTATTGGTTGAAATGTATTGCGGGATCACTTCTTTCGCGCTATAATATCTCTCGATGAAGTTATTCTTTATGTCAATGTGCTTTGTCCTTCCATGATACTTGGGATCTTTCACATAGGCAATGGTTGCTTGACTATCGCAATAAACTGTCACCGGTCTTTGAACTTCAGTGACAGTGGATAAATTTTCCAAGAAACGTTTTAGCCATATTGCTTCTTGCACTGCGGCAGAACATGCAATAAATTCTGCCTCCATCGTAGACAAGGCCGTGCATGTCTGTTTCTTGCTATTCCAATAAATCGCACCTCAATTGAGCAAGAACGCATATCGAGAAGTCGATTTACGCTCATCCAGGTCTCCACCCCAATTAGCATCTGAATAGCCTAATAGGCGTAAATCATTCCCTTAGTAACAAAGTCGATAGTCCATGGTGCCCTTCAAGTATCTCAGGATCCTCTTCACTGCTTTCCAGTGTGCTTGACCAGGATTTGATTGATATCGGCTCACCAATCCCACGGCATAGCATATGTTGGTTCTAGTACACATCATAGCATACATCAAACTTCCGACCGCACTAGCGTAAGGAGCAGTTTCCATCACTTTGATTTCTTCTGGAGTCTTAGGACACAACTCAGTACTTAGGCCTTCACCTTGCATGACAGGGGTATCAATGGGATTACAATGCTGCATATTGAAACGCTCAAGAATCTTCATAATATAAGACTCTTGTGATAAAGTAAGGAGTTTCCTTGATCGATCTCTTTTGATCTTAACTCGTAATATATAAGGAGCTTCTCCCATGTCCTTCATCTCAAAATTGAAGGACAACCATTCTTTTATGGTGATAACCAAAACCTTGTCATTTCCAGCCAATGGAATATCGTCCACATAAAGTGATAATATCACAAATTTATCTTCGGACCGCTTGACATATACACAGTGATCTTCCTCGATCACCGTGAAACCAAAAGTGGTTATGGCTCGATGAAAACGAAGATACCACTGTCTAGATGATTGCTTAAGGCCACATATTGAGCGATGAAGTTTGCAAACTTTAAGCTCTTGACCTTTAGCTATGAAACCTATTGGTTGTTTCATATAGATTTCCTCATCTAATTCTCCATTGAAAAATGACATCTTTACATCCATTTGATGTAATTCAAGGTCCAAATGTGCAACGATGGCTAGAATAAGGCGTATTGAGGCAAACCTTACAACTAGTGAAAAAGTTTCCTCATAGTCTATACCCTCTTGTTGAGTATAACCTTTTGCCACAAGGCGAGCCTTATACTTTTCAATGGATCCATCCACCTTACGCTTAATCTTGAAGACCCATTTGTTTCCAATGGCCTTACGATTGGGTGGTAGATCAACCAAGTCCCGGACATGGTTTGCCCTCATTGACTCCATCTCATCTTCCAAAGCTCTTCTCCATTCTTCCTTATCGAGGACGAGAGAGCCTCTTGAGCAGTCTTAGGCTCGGCATCGTCTTTTTGAGCAATCATAAATGCTTCCCCTTCAATCTCAAAACGACGATGGGGAATACTTTTACAATTACTTTTACGCAGTTGAATTTCTCTTGAATTCAATTCATCAGTCGATGCAACACTCCCACTAGGTCTTGTGTGTTGAGGTAAATTTTCATTTTCCTCTATAACATCAGTGGGTGTGTTATCAGGATCTTCAATCTCATATAATTGGAGGTCTTTATCAATCTCACCTCTACTAGGAAAATCGTTCTCCAAGAACGTGACATCTCGGGACTCCATTTCGGTCACACTTCCATAAGCTTGTTCACCTATGAACACGTACCCTTTGGAGTGTTCGGAATATCTTATAAAGATACATTTCTTCCCTCTAAGACCTAATTTGCCATGTTTATGGGAAGAATCATGAACATAAGCTGCACAACCCCATGGACGTAGACTATTCAAGTCTGGTTTCCTTCCTGTCCATAATTCATAAGGGGTGGAAGTGACCGATTTTGAGGGCACACGGTTAAGTATATAGGCAGCAGTCAATAACGCATCTCCCTAATAGGAGATAGGTAAATTTGCTTGTGCCATCATAGACCTAACCATTTCCAATAGGGTTCTATTCCTTCTCTCAGCTACCCCATTTTGTTGTGGAGTACCAGGAATAGTCAATTGTCGTACAATTCCCTTTTCATCACAAAGAGTCTTGAATTGCTCCGATAGATACTCATGTCCACGATCAGTTCTCAATGCCTTTATTGTTTTGTTCAACTGATTCTCTACCATCACTATATATCGTCTAAAGTAGTCTAATGCTTCTGACTTATGGGAGATCAGAAAGACGTAACCGAAACGTGTGAAGTCATCTATGAAAGTGATGAAATATGAGGCTCCATGGCTCGCCCTCACATTCAAAGGACCACAAATGTCGGAATGTATGAGATGCAATGGAAATTCAGCTCTAGTCCCTTTACCGAATGGTTTTCTAGTTGTTTTTCCCGAGACAATGTTCACATACGGATAGACTAACATTAGTGAGTGACCCTAAAAGGCCTTCTCTAGCTAATCTTTGCATTCTTTGCAATCCAATGTGACCTAATCTAGCATGCCAAGTACTTGCATCAATGTTAACGTTATTAGAAGATGCAATTAAAGAAAAACAACCATCAATATTAACATTGTACTGATCATAGTCAATGTCTAACACCATAAAACCATTCGATACATGACCTCAACCATAATAAACTGTTCTTTACAAAATGTCAACACAATCACCATGGAAATTCAATACATAACCTAAGCTAAGAAGAACAACTACAGAGACCAAGTTTCGTCGAATATCTGGAGCATAGAGGACATCATGTAGGAATAGGCTTCGACCACCACGTAAGATTAATTTACATGTGCCGATACCATTTACTTCAACTCTTGAGTTATTCCCAACATATATCTATCTTCTTCCAGGCGGTATCCGACGATACTCCACGAATGCTTCTTGGTCTCTAGCTACATGGTCTGTTGCTCCTGAGTCTACAGTCCATATAGGATGTGATTCAGCAAGCATTACAGTACTAGAAACAAAAGCATTACTTAAAGTAATGGAGTAATAGGGTACCTTTTTCGGCTCAGTGCATTCACGAGCAAAGTGACCCATCTTGCCACAATTGTAGCACTCCATCTTGGTCTTGTCCTTCTTCCCACCACGCTTCTTGCGTCGGAAGGTCTTAGCCCTCTTTGGGTGCTTGATCGTCCTCTTCCCTTTGTTGTTGAACTGAAGATTCCTCTTGTGCTTGAAGCCCGAAGCTTTGCGCGAACTCGATTCAGCAACATAAGCATGGGTAGAGGATCTCATAGCCTCTAGGCGCTCATCCTCTAATTTCAAATGACGCGCAATATCATCAAAAGTGACAATATTCTCATTATGCGTCATATTAATCTTCATATGCTCCCAATTGTCAGGAAGGGACTTTATAACAACCTGAACTTGCTGTTCATCAGTAAGGGAGTGACCTGCCGACTTCAGCTCACGGATCATATTTGACATCTCCCGAAGATGCTGCCTCATTGTTACATTTGTGCGATTTCGGAATGTGTCAAACTTGATGGTGAGCCTCCTCAGCTTAGTGGCAGATGTACCCTTAAACTTATCTTTCAAAGCAACCCACATAGCTTGAGCTTTATCATAACTTTCAAACTCACACATGAGATCATCTTGCATACAGCTCAGCAACGTGATGCGAGCAATGCTATTTTTCTTTTTCCAAGCTTGATAAGCTTCTAGATCTCTCCTATGTTGAGTTGAAGTTCCATGCTCAGGTTCATCCATGGTATGGTTGAGGGTTTCCAAAGCTTCTTGCTCCTCAAGGATGTACTGAACCTTTCGATGCCAAATATCATAATTGTCACTGTTCAGCTTCTCACCCTTATTGAGGTCAGCAACAATGGTCTTGGATGCCGAAGCCATAACCAATTGCTATAACACATTGACATAATAAACGCAGAATCAATACTAGCACACTTTACAGAGTAACACACATATTTAATTTGCAACAAAGACAAACTAAATTAATGATATTCAACAAAAAGACACAGAAGCAAAAGTTCACTATGTTCCCAATCAACTTCTATGTACAATTGTTCTATTATCATTAATTAGTTTAATTTGCGCAAATTTTAAGTTTTAGGTGAGAACTCTTTCAAATTCTACCAACCTACGAACTCCCACTAGGAAAAATAATTACATGACCTTATGTAATTTCTACATTTTTCCTTAACACAAAAACATAGCATGATAATAACCAACATGTAAACAACAATCATGCTTCAACTATAATCAAAAAATGCAATTCAACGTGTAATGGATTTCCTACCATTGTTCTAATTTTCTAGCAATTAGAGAATTGCAAGTATATTAAAAATATATACATCATTTCATTGAACCAAGCTCTACATAGCATATATAACATCATTTGCACACAAGCTAGCTACTGCATTTCCTAAATCACAAGAAAATACAAGCTACAAATGAATAAACTATGCATTAAACCCCAAAAATATGCGTACATAGGCTTTCCCACGTATTTTCATACATTTATAAAATCTAAAAGTATAAAATAATTATACCACTTTGTGTAGACAACATTCATACGAACCAAACGCCGCTGACCACGCTCCAATCGGAGCCCGCACGCGCCCCACGCGCCGCCTGAGTGTGCGGCGCGTGTGGCGCACGCGCCAGCGAGCCAAACGGCTCCTGGCCGGTCCGACCGGTCCAACCGGTTCAACCGGTCACTGGTCCGATCGGTTTGACCGCCGGACCGGTTGACCGGTCCGACCGTTGACCGGTCAATGGTCGGGTCGGGTCGGGTCAACCGGGTCGGATCTCGGATCAATCTGGGTCGGGTCGCCGGCCGGTCACCGGCCGCCAATCGCCGCCGGCGCCGACGCGTCATCCGGCGGTTATCGACCGTTGGATGACGTCATCGACGACGTCATCCGTGACGTCATCGAGCGTCGCGTCGCTCCGCGTGGCCAAAAGCCGCGCGCGTGGGCCTCACGCGCCTGACTCGCTGGGGACGCCAGCGCACCCTTCGTACCCCTCCATTTGTGTCTTTCCACCGTAATGCATCAAGACAAAACGGTGCGTTCCAATCGCACCCCATCATGGACGTACCAGCTAAAGTACAACATCTACCGTAAATCACCACCAAACGCTGTGCTTTCTGCGCTAGACTTCATCTTGCAAATTAATCATAGTACACTCGTACTATTTCTTTAGATAAGTTCTCCAAGGAATCCAATAGAGACTCCAACAACATCATACCTTGTTTCTCATTTAGTAGGGCCGATATTCTTCAAATCTATCATGAATTTGTTAAACTCATTTAAGTGGGCTCCGATTGAACTGCCTTCATTTATTCAGAATTGAAAAATCCTTCTTAACGTGAACAAGCGGTTGTTCAGACCCTTTGTCAGAAAAAGTGTTTCAAGTATTGCCTAAGTTGCCCCATTCTTTTCTCTGATTAATTTAGTCAACACATCATCCGATGGATTTGATAGGATTATACTCTTTGCCTTTGCCTTCTTCATCAGCTCAATCTTACTAGCCTCTTTCATTGTTTTTGACAATTTATCCTTGCCATTGAAAGCCTTTGCCAAACACTAAATTGTTTATAGGGCATGCATCTTAATGCTCCACAACCCAAAGTAATTTCTGTCGTGAAATTTCTCTATCTCAACCTTTGCTTCTGACATGATTGCAAACATAGTATTTCCACACAAAAATTAAATAAGCAAAAGCCTCATATTTATTGTACAAAACCATAGCTTGAGTTTTCATTCCAATTTCATGCAATAAATGGAACCTAAAGTTGTTCCTTTCATTGAAGTTCTTAATCTCAACCTTTGCTTCTGACATGATTTAAAACAGTCTTTCCACACAATAATCAAACTGTCAAAAGCCCTAAGTCATTTCAAAAACCTTGAGATCGAGCTTTGATATTATTTGTTGTGCAGATGGAACTTAAATATCCGTGCAATTCAATAGAAAACATGAAAGAATGACATTACCAAAAAAATAAACAAGAATCAATAAGGATACTCAACATTTACATGATTTAATTCGAGTGTCAGTGGTTTAATTTGAGGTTAGTATATGCTCCACCGGGAGAGCCACGGCCATGAATCCACTATTAATAAGAACATTCACAAGAGTCATACAATTATTCACGTATTTCCTAGCCTTAGATTGCACCTAAGCAATCCCACAAGCTCTTATCTCACATTCTCTCACAGAATTCACTTAGAAATTCCCAAACTTATAAATAAAAAATCTTAATGCTTCTCTTGATTACTCAAGCGTAAGAAATAAAAGGACAACAGAAGGTTTATTCACTTTGACTTCTTGCAATTAAACATTTCTATTTAAGCAACAAGAGACATTGGTTTTAGTTGTATTTTAACCTTGGAAATGAACCTTAACTCGGTAAGAACTTGAGGCACTAATTTATCAGCGATGATGTATGTAGGTACCATTCATCTTATTTAGCAAAAAAACTTGCCGTGATGAAAAGAAATCTAAACGTGAAGGACCTATTGTGACCGAAAAAAAGGGGGGAAGGACTTATTTAAATGACCGCCTGCGTAGGCTCATGGTTGAAATTGTGCAGTATTCAATTTATCCCAGCCGTGAATACAAAAGTGAACATGAAACCCTCCTCTCTCTCTCTCTCTTTTTTTTTTCTCTCTCTACTCTAATAGAAAATAGCTCTCCCACCACCCAATTCTCCTTCGTCGACCACCGCAATCGATATCATCAGCTGCCTCCACCCACTAACTGCCCGCCACCATTAATGGAGACCTCGCTGCCGCCGCCGCTGCCGCCGTGAATAGAAAACAAAATCCCCGCCCTCCCTCTCTTTCCTCAACAATGAAACGATTGCCAGCAAGATTTGATGGTGCAGCCCATGCTGAGTTAGGGGATTATTATAAAAAAAAACCATAAATCTATTATATGGATGCTATTAAATTCTAAACTTTATAATTAGTAAATTAAAGGGGAAAAGCCACGAAAAACCTTAAAATTTTACCCAAAGTGACAAATTTACCCAATTTTTTTTTTATATGAAAAACCCCAAACTTTGCTAACCGTGACACATTTACCTCACCAAGGGCATTTTCATCTTATTTTTATGTTTTTCCCTCTTCTTTTTTTCCTTTTTTCTTCTTCTCTCTTCCCTCCGCCATGGCTGGCGGAGGGAAGCTGAACTCAGGCGAGGGTGGCCCTCGCTGGCGTCAGGCGAGGACGGCTCTCGCCTAGGTGTTGCCCTCGCCAAATCCGGCGAGGGTGGCCTTCGCCTGGGCCGAATCTGGCAAGGGCACCCCTCGCTCGACGTTAGCAAGGGCTTGACGATGTCACTCCTTGCTGAACTTAGACGAGGGCAGCCCTCACCTGCGTTGGGCGAGGGTCACCCTCGCGGCGTCGGGTGAGGGTCCCTCGCTAGATCTAGCGAGGGAGGCCCTCGCCCGACCCAGCTGAGGGCCACCCTCACCCAACGTTGGCGAGGGCTAGGCGAGGGTGACCCTCGCCCGACGCCAACGAGGGCAGCCCTTGCTTGAGTCCAGCTTCCCTCTGCCATGGCCGGTGGAGGGAAGAGAGAAGAAGAAGAAAAAAAGAAAAAAAAAATTTAAAAAGTAAAAGACGAAAATGCTCTATAATTTAGGGTAAATGTGTCACATGAATACAAGGTCAGGGTTTTTGTGTCAAGAAAAAAAGTTTGGGGTAAATGTGTCACAGTTGGTAAAGTTTGGGGTTTTTCATGTCACAAAAAAAGTGGGGTAAATTTGTCACTTTGGGCAAAATTTGGGGTTTTTGGTGGCTTTTTCCTTAAATTAAATCCTAAATCTTTTGACGATTATCAACGTTGTCATTCATGTCAATTTTGGCAAGAAATCACTTACATGGATGGTGGTTGTCTTACGTGACATGGCGAACACTGATGTGGATAATTTTTGCATTTAAAAAAAAAATCTCTGAATTTATTTCTTTGTCCATTTTTTCCTTTTTTTTCTTTGCTTTCCTTTCCTTGTTCCCTTTTTTTTTTCCCCTCATCCAGCCACCAGCAACAGTGGCGCACTTGGCCAGATTTGGCAAGGGCTCACGGTCCTCACCTAGGCCCTCACTATTGCACAAGTTAAAAACTCAAAGCCTTTCATAAAATTAAATCTTTATCGAGTGAAATACTAACATAATAAGTAAAGACAAAATTTCATAGAATTAACTGAAAAAGACTTCAATGTTAAGCATTTTCATTTCAGTCATAACCAAAGAAACCAATTACGTTATTTTAGTTGGCATCATCTAGTAACAAAGATAATAATCGACTCCTTTAAATCAAGCGTTGAACCATGATCGCTGCCCTTCCAGCCGTGTAAGTAACTCACCTTCTTGCCTTAAATAAATAAATAAAACAGATAAATTACTCACCCAATAACTTTTATGAATGTATCAAGGTGAAGACAACATGGGTGGAAGCTGCTCTTTCCATCAACCGACATGTACCCACAACCGCGCAGCGGCTTGGAGCATGCCCCGCAGAATTTGCCGCCGCCGCCACGGCCACCATCGGTGTCGATGTCTGTGTCGGTATCATGAGGTTTGACACTTCGAACAAAAGAGAGATCACCAGGATACTCTGCTACAGGGCTGGGAGCGACGGGAGGTGGAGACATGCACACCTTGTGAACGTGGACCACGCGCGGTCTGCACGTGTACGAGCGCCCGAACCCAATCTCCTTGCATGTCGTGTAGTAGAACGGGTCGCGGCGCTCGGCCAGCTTGAGCCTTTGCTCTGGGTGGATCCATGACCCATCCTCAAGGGCGCCATCTCCGAGGATAAACATTAACTTGAGGAATAGGGTTTCAAGGCCATCCCAAAGAACGCAAAGGGAACCGAAAATCGACATCTCCTTTTCCTTTGTTGCTTCCCTCCCGATTAATAAGAAGAAATGAAATGTGGAAATGGAAATAAAATCTAGAATAAGAATTTATATGCTTTGAGTGCCTAATAAAAAAAATATTAGGTTACTATCTTCCCAAGTCAACGAGAATTCCGTAACAAAATTTCCTTCGCTAGGCATCAACCAGCTAATGAGGAAATTGGAATTGTAAATCTATTTACACCACCGTGTTGAAAAGCGCCTCACGAGTACCTATCGAACCCGCCCGGGACTTTTTGGGGGGGGGTGGTTGGGTGGGTGGGTGTGGGTGGTTCTCGATGTAAGAGTTTTCTTAATATGGACTAAATTAATTGATATTGTAATTTACTATTTTTACGATTACGTAAAACGTAAAACAGGGTTGGTCTAAAGTGAGATAAAAGGTTTCTTAATTAATCTAATTTGGGCTAAAGAGCATTTATCTAACGCTAAACGTGAGGGGGCTGGGAGTTGGCAATAGAGGATAAGGATTTGATGCGTGGATCCCCTTGATGAGTGGGTAATCCATTTTCTACTTCCGCTTTATGTTCGATGGATCCCAAAACAGGTGCGTTAATCTTTCTACTCAATTATGCATGTTCTTGTTCTGGTTATGGAGATCTTGGGATTGCACAATTTGCGTCCAACATGTGGTATCAGAGCAACCATAACCCTAGAACTTGAACGCATAAAGTTTCTGCCATAATTTGTGATTTTCGAGATTTTTTGAAATCACAAATTTTGGACTGGGCTACGAGACAAGCAAAATGGTCGGCAGCGCGTCGTCGGGGGAGGTCTCTCATCTAACCCGTGAATTCTCACATGTATCATTGCTATCTTGTGGTGAATTTATTTTACATGTTTGATGATTTTATGGATGTGCGAACCCTAAATACGTGTATTCTTTGTGTATTTTTGCGTATTTTTCTTGTATTTTTTGTGATTTTGGAAATACAGGTGATGGGTTACTAGTATGTTATCACGTAAACATTATGAAGGTGTGATTCATTAATAAAAAAAAAATTATTTGTGAACTGAAGTTGGCTTAATGAGATACGATCATTAAGGGATATTATTTGGACTATGTATTGAGATGATGAGAAACAGTAAAAGGTTATGAAACTTTTGTTGCTCATGAATACTCCTTTACATGCTGGTAACTTTTGAATGATGGATCTTAAGAATGACCAAATTGATTGTACTAATCCATCTTGATAATGCATGGGTAATCATTGCATATTGTACCTAAACTTCCGGTCACTGGTTAATGTCCATTAAGTTGAATATTTTTTATGGTTAAGGAGTATGACAACATTTACGCAGAGCAATAGTATCTACTATTAAAGTTTATATATTTGGTTCTCTGGTTTGACTCAATTAATAGGCCATTGGTTGATTACAATGATAATTTGTTACTTAAATCAACTATTAGCCTTGGAGTCATAGTTTGCCTTATGAAACTCATGAGTGATAATGGATCAGCTATTAGGCTTGCATTTGTTCTTGTTACTATTGATGTTAATGGAGATCAACATTCTTGGGATTGCAGTTTCAATTTGCATCCAACATGTGCTGTATATATTTATAGATATGTATGATTAATTTTTTATTAATGAACAAAGCAATGTAATTAGCATGATATGTGATTTTAGTGACCTATCACTAAAATTAAAACCCTAGAACTTGAAGTTTCAAGGATTCAATTGAGTAGTGACCGCCAAAAAGTTTTTGCCGTATATTGATGGGAATTTGTGTTATTCCCAAAGGAGATAATTATGTATTAGTTCATGGAGGGATATATGATGGTGTGGTGGAGGAGTGTCGATCCTAGTGGTTCATATGCCCATAGGTGATGAATTCATGAAGATTGGAATATATTCTCATCTATCATGTGGGGAGTGTACAACTATATGTCATGTATTCTATCAATGGTGATTATATGATTTTGCATGTAACTGGATGTGTACTTGTACCTCAAGTTACATGTCATGATGCTAATTACACACATTGCTTGTTATGTGAGCAATAAGGTTTATATCCCTGGTATGAGAGAGTTTGATTATATGATTGATGGGTTTGTAACGATTGAGATGTCTCTTGGTCTAATGTGTGGTCATACTCCCAAAGGAGGTGATTACGAGTTCATGGAGGAATACATGATGGTGTGGTGGAGGATGTGTCCTAGTGGTTCATATGTCATAGGTGATGAATTCATGAAGATTGGAATATATTCTCATAACCGCTATCATGTGGGGAGTGTACAACTACATGTCATGATACTAATTATATACATTGCTTGTTTTTCGGTCACATTTCTATAATTAATAACTCCACTATTATTGAGGTTTTTACTGCTACAAGTTTTAAATTGTGAACATATGATTTGTTGCTTGAGAAAAGAGCAATAGAATTTGCTTACTGTCCATGAAGCGTTCCATTCCGGAACACTTGAAAAGTGGTTTGTCTGTGGACTGCACTGCTATAAGATGATGGAAGTCATAGTGGCTTGTAATTATGTCTTGTCTAATATCAAATTTAGGACACATCTGCAAAGATTGTGTTTAAGTCCTAATGGCATATACATCTCGTATATGGTTGAAGAGGTTGTTTCCAAAAAATTTCTGTTTAAGGAATAATCTCACACATGTCTAAAGGAAGAGTAGAAAAGTTGACATTGTTGATATTATGTCTTCTCTTAACGGTTATTTAAAGACTTCTATTGATTATTGTGGAAATAAAATGACCGAGGTAAAGAATAAATCGGTTAGAATTAGTCTTGAAGGTTGTCAGGCTTAAAAGTGGCCATGAGTATTTTAGCAAGTATGACAATACCGAATTGCTTAAAGGGTCATATGTCAAATATTTGGTAAATTCTGGGGTGGTAATTTAATTACTATGCCTGAAAATCCTGACACGAATATCTGGCTAAAAGGCATGAAGCATCAATGAACATGGTGATGAATATGATTAGTAAGACTAATTTATCCGGTCTTCTGAGGGTTGATATTGTAAAAGCAACTCTTTTTACATACAAAAGATGTTTTCTTATCAAAGTTATTTCATAAACTTCTTTTGAATTATGGCCTGGACATAAATTACTTGAATCATATTAAATTTAGAGGTGTCATGTAGAAGTGAGGTTATCTAATCCAATATTAAGTGTGTTGGAATTTAGATTTACTCGAAATTATTTTGTATCTTACTCAGATTGTTCAAAGGGGTATTGATTTTATGACCCTAATAAAGGTACAAGAATTATGGAATCACATACAGTAAAGTTTCTACGGTTCGATGTAATTGTAGAGGATAGCTGCTCTCAGACTATTAAAGATAATAGTATGATAGAAGATTACTGTATCTTTGTATTTGCCTATATAGACAATTGTGGTAAAGACAATTGTGGAATCTCCTATATCATAGACAAAACTTGTTGATGTTCAAGGTACTATTCTTGATATAGTTTATGATGAAATTTCTCAAGCCTCTCAAGTGTAGAATGAAGTGGTTGTAACTTTACTTAGAAAATTTGTTATGGAAAGACGATCAGTTATACCATCAGACTATATAGTTAATCTGTGAGAGCATGATTACAATATCCACTACATGGTTGATTTAGCGACATATATATAGATGTCATTTATTGTTCTCAATCAAGTATGTGATTAGATGCCATAAAAGATTATAAATTTTCACTCTGAAAGAGGGGTGGATAGTTTTTTAGTGAAGAAATAATTATTTCTTTATAATATCTTTTAAAGATTCTTTCAGAGTGAACGTGGCATTAATAACTCTTTTTGATAAAAACTTATGCCAAATAGATACAAAATCTATATAGTGCAATTGGAAGATTTTGCAGCACGTGTTTTAAGTAAACTTGTGTGTAGACTGAAAAGTCTTATTCATTGTTTTAAGCAAATTTCCAGACAATATTATTAAAGTTTCAAAATGTTGTCTTTTTGTTCAGTTGGGAACAAAGTAATTTAATATACTGCAAGGTCAGTGGGAGGAAATTTATTTTTCTCATACGTTATGAATATGACATTTCGTTTACAAGTAATGACCTTGAGGCATCTCTTGTTCTTTGCACTAACATCCGTAAGGATTGCTCTTGTCATATTTTATTAGATTTATTTCAGAGGACATTTGCTAATCGTATTTTGGAAATATTCAATTTACATCAATGCAAGTCAGGAATTGCTCCTGTTGTTAAGGGTGATGGACTGAATCTATCACATTGTCCTTATTTAAACATTGTGTCAGTGCACTTAAAAGTATAATGGTATGTTTGAATTTGCACTAGACTAAATATCGTCTTTGTGACGGGACTTCTAGGCAGATATCTGTTATATTCAAGACGCGATCATTGCGTTGCTGCTAAGAAGGTTTTAAGGTACTTAAAGAAGACAAGAGATTATATGCTAACTTATAAACATGTTCAATTCTTGCAGCTAGTAGGCTATTTAGATGTAAACTTTGCTGGCTGTTATGATGACATGAGATTAATAATAGAATACATATTTATGTTAGCATGAAGTGTAGTAAATAAATTTCTATGTCTACTATGTAAGTAGAGTTAGTAACATTCTTTTAGGTTGTTACTTGGGCTATTAGGCTCCGGAACCTCATTAAGGAGTTAACCATTTTTAATTTTATGGATTGACCTATTTGGTTGTATTGAGACAATAAATTTGTAATATTTTTATTAACTATAGAGGTCTCAAGGGGTCTATATATATTACAGTTAAATTTTTTGAACATAAAGAAACGGTATAGAAATGTGACGTTATAATATAGCATATTTTCACAGATGATATGGTTGCGGATCCACTAACTAAAGGCCTACGCCCATGTGAAATTTGAGCGACATGTCATTAGCATGGGACTAGGAGCATCATGAGATGTTGTTGTTTAGTGGGAGCTATTTTGACTTTACTCTGATAAAGTTTATATCTGTGTTTATTACATTTAGTAACGGTTTGATATGTATCAACTTTTGCATTCAATAAAATATTTTTGAATGTGTTGTTATTATGTTGAATATATATTGATAAAGTCTCAAGGTATTGTATAAACCTTGAGTGAAGGCTAGGGGCATCCGGTTATTAGCCTTGTGCATATGCATTGTTATACATAAAGAAAGGTTAACCGTAAGAACAAGGCATATGTGGGTTCATTGGAACCATAAAGACATTCTCTAATGGCACAAGTTTTTGTAATGCTTAAGGTAAGAGAATGGGCATTCTCTCGTGGCACAAATTTTTGTGACACTTAAAGTAAAAGAATGGTGACTGACAAATGGGATCTCTCTACGAGAGATGTTGTCCATTTGACACACTATCATATTTAATCCATATCAATAAAGTTGAAAATACTTGTGACCATGGAAGGCTCCATGTGTATACATGCAGTTACCGCCATGATTCGGTGTTTGAGATTTTATGGGATATGATTGACTATTAAGAATTATCTCTAGACCAAAGTGCGCACATACAGTACGATTTCAATTAATATAGTCCAAGTGGGAGAATGTAAGAGTTTTCCTAATGTGGACTAAATTAATTGATATTGTAATTTACTATTTTTACGATTACTGTTTTTACGAGGTTTCTTAATTAGTAAACAGTTGAGTTGAGCCCGGGGTTGGTCTAAGGTGAGGTAGAATATTTCTTAATTAGTCTAATACGGAGGGCAATAGAGGGAAGGATTTGAAGCGTGGATCCCCTTGATGAGTGGGTAATCCCTTTTCTGCTTCCGCTTTATGTTTGGGATTTCTACTCAATTATACATGTTCTTGTTCTGGTTATGGAGATCTTGGGATTGCACAATTTGCGTCCAACAGTTGACTTACCCAGCGCAAGGCATGGAGCATGACCTATGTGATGAAATTATCAAATGCATGCATGATTTTATATATATTCTGATACTCTTTCTCACACATCAATTGAATTTTGGCCTAAGACTAAATCATGCAAATATTTGATAGAGAAGGCACAAAGGGGCTTGAAATTATTTGAATTCAAGATCATTGTCAATTGTATACATGATATTATATTTATATATTGTAACAATTAGACTGAAATAACACACATGTGAGATCAGAATGAGGAAATACCCCCACACCCTATGCACATATAATTTATTTGTGGCATAATAACATGAAAGGGTTAATATCGTGAAAAACTCCTAACTGGTATACCTATGACAAATTTACTCTAAACTAATTTTTTGACTATCAAAAATCTCAAATTGGTGCACATGTGACAAATTTACTCTAAATTAATTTTGAAACAGCAAAAAACCCAAATTTGATACATTTGTGATAAATTTACCCTCCATTAGATCTTGTTAAATTAGATTAATATCATGAAAAGCTACAAACTTGTACATCTATGTCAAACACATAGTAAAACCTAAACCGGTACATCCTTCAATAGCCATTTGTCATTCAACTCAGTAATTTGACGGTACAATTTAATAAAAGTAACAGAGGGTAAATTTGTCATAGGTATACTAATTTGAGGTTTCTAGTGGTCAACAAATTAATTTGTGATAAATTTATCACAGATATACCAATTTAGAATTTTTTGATGCATTATCCCTAACATGAAGTCTAGTATTTTTAGATATTCATTCTGCTAGTACTAACAAATTACATCAATTGCATATTATAGTTCCAAATTTGTTAACGTACCAGCCACCAACATTAACAACCACTTGGACATCATTATAAGAGCTTCGCATCAGCGATGTATGAGAAGTTCAATGCTATAACTACTCCAAACCACCCGTCATCCCGAAAGTTGGAGCTTGAGCAATCTGTTAGTGTAGTCTATCAAGATACTAGCGGTCAAAAAGTTTTTCATGCTTCATTTTTTCTTGTTTGGTTTAGTCTGTACAATCTAAACTCTAAAATTATGTCTATATGATTTCTTTACATGGACTAATTATCTTACTAATAAATAACGTGACATAGTAGTGTTATGATTTACTAATGGTGATTGATACTTGATGCTCTCAAGCATTTTGCGTGCCGAAAAGGGGGGCCAATTTGAAAATATGAATGAAATAAATCCCTTGTTTCACTTACATAACAGCTTTCAAATATAATGTCTGCCGGAACAAACTAATCTCTCCTTGGATTTACTAATCACAGTTATCGACAAAAGCACTTCAATCGCCACCTCAAGAGGACACGCCCGAACTCGCCTGCTTTCTTGACCCAAAAAACACAGAACTCGTCTGCTTTCAGCGGACACAAAACGTGCAGCGGGGAATAATTATGATGTAAAGACAATATTTTGGTTTAAAATAAACTTAGTATTTCGTTGACCTTTTCTACTTAACCACCAATTAAATCATCCGTCCAAGATTTGACTCTCATATGTTACTAGGATAAGTTAATGAGATATTTCAAATTCGATCTTGAGAGAGAGACAGAGAGAGAGGGAGGGAGAGGACAACGACGACGAACGAATACATTTTCTTTGAATCCTTCTAAGTATTCCGACATTATTCTTTAAGGAGGACCTTCCATTATTCTTTAAGGAGGACCTTCCCTTTAATTTCGACTATATTGACGCTGGAAGAATTGACGGATAGGAACTTAAAAGGGTCTTTTATTCCTCATGCCTAGGGCTGGCAAAATGGGTCATGTACCCATTTCATAACTCAGTTTTAGGAGGCTCAACTTTATATGGGTAACTCGTTTTTCTTTAAAATGGGCTCAAATAGGTTAACAAAAATTAAGGCCTCAAAAAATAGGTCGAATAGGGGTCATTAAGGGTACGTTTGACAATCGGTCAAATAATAACTATTTCTATTCTTTTATTCCTAATAATAGATTTGGAACAAAAATCCATTTGATAAATTTTTTGTTCCCACGAATAGAAATATGTTTTTTTTGTTCTCGAGAATAGATCTAGAATAGAATTAAGAAGTAGAAAAAAGTTGCTTATTTTTTCTTGAAAACAATTCCAAAATCAAGAAGTAGAAAAAAATTATTTCTTTATTCCCAAAAACAATCGCCTCGCCCAAACACTAGCAAGGCTTGGCCTCCCCTAGCCAAAGTGAGGCCGACCTCGCATCGCCTAGGCGAGGTTGAGCCTTGTTAATGGCCCATCGAGGCCTACCTAGCCTTGCCCAGATTTGCGAGGCCGAGGCTTGCCAGACCTTGCCCAACCAGTCGCCAGCGACTGGCCACAAAGAAGGAGGAAGAAGAAGAGAAAAGGAAAAATAAAGAAGATAAAAATATTAAAAATATTAAAAAGATAAAAGAAATAAAAAATTTTAAAATTCCTACCAAATGCATTTTATTCCAAAAATAAAAATTTTGACCCGATTACGAAGCGCCTTCAAATACTAACAAATGATTTCCAAGAATAGAATAAAAAAAAATATTTTTGAGTAGAAATTGTTCCTAGAAATAGGATGGTTATCAAATGCACCATAAGAGTGTATTTGGTAACATTTTTGTTCCTAATAACAAATTTTGTTCCAAAATAGTTTTTTATGTTTCTATTCTTTGAACGAGTTTCTAAGTATAAGAACGTGTTTGATAACTGCACAAAACTTTCGGAATAGAAAAAGAGCAAACCCTAAAAATTTCTCTTCTCAATTTTTTCATTTAATTATAAAAATATTAGTGGAGACTTAAGAATTCATATTTGAATAAAACTGTACTTTTGTAAGTATTTACTTGATCAAGATATTCTAAGATGGCCTCAGAAAATCCAACTTGATAGTTAATCAAATATAGAAGGCTGGAAATGGCAATAGAGAGTCTTTTGATTTATAACTCATAATGTGAGGAGGTTGACTGTAAATATTTGGGCACTACAATAAACAACTGCATAGATCTTTGGAGCTTTTTTAGCTGCAAGAAGAAGAGCAAACATTGCTTAGTTGAATGGGCAATAACGGAACAATTGAGGATGGAGGCAATCTTTGGTTCGTTTATTTGCACAAAATCATCAAACCTTTAAGCAAATGACATCAAAAATCTATGGAGCACAAGCTTATCCGACTACTATAAACACAAGACAAAAGAAAATACAAAAGACTTGTTCGGAACCATCTAATTTTCTATTAAAACAAAATTACGGATGATCTTAAGGATGTCTTTAATAGAATCTTAAGGGAAGAAGACTAGAGTCAACAAGTTTTCGCAATATAGCATTGTCTCTAAAAGAAAATATTCAAAAATCCATATAGTAAAGCTTAAAAGCTTATTCAATTTTGAATCCAATTTTCAACAAAATATTTTCACTTTTTTTTTTTTTTTTTTGTGTTAAATTGATTCTATACTAAAAATTAACACTAAAAAAACTACTCAAAATCTAATTTCAAAATTTTTTCCTAAATTTCTGAATTTATTTTTTTTATTCCAAAAAATGGGGACTCATATCGGGTTAGGAGACTAGACCTTATGTCGATTGTGGAAAAATGAATATTAGGTTAAATTTGAGTTTGTTTTTCTAAAACGACCTTATTTCTCTTTTTGTTCTTAGGAACAATGAAGTAGGTTTTTTCTACTTCTTGTATTTGGTCCAAATCTACTTCTTGGCCACCAATCTATTCTGGAGAATAAAAAATTAGCTGACATTACCAAATAGATTTATGTTCTTTTTCTATTCTATGAAACAAAAGAGTAGAAAAATAGAGGAATAGAATTATTATCAAACATGGCCTAATATTTAAACTCATATTTTACCCACGAGTCCACGACCCACTAAACACCCTTTTGCCTCCTTTTGCTTCACTTCATCTCTGTTTCCTTCTACTTCACCAAGACTAAGAAGCTTCGAATCATCCCTCCAATTGCCATCGACGAAATTCCGTCAACCTGTATGCCGAGACCCCCCGATACGTCTTCGTTGTCTTTCGATACTCATCCGATTCTCTAGTTTCCGCTGCGAGATTGAAACCAAGTACAATCTCAGCACGGACTCTGACCCACGGGATCGATTCGCGATGCAGTAGTTTCTTGGTCGCAGGAATTTGCTTTGGAGATGTTAAGCCCACTGGATCGATTCGCAACACCTTGTGAGTAGTACAATTCTTATCATTGTCAAGTTTCTTTTTTCAACGTGATTTGGTCTTATGGTGATTGTTGTTTGCTAAGGTGGGGTTCGGGATGGTGTGTAGTCTGCGTGTGTTCGTTTGGTGGGTAAATCATTGGGTTTCCCTTGGATAATCCTACCTTCTGTCTGTTACTATTATTGTTATTATTTTACTTGTACATTGATGGATTGGGCACGTTATAGTAAAATTTTCTGTTGCCTCAGCGATAGTTCTCTCAAGTCCTTCGTTTACAAGTTAATAATGCAGTGACATGCATTCTGAAAGACGTAAGATGATGGGTGGGGGTGTTTTATTAACAATCTATCTTAGTTATTTGTTTTTGGTAGGGACAATGACTCAAAAAGTCCCTGAACTTACTTACCAAAAAAAAAAAGTCCCTGAACTTTGCTCCAATATGCATTTCAGTCTCCATACTTTTAATTTACTCAATGTGATCCTTGAACTTTAACCCAATATATAACGTGGTCCTTAAACTTTTAATTTGTTCAATGTAATCTTGAACTTTAGGTAAATGTTCAAAATAGTTTCTCAACTTTATGAAAATGTTCAATGTAGTCTTTCCATAAATTCAAGACCAGGATCTATATTGAACGTTTTCAACAGGGACTATATTGAACATATACCTAAAGTTCAAGGACTACATTAAACAAATTAACAGTTCAGGGATTACATTACACATTGGCCTAAATTTTAGAGAGTACATCAAACATATACTATAAGTTTAAAGATTGCATTGAACAAACTAAAAGTTCAAGAACCAAATAACACATTATGCCAAAGTTCAGGGATTGTTTGTCATTTTCCCTATTTGGTACTCGCAGATGCGAAATAATGCCCTAGCAATAGAGAGTCCAGATAGGCTTGGTTAGTTTCCAAAAGATGTCAAGGTTGGTCTTTCGATTTTGTGGTATTCTCTATTTTGTTTGCATTCTTAAGTTGCATTTGATTATCTTATCTAGTCTTTGGTGATGTTCTCCGAACTGGATAAATCCGAATACATTCAGATAAGATGTTGGATAAGAAATATGGCATACGGGTGGGATAACCTCAGATTGTTATAAAATTTTAAAAATTAACTTAACAATTCCTATGCACTATGAAAACCCTACCTCATGCTAGACTCATTGTCTTTGGCATTTCTCATCGACAACACCCCATCACCTCTCCTACGGCCATCAACTGAGATGGTCTCTCACTCCAACATCAATGAGTATTCTTGTTGACGCCTTTGCTCATAGCTAGGGGTAAGCATAATTCTAGGGTGGAACCTCAAACTTTGAAACTGGACCGATGGGAACCTATTTGATTCTAGGTTTCAAGGTATGATGGACCTGTAGGTTATAGGTTCCAAAAATTGGGAAACCTATCGTGATGGGTAGATTCCAAGTCTTAGGTAGATGTAACTTGAAATTTAAAATAAGTTTTTGCATTTTTCTTGGTCTCTGTCTTTACACAATCCAACGGTATTCCATAGCATTTGACAATGAGTTTATAATCTGGAACTACTAGTCCGGGCTTCCATTTATGATTGAGACTTTCACTTTGTTGATATTTCATATTCTTTGTATGTCTAAATATAAGTAATGGTCAATAGATTGTAACAGTAAGTGATAGTCATTAAAAGAGATGATTCACTATAATCGACCAATTAATAATACAAGTGGAACTTGGAAAGATCTTGGAACCAATCCTGGAACGTGTAACAAGTAGATCTAAGTTCCAATATATGTAGGGTGGGTTCCAGGTTCCAAAAAATAGAAAACCTATTTCAATGGCTAGGTTCCAAGTTTCAAGTTAAATCTGTATAAAACCTTAATCCAGTCACTTCTATTCATAGCTCACTTGAAAGGCTAAGGTTCATCACCTCATCCGTGGCTCCCTCTCTTTCTAAGTCAATTCTCCAACTTTTCCATCATCACCGAATTTTTTCTTAGTTCCTCTCTCTACTTTACCTCTGATTACTCATTCTCAACTTCTATCGTTCCATTGTTTCTCTCTTGGTTGACTCTAAACTAGCTGTTCATCAAGTGTTTGATGAAATGCCAAAGAGAAATCCTCCTCACCTTCAATTCAGAATATTTTTGTGATTTCAAAATCACTTATGCTCTTAACTTTTAACTTTTTATTTTTACTTAAATTTAGCATGAAAAACTTGAAATTGTTTGAAATTTTCGGATGTTATGTAAAAAGATGTATAATGTTTTAGAATTTACAAAATTTATTGTAGTTTCAAAATTTAAAATAGAAATTCGTATAGGTAAATTTTGCTAAATAAAAACAAATTTATACGAATCTTGCCTTTACGGAGTACTCAAATTGAATTTGCTCCTACATTTGATTAAAGTTGCAAAAGCTTACCCATTTATCTGCAATTTATTTGCACATTCTTTCCGTGACGTTGGATTTGAAATTAAAGTCATTAAAGGCCTGGAACTGAATTTTTGAGAGTATAAAAAATTATCAGATTTTTTCGGTTAGTTATTGTAATCAGGTTATATTATATTATACTATATTATATTATATTGTATTACATATATTAGATTTTGACTAATTTTATGATCAATGAACGATTTATGCAACATTCGAAACCCCAATCCTATTTGCTGCTCTCCTGGGCGTTAAAACTCTCTCTCTCTCTCTCTCTCTCTCTCTCTCTCTCTCGGTCTCTTTCGGGATCGAGCTGAACTTCCCGTGGAATCTCTCTCGGACGGCCCAGTGAATCGCCCCACCCCCGGTCGACTCGAGTTCTTTGCCCCGGAAGCCGTCGTCGCCGAGGTGAGTTCACATAATCTCGAATCCTCTTCCTGATCACACGGATTTGTGTCCGGGAAGGTGCACGATGTCCCCTCTGTTGGGCGCGCTCCCATTCACGGTTTTTCGGGGCCGTGAAGCTTTGTATGCCGGGTGCTGAGATCGATGAATTGAGATTTTTTTTTTTTTTTTTTGAAGATGTTGCGTTGATTTCCGATTGAGTTGACCAAAAAATTGGCCAAAATGTAAAACCGACTTTGCTTAATGATGGGCTTAAGGTTGGAAGAGGGTTTTACATCGGAAAAAGTTGGTGTTCAATTCGAATGGGAAGATCTCGCAGTAAGTAGAGAGCCTCCTTTGTGCGATTTGTATTGGTTTGATTTTCACATGCGCATGTGTGCGCGTGCATGTGTTTTGTCTTATTATTCTTTTTTGACTTCTAAGGGTGAGCTTGTCCATTGATAGGTCTCTTTGCCTCATGGGTAACTGCTCAGAGATGAGTGGATCTAGGCTTGCAATGGTTATGCTGAGATCATGAGGTTTTGCACTTGAGCTTGTATGTATTTAGTTTATGGAGTGTTTGATTTTTTTGAGTGGTTCAAATTAGGGTCTTAGGAGCAAGAGCTTTGCGTATATAGTGACTTTCCCCTTCCGCATCTTGTAGTTGTTTCGGAGTCTATCGAATTATTGTGTGAAACCGATTGTTTTTCTCTATATGATTGTGTTCTTTTGGACCATATCACGGTGTTATAGTGTCATTTTGAGAGAGGAAAATTACAAGGATGATTGGACATCTTCTATGCTTAAGTTCAATACCAAGGATGTAAAGCTTCAAACGTTGACCTCCTTTTTGAGCTTATTCCGTCAATTAATGTTTCTATGCACCTATTCTGCTGCCAACGTCTATCGTCGAAAGCCCACATATCCTCTGCGATGTAATCAGATCTGGATGTGTTTTTGATGAGACCTGGCGACCAACTTTTGATGCTGGTTAATAGTTTTCCATCTTATTCGCCTCTAGAGATGGCATCAAATTCCCTTAATTTTATCCTTTTAGTTGTGATTCTGAGTGAAATTGATTAGAATGACTATACTGAAAAAATCATCAAAAAGTTTATGATCGAAATTGACCAAATTGAAAAATTTAGAATTGGAATGGCAACCATACAATAAATTTAGAACTTTTTAAATAATTATTCGAAGGCATATCAAATGAGTTCGTTACAACAACCTAATTTCGCAATGGTTCAAGTTTTGGATGGTGCTGTCACATCCTACTTTATGTGAATATAATAAATCTTGTTGGCTTTCCAATTTGAAGGCCAATTTTTAAACAAAGGGGGACCAAAGTTCATGTGTTGGGTGGACTTGTAACAGTTTTAAAAGATGCGAAGGGGAGGCTACCGACCAAAAAAAAAAACGAAGGGGGGAGGTTGCATTCCGACATTGATCACTTGCATGCTGCCAAACACCAAAAATGGAGTGGAAAAACGACCAATTAGATAAGGAGATCGAAAGTCGCCGAGGGCCAAAATGTCATAAATAAGTGGAGTAGATAGATGATATTATAAATAAGGGTTAATACTCTAAAAAAAACTCCAAACTAATACATGTGCAACAAATTTACTCCAAACTAATTTTTTGACTATCAAAAATCTAAAACTGGTACACATTTAACAAATTTATCCTAAACTGGTATATTTGTGATAAATTTACCCTCTGTTAGTTTTCATTAAATTTCGTTGTCAAATTACTAAGTTGAATAATACGCGACAGTTGACTGGTGTATCAATTTAGGATTTTATTTTCTATTTCTTATAGTTATACAATTTTTGTAATTTTTTGTGATATTAATTTAATTTAACATAGGGTATATTTGTCACAAATGTATCAGTTTGGGGTTTTTAGCGGTCGAATAAATTAGTTTGGAGTAAATTTGTCACAAGTGTGCCGGTTTAGGATTTTTATAATTAATCGAGGTAAATTTGTTACAGATGTACCAGTTTGGAATTTTTCATGATAAAAAAATAAGTTTGGAGTAAATTTGTCACAAGTGTATCAGTTTAGGGTTTTTTTAAGATATTAACCCTATAAATAAATGACCTATCAAAACCCTAAACCTATGTGCTTAATGTGCTAGTTTCATTTAGATATGCCATATTTAATTGTCTCCAACTATAAGATTCCAGAGCCGTCCTCAGAGCCTTTCCGAAATTCAGTAAAGGCCTTTGAAAATTCCAGAGCTGATATTTATAAATCATTTTAATTTGTTTATTCTTAGTTAAACATTCTTTCGATCAAAAACAATATTTGGTTACGCAGAATAGTAAATGTTTATATATTTTCAGCTAGCTAAACAATGTTCGTCATGTGCAGATGTTATTATACCTTTTATTTGAGTTACTCCATGACATCTTTCATCATGATGAAAATAAATATCAATTAGTTAGAACTAACAAAAGTAGCACATTTATTTCTATATAACATTCAAAAAACTACTCTAGATATTTGAAGGATATTCTCATCATTGATCATTAGACACAAGAAAGTTTTTAATTATTGAAGAACGAATAAAAACTTCAAAGATGCTAATACCTCTTAAAAGACGGAGGATACCCTATTTATTGCGTTTAAGAATATAAAAAATTGATTACATAAACGTAACCAAACGACTTTTAAGAAGTCCAAATAGTATGTATTCCATCAAACGCGTACAAAGCATATGCCATATGCTCTAGTAGGTTTCATGTTCCCTAGTAGGTTCCATGTGCAGAAGCCTTCTTTTTAGGTCGCTACGTGTTAAACTAAGATGCGTATTTTTCTGTAGGTAATGAATTTAGAGATGCACATAGAAGTAACCATGATTTTGATGCAACTCACAAGCATATCTGGAGTCAAAATTGAATCCTAATATATGTATATATATAGACAGAGAGTGGTGATAGTGACAGTTTGTGGAATTAATTTCTTAAATGATATACTAACGCGTAAGTGGGCATTTGAGATGAGTATAATTATATTTAAGCACCATGAGAAATTTACAAAATCACCCCATAATCATAAACTAACTTTGCATAAGTTTAGTGTGTCAAGTATTTGTTTCATAGCGAAAAAGACGGGTTCGAAGAATAGCATGACATAAGGTTTTGATAGCGATAGCATATTCATGAAAGAACCAACCCTCAAGGGGACTCTGTTGGCCTTGTCGAGAAAATTTCTGACTTGTTAAAAGGAGCCATATAAAAGAAGTTTGGCATGTCATTCCGCCTTCCAAGTTTGAGCTCCTTCTACTTTTCTATCAATAGAAAAGCACAAAAATGATAGAGGAGCTAGGAATTATTGCAGAAGTTCATTCTCATAGTTTTGCTGAGTTTAATCATTAAAGAAAATTTAACCACCACCCGCAGTGGTAGCATTGGATTCAGGCTCTCTCCCCCTCACAAAAGGGAGAAGTTTGAATCCCCGCACTATCGTTAGGGATTCTTAAGTGTGACGCCATGGTGGTAGGTCCTGCGCTAGTGTCATCCGGGGGTTTACGTGGCGGCTGTTGGCCAAAGCGATTCCTTCAACACCAAAAAAAAATCATTAAAGAAAATTTAAGTTGTTTCAAGTTTGAGAGGGCACTTTCTTTGGGGCCAATAGACATGTTCCACGCTTTCAAGTTTGAACTTGTAGCAGCATTCTAAAGTCAATGCCTGATATGTCCTATTTCTTCCTTATAAATAGTTCCCCTCCTAGCTGAAAAGAAGATAGCATTTGCCCGTTCAAGCCTTCTTCTTCACTTTCCTTTTGCACACCATTAACAATGGAGATCGGTCCAAGAATGGTGGCCACTGTTGTTACAGTCATGAGCTTCGCCATCTTTCTGGGCATCGTTTTTGCTGATCCCGACATGCTCCAAGATGTCTGTGTCGCCGATCTTGCTTCCAGTAAGAGCATATACGCTTATCTATGTGTGTTTCTTATAGTTTTCTTCTTAAACTACTAACAACTCTAGACAAGTATCGATAAACCCTAGACATTAATTCTAACATGTACATGGCTTGTTTTCTCTTATACTTCTCCATGATAGGAACTCTGTAGCACTACTCTTTCATGTTTCATTAGCCAAACTATTTTTGTAATATAGGGCTCATAAGTTTCTCTCGCAGATCAAATAATATGCACGTTTAAGGCACTGTATGATTCATACTATTATTGTGTTGAACAGAAGTGATGGTCAATGGATACTCGTGCAAAGCGGCTTTCAACGAAACGGACTTCTTCTTCGATGGGCTGGCCAAACCTGGACTCACCAACAACACCTTAGGCTCTCTAGTGGCCATGGCCAATGTCCAAAAGATCCCGGGCCTCAACACCCTTGGCGTGTCCCTACACCGCGTCGACTATGCTCCTTTCGGCCTCACCCCACCCCACACCCACCCACGAGCCACCGAGATAGTGTTTGTGCTCTATGGGGAGCTATACGCCGGATTCATAACCACCGCTAACGTCTTCGTTGCTAAGACCATCAAGGCGGGCGAGATCTTTGTGTTCCCTAGAGGATTGATCCACTTCCAAAAGAACGTCCAAAATGCCCCCGCAGCCGTCATCGCGGCATTCAATAGCCAGTTGGCAGGGACTCAAATCATCACGACTGCGCTGTTTGGGGCCAAGCCCACGGTGCCTGACAACGTGTTGGCCAAGGTGTTCCAGATTGATGCTAAGGAGGTCAAGATGATCAAGGCTAAGCTTGCCCCCAAGAGCTAGTCTCCTTGTAAAATTACAAACCCTTCAATTCAAGTTTGATTTGGCCCACAAATAAAATCAAGTTTGACATCGCAATTTCCATTCTACTCCTCTAAGAATTATTATCTTTTATTGGTCGCATAAACCCCATGTCTATAATTTTTATGTACCCTTTTTATCGAATAAAAGAGGTTTTGAGCCGCTGAAAAAAGGTTGGAAGAAATTACCACTTTGCGCTACTGAAGTCAATTTCAGGGCTTCCTTAGAAAATTTGTGTATGATCCGTCTAATA
The DNA here is from genome assembly GCA_017140595.1 of Eucalyptus curtisii. Taxonomy (NCBI): domain Eukaryota; kingdom Viridiplantae; phylum Streptophyta; class Magnoliopsida; order Myrtales; family Myrtaceae; genus Eucalyptus; species Eucalyptus curtisii. Next base: position 23,589,331 of record CM029500.1, on the reverse strand, counting down.
TGTTAATAAATTACCTGCTCCAACATGTTTGACTGTTCAAACAAAAGAAAACTTGGCTTTTTCCTCTCTATCCTGTCCTCGAACAAGATCCGGTGAATCAGCAAACTTAAATCGGCTGTGTACATGAAAAGATGCAACTTTGATGAGGCATAAACAGATAATAATAATGGCAAATAATGATCAAGGGACTCAGAATTTGAGATAAAATGATCTAATTCTATCGGAATCTGTTCAATCTCAATGTAGAATCTGAACAGACCTCTGAGTAGTTTGCCATGTTATGTATACGCAAGAATTGCAAAACCCATGAGTATGTAGGTTTTTTAGGAAATTTAGTTAGATTAAATCATTAACCAAAGTAGCTTAAGGAGCTGCATAGTTGCCAAACACAGGTATCCTCCCCCTCTCATTTTCAGATAAGCTATAGCTAGCAGAAACTCAAGCAGGACCGTGGTAGCTTTAGTAAGCTAAATGCCATAGATGCATCTGAATACTAGAGAGAAGAAGCGAGGACTTCGCCATTGAATTGACAGCTCTAGAAATCATTTGATTGGATCCACATCTCGTGGGCCAATCCATTTACTGCTCGCGCAATATCCGAGTTTAAGGCCATGTCCGTTGTATTCTTCTCAATGCTGGTACTGACGTGAGTTTTCGCAAGGGAGAGATAATATTATACATAAGATAACGAATACAAATATTTACATCAATCGATGCAGACTTTGTCGATGTACGTGTTGTTGGTCAATGGTGATTATCCGTGCATTGGTGTTCCTTATTCCTATTAATTATTTTCGAAGGCCGCACTGGTGAGATTGTAAGGATTGGTCCACAATAATCGTTAAGTTCTAAGTGGGACAAATTCCAATATCCAACAAAGCATTTCACATTTCCCTTTCTTACTCACTATTAATAATTTAATACCATCAAGATTTTTTGTTTTTGTTAAATGCAATATGAATCTATTAATGGGAATGTAAGTTTATCTTCTGAATTCCAGATTAAATCTATCTTTCCAGTCTCAAAGTCATAGAGGAATCGACCATATGATCAATGAGTTTTCTCCAATCCCAATTGTTTTTCAATAATCATATCTCAGAAGAATGATTAGATTAGAGAGATAACTACGAAATTTATATTTTTTTAATGCACAAGTCTCGATTAGGAATTTACTATGTGTGGGTTTGTTTCATTGGAAGAGCTTTTCATAAATTAATTAGCCAAACTTTCACATTTTAGTCAATGGAAAAACATTTATGATCAAAATAAAATAGATGCACATAAAATTAACTTAACAGTTCCTACGCACTAGGAAAACCTTGTATCATGCTAGACTCATTGTCTTTGGCATTTCTCATTGATAGCGTCCCATCACCTCTCCTACGGGCATCCACCAAGATGGTCTCTCACTCCGACGTCCACAAGTATTCTTGTTGACGCCTTTGCTCACAGCTAGGTGTAAGCATAATTCTAGGGTGGAACCTCAAACTTTGAAACCGAACCGATGGAAACCTATTCAGTTCCAAGATTCAAGGTTCAATGGACCGGTAGGTTAGGTTCCAAAAATTTGGAAACCTATTATGATGGGTAGGTTCCAAGTCCTAGGTAGATGGAGCTTGAAATCTAAAACAAGTTTTTGCGTTTTTCTTAGTCTTTGTCTTTGCACAATCCAACGGTATTCCATAGCGTTTGACAATGAGTTTATAATTTGGAACCACTAGTTTGAGCTTCCATTTATGACTGAGACTTTTACTTTGTTAATATTTCATATTTTTCATGTGTCTAAATATAAGTTTTGATTGATAGATTGTAGCAACAAGTGATAATCATTAAAAGAGATGATTCATTGTAATCGTTTAATTAAAAATATAAGTGAAACTTGAGTAGATCTTGAACAGATCCTACAACATATAATAGGTAGATTCTAGGTTCCAATGTATGTAGGGTGGGTTTCGGATTCCAAAAAATGAAAAACCTATTTCAATGGCTAGGTTCCAAGTAAAACCTGGATCCACTCACTTCTATTCACATTTCACTTGAAAGGCTAAGGTTCACTACCTCATATGTGGCTCCGTCTCTTTCTAAGTCGGTTTTCCAACATTTTCATCATCACCGAATTATTTCTCGGTTCCTCTCTCTACTTTACCTCTAATTACTCATTCTCAACTTCTATTGTTCCATTGTTTCTCTCTTGGCTAACTCTAAACTAGATGTTCATCAAGTGTTTGATGAAATGCCAAAGAGAAATCCTCCTCGCCCTCAATTCAGAATATTCTTGTGATTTGAAAATCACTTATGCTCTTAACTTTTAACTTTTTATTTTTACTTAAATTTAGCATGACAAACTCGAAATTGTTTGAAATTTTCTGATATTGTGTAAAAAGATGTGTCATGTTTTAGAGTTTACAAAATTTTATTTGTAGTTTCAAATTTTAAAATAGAAAGTCGTATAGGCAAATATTGCTAAATAAAAATAAATTTATACGAATCTTGCCTTTACGGAGTACCCAAATTGAATTAGCTCCTACATTTGATCAACGTTGCAAAAGCTTACCTATTTATCTGCAATTTATTTGCACATTCTGTCCATGACGCTGGATTTGAAATTTAAGTCATTAAAGGTCTCGAACTGATTTTTTGAGAGAATAAAGACTTATCAGATTTTTGCGGTTAGATATCGTAATCGGGTTATATTATAATACATACATATGTATGTATGTATGTATGTATGTATGTATTAGATTTTGACTAATTTTGTGGTCAACTCAATAGCTGAAAAATGAACGATTTACGAAACAGTCGAAGCCCTAATCCTCTTTGCTGCTCTCCAGGGCGTTAAAACTCTCTCTCTCTCTCTCTCTCTCTCTCTCTTTCTCTCTCTCTCTCTCTCTCTCTCTCTCTCTCTCTCTCTCTCTCTCTCTCTCTCCTGTGCTTTCGGAATCGAGCTGAACTTCCGGTGGAATCTCTCTCGTATGGCTCAGGGAATCACCCCACCCCGGGTTGACTCAAGCTGGTGTGTCGCCGGCTCTCCTCTGGCATCCAAAGGGTCAATTTCTTTGCCCCGGCAGCCGTTGTCGCCGAGGTGAGCTTGCATAATCTCGAATCCTCTTCATGATTACGCGGATTTGTGTCCGGGAAGATGCATGATGTCCCCTCGGTCGGGCACATTCCCATTCGCGGTTTCTCGGGGCCATGAAGCTTTGTATGCCGGGTGCTGAGATGGATGAATTGAGTTTTTTTTTTTTTTTTTTTTTTAAAGATGTTGCGTTGATTCTCGATTGAGTTGACCAAAAACTGGCCAAAATGTAAAACCGACTTTGCTTAATGATGGGCTCAAGGTTGGAGGAGAGTTTTACATCGGAAAAGTTGGTTAAGTAGAGAGCCTCCTTTGTGTGATTTGTATTGGTTTGATTTTCACGTTGCGGGCTCAGACACCCCCGACTGTCTTAAATAGTATGGTGTCACTCTTTGATTGTGTGCGCGTGCGCGCGTGCATGTGTTTTGTCCTATTGTTCTTTTTGACTTCTAAGGATGAGCTTGCGCATTGATAGGTCTCTTCACCTCGTGGGTAATTGCCCAGAGATGAGTGGATCTAGGCTTGCAATGGTTATTCTGAGATCGTGAGGTTTTGCATTTGAGCTTGTATGTATTTAGTTTATGCAGTGTCGGATTTTTTTGAGTGGTTCAAATTAGGGTCTCAGGAGCAAGAGCTTGGCGTATATATTGACTTTCCCCGTCCGCATCTTGTAGTTGTTTCGGAGTCTATCGAATTATTGTGTGAAACTTATTGTTTTTTTTCTATATGATGGAGTTCTTTTGGACCATATCACGGTGTTATAGTGTCATTTTGAGAGAGGAAAATTACAAGGATGATTGGACATCTTCTACGCTTAAGTTCAATACCAAGGATGTAAAGCTTCAAACTTTGACCTCCTTTTGAGCTTATTCCGTCAATTATTGTTTCTATGAACCTATTCTGCTCCCAACGTCTTTCGTCGAAAGCCCACATATCCTCTGCGATGTAATCAGATCTGGATGTGGTTTTTATGAGACTTAGCGGCCAACTTTTGATGCTGGTTAACATTTTTCCGTCTTATTCGCCTAGAGACATGGCATCAAATTCCCTTAATTTTATCATTTTAAATGTGATTCTGAGTGAAATTGATTAGAATGACTATACTGAAAAAATCATCAAAAAATTTATGATCAAAATTGGCCAAATTGAAAAAAATAGAATTGGAATGGCAGCCATACAATAATTTTAGAACTTTTTAAACAATTATCCAAAGGCATATCAAATGAGTTCATTACAACCTATGAAGCACAGACACGTTGCCCGTGTGTTGACACCTAAATTTTGGCAATTTAGTTTATTTATTGCATAGGAAATTAGGGGGTTAATTTTATTAATTGCATAGCATATAGATTTAGGTTGCATTTATTTTGTTATTTACATTTTTTGCATTTTATTGGACCGGTGGCGGATGAGTTCAAATAAGATGGATCGCCCACGAAGCGAGCAAATTGGCCCAAGCCTTTTTTTTAAGTGATCGGAAATTATCTCGTGAGAAAATAAAAATTTGAAATTTTCCGAAATATGATGAATTTTTCGGATAGGGCAAGTGGAAAAAACGAATATTGCGAATATTGCGTTTTGGAAAAAATCTTCGTGGATATCGATTTGGAAAAATTGAAACCCTAATCGGTGGCCTATAAATATGTTGTTCGCATAGGGTTTCGGGGGGAGGCCATACACATTGAATATTCAACTGCACAAGGAGGTTTCTTCTCGGGTTTTCTAGGTCAAAGATTCAACAAAAAGAAGAAATTTTCGTGCCAAAGAAAAAGCCAACAGAAGCTTTGGGGCTTCTCTTCGTTCTTTAACAAAAAACACAAAAACAAGTCAAAAAGGAAAAGCTGTGACTGCAGAAGGAGACAGAGAGAAAGTGACGTGAGAGAGACATGAGAACAAGGAAAAAGGGGAAAGCGCTGTTCATCTTCCTCAGAGGTTGCTGTGACCTCCCCTTGCGCTGCCAATCTCCTCACCGGCGCACCAGTAGCCAAGCTTCCGTTGCGCCGGCCGCTGCGTACCACCGTCACCCTGCCGGTCCCGCCCGCGACTTGCAGTTCCGACGCTGACGCCGCAGCAGATCCCAAGCCGACTGTCGCCACTCCTGTTCTCTGCCCGAGTGTAGACGCCGCGCAGCCCGTCCCCGCAACTCCACGGCCGCAAGCGTCGCTTCGCCCGCGTCTCCGCGCGCCGCAGCGAGATCCCGAGTCTCCCGCCCGCCCGCCTTTCCGCTCGTGAAGCCACCGTCTCCGTCGACGACGTACCCAGCCCCGCCGTCGACGCACGTAGCCGCTCCCTTGCCGGTCCGTCTCCCTTGCGCGACCCACTACCGAGATCTGCCGTCCCGCCCCCACCGCACTTCCGTCCGCGAACACCTCGCCACACCGGCTGTCCCGCGGCGACGCGCAGCCCCGCGACCTACCTCGACCACAACCTCCGACCCGCCGAAGCTCGTCGCGACCCACCGCTCTCGCTCCACCGATCGCCCGGGAGCCGAGGACCCACCGGCCCTTGACGCGCTCACGCGATTCGACGCTATCGCCGAATCCCCGTGCCCCGCGCCGGAGCTTCGCGACGCCGATCCCCTAACGCCGCTCCTACTCGATCCGCGACTCCCGCACCCGGAGCCCCGCGTACCCGATCTCGCCATCTACTCCACTCCCCGCCGCTTGAATCTCTACGAGCGCGGATCGGTGACTCAACGACTAGGTGCCCGTCCGTGACGCTGATCGCCGCGCTCCACGTCCCCGCGTCGCCCGCAACCGCCCTTGCCGGATCTCTCGCTCGCCGCCGCCCTTTTGCCGAGCCGATTTGCCGCTGCCTTGGAGACCCGCGCGAGCGTGGGAAGAAAAAAACAAAGAAACAGAAAAAACAAAAAGAAAAAAGAAATTAGGTAGTTTCTTTTGTTTTTTTTACTTATTTACTTATTTTTTTTATATTTTCCCTTACAGTTTTTTTTTTTAGTAAAGTTGTTCCTAAATATATGATTGATATTCCAACATGAAAGTGCCCCCAAATTAGGGGTTGTCAGTCCGATTTTCGCGCCCGAAATCCGACTCGCAATCCCTTGCAAAAATCGACAATCCAATCTCAAGCCCGAGATTCGATTCGCGATTTAATTTTAAAATTGGCCTACCCGATCTCATGCGCGAGATATGGTTCGCCAATTTTGGATATCAATGTTATCTTGTTTCGATTTGTTGTCGTGGTGCTTGAGTCGGTTTTCATTTTCGTAAAAGGAAAAGGAAATCAAAAAAAAAATCTGAAGTAGGATTAGGTCGTTTTTTATTATTTTGCATGTTTAGAATAGGGATTTTATTTTGAGTCATGAAAAAAAGAAAAAGAACAAAGGCATTCATTTAGGATGTTAGATTTTTTTTGTGAATTGCATGTTTAATTTTAATTTCGAAGTTCATATAAAAATTAGAATTATGGTATTCTTTGCATGTCATTGCATGTTAGATACAATTGCATATTTAATTTTAGGTCTAGATAGATTTAAAAAAAAAAAAGAATTGCATGATAGTTTTTTTTAAGAAATGCACATAGTATCTAGATTAGATAATATTTTAGGATTGCATCATGAGATAATGTTCTAGATTAAGATAGGATTGATATATCCCTAACTTAAAATAGATAATGTCTCGCTTTAGTTAGATTTTTATTTTTAGTGATTTTTAATTATGAATTTTCAATAAAAGAAACAAATCAAAAAATCATTCTCATGCATATTAGAATAGGATTGCATGTTTCATTTTAAATTTAAATCGACTTTTAGATATATTGCATCTTGGGTTAGAAGTCGCTAGGTTAAAATAATATCTTGGTTTAAATTAGGATTTAGTTTGCCCTAATCCTTAATTTAAATTGGATAGAATTTTAACCAAGTTGGGTAATTGTTGCATTTTTCTTAATTTCGAATTTTAAGAAAAAAATAAAAAAAGAATTTGAACTTGGGCATTCTTTGCACGTCATTGCACATTAGGTTAAGATTGCGTTTTTTAATTAAGTATAGGTTTAGATAATTTCTCTTAGATAGATCGCAGTTTAGGATTACTTAGTTAAAATAAGATTCTAGTTTAAATCAAGATTTGGCTTAACCTAATTCCTAATTCAAATTGAATAGAATCTTGATCTAGCTAGATAATTCTTGCATTTATCTAATTTCGAATTTCATGGAAAATACAAAAAAAAAAAACTTGTCTTTAGAGTAGATCAATTTCATTCTTTAAGATAGGCTGCATGTTCATATTTCACTTTTGTCATATAGCTTAGGTCATATTGTCATGTTACATCATTACATGTTAGATTAGTAGCATGCATTGCATAAAGCAAGATTCTCATTTAAAAAGTGAAAACAAAATTGAGTGATTGCGTGTTAATTAGAAATCATATCTAGGATTGTCGATGTGAATTCTAATCTAACAACGCAGATGCTTTCGTTGCTTTGAGGTAAGTTTTGTAATTTATTCATCGCTTTCTTGAGTGTTAAATTGGTGGTTTGCGCACTCGCGTGATCGTCTCACATGTTAGGGAATTAGATTTAAAATCAATTTAAGCTGCCTGCAAAACATTTTTCAAAATAAAAGAAAAGGTACCGAAAGGGCGTTAGAGAAATCTAACGTAACCAAGTCCCCGTACCCAAAATCTCTGGTTCGTAGGAGTAAAATAATTCTCTCGTTATTTTACTTAGGTGTCTAATCGACCTACCATGAACTGATTAGTGGCGACTCCTAATTGAAAAATCATTTGCATGTTAAGAACTTGAACCTAAGTCGCGAATCGGTATGGGCTTGGGAGAGCCCGAGTTAAGTCTAGGCTTAACAATCCATTAGCCAAACCCTAGGTAGTTCACACCCGAAAATTTGGTCGCGACACTGTGCTTCCGTGTCGTGTCCGACGCGTGTCGGAGCGTGTCGGACACGTCGACACGGTCGGACACGATCGGACACACGGTCAACGCGTGTCAGATTTTCCGACACGGGGTCAACTTTTCTCGACACGCGTGTCGACGCGTGTCCGGAAGACTAATGGAGGGTGGATGCGAGGGAGGGCGAGGGAGCAGAGGCCGTGAGCGACGGCAAGAGACGGCTAGAGAAAGAGCCAAACAGAGAGAAAGAAGAGAGAGAAAGCAAACTCCCGCCGGTGAGACGAAGCCACGAACGGACCACCGCGACAGCGAGAGACGGCTAGAGAAAGAGCCGAACAGAGAGAAAGAAGAGAGAGAAAGCAAACTCCCGCCGGCGAGACAAAGCCACGAACGGACCACCGCGATGGCAAGAGATGGCCGCAGAGAGTGGCGAGGGACCGCCACCTGTTGTGATGGATCGGCAACGAGGAGGAGGAGGAGGAGAAGGATCAAGAGGAAGAGGAGAGGAAGGGGGGAGAGGAAGGTGGTCGTGCGGCGAGGAGGAGGAGGAGAAAGATCGAGAGGAAGAGGAGAGGAAGGGCCGAAGGGGTCGTGCGGCGAGCAGTAAAAGGAGGAGGAGGAAAAGGAGGGTAACTAGGGTTTTTTATAAGGGAATTAAAAAAAAAAAGGGACGATGGTGTGACTTTTGAGTTTTGGGGGAGGGGAAGGGGGAGGGAAAAAAGTAAAATAAATTTGGGGTGGAGGGAAATGGACGAAGGAAATAAGGGGTGGATTTTGGGGATTTTTTTTTGTCAAAAATTAAATAAATGAAATTAAAAAATAATTTCAAAAAATAAAAGTATTGAATTTTGAATAATGATAAATTTTGGTCATTGTAAAAAATCATAGATTTATTTAAATAAATTGATTCTAATTTCTTATTTATAATTAGTTTCATCAATAACTTTTGTTAAAGTTAAAAACATGTTTCACATTAACTATGAATATATCTTTCGAATTTCAAATGAATTGATTTATTAATATTATTAGTGTAAATTTATCATAGGCTCTTTTTTTAATTAATTATATATTTATGAATTTGAATCAAATTAATTAAAAATAAAAATATTCATTAAATATACAATGTGTCGCAACGTGTCGGAATTTTCTATTTTTTAAAAATGATATGTCGACGTGTCGTGTCGTGTCGTGTCGTGTCGTGTCGCGTGTTCGTGTCACTTGTCGGTGCTCCTTAGATTACAACAACCTAATTTTGCAATGGTACAAGTTTTGGATGGTGCTGTCACATCCTACTTTTATGTGAATATAATAAATCTTGTTGGCTTTCCAATTTGAAGGCCAATTTTTAAACAAAGGGGACCAAAGTTCATGTGTTGAGTGGACTTGTAACAGTTTTAAAAGATGCGAAGAAGGGAGGTTGCATTCCGACATCGATCACTTGCATGCTACCAATCACCAAAAATGGAGTGGAAAAATGACCAATTGGATAAGGAGATCGAAAGTTGCCGAGGGCCAAAATGCCAGGAATAAGTGGAGTAGATAGATGATATTATAAATAAGGATTAATGCCCTAAAAAACCCCTAAACTAATACACATGTGACAAATTTACCCTAAATTAATTTTTTGACTACCAAAAATCTAAAACCGATACACATTTGACAAATTTACCTCAAACCGGTATAAGTGTGATAAATTTACTCTCTGTTAGTTTTCATTAAATTTTACTGTCAAATTAATAAATTGAATAACACGCGACAGTTGACTAATGTATCATATTAGGATTTTATTTTTTATTTGTTATAGTTATACAATTTTTGTGATTTCTCGTGGTATTAATTTAATTTAACGTAACCACCGCTCGTGGTGGCTGCGCTGAATAAGAGCCTTCGTGAAGTCTGCCCAGGACGGAAGGGTTTGAAACCTAGTGTGGATGCTTGAGGTCTTAAGTGTGGCGCCGGGGTGGTGGGTCCTCCGCTAGCGTCACGCCAAGGTTTACCCACCAGCTACCGACTGTACGGGGTTCCCTTGGTATAAAAAAAAATTAATTAATTTAACATAGGGTATATTTGTCACAAATGTACAAGTTTGAGGTATTTAGCAGTTGAATTAATTAGTTTGGAGTAAATTTGTCACAAGTGTACCGGTTAAGGATTTTTATGATTAGTTGGGGTCAATTTGTCACGGATATATCAGTTTGAGGTTTTTCATGATAAAAAAATTAGTTTTGGGTAAATTTGTCACAAATGTATCAAATTGGGGCTTTTCAAGGTATTAACCCTATACATAAATGACCTGCCAAAACCCTAAACCTTTGTGCTTAATATGCTAGTTTCATTTAGATATGCCATATTTAATTGTCTCCAATTATAAGATTCCAAAGCTGTCCTCAGAGCCTTTCCCAAATTCAGTAAAGGCCTTTGAAAAATCGAGAGCTGATATTTACAAATCATTTTAACTTGTTTATTTTTATTTAAACATTCTTTCGATCAAAAACAATATTTGGTTACACAAAATAGTAAATGTTTATCTATTTTTAGCTCGCTAAACAATGTTCGTCATGTGCAGATGTTATTATGCCTTTTATTTGTGTTACTCCATGATATCTTTCATCATAATGAAAATAAATGTCATTTAGTTAGAACTAACAAAAGTAGCACATTTATTTTTATATAACATTCAAAGAACTACTCTATATATTCGAAGGATATTCTCATCATTTATCATCAGACACAAGAAAGTTTTTAATTATTGAAAAACGAATAAAAACTTCAAAGATGCTGATAGCTCTTAAAAGATGGAGGATACCCTCATTTATTGCATTTAAGAATATAAAAATTGATTATACAAACGTAACCAAACGACTTTTAAGAAGTCAAACTAGTATGTAAACCATCAAACGCGTACAAAGCATATGCCATATGCCTTAGTAGGTTTCATTTGCCCTAGTAGGTTGCATGTGCGAAAGCCTTCCTTTTAGGTTGCTACGTGATAAACTAAGATGTGTATTTTTCTATAGGTAATGAATTCAGAGATGCACATAGAAGTAACCGTGATTTTGATGCAACTCGCAAGCATATTTGGAGTCAGAATTGAATCTTAATATATATATATATAAAGAGTGGTGGTAGTGATAGCAAATGGTTTGTGGAATTAATTTCCTAAATAACATACTAACGCGTAAGTGGGCATTTGAGATGAGTATAATTATATTTAAGCACTATGAGAAATTTACAAAGTCACCCCATAATCGTAAACTAACTTTGCATAGGTTTAGTGTGTCAAGCATTTGTTTCATAGCGAAAAAGATGGGTTGAAGAATAGCACAAAATAAGGTTTTGATAGCGATAGCATATTCATGAAAGAACCAGCCTCGAGGGCACTCTGTTGGCCTTGTTGAGAAAATTTCTGACTTGTTAAAAGGAGCCTTATAAAAGAAGTTTGGCATGTCATTCCACCTTCCAAGTTTCGAGCTCCTTCTACTTTTCTATCAATAGAAAGGCATAAAAATGACAGAGGAGCTAGGAATTATTGCAAAAGTTCATTCTCATAGATTTTAATCATTAAAGAAAATTTAAGCAGTTTTTCTCCTTTTCCAATTAATTGGTAATTAATTATTCGAGTTTTAGAGGGCATTTTCTTTGGGGCCAATAGACATGTTTCATGCTTTCAAGTTTGAACTCATAGCTGCATTCAAAAGTCAATGCCCGATATGTCCTATTTCTCCCTAATAAATAGTTCCCCTCCTAGCTAAAAAGAAGATATCATTTGCCCGTTCAAGCCTTCTTCTTCACTTTCCTTTTGCACGCCATTAACAATGGAGATCGGTCCAAGAATGGTGGCCACTGTTGTTACAGTCATGAACTTCGCCATCTTCTTGGGCGTCATTTCTACTGATCCTGACATGCTCCAAGATGTCTGTGTTGCTGATCTTGCTTCCAGTAAGAGCATATACGCTTGTCTATGTGCGTTTCATATAGTTTTCTTCTTAAACTACCGACAACTCTAGACAAGTATCGATAAACCCTAGACATTAATTCTAACATGTACATGGCTTGTTTTCTCTTATACTTCTCCATGACAAGAACTCTGTGGTGCTACTCTTTCTTGTTTTGTGACATCCCAGATTTTTTTTTTTTTTTTTTTTGGTAAAGCGTGACATCCCAGATTTTCGATCCTGTTTTCTATTAAATAAATCGAGCATTTCATCGACACGCCTATAGGGCTGTTCTCAGAGCTAATCACTCTCGAGATGACTAGATTATCTGAAGAAACCATTAAGAAATTTTAATACAATAAACTTGAGAATATGATCAGGAATCGGTTATTTGACCGTGTCCATCTTTAGAGGTCATTACGGCACAGTTAAAAATTGATTAGAGATTAGAAATAGGTCGGTTCAACATGTATGTGTGCTTGTTCAAAAAAAAAAATAGAGATGTGTGGCTAATTGTGGGTGACACCACTAAATTGGAAAATTCTCGTCGGCCAGCACTAGACTGATTTTTCTATCGTTTTGGTACCTTGTGTCTGTATTTGAATCCTCGAGATTTTCACGACAACCGAGAGTCGTCAATGCATCGAGTGGGTTCATTGTGGCTCGAAAAAAATCGACCATGGGTCATTTGCACTAAAAATTTCTGAAAACTGCCCAACAGCCTATGTCACGCTAAAATCGCGCCGAATTGAAATTAACCGCGAATTTGAATCCAATTTCAGAAATTGAAAGCTCTATCATGTCACAATTAATTATAGGAGCGTCGACTCAGTCTCAAAAGATTTTTATGAAACCCAAGACTTTTTGGGAAAAAGTCGATCTAAGGCTGTTTTTGTCTAGAAAAAAATCAGGGACCGTTTTTTATCGCGCAATTGGGAAGCAAGTGGGGTCAATTGGTGAGGAAAAATACCAATTTGATCATTGAGATATTAACTGAATTTATGAGGGCCAAATGTGATTGAATTGAGCAAGAACAAGTGTCCACTTAAGGGAGAAATGTTGGAAATTCGTATGCCCCCCTATGCCTATGGTTTTGGACCATCTCCAGAGTTGTAAGATGAGGCATTGGTGGCTTAATGGAGGCCAAGGAGGTGTTGGTGGCTAAAGATGGTCAAGGGGACCATTGAAGGGAAAAAAAATGGCCATGGTAGGAGCCCGATCCCCCTCCTTCTTCCTCAAGCCGCCGACCAGCCCCTTCCTCCCCTTCACCGTGCAATTTTCAGAACCAGCAGCCAAGGAGAGAAGCCACCGAAGCCGTCCTATCCTCGCCGAACGCCACACGTCGCCGGAACGCCGCCCCGCCACCTCGCACACCGTCGCGCCTAGCCACGCACGCCCTCGGCCCGCCGTGCCGTCCTCGCCATTCCAGCAGCCCAATCGTGTGTTCTAGCCTCTGTTTCAGCCATGCCAGAGTTGTTTGGCCCACCTCCGACCTCTATAGGTCCCCGACAAGCCCCGCTTTAAACCTTGCAACCTTCCTCGATCAATTTCTGCCCTTAACCGAGCTTGTTGCTCTCTTTTCCAACCAAGATCAACAGCAAACAGAGAGGGTTTCCAGCAAGAGGTTTGGTCCGTTTTGCGGTTGCTCCCAACCTCAAAAACTTGGCCCGCTTTGGAGAAAATTGTTCCCCGCTGCGTCCTCATCGAATTGAACCGACCGGCTCGCGAAACAAGTGAGTTTAACTCACTAATCCTCGCTTAGTAAGTTAATGATACTTATGGGTTGATTAGATTAAATTAAGTATGGTTAGGTGGATAGATTAGATTAGATTAGTTAATTTAATTATTTGTCGATGCATGTTAGGTGGTTAGTTAGTGCAATTAGCGAGTAAATAGACTCTAGTGTTTATTCAACGAGTCTCGAAATTTTTCCGAGTCCGTTTCGGTGTCCAATTAGGCATTACGAGCCTAAGTTGGATTTATTTGTATTTATTTATTATTTTTCATAATTATTAATTTAATTATTTGTTTTCCGGAAATTAGACCGGGATAGTCGGTGATCGGAATTTTATGCTAACTATTGTGGTGCAATATGTTTATTTATTTGAGTGCTAAATTGTGCTGAATTGATTTAATTGTGATTTTAGGATTTTATTCCTAAATTAATTAATTTTGGTAATTAATTGAAAAATTACAGGGCGTTGGTTTACAGCGCCAAAAATCTAATTTTGGACTGCTAAAAGAAGTGAGAGGATCAAAAGTGAAATTATTATATTTTGACTAAGGCCGACCGTGTACCACACACGACTAATTTTATCGAGTATGATAAAAATGATAAATTGATTATATGGTGGAAGTGGTATACTATATCGGCCTACAAGCGCTATGTCAACTTTGAGTGAGCAGTATACCGGTATACTATATCGAGCTACGAGCAATATGTCAGCTTTGGGCAAGCAGTATATTTTGTTATCAGCTTTGGGTGAGCATATATATAGTATACTACATTGGCCAGGGGGCCCTAACTTATCAGCTTTGGGCGAGCATAAATAATATACTATATTATCAACTTTGGGCGAGTTATACCATCTATTTTCAGCATTGGGTGAGCAGTCCTAGACTATGGTCGGACTTTAAAGATAGTATTGAATGTACCAACCAGGGAAAGGTCGTGGTGACATGTAATCGACTGAGTTGATTGATCGATGATTCGATCTGATTGTTGATGTGATGTGATTTGGTGATAGTACGAATTGAATTGACTTGCAGGAGGGAACTAAGACCAAGGTAAGTCCTCTGACTCGTGTTTGTGCATAGGCAACCTTAAGGCGTATTGGCTTCCTTATCGAATCTTAGGGGGTGGAACTCGCTGAGACGTCGTCTCACCCCATTATGGGATAACATTTCATGTTCGTAGATGGCAGCACCTCCACCCCCCATGCATTTTGGTATACTTGAAGAGATCGCTGAGATAGGTTATCACATCTCGATACACCACCACCCGGAAGGCCTTGAGTACGTAATGGTGAAATCTACCGTCTGGGTTGACATGGGTAAACCTTGAAAGATGCCTCACAAATACCGGTCATGGTATCGCCATTACCGTAATGGACGAAGGGAGGATCCTGTACCGAAAGTTGATGTACCTCTGTACGTTTTGGAGGTAGCATTCGGGAAGGGGACAGTAGATCCCAAGGGTGGATTAGTGGTTGATGCGAAGGATCCTAAACTCGAGGGTGATTCCGACTCTCTAGAATTCTCAGGTGTAGGCTCCAGCTGGAGCAAGGAGGAAGGAGGGATCGTCGAAGAAAAGGAGGACTCGGAAGAGGACCCAGAGGAGGACCCAGGAGAGGATTGAAACCCCACCCCTGTTTGCAAGACTTGTGTACTGAACTTGTTTGAGTAGAACCGAACCACTATAGTTTGTATTGTATATATATGCACTGGTTTGCAATGTACAAAAGTGTGGTTGTGTTTTTTTTCCAAGTTTGAAAAATATGGCCATACTTTTCTATCACATTGTTTTATTATCTGGAGATTTTATATCTACTTCCACATGCATATTAAAATGAAAGGGTCGGCGATGCGTCCTAAGACGTCGCTATTAATCGACCAGGTGAGGGATGGGCGCACACTCAAGGATCGGGCGTGACATGTTTCATTAGCCAAACTGTTTGTAGTATAGGGCTCATAAGTTTCTCTCACTGATAAAATAATACGCACGTTTAAGGCACTATACGATTCATACTTTTATTGTGTTGAACAGAAGTGATAGTCAATGGATTCTCGTGCAAAGCGCTTTCAACGAAACTGACTTCTTCTTTGATGGGCTAGCCAAACCTGGACTCACCAACGATACCTTAGGCTCTCTAGTGACCATGGCCAACGTCCAACAAATCCCGGGCCTCAACACCCTTGGCGTGTCCCTACACCGCGTTCGACTATGCTCCTTTCGGCCTCACCCCACCCCCACACCCACCCACGAGCCACCGAGATAGTGTTCGTGCTCTATGGGGAGCTACACGCCGGATTCATAACCACCACTAACGTCTTCGTTGCTAAGACCATCAAGGCGGGCAAGATCTTTGTGTTCCCTAGAGGATTGGTCCACTTCCAAAAGAACGTCCAGAATGCCCCCGCAGCCATCATCGTGGCATTCAACAGCCAATTGCCAGGGACTCAAGTCATCACGACCGCGCTGTTTGGGGCCAAGCCCACGGTGCCTAATGACATGTTGGCCAAGGCATTTAGATTGATGTTGAGGAGGCTGAGATGATCAAGGCTAAGCTTGCCCCCAAGAGCTAGTCTCCTTGTAAAATTACAGACGCTTCAATTCAAGTTTGATTTGGCCCACAAATAGAATCAAGTTTGACATTGCAATTTCCATTCTACTCCTCTAAGAATTATTATCTTCATTGGTCGCATAAACCCCATGTCTGTAATCTTTATGTACCCTTTTTATCGAATAAAAGAGGTTTTGAGCCGCTGAAAAAAGGTTGGAAGGTATTACCACTTTGTGCTACTGAAGTCAATTTTAGGGCTTCCTTAGAAAATTTTTGTATGATCTGTCTAATACGTTAATAAATTACCTGCTCCAACATGTTTGACTTATCAAACAAAATAAAACTTGGCTTTTTCCTCTCTATCTTGTCCTCGAACAAGATCTGGTGAATCAGCAAACTTAAATCAGCTGTGTATATGGAAAGATGCAACTTTGATGAGGCATAAACAGATAATAATAATGGCAAATCATGATCAAGGGACTCAGAATTTGAGATAAAATGATCTAATTCTATCAGAATCTGTTCAATCTCAACGTAGAATCTGAACAAACCTCCGAGTAGTTTGCCATGTTATGTACCCCGAATTGCAAAACCCATGAGTATGTGGGTTTTTTAGGAAATTTAGTTAGATTAAATCATTAACCAAAGTAGCTTAAGGAGCCGCATAGTTGCCAAACACAGGTATCCTCCCCCTCTCATTTTCAGATAAGCTATAGCTAGCAGAAACTCAAGCAGGACCGTGGTAGCTTTAGTAAGCTAAATGCCATAGATGCATCTGAATACTAGAGAGAAGAAGCGAGGACTTCGCCATTGAATTGACAGCTCTAGACATCATTTGAGTGGATCCAGATCTCGTGGGCCAATCCATTTACTGCTCGCGCAATATCCGAGTTTAAGTCCATGTTCTTTGTATCCTTTTGAATGCTGGTAGTGACGTGAGTTTTTGCTATACATAAGAACGAAAACAAATATTTACGTCAATCGATGCAGACTTTCTCAATGTACGCGTTGTTGGTCAATGGTGATTATCCGTGCATTGGTGTTCCTTATTCCTATTAATTATTTTCGAAGGCAGCACTGGTGAGATTGTAAGGATTGGTCCACAATAATCCCTTGGCAAGGTGCTAAGTGGGACATATTCCAATATCCAACAAAGCATTTCACATTTCCCTTTCTAACTCACTATTAATAATTTAATACCATCAAGATTTTTTGTTTTTGTTAAATGCAATGTGAATCTATTAATGGGGAATGTTAGTTTATTTTCTCATTTCCAAATCAAATCTATCTTTCCAGTCTCAAACTCATAGAGGAATCGACCTTATGATTAATGGGTTTTCTCCAATCCCAATTGTTTTTCAATAATCATATCTCAAAAGAACAATTAGATTAGAGAGATAACTATGAAATTTATATTTTTAAAATGCGCAAGTCTCGATTATGGATTTACTATGTGTGGGTTTGTTTCATCAGAAGAGCTTTTCATAAATTAATTAGCTGAACTTTCACATTTTAGTCAATGAAAAAACATCTATGATCAAAATAAAATAGATGCAAATAAATTTGGAATAATAAATGTCCTGTTGTGAATAGGAAAAAAAAATCCTTTTTTCAAGCGTAACGTATCTTTGACCAGAAAGGCTTGGTAACTTCTTCACCTTCTATCTTAAGATAGAGTTTTATGTGCTTTTCAACATATTACCAAATAAAAGAAAACTAACTATTTTCTCTAAAAATGGAATGTGAAGGTGACTTGTTATAGCGTCATCTTATGTTTTCACGGGCCTCTTTATATTACTATATGCTTGTTAAGAAAGAATCCACGTTACATCATGAAATCAAAAATGGAATGTGAAGGCAACTCGTTCTAGCATCTCAATCTTGCTTGCTCTAAATTTGTTATCAACATTAATTTTAACAAACTAATAAATTAAACCAGTCACGGAACATCCTCAATTAATGTTCACTATGAAAGCAACAGCCCACCTTGTTATTCCAATTAAAACAAGAACAAGCACTCTGGTGATCATGGCTTTGGCATTGACTAAGTATTGTATTCAACTTGATCAGGATAAGTTGGCAAATTAGATTCCACTCCCTTCTTCTTATGCAAATGGCGAGTTGCCTCATCTAGGATTGAACATCAACTGTTCTTTTACATTAAACAAAACGCAATAAGATTATACATAAGTTGAACATCACGAGGGCCTTGCCCAATACACATGTGCAAAGCCCGTGAAAAGAGCACATGAGTGATCAACTTTACAAATGAGCATCGACTTAATGATAACAAAAAATCCGATGTCATGTTCTTGCTGTCATTTCACTCCATCCCCTCAGTGCATAACCCATCATGTACTGTGTAATTGGATAATTCTTATTTAGACTTACACCCGTCACAGACATCCATTTTATGAGTCTCGAAAATTGGATGATCGAGTAGTACTTATCTAATCAAGAAAGTCGAGTGGTCATCATTGTGCACCCTTTTACAACTAGTATGTCGGGCTATCTAGCTCATGGCTTAGCACAATGATTATGCATATCTTTCAGATGAGCTCTTTGTATCCAATGATCATGTGGATTCGATTGATTTTCTAGCTAAACAAAAGAAGTTACCCATGTTATTGGACAGTACACAAGATCAAATGACCAATTACGATCCGTCTCTTTGAGTTTTTGAAACACACTCAGCTCAGCATTGTGTCGGACCATGTTCGCATGTCAACGGCGCAAACCATCCTTGCCCTCCTGCAAGGATGCGACAGCCTCAGGAGGATCAAGGCCATCCACTCGCGGGTCTTCGTCCACGGCCTCCAGAGCGACCCCTCCATCTCGGGCATGCTTCTTCACTTCTGCGCCGTCTCTGTCTCGGGTTGCTTGGCCTACGCTCGGACTCTGTTCGACCGCATCGAATGCCTGCCACGATTGGAGCTCCATCTTCAGAGGCTTCGCCGTCGGCGCGTCCCCTCGGGAGGCCCTTCTTTACTACAACGGCATGCTTGGGTCTCCCTTTTCTTGCCCCGACGGCTACTCTTTCTCGTTCGCTCTCAAGGCGTGTGAGAGAGTTGGGGACGAACGGAAGTGAGGAGAGATTCATGGGACCATGATTCGATCTGGGAATGAGGTAGATGTCATGGTTTACACGAATTTGATGAGGTGCTATGCGGGGAATGGGTTGGTTGAGGTCGCGCAGAAGGTGTTCGAAGGTATGTCTGAGAGGGACTTGGTTTCTTGGAATTCCATGATCTCCTGTTACTCTCAGGCTGGTCTGCACCATGAGGCCTTAGGGTTGTACTGTCGGATGAGGAAAGAGAATGTGGATGTCGACAGCTTCACGTTGGTGGGATTGCTCTCGTGCTGCGTTCCCGTGGGGGCATTGAATACGGGAGTTGAATTGCATAGGAGGGCTAGTCGAGAAGGACTTTTGGGGAACATTTATGTTGCAAATGCTCTTATCAACCTGTATGGGAAATGTGGGGGATCTTTCCGTCTTTAATGGGATGTCGAAACGGGATGTTTTCACGTGGAACTACATGATCAACGCATATGGAGTGAATGCGTGTGCAGATGAAGCCATCTTTTTCTTCAGGCAGATTTTGAGAGAAGGTGCGCGGCTGAGCTCCATCACCTTCCTAGGATTGTTGTCGGCTGTAGCCACCGAGGCCTAGTGGACAAGGTTGTTGAGTTTTTCCACATGATGAGCTCTACGTTCAACTTAAAGCCAGAAATTAAGCATTATGGATGCATGGTTGATTTGTATGGACGTGATGGGAAGCTTGAAAAGGCGCTAAAAATCATAGGAACCTCTCCTTTTCTGGTCGATCCTGTCATTTGGCGAATTCTTCTAGGTTCTTGCAAGATCCACCAAAATGCACGCATAGGGGAGATTGCCACTAAGAATCTGGTCCAGCTTGGTGCATGTAATGCAGGGGACTGTATACTTCTTGTTACAATATATGCCGAATGCAATGACAAGCAAGGTGTTGCCAGAATGAGAAGGTTAATCAAAAGCCAAGGAATTAGGACGATTCCTGGTTGGAGCTGGATTGAAATTGGCAACCAGGTTCATAGATTTTTTGTGGATGACCAGTCACATCCTGATCGAGATGAAATCTATCGTAAGTCATAATTGCATAAAAGGAGGATAAGTAGTGCTGTGGCGCGGGTGAACTCTTTTGACTCTTCATGGTTTGCTGTGAAAAAGAATAGGTTGTTCTCAGGTGTAAAGGAAGAGCTGCTAGTAGAAGTGAAAGAACAAGCAAGGAATTGAGCGCGAAAAAATGTTCTTGCTCGTTTACTTCTTTCTCTTAGCCTTCCTTGAAGCATTCAGAGAAAGAGAATGCATAAGAGTTGGGCCGGAGGTACGGTAAACTTGGCCAAAATAGGACACCCGAAGGGCCCGGCACGCCCAATCCTATCCCATCTGAGTCCAAGTTTAGCCCTTGCATTTGGATATACATGTTCAAAAATGTTTAAAATAACACACGCTAAGGCAAACTCATGACATCTTTCACCTTCGAATTTCCAAATAATATGCGAGCTAATATTACTATAAACAAGGACAACACGACCGATAATGTCTTAAATTTGAAATTTTCTTTCTTCAGCGTTGCCACATCTTGTTTTGCATGTTTTGTTTTAGAGCCTTGATTTCAGCGTCCTTCGAACATCCATCATCTTCGTCATGGGTTGGCACCGGTTCTTCTTCGACATTGCTCCAGTGAAAATTTTTTGACATGCTCCTTGCCAAGTGATTAATTTCTGCATCAACCCAAATAAAAAAAGCACAACTTTCCCCTCTGTTGTTGGGTTTGTATCTCAAAAGCCGTGATATATTCTTCCCTGATTTTCTCTTGTCCTAGCTATACGTAGAGGAGATTTTAGGCCACAATGGCAAAATACATACTCATCGTTGTCAGTTGGAGGGACCAACATCACTGATTGTGACATATTTGATGATATCTTCATGAATTCGCTGACCTCCTCTTGCAATGATATCTCACTGTTAGTTTTAGGACAATTTCAGTAGTCGAGATAATGAGCAAACATATATGGATAGATGAACGGATGATAGATGAACATAAACATCAATGAAATCTTGTTGCCAAAATCTTTGTTTCTATAGGAAGTTGGAACATTGTTTTATTAAAAAATAGTAATAATAAAACCAACAACATGCATAAGTACCTCGCCAATGAATTGCACAGTGCCAGTGGTGTATTTGTTGCCAATCCCAAAAGTCTGTTAAAAAACCAAGCCTCAAGAGAGTGCACATTGGATGATGACTAGAAAGCTTTATATACTGGAAGTCTAAGATGAGCAACCCCCAGTCACACAAGCATGAGTAGAAACTATATCCAAATTTTATTGACAAAGAAACTAGTGAATCATAGAACTTACAAAGGTTTAAAAAAATTAGCCTTTTTAAGAGCCAAAATAACCCACACTATCACCGGGCTTACATCACTCTAGAGCATAGAGGATCTATAATTTTGCTTACACGGAATGTTAATAGATCTCTTAACATTGTTCTTCTCAAGAAACTCGATCACAATTTTTGAATGATTATCCCACATGATGTTATCACATCTCATCACATACAGCCAAGAAAACTTCATGTTCTACTTTTTCTGATGCTTGCAATGCACGAAGAGATTTCAATGGGTCATTAGCTGCAAAGGAGTGCATATGAAAGTGATACAAGTAATACAGTCCAACTAACAAAAATGCAATATCAAGAGAGGTAAAGGAAAATAGAAGATGCTGGCAACTTTGACTAAACCTGCATTGTAGCTTTGTCATGTAAACTATCCGTTTTTACCACAAGCTTTTAATAATATGGCTGTTCTTGCTTCGGCAATTCAAAAGTAGGAGAACCTTTTGCAGACCAATCATGTTTGCATACCAATCACTAAAAGATCCTTTCAGGAAGTGATTGATGATGCTGGGAAACCATTTTCTTCATTTATCAACAATACAATTGATTGTAACAGATATAAATGAGTTCACGATCAGTAAACATAGTTTTAGAACCTGAAAATTTGAGGTTCTTATAAAAACTTGTTCCGTCAGTGAAACAAAGAACAATTCATCGCATGACATCAATTGGGCCGATTATTACCAATAGGCAACTAATAGAATTTATTAAAAAAAAAAGACGAATTAGGCTTAATTCAAAAGAAAATCATCTAACAAACTTACCTCAGAAAAAAAAATTATCTATTTAAAATAAAATATCGTCCAGGTAGATATTGCTAAATAAAGAAAGAAATTTATATGAATCTTGCCTTTATTGAATACCCAAATTGAATTCACTCCTACATTTGATCAAAGTTGCAGCAACTTACCTATTTATTTGCAATTTATTTGTCCATGCTTTCTGCGACGTTGGATTTGAAATTAAGTCATTAGAGTTCCTCTAACTGAACTTGAGAGAGTAAAGAATCATCATACTTTTGCGGTTAGATATTGTAATCGGGTCATATTATATATAGATATATATATATATATATAAATATATGTATTACATTTTGACTAATTTTATGGTCAACTCAATCGCTGAAAAACGAACGATTTAAGCAACAGTCGAAGCCCTAATCCTCCTTGCTGCTCTCCTGGGCGTCAAAACTCTCTCTCTCTGCTTGCGGAATCGAGCTGAACTTCCCGCGGAATCTCTCTCGGACGACTCAGTGAGTCCCCCCGCCGCGTCGACTCGGGCGGGTGCATCGCCGGCTCTCCTCCGGCGTCCAAAGGGTCGATTCCTTTGCCCCGGCAGCCGTCGTCGCCGAGGTGAGCTCGCATGATCTCGAATCCTCTTCCTGATTACGCGGATTTGTGTCCGCGCAGATGCACGATGTGTCCCCTCCGTCGGGCGCGCTCCCATTCGCGGTTTCTCAGGGGGCCGTGAAGCTTTGTGTGCTTGCTGGGCGTTGGGTGAAACCGCTTTGGGGGTGCTGAGATGGATGAATTGAGAGGTTTTCTGTTTCTTGAGATATTGCATTCGATTCTCGACGACTGGGTCTTCGCTTGATGAAGGTTGGAGGGGTTTACGTCGGAAAAGTTGGTGTTCAATTTGAATGGGAGCCTCACTCATTGATTGTGGTTTTTGCTTGTTTGGGTCCTATTTTTCTTTTTGGGTTTGTAAGTGTGAGCTTGAGTATCCATAGGTCTCTTTATCTCATGGGTAATTGCTTCGAGATGAGTGGATGTAGGCTTGCCCTAGTTATGCTGAGATCACAAGGTTTTTAAGGAGTGTTGGGTTTTCTTAGTAGTTCAAATTGGGGTCTTAGGAGCAAGAGCTTGGTGTACATAGTGACTTTGCCCTTTCGGCATTTTGTAGTTGGTTCGGAGTTTATTGAATTATTGTGTGAAACTTATTTTGTTTTCTATATGATGGTGTTCTTTGGGACCATATCACGGTGTTATAATGTCATTTTGAGAGAGGAAAAATACAAGGATGATTGGGCATCTTTTATGCATGAGTTCGATACCAAGGATGCAAAGCTTCAAACTTTGATCTCCTTCTGAGTTTATTCCATCAATTAATGTTTCGACGCACATATTCCGCGCCTCACGTCTTTCGTCGAAAGCCCACATATCCTCTGTGATGTAATCAGATCTGGATGTCTTTTTGGTGAGACCTAGCAATTAACTTATAATGCTGGCTAATTTTTTTCCATCTTGTTTGCCTAGAGACGTGGCATCAAATTCCCCTCTTTTTTTTTTTAATCATTTTATATGTGATTTTGAGGGACGGAATAATAAGGAAAATTAAAGATTAAGTGATTGTACACTTGTCAGCATGTTCTTGCACCAGAGTAATCTGTAGCCTATAGTATGGGGATCTCGATGTAATCTAATTGCCAGAAAGATAATTGGCATTGTCTTCAATTTCGATATCTTGGTTCAGAACTGGTAGAAGCCTTTGTCTTTTGTCTCTTAGTTTTTAATGAGGGTATAAATACATTTGTTCTTTGATTAAGTTGGAAGTCTTCCAATGTCTTGTGCCTTGGGCACCGTACTTCACCTGCTGAAACTTTTTGGAACTATTAACATCAGATATTCAGTTCATTTTTGTGCAAAACAACAGAAAGATGATCAATGTCAAGTACAATTGGCTTCCACTGTACCCAATAAAATAAGATCTCTAGTGACATGCCCCATTTCTATTGATAATCAATTGCAGATCCAAGTTTGGATTGATTTGTTTGCAAGTTTATATAGGCTGGGTTTTAATTGAAGAAATCCATACCTTAGGGACCATATGATTTTCCCTCAATAGATGGCGGATTGATTTATTTAGCCATTCTTTTGTTAGTAATTCTTTCCTTGCCAACTGTACTTCTCCTGACCTTTCAGCCTTTTTTTTTGGTTCTGAAGCTTAAACTTAGCGAAGTTACAAATAATTTTTAATGCATCCCGAGTCTATGTTTTCTTCGCTGCACTTTGGCACATTATGCAGTATTGGAACTCTAATATAAATAGCGTTAGTGGAGTTTTATCTATTATGCAATTTTTTATTCATTGCATGTTGATAATGTATATGGTCTAAGAAATCACTATGTAGTTCTCTTAAACCTGTCTATCTAATGCACATGATGTGTTTCGTGGTACTCTTATTAGTACACATGATGTTGGCTTCGGGGCATGTTGGCACATTCATATGACATAGGAAATATGGATTTAGGTCTTTAAATCTCTTCGTATACCAAACATGATGTGTATCACATTTCTCACTCTGGTAAAAGTATTCGTTTAAGTTCTTGTATCTGCACAGGTGATCAGTAGATGACACAGATTTTGAGTGCTTTACATTGGAAGACTGAGAAATAACTAATATGGATCCATCACAGAATACCATGGCAAGCATGGGTGTGAGTGGTGGGAATGGGGTGATAAATCCCCAAAATGATGTTACTTCAGCTTCACAAGATGATCCGAAGCAGGACCTCAATCAAGTCATCAATTCTATCCAGAAAACTCTGGGTCTCCTCCATCAACTCTACCTCAATGTCTCATCCTTCAATACTGGTCTTCAACTCCCTCTCCTCCAGCGCATGTAATTTTGCTCATAATTTTGTCTCCTTCCATAGC
This sequence comes from Eucalyptus curtisii, assembly GCA_017140595.1. Lineage (NCBI taxonomy): Eukaryota > Viridiplantae > Streptophyta > Magnoliopsida > Myrtales > Myrtaceae > Eucalyptus > Eucalyptus curtisii. Next base: position 23,564,077 of record CM029500.1, on the reverse strand, counting down.
CCTAGACTTAGAAGTTCTCAAGATTTCTATATGTATACTTCAACTGATCGCACTAATCTGTGGCTTCCAGAAATTCTCTTGTCTTGGAACTCGACAACATGGTTAAGTTATCAGAAAAGTGCCACATTCAGGTTCCAGTGGAGGTTCTTAAGTGAGTCGGCGATCTCAATCTTTAATACCTTCTAGAAGCTTTTCTAAGTCCACGCATTCAACTCGTTGTTTTCTGTTATTCAGCTTGATTGATGATGGCAAGAATCCAGATGGATTTACAAAGGACATCATCAATGGTTGCATTGCAAAAAATCAAATTACAAAGGGAAAAACTGATGCCTTCAAGGTACCATTTTCTTGTAAACCATACACAATCCTTAGTTCCTGATACAAGAAATATCTTCTTACTACTATTCGTTTTTCATTTTATCAGGGTCTACGGAAGCATCTTCTAGAGGAACTTGATCAAGCATTCCCAGATGAAGCTGATTCTTTTAGAGAGATAAGAGCAGCTTCTGCTGCTGTAAGTTCTTATTATTTCTCGGTCCTCTCCTCCAGTGATCTATTATTGCTTTGTCACATAACTTGGCTTTGGTGTTAGAGAACACTCCTCTTTGATGAAAATACAATTTTTAAAGCACTGATACCCACTTAAGAGTATTTTTCGTTGGGCTAAAAGCCATCCAGAGAAGCAACTTCAGAAATAATTAATTTTAACTTCATCTAAAGTATAAACAGAACAAATTTCAATGACTATAAATGCAAATTTTTATGTCTTCAAAAGTTCTCAGGTGATTATTATTAGATATGTCACTAATGCTACAAGTAATTGCCCTGTTTGGTTCATCTATAAGCTTTTCTCAAAGCACATTTTACTTTCTCGCTAATATGAAGAATTATTTTAATTCTGAAAATTGATGAAGAAATACAATTAGGGGATTTTAAATGTAATATGTACACAATTTGACAGATTTGATGAGTTTGATTTTAATGCAAGTCTTAATCTCAAAATCTAAACTTAAATAAAAGAAAAGATTGAAAAGGAAAGTTCATTCCAAGCTCCTCCCTTAAGCCTGGAGTTAAAGCTTGAAAACTAAAAGCAACATACAACATGGTTGCATCTATTATTGGTCATTGTTGTTTAGAACAATAAGAGTAACTGCTGCTTCTTTTAGTTCTCGTTTCATTTAGGTTCCTCTTCTCCAGTTGCTTACTTTTGGGTAGCCATCCCCTAGCTTGTGTGTTTGAAAGCAATCCCTGAAGCAAAAGGGATTTTTGAGTGTTTTTGCCTATTTAAGTTGAATATTCATCATCAAATAGCACGAGGGATGAGTTATATGAGCTAGGTAGTTAGCAATGTTGCGGATGGCATTTTAAGTAGGGGGGAGAGGCCTAGGAGCACTGCAGAGCAGAAGCATTTCAGGCTCAGAAATATGTAGCTTTATATCTTCAATTTTAGTTTTCTTGTCTGGTAAAATTATTTAATACTGACGAACAGATATAACTGTAATCTATAGTGCAAAATATCATGAATTATTGATGGCGGGAATTAAGCATCCATAGAAGTCATGGTTATTTTTGGCCAATTTTTCTTGTTCGTTTTCTCAACAAATGAGGGAGTAATTCTGGGTATGTGAAGGTTACATGAAATTATTATACTAACCTGTGAAAAATCATCAGTGGGCATTTAAATAAGTAACACTCAATGAGTCTTCGACATCATTCCATCATTGATTTTATAAATCAGTCATCAATTCATGTTCATTCTTTGGATAATCAATTTGAGTTTGGCAGGGTCTTTTCAACTAAAAAGTCACTGATTGTATCTATATCCCAATAGTAGAGCTGATTGTATTCATGGAACAGGCGTAGTGGGCAGCATCTACGAGTGGTTCATTTCATGGTGGAAGTACTATAAAAATGTTTCTGATCTTAGAAAAAGAGTCCTCATAGTGTTTTCTTGATACAGGAAGCGAAGCGGCTAGTTCAAGTGCAAAGTTCCTTGCCAAATGGCGATATGAAGGTTAAAGCTGAACCATAGGCAAACCAGTAGCTTATACCGAAAGACACTGTAAGCGCCTCTGTGAATTCGCCACCCCTTTCTGTCACTGGAGAAATATAAGGCATCAGTAATCTGGATATCTGCAGTTAAGGCATTTCAACGAGTGTATTGATGCCTCAGCTTCTCTTAGGATGAGGCAAAGGCTTTCCATGCTACCCACCTTATTGGCTGTTCATTCTGAAAGTGTCATGGTTCTCGGGACTAAAACAGGTGTAACTATGAGATTTGGAAATGCTGATAAGTTAAATTTACTTTGGGAAACCAATTGTGTCACGGCACAATTTAAGAGTTAATGATGGTTGCATGCTTCGTTTGGCTCTTCAGTTTGAGCGTCCTACTTAGTTCATGTCTGTGGTACTCGAAACTGCAGCTAGCAAGTTTAAACACGGTTTGATCGATTAGCCGGTTGACAATATTGCACTGTGTTCCGACTCATAACAGGTTGGAATTCATTATGCTTTTAGGTCAACTAATGAGGTTCAATGAAGTGCACGGACAAGTGAATGGCTGGTGCATCGAGAACTAAAATGGAAGGGGAACGTCTCTTGGATTTCTTGACCAATGAAATCAACACCCAATTATATAATAAGAATCTCATAGGGTCTCCTCTGCCCAAGCCACCTTGTTGGATATCTTGACCAATGAAATATTCCTTTTACTAGTAAAAATGAAGAGGAGGGAAGACTTGTACAACTACCCTTTTGAATGCTATCATAATAGTTCTTCACCTGTTACAGAACATTCACTTCGCTATTAGGTACACCGATTCCAGAAATACAACACAAGCAAACAATCCACACAAGCAAAACATAATTATAAAACAACATAATTGAAAGAAACACACCAAAAAATTTGTTATAGAAATTCACCCAAAGGAGGGCTATGTCTTCTTGTGTAAAGGCATTATACAAATCCACTGGACCTGGAGAAAAGTATAAATATAATGATAATCTTCTCTCAAGATCATGGCAAGACAAAAAGTTTCCATCTCGATTTTATCGTTGAATTGATTTATGCGATTTCGAGTTTTTAACTTTTAAGTGGTGTATAGAGATCTTTCTGATAAAGATAGTCCTTGATTTGAAATCCTGCGTATCAAACTTATCAATTTTATACTCTCTCATATCGTTTGCTTTTAATCAAACATCACCGAAAAACCCTCAATGTTTTCGATTAGCCAACTGAGATTTTGATATTAATTGGTAGGAATCATGCACTGATCCCCCCCCCCAAAAAAAAGAAGAGTAAATAATCCACCTAGGCTGTATATAATAATAAAAGGACATAATCGAAAAAACACACTAGACATTTTGTTGTAGCTTTTTAACCTAAAAACAAAATGTAGTGTAAGAGACAAATGACCCTTAATAAAATGAAATAAAAATTTGGCTTCACTGGTCGACATTTGCAACTCGACCAGAGCCCCTTGCCACGGCTAATGCCAATTGATTTCAGGCCAACCGTTTCATGTTGCAGTACCTTTCAATGGTATTGCGATCGTAGAACGATTATTGGATCCAGGGAATCGAAAACAGCGAAGATTTTAGCGAAAGGGGTCCGCGATGACAATCTTTTCCAAAGCTGAGACGACGCGAAAGGAACCAACCAAAACTGACCTTTCTCGCGCGGAAGGAAGTGGCCGGAGACTGATTTTTCTCTTACAGTTGTACTTGTCCGCAGCTGGACATCATATCATTGAAAATGCTTCTTGAGGCTCCTGTTAGCCTGTCCAAAAAACATGTATGGGAATCTCCTTCACACAACTTGAAATGGGGTTTTCAAAGGTCTCTCTCTCTCACTCTCTCTGGTGGTCCTTGCAGATGATTTTCTATCTTGAAAGCGGGATCTCTTCCCAGTCTCTCTGCTGTTATCATCAGCTTTTCCTAGATGGAGATCCTCTTGATGTTTTTCTGTAGTTTCTCCATCACCAGATGGTTGAGGACATTCTTCAAGTTGGGCTCTTTCTCGACCTCTTATGAAACTTCTTTTGAATGGGCGAAAGAGGACATTACCCGGATCATAAAACTCCTTCGAATTATCATAAAGAGTCCTGTTATACATTAAAATTCAAAGCAACATCTGTTAATCACTATGAGCAACCCATTAGTTGAAATAAATATCGGGTTGTCACGTGACGACCTATTGAGCTTAATTCTAATCGACCCACGATAGAATCATTCCGTCTTCCTCACTATGCATGAACTTTGGTTCCCAAACATGAGAAATCTTCCCCATTATCTGCCGCACTTTGCTTGTGAAGTCCTTCGCTTTCTTATTATAGCAAAATTCCGAATCGTCCGAGCGCCCCCCACCCCCCCCCCCCCCCGTGTCCTTTTCGAGGCCTATCGAGAAGCTGCCGGAAAAAAGACAAAACGCCACGACCTAAACCCCAAATGGTCAAAATCGAGAAAAGGTTGGGAATATTAAGGGAAAAAAAAAGGTTGAAAGAAAAAATATCTATAACGTCGCCGAGCGAGGGCGAAATGACCGAACTGCCCCTGAGCCAAGGCCAACTTGCGATCGCTCCATGACAAAGCGCACGTTCGATCGGGTCCCCACCCTAAAAATCTGCATTAGTGGGCTGAGTGCGCCCGCCCTGAGACGTCCCTTCTTGACGTGCGACGGCCAGGTGACCCTGGCTCGAGCTCCCACCGTTGAATCCCGGCCGCCGGGCTCCGCCTCTATCATGTTTCGTTTAAGCGTGCTTGTCTTACTCGCCCGAGTTTCAAGTACCAATGAAAGCATGGCGCGCACGAGTCGAGCAATCTATGGCGAGCAGAGAGGGCAATCTATGGGTGGGCTGAGACTAGACCTTTCGGATCGAGCACGCGCTTGCTGCCAAAGATCGTCTATTGGCGAAACCTAATTTTTTTAATGTGTTGGAATCCTTAGCATTTAGGTCATGCAATCTTCTTCTTGAGCTGAGCAGACTTGGCTAGTCCTAATTAAGTCGAGACTTGTGATTGAAAATTTGTTTTGATGGGCTAAGTGCATCCGCCCACGGGAGCTGCCTCTACCCCCTTAGTTTTTTACGGTCGGGGGCCCGCAAAGGCAGGGCGGGCGACCTTACTGGATCAGCTGCAAGCCCCCCCCATAAGGCTTGCCCGTCTTTTCCAGGTGGAGAATTTAACGACCTCTTTCAGTCGCAATCTTACGAGGGGAGTAAATTTGCTATATTTTTCGAGGCACGGGAGCTGCCTCTACCCCCCTTAGTTTTTTACGGTCGGGAGGCCCCTGCAAAGGCAGGGCGACCCTGCCTGGATCAGCTGCAAGCCCCCCATAAGGCTTGCCCGTCATTTCCAGTGGAGCAATTTAACGACCTGCTCAGGTCGAAGTCGAGACTTGTGATTGAAAATTTGTTTTGATGGGCTAAGTGCATCCGCCCACGGGATTTGGCCTTTGTTCCTTGACGTGCGACGGCAGTGTGAATCCCATCCGTCGGGCTCCATCTATCATGTTTCGCCCCCTTTCAATCCTTTTGTAAAATTGTGAAGCTTGCTTGTCTTCTTCGCTCGAGTTTCAAGTGTGGATCGCCAAAATTAAGCATGGTGGGCATGAGTCGAGTGGTCTGTTGGGAGCAGATAGGGCGATCCATAGACGAGCTGAGACCGTACCTTTCGGATCAAGAACGCACTTGTTGCCAAAAATCGTCTTATCGAATAGAGTTTATACAATTTCTTCCCGAACCGTGCAGGCATGGCACAAGTCCAAACCGAGTCGAAACTTGTAATTGAAAAGCCCACGCCTAGACCGACCCGAAATTGTCGTCAAACCCATGTGGCACACATGGGCAAGCCGACAAACCACGATCATCATCAACCTGTCAATTTTGCAATCTTGACTACGCAAACCATTCAAATTTAGCTCAATTCCCTTCAATCTTTGATAGCTCGACTAATCAAATAAGTGAAGCTCGTACTTAAAAATATCTTATTCAAGTGACTCCAAACAATCAAGTGATTGAGTTTTCTCTTATATAATAATCACCTACATAGTTATCACATAACTCTTTTCGGCTCCTTTGTACCGGCAAATTCAATGTTGAGCTTGGATTCGGGCTAAATTAGAAATATTTCTAAAGAAATGTTGAGTGGTACATTATCGAGATAAGCTTGAAGTTCGAAAATGAAATGTTGTCCGCGTCCGCCAACAGGAGCAATGATCTGTGTGTTTTCGAATGCTCCTAGGCCAATATGCCATGTGGATATTATTACGAATATACCGCCCACGAATTTCATCGCTCCGTGGGAAGATAAAATTGAGTTGACAGATCAGTTTCATCCGAGCGCGACCACCGGGGCCCACAACAGCGACGCCCAGCCACTCATTGCGCGCGGGTGGCAAAATCGTTAATACCGCTCAACATGGACGGGACTTTCGAGGCCGAAATAGAGACAGGGAAGAGGAAAGGGGTCAATTGCGGGGTCGAACCTCGATCGTCCGTCGCCGCTCCATCACGTGAGCGAGCAGACGATGGTGGCGATGGCGGCGATGGCGACGACGGCGGCGGCCCCACTCCAGGGGTAACTCCATTTTAATGAAGGGGCCCCGCCGAGCAATGGCGGAGCGCGATGCAATGTCCACTATGTAATGGCGTGAAGTAAGAATCGCGTGAGCTAATCCAATAGAAATCGTCGAGTTTCTTGTTTTAATTGTCACTTATCGCAAGTTCAATGAATAGCGCTTCAATTTTGAAACCAGAGGTCGCTCGAGATCGTGTTTTTTAATGCTGGGGCAACTCGTTCAATCCAGTTCTGTCATATTTTTTCTATTTGCCTGGAATATCCGTCTTTCAGCGATTCCAATATGATATGAACATGAACAAGCAAATAGATCGAAACCGATGCATTTCCACTTGCATGTAACGAGAAATAAGGTCCGTAATTAAAGGCTTCGTTCATTTTACGAAAAATAATTTTCAGAAAAACATTCTCCAAATTTTTCGGTATTCATTTCACGAAAAATGATTCGGTGAGGAAAACATAAAGTCTTCTAAAATGGAAGAAAATGTTTTGCATTTTTCAAGTAGGGGAAAGCATTTTCCATGTCTCCTTTCACCTCACTTCATAAAACACATTTTCCTTTTTATTTTTATTTTTTAAATACTTTTTGAAAAATCAAATTTTTATTTATCTTTTTTTTTTTTCCTTTTCTTATGGCGATGGTTAGCGATTGGCCATAGGCAAGCTAGAGCCCCACCAACCCGTGAGGCTCCACCTCTCCTAATTTGGCGAGGCCCAAGCTTGCTCGAGGTTGTCAGGCAAGCTCGGGCTCTCCAGATTCGGCGAATTGGGAGGGGCTCAAGCCTCCTTGAATTCTGGTGACGTTCCACCTCGCTTGATCTAGTGAAACCGAGCTTGGCGACCTCGAGCCTTACTCGACTCGCCTATTCTGGCCAAGGAAAAAGAAGAATAAAATAAAAAATAAAAAGAATTGAAAAATCGATTTTAAAATATAAAACAATAAAAAAATTTATTGAAAAGGAGCGCATGAAGGAAAATATTTTCCCTATCAAACGGAGAAAAAATTTATATTTAGTTAATTTTTTAAAATTTCAGCAGAATATGAAAAGATATTATCATTTTTTTGAAAAATAATTTCTTAAAATGTTATATTTTTCGTGATATGAACGGCGGGCGGTGTTGGAAAGGGACGCGAATAGTAAATGCGACCCCACCCGACACGACATCGTATCAGTTATCAACTCAAGGAGTCAAAACAACAAACCAACGATGGAGAGGCGTTTCTCGGAAACCGGGCCATGATATGAAAAAGAATACAACGTGCGTAACCTTTTCCTGTGGGCCCAGAATCATTTCCGCGCCTTCGATGGGCTCCCGAATCGACGGCCACGATCGCGTGCGTACCCCCGCTCTCCTCACCCTATAAACGCTCCCCTCGCGCCCCTTCGTCTTCTTCAACCTCCCTGCAACCTCGCCCTCCCCACGAGCGAGTCTCTCTCTCTCTCTCTAACTTTCTCTCTCTAGAAGTATCACCAGCTCACATTCTCTCTCTCTCTCTCTCTCTCTCTCTCTCTCTCTCTGCACTGTTCTTCTGAGATCCGAAGGACGAACGAGGGGTGAAAGGCGAGATGCTTTTGCGGAGCGCATCGACGCCGATCCTCAACTCGTGGTCGCCCCACCCGAAGGAGCCCACCTGCCCCGAGCTCGACGCCGTCCGACCCGTGACCCGGACCCGATCCGTCCCGCTGGCCGCCGCTTCCTCCGCCTCGCTGTCGCTCTCACCCGTCGAGAACGCCGCGGGCAAGCGGGTCGCCCGGGCCCGGTCCGAGACCAACCTGCAGGACGTCCCCGTGCCGGTGCCGAGGAGGAAGCAGCCCGTCGCGGGGCTCCTCCTTGATGGGTTCGCGCTGGAGGAGGAGATGGGGGAGCTGGGGTTCGATGGGGTCGAGGGCCAGATACCCGTGGCGGACGCCGGCTTCCTGAGCGTCCTGGTCGGGGGCGACGTCGGCGGCGGCGGCGGCGGAGGCGGCAAGATTTGCGACGGTGGGGGGAGCGGCGGCTACGGGTCGGATGGCGGCGACGGGAAGGAGGGTACGGATTCGTATTATAAGAGGATGATCGAGGCTGATCCGGAGAATGCTCTCGTTCTTGGCAATTACGCGAGGTTCTTGAAAGAGGTATAATTTTGTTAAAAGCATGATCTTTTTTGTTATTTAACTTGATGGATTCGTTTCTTTTTTTTTTTGCCCATGATTCTTTGATTTTGGTTTGGTTTTGCGTTGTGAGAAAAGAATTGATTTTCTGTCTTTTTGTTTGTTTAGTAAGTGAGAGGTGAGTGAAGTGTAGAGTTACACTCTACAGTTACAATCTTCCTTAAAAAGCAGAAAAAAAAAAAAAAAAACCTTAACTTTTCTTAGAGAGAATGGAATTTTAGCTGAAGCTTATGAATTATGTGGGCTTCTTTCTCTGTTTGAAGGGACTGGAGCTCTTTGACATATGATATACACATATGGAATGAGTGAATTGGGTTCTAGAGCAACAGCTGTTTGAGACATTGACTTGAATTGTTCATCTTTGTGCTCGGTTCGTCGATGTAACATTGAGGTTGGAACATGAGATATGTAGCTGATTTGTTATTCTGATGATTTGGTTTGGAATTGGAATCAGATTCGATGTGATTTCGAGAAGGCCGAAGAGTACTGCACGAGAGCGATTCTAGTGAACCCGAAAGATGGAAACGTCCTGTCCATGTATGCGGACCTAATATGGCAGAGCCATAGGGACCCGGAGCGTGCAGAGAATTACTTTGATCAGGCCGTTAAAGCTGCCCCTGATGATTGGTAAGTAACTTGTCGCTATTAAGAGGATCTGATTTGGTGATTTGAGCCTGAATGCTTGGACATAACTGGAGACGGAACAGGATTAGTTCAACAGATTTGGTTATTCATGTAGTTAAAAAGTATCATCGTATGATTTTAGTAAGTTGGTGAGTTTTGTGATTTGAGACTGGAACTTGGACATAACGAGAGAAAGAAAAGGATTAGTTGAACTGATTTGAACGTTTTGGCTACCTCTACGGTTGTTCTTATGGTTCATGTATGGCTTTTTGAAGTTGGTTGTATTGAGCGATTTTGGTTTTGGTGGTGGTGCAGTTATGTTATGGCTTCATACGCTCACTTCCTGTGGGACGCCGAAGAAGACGACGATGAGGAGGTTAAGGACGATACCATGACAACGTTGCCTCCGAGTTTCTTCCGAGGAGCATCTCAATCGCTCCCTCCTCTAGCTGCTGCATCTTAATTTGGCCCTTCTCTCTTCTATGTTTTTCCCTTTCCTCGTGTAAAAATGGCCCTTAGATATCAAATTTTGACCCCCTGTTAATATCCTTCTACGACCTTTTTAGCTCGGCCCTTGTGCCTCCTTAGATTTATTGTAATAAAGAAAGATGTAGAGAGAAAATAATCAACGAAATGAGTTTTTCCCAGTGCTCATTCTCTGTGCCGCTGCTGTATTTCATTCAGTTGCTCTTCTGCTTTTGCCCCTGCTGTTTCATTGTTACTTTTTAGATTCATATTAGCACTGCCTGAGCGTCAAAGAGAGCTTGCTCAGCTTCCTCAGCTTCCTTAGATTCTCTTACCACCACTTCCACCGCTGAAGTCAGCTGTGTGGGAGTGGAGAAGAGTAGTTGTATGTGATGCATGAGTGGAGAGGCTTCCACTTGAGTAATTGTTTCGGGATGCAATTCGATGCTGATGGTTATTAGAGCGAGGGACCAAGGGACCGCAGGCACGTCTCATGTGCAGCGTGTTGGTTCGATGAAGCAATGTTTCCGGTGTGGCATCGTAATGGCGAGTTTGTAAAGATGGAAGGGAAGGGATGGTTGAAGCAGCGAGTGCATTCTGTCTTTCCTTGTTTAGGGTCTTGGTTCAAATCAAAGCGCCTGCAGTTTCTTCGTGAGGAACTTTCAGTCTCGAACGCGTTCAAAGACTCCGAGTAAATCTTTTTAGGGGTCATACCCAGGAATGGAAGTCATTCTGAGGAACCGTGACTCGAGACTACAGCAGTCAGCTTCACGGGTTTTATGCCTCTGTCGAATTGTCTGGGTCCAAAGAGACTGGGACTATAGGCGTCGTGCGGTGGTTCTCCAAGGCTCAAGATATACGGCGCATCAAGGCGAGCTAGGCGTACCTATCTCGAGGAGGCTATGGATCCGTCGGGTATGAAGGCCGGCTCTGCACGAGCCATGCGTCATTCCAAGCGAGCGGTGTCTTGGGACCGTGGTAGCAACCGCAATGGATGACCATGTTAACGCGGTAGATTTCTGAGACTCAAATGCTCCATAAGGAAGGGGTTATGGACAAGTAGACAGATCTCGAATGAGCTAAGACTGCTCGAGTATTGAAGGCCTGATGGATGTACATTCGAGTTGGACTGTGATAAAAATGGCGCCATCTTAATGGTTTTGATCAACGAGATGGTAGGCTCAGGGCCGCATCTCTCCATCGCCTAGTAGAGTCCATGCCTGCGGTTGTGCCCCTTTGGCATCGAAGACAGTGGCAGAACCTGGATCGTGAGATTCGCAGCTCACGTGGAGAGGGTCCGTCGGTCCATGATTCAGTGTTTTAAGAAGAGACATCCCTTCTTTTTGGTTAATGGTTAAAGATTCAGAGTGCGCGACAACCTCACACCACTTTGTGACACTGGATTATTGTTGCTAGCAGCATTATTAATCTCTTATTAATTCCGGATCTTACTATCATAGTCTCCCTTGAATCAACATAACGCTTTTCATTAAATGTGCCAAAAAGATGTTTTGCTAGAATTAAATCAATGACGAAATACATTTCAATATATTCAAAATGATGTTATACTAAAATTGAATTGACAATAAAATATCTTTCGAACATACATATGGTCGATGTGTGAATCAACAAAAAGATATGAAGGGTCATTTGTTAACTTTGGACAGGAAAGTAAATGATGAGGAATTTAGAGTACGAGGATCGGAGGCAACAGAGTGGGAAAGATAAATTGCATAAAAGAAAAGACACATATATTTGCAACGGAAAAGAAAAGGCACATTTATATTTGCGAAGAACGTTGAGTTCTATGATTTATTGGGGGTCTTTGCAAAGAGTGCAGCTACAATCGATGATTATAGACAGTTATTGAATTCAAAACAAATAACTTCCTATTCCTATTTGCGATTGCAAGAAATCACAACAACATTTATCCATGAGGAGTTACAAAATCCTTATAGAGTGGCAATAGACATAACCACCAAACTTTTAAGAAATTTCTATTATCAATAATGCCAATCTAAAAAAATGTTACATATAGTTTCACTACTCAGCAATTACATGTCGATATCGATCCTCATCCCCAATAAAGGTTCTCATCGATAACTAATGTTCGACGTCAATAACTTCCTTGGCAAGTTGTCGATATTCTTCAAGTTGTTGACTGATCTTATCATCAATGACCTCTGTCGTTCGCCAAATTCTACTATTATCAACTAAGTCCATCGCTTGTCGATTATAACCCAAAGTTGGTCATGGTTTTCACAACCGTTAGAATCCAAATACAAAAGATAACGGATGTTTCTTTTTATGACGGGGTGATGTGGGCTTTGCCCGACAGATTCCCCCCAAGATGCATGAACTCCTCGCTAGTCCATGGCCCAAGTAACTCTGCAAAGCATAGGTAGCACTCCGCGAAACAGAGAAGATCGAACCTGGCGGAGCCAACTCCTGTTTTTTGGGTTTAAGATAATAGATAATATTTTATTACATATAACGATGAAAAGCTAAAAACTCTTATTCATTTTGACTACCACGAACTCAGTTTGGTCTGTCCTAACGTCGAAGGATGAAAAATTGGCGATTGGCGATCCGAGATCTACCCGCTGCGACTGATTGTTGTGCTGCTATGAAGGGGAGCTAACTTGACAATTTCAGCAGTATTGCTTATGCAGCTTGATATGTCAGATATATCCTAATTTATGAGTATTAAATATGATTGTATTAACTTAGTGGTCATCATATCACCATAGAGGTGTGTTTCTATCACATCTATCAGAAGCGGTCATATACCCCTTTTTTAGTCCGTATTTCATAGGTTTGGTTGTTACATAGGTTAGTTATATTTAATAAATGGGTTTAGAATTTGAAGGTTTAAGATAATATGGGCAACTTACTTAGACCTAATCCACCTCTATGACTTTACTTTCTCTCATCAGGATTCTCTCGCTCACTTGCCCCGTGCTTCACCTTAGTTTGGGTATGATTTTCTTATATTGAATTAAATACAAAAGTGTTTTATTATTATGGGTTTGGACAAGTATAGGTCATTAGATTTGCATTGCATTAAAATGAGTTAAATGGATTAATGGATCATTTTCAACTTGACTCACCTATTTGATAGGTTTAGTTTCTATAGAACAAATTATGCTCATATATGATGTAGTAGAAACGATAAATAATTACAAGTAAAAGTTGCAAAACATGCATGTAAGCCATATTTTTAGAGAGAGTTCTCCTACTTGGAATATATTTAAAAGAATGGATGAAAGCCATTTGGAATTCTGAAAGGAATATATAAATATTATGAAGACATCTAGGTGTCACGAGATAATTTGAAAATTACTTTAAGTAGTTAAGAAATTCGAAAAATTAACCTAAAAATTGAAAGTGGCTTGAAATTCATGAAAATAAGGTTGAAAATTCGACAACACGTTCCCCATTAGGCACAGCATAGCTCGGACAGGGAGCTTTCCGGATTGATATTATGAACCTTGTAACTCCTTTCGGATAAAAAAAATTATGATCCGTTCACCAAATTCTATTCAAACTCGTGTTTTGGCCCCACCTTTTGAGTTTTTGCTTATCTGGATGCTCTGAAAAGTTCTCATTAATCACGTCCGCAGCAAGATATAGTAAATGTGTTGCCACAATAATCTCATTAGCAAGCAGTTGTGCTTTAACTTTTTTCCAAACTTTGGTATATACATAAGGAGCAATGTTATTTTTTCTTCTACTCTTATTTATTTGTTTATTTTGCAAGAACCATTTTTTTTTAAACAACGATATCATGCCACTTGATGAATCTGGTGGCACCAACAACAGCTTTAAATAAGGATGAAAAGGACCACATGTCAATAGTCTAGCCTTCCCATGACTCCTTGGACCACCAAGATACAAGAAGAATTTCATCAAGCAATTATGTCCTTTTTCAAATGAAATAAATGGACCGTAAGTACAAGTGTCAGTTCATCGAATAAGTGGAATGTCCCGAGCATAATATCAATGCAGTAGAAACGGAGGCATCACAGGAGACACGTACACTCAATCCAAATCGTCAAGCAACATGTATTTTATATAATAACAGATTTGGTAAAGCAGATCTTTATGAATTTCTGCAATTTAAATGTAACCTTTTGGAGAAGGATTTGAACTGTCGAACCCTTTTTTTTATTTATTGATTTTGCTAGACAGGGACTAATTGAATAAGGTATGGTTCATACTTCCTTTTCCAATGGCTAATGCATGCTTCTCGATCTGATTCGAAAATGAGTTAATCGTTTGATAAATCAATCATCATCATCATCATCAGTCACGTGTATCCAGTCAAGTGTATCCCTGAACTTTGGAGCTCTCAATATTTTTTATTTAATTTTTATTCTTTTTATTTATTTATTTCTTTCCCTTTGAAAGTATCTATACGCAATAATTACTATTCCTAAAATTATGTCATCTCTCTCTCTCTCCAACGGTCCAGGAACTGATCTAAAGTAAACATGGAAAGTTCTATCATGCGTATCACATGTATGCTAGAAATTGCGAAACTAAGTCATCGTTCAATTATTTATAGTATATTGCCTTAGAATTTTATCAATTTTTTTAATGGTACGGTAGTTTATGTAATCAACTTAATAATGTTCTAGCTGACATTAAAATTCAATTCTTTCTTAAGTATGATAGTAACTCTTAATGTTATAAGATTATAAATACACGAGAAAATGTCAATAGAGGATTAGGTTTTATAGAAAACTCATATTATTAAAGTACTCAGGTGGCCGAAAAATTAATGGAAAGTGTAAATCAATCCAAAACAAGTGTTTAATCATTCCACATACAATGTATGTTATTCCTTAAATTATAAATATACAGTTAATTTTGTCTCAAATTTCATGATTATAATTCTTTCAATGATACTTTAAACTCAGAAGATTTCTGACATGAAAGTTCCCAATAGTGGCTCCTCCTCATTATCTTGGGATTTGGAGAAATTTCTATTCTTTTAGCACGCATGTGCTAGGAGCCAATTTTAGAAAATCTGAAGGGTCAAGTAGGGATGTCCATAGGGCAAGGAGGCCCGGGAATTCCATCCCTCATTTCTGCCAAGTTCCCCTTGCCACTCTTTTGTTTTTACCTTAATATTTTAGAAAGAGCAAGATATCATTTTCGACTTTAAACCTAAACATAATGAGTTGGTCTGCCATGAAGCACCTTATATCTAGCTATCATTTGAGTACCGTGAAGCCACTCGTTGAGCAGGTTGTGCGCCAATATTGTCTAAATAAAAAAAATAAAAATGGCACTTCCCACTTCTCGCATAAATACGAAATTTTACTTTTATTTTCCTTTTTATATATTTTTTGAAATTAATCCTCAAATAATGGGTTGAAATGTTAATTTATGACCATTGGAGGAGTAGTCCATTATCCACCGAATTAGATTTAATGTGCATGGCACCGTTCACTGACATCATTTGGATGTTCCATAAAACAACCACCTCGGTTGCTCAATGCTTAGGCTAAGTGGGCTCAACACGTAGCTCTTCCCAGCCCCACCCATTTTGTATTGTTTCCCTCCTCATGTACTAAACTCGGATTTATTTATTGTAATCTCACTTATTAAATAAAAGAAAGGGGGCATGTCTCTTCATTAATTTTAATTAGTCGATTAACGTAAATTTGGCTCTAGCAGTCCTTTTTACCCATTTATTCAGATTTTGATAACTTTTTCTTTCACCTAGGAGATAGTGCATTCTCATCTTTAATGCCATTTTCTCTTAGAAACCCATCGAGAAAGCTTTGGAATTTCTTGCATTTCTCTTCATCTCAAATTTCTCTAATAGGACCCCGAATTCTGACCATTTGAATTTCTGCTTCCTTTTAACCGGTGAGCATAGGCCTTTGTTTCTCACTGTGAGTCTAGTTTAGGCTTCAGAAAAATGAGTGTTCAAGAAATAAATATTTTTCTAAAATTAATCACTTGTATTGCTTGAAATAATATATCAATGAAAAATGTTTTAATTATGAATAATAATTTCTATCTAAATATTTTTGTGAACGATGAAAACATTTTTTCATTCATTTTTATAATTTATACAAGTTATTTTTTAGAAAATATTTGTTTGCATCATTATTTTTCGAAAAACAAAGAAAGTCCTAGCTTGGTGCAATTGATCTCCATACTAATTTCTCAAGTGACAAGTCCCCTATGAAACTAGGCCAGAACCTGATAGTTATTTGTCAGGGAGTTTCATTAAAGCCATATTCAACTTTACCTCTCATATCAAATACCATTCTAACGTTTCAAAATCAACAACTATCAACCTTACTCTTTAGTTTCTACAATGAATTTCAAGTTGCATCTCTCAATCACAAATGAATTATCAAATTGCCATTTTATTACCCAGACTACCCCATTCCTGGAAAAAACCCGACATCCAACCGCACAGGCTCTTCTGCCCCCACCAAGTGATGGTCGCTGTGCCAACTCAAGGCCAGATCGAGGTGGCCGCCATGCCTAAGCTTTGATACAATGCTTTCGCGGCTCGTGAGCTTGTTGAAGAGACTCACGGTGTTGTCACGAGCTCGAGGCCACCTCGCAAGGAATTGGTGATTGCGAGCTGTGGCCTCGCCATCGCGAGCCATAGACAGAGATAGGGATGAGGGAGAGGATTGTAGACAACAGGCGAGGGTGAGGGTGTCAACATTGGTATCGACGCCGGCGTCGGGCTATGGCGTCGGGCTATAGCATCGCTTAACGCTGTGGGGGTGGGGCTATCGATCGTAGTCGTGTTTTCCTTCAATGTGTGACGAGAGGGAAAGGGCAGGGAAAGAGAGTGAAAGCAGCGTGTAGGTGTAGGAAATGGCCGCGCACGAGGGCAAATAAGTTTTTCCTTTAGGTTGGAGAGATGCAAATGTAAGTTTTGAGATAGTATTTGATATGGAGAGCAAAAGTTGGAAGATATTTTCTTGCAATTATCGCTAATTGTTAATTGAGCATCTTCGGACTCAGTCTTACATTCGCGTCTCTTTCATATGTACCAACCTGAACTAAGGAGATCACGAAGGATCACACCAAGAATCATTCTCCGAAAATGAGAATAAAGAATTGACAGATGATAATGTTTAAGAAAAGAGAACCCTCCAAGGCAAGAGCATGACAGACATTAATCAATCTTGCCGTTCTGATGTAATATGTGAGAACAAAAATGAGACTTTAAGATTAGCCGACCAGAATTTCCAGCCCATTGAGTACCTCCTCAATGCAACGCCGAGAAGGGCTTCCACAGGAAGAGCCCAATCTAACGGTCCAAATAGCTATTAGCGTTAAGTTTCTTCGACACACATGCACTCTTTCTCAGCAGAAACATGCTTATCACAATTGCGTAAACACAATGCTGTTCCTCGCGTGTGGAGTAGACATTTTCACGCTTCAGTGCTTGAGATTTGGAGTTCTTGCGTTTGGGAAAATTGAGGTTAATTTATCTGGAGTTCTCAGGGTTGTTAGCACATCTCTTTCTATTTCCCGTATTCATGACTCAGGCTATTCAGCATTGCAGTCAATCTGGCTATCCTTTTCTGGGTTAATCAAGTACTTTATTCTCTTTTTTCTTGCGTTGACATGTGATTGCTGAGAAGCCGAGAAGGACTGTGACCTCAGACCACATAATGCAACTTTTATATAGTGGAATGGGCAAGACGCCATCGGCAGGAGTTTTACCTGAGTGATCATGTGGTGCATAAGAGAAGCTTAAGCAAATGAAAAAAATCAGACTAACAATCTTGATAAGAGTCTCTCATCTGTCCATATCCGGAGGCTTCTTTCCCCTGGCAAATTTTAAGTAGGAATCGTGATTGTTCTACGCAATTTCTTCTTCTTTCTAGTTTGATACAATTTCCATATTCACTTAACGGCTCCAGATTTTCTTTCTTCATTCAAGAACATTTTTTAGGGAAAATGGATGCTAAAGATTCAGAATTTGGCATCAACAGTCTTATGCGGAGTGAGGCTAACTCCAACCAAGAGTTGATGATCACTGAGAAAGCAAATGGGGGTGGTGGTGGCAATCCAGAGAGTGAAATCCTTCCTTCTGCAGCGGAGAAAGCGGTTAACGGGTCGATCCTCTCAGGGAAACTTTCTGGTTTAGACATAACTGAGGTCGATACACTCGTGATGAACTTTTCTTTTGTTTTGCTTTAACCAAGCTTATCAGTCTTTTGTGACTGTTATTATGTTTGTGATCAAAGAGAGACGGCATAGGTTGTTCTGAGTGTTCAGGACAACCCCTAGAAATCAGTCTGAAAAAGAGCACAAGGAGTGCCAAGAAGTTTGTGCCTCCAGCTGAAGAAAACAACAATGTTGAACTCGGTATAGCTGATATGCTCGATAAAGGGATAGGTCATCTTCCTTCTTACAGCTTTGACTTTAAGTGCGCTGAGAGGGCTCACAAAAGAAAAGAGGTACTAGTTCAAATCTCTGTCATAATAGCAGTTATTAACTAATCTGATTCTGCACTATGTTTTGATCATTGGCAGTTCTACTTAAAGATTAAAGAGAAAAACCACGCGAAGGAAATGGAGAGAGCGATTATGCTGGCCAAACTCAAGGTGTTGCAAAAAGCCTTGTTCTTTTGGACTCTCATGTACAGAAATTTTTTAGCATTGTCGTCAACCCCTTGCTTGGTTGTATGCAGGAAGCTGAGGAAGCTGAAATTAAGATGCTTCGGAAGAGTCTAGTCACTAAGGCAAAACCAATGCCCAGTTTCTACTTCGGACGCTCTCCAATCCAGATGGAGTTAAAGAAGGTAAGTGCCATTCTTATGATTGACATCAGTTGAGTTAACTATCTTTCGTGCAACGTGACTAACTCCCATCTGATAATAAATTTATACCTCAATGTTCACTAGCTTTTCTCTTCTTTCTTTTCATGGTTGATATCTACTCGATCAAAGGGCTTATCATGAGAGCATATTGTTCTTGTTATCTTTTGAGAAATCTCGAACATGATTGGCCAACTATGTTCATTCTGTTTAAATTCAGTATGAACTATGAACTTATGTTATTCATTTGTGGAAGCAAATGTAATGACTGACAATCTACATTTAAGCAGATCACTTGATTTTGCACTTACCTTTCCTTCTATTGCTTTTCTACCATGTGCCACTTGCATATTTCCATGCAAATCTGCCTCTACTCTCCTGAAGACTCTTTCAGCTACTACTATCTCTTGACATGTTTTGTAAGTCCAAGTCTTGGATTTGAGAATTGGCAATTTGACGCAAATCCCACTTTTTGTCATCGTCTAGGAAGCTTTCTTCAGGTACAAGTTTCTTGATCAAATTAGCAAATCGTGCAGGTCCCAGCAAGAAAGGCAAAATCACCACAGGAGGGCCTACCTGACAGCACCAACGACAAAGTCACTCCAACCAGATTCATGGGATCGTCCCCGCCTCAGTGCAAGAGGCCACTCGAAAGGTCTCTCCCAAGATTCCCCTCCAGGAAGAACGAACCAGTCGATGCATTAGGAAATCCCATGTCTCTTGTCAAACCCCTGCCCTACCTGGGAATGGAGCATGTGGCCGGTAAAACCACGCGCTGAGCCAAAGAATTGCAGAAGATGTTTCCAAACTACAAGAGTGCTCTGCATTAATCAGAGAAACGAGTGAGGGAATAAGGTGCTTGGTCCTTAAAACTGTTTGTTGTTGCTTTGCACTATCGTCAAATTATCGTAATGTTTGTGCATGGTCTATTATTTCTCGTTGAAACTGTGTAATAATAACTAGTGAGTCGCAGATCTTGCTGTCTGCTTCTTGCTGAAGAATGATGTGAGTGACTTGGTAAACACATGGCCAAAGAACATATACAATTCTGCGGTTACCATCTCTGTTTGCTGACTAAGATCTGTCATTTGTTGTATCTACTATCATTTCACAACATGATTAAAGAGTTTTTTCTTATCCTCGTTCATATGTTTTTCAAGGCAGTTGCAAATTAATCAGAAATCATGCTTCAATTCTCAGCAAGCTGAATTTCGAAGTTCATTGTGACGGTGTGCAAGGAAAACTATAGAATATAGTATTTCGCAAAGGCAACCCAATGATGTTCATGGTAATGTGTGTGTGCAGGGCTGGCCATTCACGCCGTCGTGTTATAATTGTGCTATGCTGCATTTAGGGTCTAACCCGAACACAACACGTTTATTAATTACCATACTTTTAAAATCCGAACAGGACGCGTTGATTAAAGAGGTTACCTGTCACAATACAACACGGGCCGACAAATTTGTCTGTGTAAGCTAAAAACTTCATGTAATCATATAGACATATCTAAACATATGGTGTTGACACGATTAAAAAGTTGATAGGTTTAAATAAGCTCGTCTAAGTGTGGTTACGAATGGCACGTTTGTTTTATTCATGTATAAACCAATTAATCCATTTACAGCACAACTTAGCTCAAATCGAACACGCTTGTGTCATAGGCCGGTAGTTACTTGATCGTGGAATAGCCCGTGTTTTGCCTGGTGAGCAGGCAACACCAGGCCAGCCTTCCTTCTATAGTTGTTCAAGAGAACAATACGACAAATAGCTTCCTTGTGTCGGATTATACCATGTCCAACTAGCTCGAACATCTAGTCCATCAAGCGAGATGGTAAATCACTTTAGGCTAGACAATTGGTTTCAGCCTACCATGACCTCATTAGGAGAGTGCTATCTAAAAGAAGTCAAAGGGAAAGGGAAACGAGAGAGAAGAAAGGGGGAAATTTCCTTTGTATTTCTGTATATCACACAACTCAATGTACAGAGTCAATATTATAGTACAAAATGTGTGTAAAGAAAAGGTAACAATATAATCTACAAATCAGATATGATATTGATTGATCCTGGTTGATCCAATAATATCCGAAGGATTCTTGTATATCTTCTAATATTCATGCGTATCTTCCAACACTCCCCCTCAAGCTGGTGGCTTGTAGATATCCAAGACGCCTAACTTGCTCAAGAGATACGCATGCTGTCTTTGACATAAGGGTTTGGTGAAGACATCCGTTGGTTGTTCTTCTATTCCAATCCCCCGTGTCTCGATCACTCCTTGCTGGATTTTTTCTCGAGTGCAATGACAGTCCACTTCTATATGCTTTGTTCTTTCATGCACAATGGGGTTTGACGCAAGTTTGAGGGTTGCATCATTGTCGCAAAATAATCTAGTCGGTCCTCTAATTTGTACCCCAAGATCTCGAAGTAATCCTCGTAACCACACTATTTCACCTGTAGTTTTAGCCATGGCATGATATTCTGCCTCTGCTGAGGATAATGAAATGGTTGGTTGCTTCTTTGTCTTCCACGAAAGTAAAGAATCCCCCAAATTTAATACAGAAACCGGTTATGGATCTTCTGCTCATCGGACAGGTTGCATAATCCGCATCACAATACGCAGTCATTCTCATATCGCATTTCCTGGAAAGAAGAATCCCGAGTCTAGGACATTTCTTCAAGTATTTCACCACTTTTAGTGCAGCATTCATATGAGATTGCTTTGGTTTGTGCATAAACTGACTAGGTGTCCGCACTGCATAACTTATTGGTCATAGTCAAATATATGAGCTTCCCAACAAGTTTCTGATATCACAATGGATCTCTGAGTACATGATCAACTTCTTGAGATAGTCCAGCATCATAATTCGCTGTAGTTAGCTTGATATTTTGCTCAATTGGAATTACAAATGGCTAACATCCCGATAAACTCGCTTCTGATATAATTTCCAGTGCAAATTTCCTTTGGTTGAGGGAGATTCCTTGGTCTGATCGTGCAATTTCGATTCCAAGGAAATACTTTGGCGAACCTAGATCTTTAATGTGGAATGTAGAATGCGGATATTCCTTGAAACCTTTGATAGCTACTTCATCATTGCCCCTAATAAGTATATTATCTACATATATCATCAAGTAGATAGATGACGTACCTTTAGTTCATGTAAAAACAGCATAATCAAATCTGGATTGTTGAAAACCGGCAGCTATCAATGACTCAACAAACTTTGCATACCACTGTCTGGAAGCTTGCTTAAGTCCATACAAGGATTTGTGGAGACGACATACTTTATTTTATTCTCCCCCTGTTTCCGTAAACCTTATGGCACTTCCATATAAATTTCCTCGTCTAAATCTCGATGCAGGAAAGCATTGTGAACATCCATATGATGCAACGACTGGTCCTGAAATGCCGCTACTAAAAGAAATGAGCGGACTGTAACGTCTTTGGCTACCAGAGAAAATGTTTCATGATAGTTAAAATCTTCTCATTGTGTGAAACCCTTAGCCACTAATCAGGCTTTGTATATTTCAATTGATCCATCTGCACGATATTTGATCTTGTATACCCTTTTGCATCCAATTGCTTTGTGATGCGGAGGTAGGGTAACAAGTTCCCATGTGTGATTATCCATTAAGGCCTTCAATTCTGCCTCCATGGCCTTTTGCCATCGCAAATCAGTGCTTGCCTCATCAAAATTGGACGGTTCTCACTCGTCAGAGATGTGAGTGATGCAACATCTATGTTCTGGAGATAATCGATCGAAGGAAACATAAGTGGAAATGGGAAAAAGCATACCTGGTGAATTCTAAAACCACATATGTAGTCTCTAGTCCAAGTAGGTGGACGCATGGCACGTCCGGAACATCTTGGTGGATCATTCTCTGGGGGTAAATGAGTATTTGGATGTTCGACAATAGTCGAGTCTTGGGGAATGACATCCTCCTGGCTTTGATTTGGCACTTCCATTAAGGGTGTCAAGTCCGTAGCTGATGTAGAAGAGTGCCTTATATCTCCTGATGAGCGAAATAGAACATATCCTGGATCTTCGATTGTTTCCATGGTATGAGAAGTATGAGAATGTCCATTGCTATCTGTGCCTGATTCCGGAGCAGCAAATGGGAAAATATTTTCCTGGAATAAAACGTCTCTGCTAACGGAAAATTCTCCTGTAGATGGATCAAATACCCCGTATCCCTTTTGTAGATTGGGATATCCCATAAAGATGCAACGACGAGCACGAGGACCCATCTTATCCCTAGGTCCTACTATTGTGGCATAGTATAGACAATCGAAGATTTCAAATGACCCAGATCTAGCTTCTTTCCGAAAAGCAACTCGGCATACGATTTATAAAATAAGTTGCAGTCAATACATAATCTCCCCAAAAATTGTCTGGAATAGAGGCTTGAAATTCAAAGCCCGTGCAACTTCCAAACAGGTGACGATGCTTCCGTTCCACCACTCCATTTTGTTGTGGCGTATATGTACATGAGCTCTCATGTAATATCCCTTGTGATGAAAATAGAGCAGTACATTCATGATTGAAAATTCTCTTCCATTGTCTGTCCGTATTTTTTGGACAATTTTCCCAAATTGGGCTTTTGACAAAGAAAGGAAAGTCCTTAAATTGAACATAACTTGACCCTTAGACTGCATGAGAAAATCCATGTGGCTCTGGAATAATCGTCCATAATGGTAAGAAAGAACCGAGACCCATCATGGTTCGGTGTATGATACGGTCCCTAGACATCAATATGTAGCAATGAGAAAATATTGTTTGAACGACTTTTGCTCAACAGAAAAGAACTACGCGATTGTTTTGCAAGCAGACAAATATGTCACTAAGGATAGGGAAATGAAGAACTATGGCCCAATCTAGAATACAAAAGGAAGTTTCTATCATTGTAGTTCTAATTACACAATGATTGTTTATTACAAGGAAAATGATCAAGATTTTTGGGTGAACTTTTCCAGAAAAATAATCCTTTAGAGAGATTACCTCAGCCCATCAGTTTCCCAATCGAAAGGACCTGAAATGGACAAATATCAACATTGAAAAATACTTGACATGAATTTTCCTAGACATAGAAATAAGGTTAAATTGGAAGTTCGGGATATAAAGGACATTTGTGAGAACAATCCGGGAGCTAAGAGTGACTGTCACTGTTATAGTAACATGAGTAATGTTTCCATTTGGCAGTTGCACAGTAATAGGGTTATCTAGATCTTCATGAATAATAGAAAATGATCCGTTATCACATGCAATATGGTCACTAGCTCCCGAATCAATAATCTAGGCATTTCTCGATATAGTATTTATCAGGCAATGAGAAATACCTGTAAAGTTGCTTCCCTTTTTAGGAACCTCTAATTTTTGAAAAGCCTGCATTAACTGCTGATATTCCCCATGTGTGATAGGTTGATTCGCATTTGCCGACCCCGTGTAGGTTGATAGGCTGCAATTGATATTTCCTTTCCCTTTCTTTCAGGTTTGCCGTGTAATTTCCAACAATTTTCAATTGTGTGGTGTGGCACTCCCCGACGGTCCCCGATCCGTTAGGGTCACCATAAATCACTACCTTTCACTTGACCTGAAAGTCGGTTACTCTGATACCATAAGATTTCAATAAGTCCATGAGTTCTAGGGGTCTATATTTTTTTTCATTGGGCCTTGCGAACAAAATATGGCGGAAGCGTATCCAACATCTCCCTTTCCCATATTCAGAAATGATGCACACCAACTAAACACTTTTGTAGATAATAGCTAGACACTTTTATTTACTTAACTAGATGGATATTGTTTTGTCGGTACACCAAAATGTCAAGGTTTTCTATGTCTGGCTACTTTCAAAAGATAATTGACTTCCTTTCCAACAATCATCCACTAAAGTCCATCGCTCAGTGTCAGCGTCCAAAAATCCTTCCTCTGCTGGCCTCACCATCCACGGTCACTCCACACCACTTGATCCCCCATCATCGTCGTCCTCTGGTGGCGGTGGCAACGGCCAGAGAGTTCGCCCATTCCTACGGATGAATAAGACGACATACACTTGACGTACAGGACCGGAAAGAAGACCGGTGTCAAACATCATGTTCACCCTCACTCGAACAAATGTCAATCCTATCCAGTCCTGATCCTCATGCTCCATTTGATCCCACTGTAGGTCAATAGGGATCCCATAGAATGTACCAGGAGGTGCAGGCAGCAAATGCATCTTATCTAGTCTAAAATGTTAGTTCCCAAAAAGGGGTGAGTACAACCACTCAGCTGTAAAAGATCCACTAAACTATATCGTGCGTAGCCATCACAATCTAATTTCATGCAAGATAGAGAAAACATGTATAATGAAAGGAAATGAGTGATGTGAATCCTTTTTTTTAAAACCTCTCAATGTAATGACAAGTGCAATTTCAAAGCTAAGATGCACCATTTCAGTCACACGGGTCCTGATTATAGAACCAAACTGTTATAACACGTCCCATTCAATGCCACAAAATTTAGTCCTAAAACCAGACCACACACACACTTAGTAGAATCATCAATTTTAATATTCAAAAAGGTTTCACCTCCCAAAGGACAAATGTATGCGTCCCTCCGGGCATTCGCACCCAACCCGGCATTGCGAAAGCCCCCGGCATTCAGCCACTAGGGCCATCGGGCATCCAGAGCGTGTTACATCACACCTCCAAGCATCTCGCACCCCACCTGGCATCGCGAGGAATCTTCAGGGCTCGCCATTAAAATGGTTACCCCGACTCTCCGGAATTACGTACCGACATACCACCGGGCATCCCCGAAATTACGAATCGATATACCACCGGGCATCCCGATACTCCCGGGGAAAACTCTGGAGCTCGCCATGAAAATGGTTACCCCGACCCTCCGGAATTACGTACTGACATACCACCGGGCATCCCGACACTCCCAGGGCATCGTCGACTCAAAGGTCCGACGGCAACATTAACATCTTAATTTATTTCAACACCAAAAACATTTTTAATGCAATGACATTGGAAGCCTCATGAGTTTTCATTGAAATCTTCAGTGTTGAATGATATGCCGAATGCCAAAAAACCATCATGTCAAATAACAAATCAAGATGCATTCACCTTTGGGATAAATTGAGGAAATTCGGAATAAAGACAACTCAAAACCAGAATGCACAGTTTTAGTGAAAATTTTGGAATAACCCTTAAACGAACTCAAAAAATTCTAAAATTTTAGTATGTTATAAACAAGATATAAAGGAAGAGATTTCATGAAGGATGCTAAATCTAATTAGTCACGTACAGAGAGTATTAAGTCGCATAACTCAGCCACAGATTTATTCCATCAACCAGAATTTCGCAATAACAAAGTAAAGCTTTTCGACCTCCTCAACTAAACAATCAAACCCAAAATGTTGCACATACAGAGGTATGTTGCGACCTCATTTAGGAAAGTAGTACCCGAATCAACTCCAAATTTATTTTTTTTTATAAAAATTCTAATACACACTTAGGTTTTCTAGTTTTATACGCTAGCAGAAAACATCACACCTCCAAAATCGGTTTTGTGCCCACCATTCTAATACAGAGAGTCTAACATAAATACATGTTATAATTTAAACAACTCCTCACAATTTCTATTCTGAAATCAAAACCAAATTCTAATAAGAAATCTCCATAGAAACTCGACGAAATTACTGGCTACATGTGTGTTGTTCTGGACAGCATAGATTTAGTGGAATCTCACGCCTATACCTTGTCTAATTTGCTTCCAAAGTCTATAAAAACCTATATTTATGATTCTAGATCAAAAGACTTTTAAAAGAACATGTTGAAACCAAAGTATTTCCTCAATTCCTTAATTCCAGTCCACTTCTATCACCCACAATTCGTCATCCAACCTCTAAAACCCAAATATTTCCGAGTCTATTGCACTACATCAGACAATAACAGCATTGCATTATATAGGTTAGTAGACTTTTACTTGCCTCAAGTCCTAAGCGCCGATGGAAAGTAAAAACAGAAAGCTCGGGTCACGGACATGGCTCGGCGACGGCGAACACGAGTGGTGTCAATGGTGGCAGCGCACCCGCACTGCAAAGGGCGGTCTCCTTTCCCTCTTCCTTCGTTGCCCTCTCTCGCAGATCACTCGCTCGATCTCTCTCTCTCTCTCACTCGCTGCTACTCACTCTCTCTCTACTTGCTCGAACACACGAGCACTTTGCCCACCCTAAATGTTAATTAAGTTAATTGAGTTAATTGTTTGCATGCAGGTTGTTCGATGGCTGCACACGCAAGGGGCAGCTGTTGAAGACGTGGCCATCCCCAAGAAGCTTCGACGGCCACTTCACCCTCTGCATGCCGTGACGTGTCCTTTGGTGAGAGCCTCTCGGTCAAATGTTTTTCAATTGTTGACCGGTGGACTCAACTCCTCATTCGACGGGCACAATGTGTTGCATGATGACTAATCTTCTCTATTGATATATGACAAGAATTGTGTAACCGTTGGTGGGATTGGCCGCATGGCCATTCAAGGAGAATTTCTTTTTCTCCGAAAGTCAATGTCTCGGGACGTCAAATGGTGATGAAACGGGTCGAATATAATGCCAACAATGACGAATTCCGATAACAATTTCATCAATGCGCGATGTATCGTCATTTTTCCAAGTTTGGCAAAGTATTCGGATGAGGTTGGTCTCACCAACGACCTTAAGTAATGGAGTTTTGACAAAACTATAATTCTTTCAACAATCGGACCATTACTAAACATATCGTATTGGTCCAACAATAATATGAATCAGTGTCCGTAGATGGTACCAATGACATAGTCCGACGATACTTCCGTTGATCAGTCACGGCCGTCGTATATTTAGAGGTTGTCAAAATTCTCGGATGCCACATGTGGTGGGGCCGCTTGCAAAAATTACAAAATAATTTCCTCTTATTTTTAAAATCCGGCCCATAGTTTTTCAAAAAATTGGCACCATTGGATCCCTAGATCCGAAACCATCTCCGCCGTCTAGATTAGCCGGATAGCGTGTGCTTTTAGGGTTGTCAAATCACTGCGCTCGATCCGGGCCGTCCATTGCAGAGCCCTTAAAGCCTCTTTGCTCGGCAAACCCTAGCGACATATTTCGCCTTTTTTCTAGGGTTTTCTGCCCTTTCTCGCTTCTTGCCGCCAGCGCCAGAGATTCGGTGGCTTTGCCATCCGACGAGGTAAGTCGCTAGTTCTCCTCTTGCACTGTGAGCTGGAAGATCCGGCCAAGGGGAGGTGCTAGCTCCATAGCTAGATTCCTCGACTTGAAAGTGAGGTAAAATTCATTGAGGAATCAGCAAAAAACGTGTGGCCTTCTCTTTGTCCTTTATCGCCCTGTATTGTTGAAGGGTCGTTTCGGGACCTTCGAGTTTTTCTTCAGCCGCTTCCAGCTCGTTCCAAAGGGCTGAAAGCTTGTTGAAGCATGCCGTTACTGACATGTTTCCCTGCTTCAGTTCGCTGCGGGCTTGATGTAGCGAAAAATTCTCGCCCGATCCAGTTTCTCATACATTTCTCTAATTTTCTCCCAAATAATTTTCGAGTCTTCTGTGGGAGGCAAACCGGCGGCGATTTCTAGGCTAATGCAATTTCCTATCCATAATCTAACCAACTAATTGCAATTTTTCCACTGTCGCCCCATTTTTTCGTTAATCAGAATCGAAATAGTCCCCGTCGATAAACCCTTCTTTGTCTTTTGTGACGAGGACTCGTTGAAATTCCCATGCCCAACTCAAGTAATTTTCTGGTCCTGTGAGAGGATGGCTGATGAGTCGAAACTCCGGCCCGTCGGCAGTGGAGACGTACATTGCGTCGTTGGGTTCTGGGCGACCCATGGCGGCCGCGATGGAGAACGGCAGAAAACCGGGTGGAAATTCCGGGTAGGGATTTGCAGGTTGACCCGGATTGAACCCGCCTGGAATTCCCGCATTTGAATCGCCTGACCCGTTAGGGTTTTCGCCTGCATTGGAAGATCCCGTCGTTTCTGAATGGCCCGCCCCGCTTGCGGCTAGTGGGCCGTCTTGAATCTGGCCTCTTGAAAAAGAAACATTTGGGCTTGGCCCATAATACATAAGTAATGGCATCCACTGGTAGGAGGCCTCGAAGTGGGCTACCTCAGATTGGGTTGCCATGGAAAAAAATTGCCCTACAGTGGGCTGATCAGCTCGACCAGTGGCATTCCGCACAGAGTCTTGTGCTCCTGAGGTAGGTGTTTCCATAGGTAAGTGAATTTTATCATCAGCCATGATGGTAAAGCCCTCTTTTCCCTTTCCTTCGTCTATTTAAACGAGATCTTCAAAGTATTGATTCCTACACTAGAGTGCTAACGCTTTTTTACAGGTTAGCTTGTTTCTTCCGGTAGGTAATCAGAAAACTAGAAGAGAAAACAAAGCGGAAGAGATGAAACACAGGCGTGTAACCTACTCTAATACCATGAAAGAAGTCGAAGGGAAATGGAAACAAGAGAGAAGAAAGGGGGAAATTTCCTTTGTATTTCTGTATATCACACAACTAAATGTACATAGTCAATATTATAGTACAAAATGTGTGTAAAGAAAAGGCAACAATATAATCTACAAATCAGATCCGATATTGATTGATCCTGGTTGATCCAATAATATCTAGAGGATTCTTGTATATCTTGTAATATTCCTGCGTATCTTCCAACACCATCAAGTCCCATTCAGTTTTTGCATGGAAGGCCAATCTTGCCTTCAGAGCTTCTAAGAAATATATTCATTGTATTCTAGAATCCTAGCACTAACCGTCTTGACGTCATTCCCACGGACCATTTATATTTATCCCCTTTGCATCACTCACTCTTGTCGCGACCCCCTTTTTTGGCGCCCGATTAGGCGCGGGCGCCTACGGAGGCTAATGATTTGGCTAGGTCTATTAGGCTTACCTCGGGCTCTCCCAAGCCCACCAATTCATGACTTAATGGTTTGATATTTTAACATATAAGCTAATTTTAAAACGGAGTTCCCACTAATCAATTTGGGGTGGGTCGATTAGAAACCCAAGCAAAATATTGGGAGGAATATTCACTCCTGCGCAACCAGAGAAATTAGGATCGGGGACTTGATTACACTAATTAATTACTAATGCCTTTGGTATCTAATCTTGTTTAAACCCTAAAGCTTTTTGGATTTCAAGGGATTTTCTATGCATTTATGGAGAAAAAAAAAACATTTTTTAGTCTTTTTTCTATTTTTTGAGCATAAAAAGCATTTTTGGATTTTTGATCTTTTTCTTTTTTTGAAAATATTAATAATTTTTGGCTTTTATTTTTTGGAAAATTAGGAAACATAAGATATTTTGGGATTTTTCTGATTTTGATTTTTTTGATTTTTTGAAAATTATTTTTTATTAAAATATTATTTTTTATTATAATAATATATTAAAGACGACCCGGGTTGGATCCTCGGGTCGCTGTCCTCCGTGCCTGGACAAGCCTAAGGCCTAGCCTAGAACCCCGTCTGTTTTTAAACCATTCAACCTCGGGGAGAAGACAACGAGCCCATCGATTTTTAGGCCCGCACAAGCCCAACCCAGTGGTTTGGCTGGATCAAAACCCTACCCGATTTGCGAACCACGCCCGACCTGCATGAGAAAACCTTAGGGTGACCAGGTCACGCGCCCGACTCGACCGACCTGGCTTTTTGGAACCCTAGAGCCTGACAATCAGCGACGCCGAGGGGGGTTGGCTGGGATGTCACCCGGCAGTGGCTCGACAACGGCGACACGAGCGGATGGTGGCTAGGGTTTTAGGGGGAGAGGGGGTAGAACGACAGTGACGACGTGGGCGAAGCCTGTTGTTACCTGCACACGGCGAGCTGTGCTGGTCAATACAACGGCGGGATTGACGGCAAGTGTAGGGACGGGCGGCTACTAGAGGGGTGCGGACTAGCGGTGCCGTCAGCGAGGCAAGCAGCAGCGGTCCAGTGTAGTGGATCTCACAGTAGGTCGTCGGGGATGGCGTCGGGACTTCTTCGTCGAGGATGGTGCTAGGGGTTGCGAGCTCGAGCGGCGTCGTTGGCGGAGACGATCGACTTCAGAGGCGGCTATGTCGATGACGACATCTAGTCAGGGATTGTAGGCTGTGGCTAGGCTTGTGGCTAGTCAGTGGCACCGCAGTTAGTCGTCGGGGGCCACGTCGGGTAATGCCGCGGTGGCGACAGGGTCGTGGCTTGTTGGCGTCAGGGGCTGCGAGCTCAGGCGGTGTTGTCGGCACCTTTTCCCCCTTGGATCTGGCCCTTGTGGCTCTCTCTCTCAGAGCTCCAAATCTTACCTTAGATCTCAACCTCCCTCTCCGGTCGACCTCGGATCTTCGGCCGCTTGCCTTCGGGCCTCCCCTGAAGTCTCTCGGGGAGGGACTTCGAGGCTTGCTGCCGATGATCACTCTCGACCTTGTGGTTTTGGCCTCCCCCGATGCCTTATTATAGGTGCCGGGGGTTAGCGGAGGCTAGGCCGGCGGTCCTTGGTGCACCGATCGGCCTCCCTCTGCCGGCGGAACCGGTGTCAACTTAGCTACCCACCTGCGTCCCCTATTTCGCATTGAAGGCCTGTCTCCCTGCACATAGTGAGCTACGCCGGTCAATACGGCAGTGGGATTGAAAGTAGGCGTAGGGACAAGCTGTTGTTGGAGGGGTGCGGACTGGCGGTGTCATCGGTGAGGCGAGCAGCAGCGGCCCAACGCGGTGGATCTCGCGATAGATCGTTGAGGATGGCGTCAAGACTTATTCGTCGAGGACAGCGCCGAGGGTTGCGAGCTCGAGTGGCGTCGTTGGCGGAGACAGTTGACTGCAGAGGCGGCTATGTCGACGACGGCATCTGGTCAAGAGTTGTAGGTCGCGGCCGGGCTTGTGGCTAGTCGGCGGGACGGCAGACGGCACCACGGCTGGTCGTCGAGTGCTACGGCGAGTGATGCCGCGGTGGTGACAAGGTCATGGCTTGTTGGCATCGGGGGCTGGAAAGCTTGGGCGGCGTCGTCAACACCCTTTCCCCCTCGGATCTGGCCCTTGCGGCTCTCTCTCTCTCTCTCTCTCTCTCTCTCTCTCTCTCTCAAAGCTCCGAGAACCGACCTCGGATCTCAACCTCTCTCTCCGGCCGACCTTGGATCTCCGGCCACTCACCTTTAGGCCTCCCCTGAAGTCTCTCAGGGAAGGATTTCGAGGCTTGCTGCCGATGATCGCTCTCGGCCTCGTGGTTTTGGCCTTCCCCCGATGCCCTATTTATAGGGGAGGAAGAAGACAAAGGAGGAAGAAGACAAGAGGGACAAAGGCTGGGCCGGGTCGTGTGGGCTAGGCCGCAGGGGCTTACGCGAGGGAAGGAAGAGGGGGCTGGGCGCGGAGGCCTAGCTCCATGCGGCTGCCTCTTTATTTATTTATTTATTTATTTATTTATTTATTTATTATTATTATTATTATTATTATTATTATTATTATTATTATTATTATTATTATTATAAAGATTAATAGTTGCCAATAAAAACTAAGCCCTAATTAAAATACGTAGGCGAAATTTAGGTGTCAACAACTCTTCACTTGATAACTCCAAACTCCACTCCCAAGGTTTATGAGTACGAAAGAATCATGGACCATGACTTCTCTCACTCAATTCCGCAATGCCCTAATTGTGGGTTGTTCTGTCACTTCCTTATATCTCCATAACCATAGATACGCCACTTTAAATCATGTATCGAATTGCAATGCTCACCCAACAAAACAAGCCACTCCACTGGTACTAGTAGCTTCTTTTGATCGTAGCTATTAAGGCCCCTTCAGTTACTTGCGCTTTCCCCAGCATCCCCACCTTGAGAGGCTTGCTCCGTTTGAACCCACCACCGCGTCTCCCCTCTCCATTTTGCATGCCGCCATCACTGACCTCAAGACCCAGGGCAGTGATGGTCATTGAGCCAACTCAAGGCCAGATTGACCTCGATCTGGTGTGGATAGCCGTCATGGCTAAGCTCTAATATAGAGCTTTCGCATCTCATGGGCTTCTTGAAGAGGTTTGCGGAGTCGGTTGCGACCCTCACGAGCTCGAGGCCGACCTCACATGGAATTGGTGATCACAAACTGTGGGCTTCAGCCAAGCTCGATGACCTCGCCATTGCAAGCCACAAGGATCTCATGCCACAAACAAAGACACGGATGAGGGAGAAGGGTGCAGATGACAGGCAAGGTAGAAGTTGTTGACATTGGCTTTGGCTCATAGCATCGAGTAGGGGTGAGCAACATGAACCAACCGAATTATGAAACACTTAGATCAGATCGGACCGATTGCTTCTAGGTAGTTCCTAGGGACGTCGGTTTGGTTCCTACTTTCATAAAATTGGAAATGGTGATTTTCGATTTGGTCCTCCATTCCAAGGGAAACTAGACATGATCGGATTGCTTGGACCGGATTAATGATCTTTTATTTTTTATTTATTTCTCAAACAAGTTTCTTTCCCTTCCCTTCCCATGTGTCTCGCTCGGAGTTATTCCATTGTCTATCTTTATCCTTTGTGTTCGGTAATCCGCTCATAAAATTATCTACTATGAATAATCTATAAACTCTCAGAGGGAGTACAAAACTAGCCGATTAGTATCATAATGGGTTTATGATGTGGTCAACCTCATGAACTTATCGCTGGAAAGCAGTAGTATGGGTTCTCAATGTCTAGATGTGAATATGACCAAAGGGTTGCATTTTGATATTATTTTCATCTCCCATTGGACCACTTGAGAATCAAACTAGTGGACTGCTTGGGAACTAGACTACATCGATTGGTCCGCCCTGGTTACAATAATTGGGAATAGTCCTTCTTGCTCGGTTTCTGGTTCTTAGGCAAGACAAACTGAACTAGGAATCGATCACGCTTAGTGTCGAGCTAGTTGACGCTGTGGGGATGGCTCTCGATGGTTGTTGTGTTGTGGCAGATGCGTGACGAGAGAGAAAGGGGAAGGAAAGAGAGTGGGAGAATGGTCTAGGTGTAGATTATGGGTGTGCATGAGGGCAAATAAGGTTTATAACTCAGAAAGATGCAAAATGTAGGTTTTGAAATGTGAGCAATATGTTTGACATGGAAAGCAAAGTTGAAGGGTCTTTCTTGCGATTGTCCCTAACTGTTAATTGAGCACCTTCGGACTCACTCTTATGTTTCTGTCTCTTTCAAATGTAGCAATTTGGACTAAAGAGATCACGGAGGATCACACCAAGAATTATTCTCTGAAAATAAGCTCTGACGTATGAAAGAATTGACTGGTGATAATGTACTCTCTCTCCCCATTAATCTTTACTCTCCACTTTGTACTCTCTCCCTCTCTCTCTCTCTCCACGAGGGCCAATGTATTTTGGCTAAGTAGAAAGACAGGAAGAACAGAGAACACAAGCCAAGAGAATGAGAGACATTAATCAATCATCCTGTTCAGATGCAATATGTGAGAACAAAAATGAGACTTAAGAT
The DNA here is from genome assembly GCA_017140595.1 of Eucalyptus curtisii. Lineage (NCBI taxonomy): Eukaryota > Viridiplantae > Streptophyta > Magnoliopsida > Myrtales > Myrtaceae > Eucalyptus > Eucalyptus curtisii. The sequence continues at coordinate 23,529,979 of CM029500.1, read as the reverse complement.
TGCCTGAGCAGAATTTTTAGTCCAACGAATACCTCCTCAATGCAACACAAAGAAGGGTTTCCACAAGAAAAACCCACTCTAACGGTGCAAATAACTTTTAGCATTAAGTTTCTTCCACACACACGAACACTTCCTCAGCAAAAATACGCTTATCACATGTGCATAAAACCGATGCTGTTCCTCGGTATACAAAGTAGAGACTTTCACGCTTCAGTGTTTGAAGATTTGGAGTTCTAATCACAGTGTTGTAGTCCAACATGAACAAGTCAATGAGCAGATTCACATGCCATAGTCAACTGAGGTTAGTTTATCTAGAGTCTACAGGGTTGTTAGTACATCTCTTTCTGCTCCTCAAATTCATGACCCAGGTTACTCAAGCATTGTAGTCAGTCTTTCCGGCTATCCTTTTTCTGTTTTGAGCAAGTAGTTTATTCTCTTTTGACATTTGACTAATGAGAAGCCGAGAAGGAATATGACCTCAGATCCCATAATGCAACTTTTATATACTGGAACTGGTAAGACACTATCGGCCGGAGTTTTACCTTAGTGATCATGCGGTGCATCAACAAGTTTAAGCAATGCAAAGAACTCAGACTAACAATCCCGAGGAGAATCTCCAAGTTGTCTACATCCCGAGGCTTCTTTCCTGGACGAATTTTTACATTAGCAACCGTAGTTATACCGCACTTTTTCTTCTTTCTAGTTTGATACAGTTTCCGTTTTCGCTATACCGCTCTAGATATTGTTTCTTCATTCAAGAACATTTTCTAGGGAAAATGGGATGTTGGGGATTTTGGGCAAAAGAACACCCAAGTGTTACAATTTGATACGGGGAGACATATACATGCTAAAACTTCCAAAAGATACACTTACGCTCCAAAATTGGAGAAAAAAATAGTTAAGTGCCAACAGTGAGAATTTCCCATCAAACAACTAACGTGACTTTTTTGACAAGAATTTTAAATGATGTGACATTTCTTTAAAAAACATTGTCCAAATAAATAGGATGAAGACATCATGCCATCCACGTAGACTACGCAAGACAACGTTAAACAACGTCGTTTTGGCACTTTGATCACTTTCTGTAAAATTTGGACTTAAGTATTTACTTTTAACCACAAGTAGCACTTATAGCTTGACACTTAATGGTCAATTTTTTTTAACCGTGACTGACATTTAAGTGAACATGGATGATAGGGTTGTTTTATATAAGGATTGCTAAGTGGACATTCCGACGAGTCACGTAGATCAATTTTATTAATAAAATAACGCTATGTTGGATTCCCAATAGTTTGCCAAAGTTGGCACTCAAGTATTCAATTTTAAAAAAAAGTGACATTTAATTGTACATTTTGGAAGTTTTGGTACTTATACGTCCTACATGGGGTGTTCTTTACCTGTGGGGTAGTATATGGCATGAAGAGTGTTAAACGGAGTAGGTTTATGACTCCAGCCAAGAGGTGATGAAAGTGAAATCCTTCCTTCTGCAGCGGAGAAAGCGGTTGACGGCTTAAACATAACTGAGGTCAATCCGCTCGCGATGAACTTTTATTTTGTTCTTATTATTCGCTTTAACCGAAGCTTATCATAGTTTTTTTATGACTGCTTCTTATCCTTGTTCATATGTCTTTCACGGTAGCTGCAAATTAATCAGAAATCATGCTTCAATTCTCAGCAAGATTAATTTTGAAGTTCTTTGACGACGGTGTGCGAGGAAAACTGTGGAATATATTATTTCACAGAGGCAACCCGATAATTTTCATGATATTGTGCGCACGCGTAAGGCTGGCTATTCGCGCTATCGTGTTATAATTGTGTTGTTTCATATTTGGGGTCTAACCTACACACAACATGTTTATTAATCACATCATACTTTTAAAATCTGAACAGTACACGTTGATTAAAACGACATGATATAACAAGTTAAAGCAAATTTGCATGTGTAAGATTAAAACTTTATGTAAACATGTAAAGACATATCTAAACATATCTAAACAAGTGGCGTTGACACGATTACAAAATTAACATATTTAAATAATCTAGTCTAAGTGCGATCACGAATGGCTTGTTCATTTTATTTCATGTCTAAACCAATGAATCCATTTACGACACAACTCCATTGAAGCTCAAATCAAACACACTTGACTAGGTGTTGGACACTTGTGGTCGTGTAACGAATCCTCACAAACTAACAACCTAAACAACAAATTGATATATTCACTATTCTCGTGAGGGGTGGGCAATCAGATTGGTTCTACCCAAAAATTAAACCAGACCGCTTGAATACAATTTGATTCCTGGTTTTGAGTGAAGATCCACTTGAGAGCTGGATTCATCGGACCAATTTTGAAACTGGTTTTAGGAATCGGTTTGATAAAGCAAAAAAAAAAAAAAAAAAAAAACAAAAACCCTTCGGTTGATTTGTTTCTAATCTCTAGGGTTAGGTTTTATATAAATATATTGCAAAGTTAACTATGTTGCTCGTTTTGTTTTTCGGTGGTTAAATTCTGGAGCAATATTTTTATGGATGAATGATGGATGTAGTTTTATAATCAATGATCATTATTTTTTATTTATTAAAATTCAGATTCATAATAATAATAAATTAACCATATTGTCTTACTAAAACAATGCAACTATTCACTAAGGAATTATGATTATTTTTTTTTTAATTTTTCGAATTTTATTATTTCTTCCAATGGTTATCTCAGAATTTGTATTTGTTTAGATATAACTTTAATCTTCTAAAAATTTGTCTTTCTTTGAATATAACTTTTTATTTTTGGCTATTAATTATTGAATTGCTTGTTCAATAATGATGTTCTTCTTTTCCAATTTTGTTTCCTTTCAAAAGATATACAATCATGGTTTTCAATCGTTTCCTTTTGAGATGCTCTAGAGACATACTGGAATTGCTATATAGTATCATCAATCAAAACTTTATTGTATCCTAGAGAAAATTCGTCACTGACTATCAGTAACGTTATGGAATAAATAATTCCTTAAAAAATGTGATGGTCCTCATATTTTGCCAACATACATGCATAAGAACAGCCCGGCCCAAGAACCGAGCCCCGGACCCTCGGGGGCCCAAAAGCTGGCCCCCGCACCGAGGCGGGGCGTGCTCATTACCGACCAGATCCAAACCGTTGTTTCCTTGTCGGTACGCGCCACGCGTCGCCCCCACACCCCACCGCGACCCCAGCAAATTGCACACGAACTCAAAAAAGAAAAAACCGATAGCGGAAAATAAGGTTGAAAAAAAAATATTGATGACTCCCCTTCGAATCGAAGAGAGAGAGAGTTTCGTATTGTCTGTGTCATCACTTTCATCATCATCACCACACAACAACGCATTGCAACACAACACTTCGAATTCCCTTCCCACACTCGCACGGGGATAACTCCGGAGACGCGCCCGACGCAGACCGCAGCTACAAGAAGGAAGAAAAAGTAAAAGGGGGGTAAGCAGCTTCCAGTCCTCTCTCTCTCTCCCTCCGCTGTTGTTGGGTTTCTTCTTTCTTTGCTTGCTTCGTGCCGAGCGAGGTCGGTGCGCGTGTGTGTGGGGTTGAGCTGAAGGCTGAAGGGACGCGGCCTCGCGAAAACGCTTCGCGTTTTTGGGGTGCTCTTTTTTTTTTTTTTTTTGGGTGGCAGGGAAGAGGAAGAGGAAGAGGAAGAGGCGTTGGGGAAATGGCGAGCTCGGTGGAGAAGGACGAGGTGGTGTCGCTGGAGCTCCCCGCTCCCCCCGGCTGGACCAAGAAGGTACTCTCTCTGGAGCCCTGCCTGTGTCTATGCCCGTTTTCCCCCCCTCTCTCTCTCTCTCTTGGCTTTTCTTGCTTTCGTTCTCGCCTGCCGTGTCTCGAAACTGTGGCTTGACGGTTCTTGGGCTCCGACCATCTGCGAAAGTTTGGATTTTTGCTCGGAATTTGGAATTGGGTTGGCTTGAGGTAGGTGGAATTCGGTGGTCTCGCGAGTGGGTTGGTGCGGGAATTCGTGGTTTTGGGGGTTAGGTGATGGGGCTAGGGTTTCTGGAGTCAGCCGCCTGTTGTTCTGAAGGGGGCGTTGCTTAGGAGATGCGTGACTCTGCCAAATTGGCCTGGAGCTGTGTGAGTCGTGCCCGTCTTGGTGTGGAATGGGTTGGAATTAATTCTAGTGAGTAGCCACTTTCTAAAATTTGTGACCAAGACGCTAGGGTTTCTGGGAGGGGACCGCCCTCTGTTAGCACTTATGCTTATTTAGTTCCTCTATTTTTCGAGGCTTTAGTCTTTTTATTGTTTCTCGTTAAATTTTCTTTAGGGTAAGCGTTTCCTCGAACATTTCGGTCCGTGGTTTTGTCGAGATGGTGGGTTTTTGCATTGCGAAACAGGAATTTTGTGTCTGATGATGTTCCTCTGTTTCTTCCTTTCCCTTTCCCCCTTCTTTGGTCTTCTGGTGGGGGATTCGACTTGTGTTGTCTTTGTTTGGGGACTAAATGTTCTGTTTTAGTCTTGAACATCGGCTGTTTATTTTGTCAGTCTGATGCACATGGGAAGCTACCGGATTTTCTTCCTTTTGTCACTGGAAAGCTACTGTGTTGGCAGAAAGCGGCAGCGGTGTCATTTTTGAATTATTAATGCTGCATTGAGAAGAAAATTCCAAAACTTAAACCCCCAAAACACACATGCACACAAAGGATTTGTGTGTACATTTTTGCCATTGTTTGATACCCTAGGGTTTGCATTGAGACATTGTGTGGAGTCAAAGGTTTCTTAAATAACTACAGAAATGATAAATTTTCTAACCAATCATAAATTTTTGCCTTTGTTCCATTACCTATGATTTGCATTAAGATCTGATGTCCGTTTATTTTTTAAAAAAATTGCTGTAAAATGAGTCGTGCAATGAAGCCTAATTGTGTAATGGTTATTTTCATGAATTCCTACCATGTAATGGAATCTGAACTGTTGGTTTTTTTATAATTACAAGCCTGAAGGTGTGTTAACTGGGAATTGGATGGAAGTGAGTCATTATTTTCTCATCATTTTTACAAGGGTGTTACTTGCAATTGTCTTCTATTACATCAAGTGGGATTATCATGCTGACTCTATTCTTATAAAATTCTCGAGCTAGATGAATTGGGTTGATGTCTCTTTCCTTTCTTTTGATTTTGAGTTGGGGGAGAAGAGTGAAAGCAAAGGGGGACTTTTTTTTTTTTTTTTTTTTTTTTTGTGGGTGGGGTTGGGGTTGGGGAGGGTAATATTCTTGCAGTAATTTTGAGGATATTGCATTTTCTTTCAGTGACTTCGTAGAAAGCGTGTCTTCAACTCTTTTAGGTGCAAAAATAACTCCAATATTGTTCCTTTTAATATAGCCGTATAAGAATTCCCATCATGCACAGAAACTACTTGGTTTATGTGAAATTATTTTGACTAAGGCATTTGCAGTCTACATGTGTGTGGCTTCAGTACTTCCCTTTGATGGAGATTTTGTCAGTTCTCTATGACATCTTTAGCTATTCCTTTTGATTTGTGGCCTATAGTACTATGGTGAGGGGTTTGTCCTGGTGTATTATTTGAAGAGCCATAGTCATCTTTGATTTTAAATGTTTGAAGTTGGAAAGTGGTATAGGCGAAGAATTGATTTGTACCTACTAGGATGAGCTTTTCTTAGTTCATAGAAGTATCAAGGAAATGGACGGATTTTTGGATGGTACAACTGGCCTTATTGGAAAACTCAGGGGCAGTTTGGTTTCAAGTGATGTTTCCAAAAATTCGATTTCTCAGAAAATGGACCGAGAAAAAAAAATTCTTTTTCACTTCAATTTTCTTGAATGCGTGTTTAGTTTTTGAAAAAGAAAAATTTCAACAAGGATTTGAAATATTGATACTTGTTTGTTTTTTGTTCTTCTCAAATCAAGGGATTTAAGAGAAAGATAAAAACATGTCCGGGAGATTTTATTTTTTTTCCCTTTCTTATTTGGTTGAGACAATTTGCACAAATATATACAAAATAGATGCACTAATATCTTGACATCTACTTGGAAGTATATTAGTGAACTGGCCTTATTGGAAAACTCAGGCAGTTTGGTTTCAAGCAACGTTTCCAGAATTTCTCAGAAAATGAACTGAAAAAAAAAAAAAAAAAAAAAAAAAAAAAAAAAAAAAAAAAATCTTTTTTCACTTCAGTTTTCTTGAATGCATGTTTAGTTTGTGAAAAAAAAATTTCAACAAGGATGAAAAATATTGATACATGTTTGTTTTTGGTTCTTCTCAAATCAAGGAATTTATGAGAAAGATAAAAACATGTCTGGGAGATTTTTTTTTCCCCTTTCTTATCTGGTTGAGACAACTTGCACAAATATATAGAAAATAGATGCACTAATATCTTGACATCTACTTGGAAATATATTAATGAACTGGGCAGTTCGGTTTCAAGCAATGTTTCCAGAATTCGTTTTCTCAGAAAACGGACTGCCAAAAAAAAAAATCGTTTTCACAATTTTCTTGAATGCATGTCTAGTTTGTGAAAAAGAAAAATTTCAATTTCAACAAGGATGAAAAATATTGATACATGTTTGTTTTTTGTTCTTCTCAAATCAAGGGATTTATGAGAAAGATAAAAACGTGTCTGGGAGATTTTTTTTTTCCCTTTTCTTATTTGGTTGAGACAATTTGCATAAATATATACAAAATAGATGCACTAATATCTTGACATCTACTTGGAAGTATATCAATGAACTGGCCTTATTGGGAAACTCAGGGGCAGTTTGGTTTAAAGCAATGTTTCCAGAATTCGTTTTCTCAGAAATGGACTGAAAAAAGAAAAAAGAAAAAAAAAATCTTTTTCACTTCAATTTTCTTGAATGCATGTGAAAAATAAAATTTTCAACAAGGATAAAAAATATTGATACTTGTTTGTTTTTTGTTCTTCTTAAATCAAGGGATTTATGAGAAAGATAAAAACTCTTTTTTTTCCTTTCTTATTTGGATGAGACAATTTGCATAAATATATCAAATTGGATGCACGAATATCTTGACATCTACTTGGAAGTACGTCAATGCAAAGTTCAGCAAAAAGGAATATTACCCTCTATGGGTGTTTTTCCACATACATACAAATTTGAAGATCTATATTGATGGCTTGCCAATGGTCCACTTGCTGTGGCTTCTTTTGGGTGCTTTAAACTGTTATGCTATCAAGATGCCGTATGGCTCGACCAAAAAAGAAATTCATGGTACGGTTGGTCTTCAAAGCTTTAGCTGCTCTATTTGGAGTTGGGAAAGGTGCGGTACCTAATGTGTGGCTGTTTCCTCTGTCTAACATTGCCTATTTCTTGATTTGTCTGGAGAGGTGATTCTCTGAAATTCTGGACATTGACATATTTGAGAAAGCAGAGTATGAACTGAGGTGAAGAAGGGATATCTCTTGATTATATCTTGGAGCTATCAGCCTATATAGGACAGAGCATGAAGATCGAATATCTTTTCTCTGAAGCTTTTTTGGTATAAATAGATCAGAGAGTACTGAAGGAATAGATACTTTAATGGAGGTACCATCTTGGTTTAGTGAACTCTAGGCAATCAGTTTATGAAAATTGGAAACAAGAAAGCTGTCTGACAATTTTGAAGCTCAAAATGAATGGCTTGAACGAAATGCTGCGTGGATCTTCTATTGATCAAGGAAGCCGTTCTCCCTTAACCATACTGAGGCTGAAAGTTCAGCAATAAATTTTAGGCGGATATTCATATGAGTGTATCATCCAGTCCTTTTGATCAACAAGGTTGATTTTGGGTGATTAATGGTTGGAGTCTGTTGGTTTGATAGATGTAATGGAGATAGACGATATCTAAATAGGTTTGAGATGTAATATATTTTTAAATATGATTCGCGAGAAATATAGCTGCTGGTGGTGCCTTTTTTGCAGCTAGTCCATTATCTGATTATTCACAAAAGGGGAAGGCTCAATAGCATGTCACTATATGACCAGCTTTAGACTCCATCTTGGTTCGATATGGGGAAATAGGAACCTGAACAAGTGAAGAGACTAGCTTTGACTCATTTTTAAGGTACATTTATTGTTTGAGATAGATTTTTCTTGCATTTACATTTCGAGAAAGATCTGTCTTGCTTTTTCATTCACTGTTGCATGCACCTCTAACCAGAGAATCAGTTCTCATAGATAAAAAGACCATCCTACTAATGTGAATCTGTATTTTGTAACTATTAGGATGAAGGAAGTTGGTCGGTGCATTAGTGACAATGGATCTCTTGTACTTAGCATATGTCAAATAACAAGGTGGAGGCTTCATCTAATTGTCAAGCACTTCGAAACTAGTTACAAGTAGACAGGCATATTAGTGAGGGTGAACCTTGGAGTTTGATTTTGAATGGGGGGAATAGAAAACCTTTGGAATTGATATCTTGTTGACTAGTAAATTTCTATATACTGGGCAACAGGTTTTCTAGTATTAGCTGTTTGTGGTCTATAAGAAAAAGGTGAACAGTGTAACAGGGATTTGAGCACTCTTTAGTTTTTAGAAACTTGGAGCTTTCTGTGCTTGTGAAAGTCGAAGGATGAGAGAAAGGCAATACGGACTTTAAGTTCACTTTAGTTGGTTTTAAGTGCAAAGGTGGCAGCTGGTGGAAAGTATTGAGTGAAGGAGTAACATGATCTGCTGAAGTGCTCCAAAGCATGATAATATGCAAGTGCTTAAGAATATACATAGATTCAACCATGTTTTGCGCACTGCAAAATCACAGTAGTGCTGGCAGGTGCTTTACAGATAACATCCCTGTCTGCATGCGGAATGAGAACAGTTGAATCGTTCGAGTTAGGACATCCTAGTCCCTTGTGGAATTATCTAGACTTAGGGTTGAACTTTATAGTTGCTGAAGTAATATCTTCTGTGGTTCATTCAAAAGTTTTTTTTTTTTTTTTTTCTGTTAATCTGGATGCAGTTTAGCTTTTATGGGTTCGACTTCACCAGTGCAGTGAAGCAATACCTTATAGAGGAGAGCTGGATTTATTTGATAAGCCTTTGAAGTTATTGAATTTGCTTTAAGTAGATGATCGAGAACATAGGGATGATGGTAATCATCTAGTCAAGATATGTGAAGTTCTATGGCGTGTGTTCGGTTTGAGAGAAAATATGATAAAGAGCAGGCCTTGATCAAGTTCTATAAGGGTGGAGTACAGATTTAAGTGTTCGCTGTGGACATAACACCTTTCTGATTCTATCTTTGGACTGCATAGTAATGAACGTTAAGAGGAAATGGTGCAAAGCATGAGGAAGTTTATGGAAAAATTTGAAGAGCGATATGTGTTTTTGCATCTTCGGCAAGACAGGAACTTGATAGACAGATATTTACTCTTTTTCTTCACTTTTCTCCACTTATGATAGTTTTCACTGTTTCTTGGAATTAGATTGTGTTGCTTCCCATGCTCTCTCTTTTCATTGGAAGAGGCGCATCTATAAGAGAGGATTTTATGCAAGTTGGATTCATTCGAAAATTCTGCTAGTGTACTGGGTTGAACTTGATACTAACAGATATCATCAGATTTTGTCCATGTCGACGTTCCTGTTAACCACTGTCCAATATTTCTGAAGCGGGAGTGTCAAGTTCCATTAAAAGACCATTTGATGTTTATGCAAGCAAAGGGAGATCTCAGCCATAACACGATCCAATGGGTTCCAATGAGGAGAGAGCATTCAAGATGGAGTTTAGCTTTTGAAGTTATTTTTTTTTTTCTGTTAATCTGGATGCAGTTTAGCTTTTATGGGTTCGACTTCACCAGTGCAGTGAAGCAATACCTTATAGAGGAGAGCTGGATTTATTTGATAAGCCTTTGAAGTTATTGAATTTGCTTTAAGTAGATGATCGAGAACATAGGGATGATGGTAATCATCTAGTCAAGATATGTGAAGTTCTATGGCGTGTGTTCGGTTTGAGAGAAAATATGATAAAGAGCAGGCCTTGATCAAGTTCTATAAGGGTGGAGTACAGATTTAAGTGTTCGCTGTGGACATAACACCTTTCTGATTCTATCTTTGGACTGCATAGTAATGAACGTTAAGAGGAAATGGTGCAAAGCATGAGGAAGTTTATGGAAAAATTTGAAGAGCGATATGTGTTTTTGCATCTTCGGCAAGACAGGAACTTGATAGACAGATATTTACTCTTTTTCTTCACTTTTCTCCACTTATGATAGTTTTCACTGTTTCTTGGAATTAGATTGTGTTGCTTCCCATGCTCTCTCTTTTCATTGGAAGAGGCGCATCTATAAGAGAGGATTTTATGCAAGTTGGATTCATTCGAAAATTCTGCTAGTGTACTGGGTTGAACTTGATACTAACAGATATCATCAGATTTTGTCCATGTCGACGTTCCTGTTAACCACTGTCCAATATTTCTGAAGCGGGAGTGTCAAGTTCCATTAAAAGACCATTTGATGTTTATGCAAGCAAAGGGAGATCTCAGCCATAACACGATCCAATGGGTTCCAATGAGGAGAGAGCATTCAAGATGGAGTTTCAATAAGTGAAGAATAAAGGCTCATCAACTGAATCACTGGCTGAAGGGTGGTTTCCTAAATTATATTCACTAATATGAGTAGGTCGCCTAGTTGAAGTTGGTTTCTTAATTTGACGTTTCCTAGTTTAATGTTTCCTCATTTTACGTTTCCAAATTGAATGTTTCCTAGTTCAATGTCCCCTCTATAGATAAGAGGTGCACTCTCAGTTGTATGCTAGCTGTTTTTTGAGTTGTTAATATATGAGGATTTCTCTCAAGTGAGTGATTCCTTCGGTTCTATGTCCAGTTGCCAGTTCTTTATCTAGTTCATTGGTGGTGAACATAAAAGTACATTATTCTTGGCTGGTGGAACTCTTCTATCCCAAAGTTCTTTTTCGCAAACACATCGAACTCTTTTATTCAGTGTAATTCGTCCAACAACTTCACCCAAACTCACCTTGCATCAATCTCTTGATCGATAATGGCTTAGTAATGGATTTATTTGACTGGGAAAACTCAGAATTTGACTGTTTGGATAAAAACCTCCAACACATTTGATCTACTAACCAGCCATTGTCCCTTCTTCAAAAACTCTCTTTCTGATTCTTTTCGACCTGTGATCCACCCTTCTATCAAAAAGTGTCATTTTTATTGACTGGAGGATCATGCACCACTCCCCAAACGATCTACCTTGGCAGATGCATCTGCCTCATTTTTTACCGGGATTTTTCCATTTCTTTTTTCTGTTGAGATCTGTCAAATCATCTTAATTTTGTCTGGAATCACGTTTTTAAAATTTTTTGTTGACCTGGCATTAAGGTTATAGAGGATGGCATTGATTTGATAAATTCATTAGTCCTGGTTTAGTGGATTTTTGTTTTTCGGTCAGTTTTCTAGCACTCCCAAATTTCCATATTATAACTTGTATTGCATGTGAGTACGTGTCTTGAGTTGTTTCTGGCGTAAGAGTAGCTTTTTCCTCCCACTTGCTTTAGCGTATTGAGCTAATAAATGGAACGTCGCTGTGTTTGAATCTGTTTTGAGAATTTGAGACAGAAAATTGACAGAGGAGGACACCGGCTTTAGTCAAGTCAAATTTAGAGTCTGTTGCACACGCATCTGAGATGCAAACCTTTCAATGAGGTTAAAAGGGAGTTGGAGTCAGTGTCGACAGCTGAATGTCTCTCATATTTTCTGGGAACAATGCTGAATCTTGCTAAACAAATGATGGCAGCATGAGCTCAATTATGTAACTATTGAGTACCATGAAGCCCCATCATTGTGAGGTCCCAAAGGATTTGAAGCTGGAAGTTACCCGATTGCTGTCAAGCTCTCAAAAGGTTAATAATCCCTTAGTTGGCTGGAAAACCTTTCGATTAGCCTTTGCATGTCTTGTAATAGGCAAGAGAGGAAGTGTCATTAGAAACTTATGGTTACAAACGATGCCTCCACATCTATGTTACCCATTTATATTTACATGCTTCAGTGGAGGGGTAATATATGCTAATTCACATTTCAACGACTTGACCATTGATGAGTCAGTTTTTTATCAATGCTTTCCCAGAACTTAAAACGTATTTTGGGTCAAATCATATGGTAGATCTGGACTCTGGAGCCATGTGATCCTTGAGTACCACTCAAGCTGGATGAAAATATTATACAGGCTTACAAGAAAGCAGGTTGACAGTTGTATCCGCAAACTTGGGCTGTTGAATGTCAACGTGTCCACAAATAAATTTAGCAGAGATGAGGCTGCTATGGTAAATGCATTTATAAGATTGGGACAGAACGAGAGAAAGTTGCTGCGATCTCAATCAAGATTTAAGAGGAGAAGACCTTGGTTCAGACGTGTGGTGATTAAATTACTCTGGGAAAAGATGTACAGTTCATGGGAGTGGTGATTAGAAGACCTGTGGAGCAATGTTAGATACCCAAAAGAAGGAAGTTTGATTTGTGGAACTAAGAAATATAGGGTGCTAAGTTGGGTGCAACGGCTTTAACGAACTGGTATAGCTGTAGATTCTCTGATTTCGAGTAGAAGGGTTAAATTTTTTCAGTTGGATCTATCAATTGTTGGGTCCTGTTTTTACTTGTAGATGAATGCATTCAACGCCTTGAAGAATATTTGACCTATTTGGATCTAGGTTTGTGCTAATATTCTGCAAAGGCTGTTCGTTTTTTTTTTTTTTTTAAACCATAAATTCAAGAGATTGTCTCCAGAACATGTATGGTGTTTCTGCTGGTGAAATAATTTCTCCAAGAAGTTTTAGAATTTGGTCTTGTAACTTAACTTTCAAGTAGCTATAAGAGAAAATACTTTCCTTCTTGAGGGGTAGAGAGGTATAGTTCTTTGTTCTCTTATTAATGTGAGTGGCAGCATCTAATTTTGTCTTCTACAAAGCATATTTCAGCTTTATGCTGCCTTTTAAAGGTCAGATTTCGTTAAATTAGGTTGTGCTATTGAAGTGCTAAGCACACAGTCTACACAGTGCGAATGTGCTCTCTCTCTCTCTCTCTCTCTCTCTCTCTCTCTCTCTCACAGGTCTGATGTTTATGCTTAGCATTCATTTTCTATGAGCATGATCTATATGTGGACCTCATCACTTCTTGACTCAGATCTGCCTCGTCCTTTACTCTCATGTAAGATGTTCATGTTAAGCACTCATTTTATATGAGCATGATCTTGTATGTGGACCCCATCACTTCTTGACTCTATTTCCTTTTGTTTTGTCTGATCCAATGGTTGGTCTAATATCTGCAGTATTTGATCAAGAAAGGTGGGACTCCTAAGAAAAATGAGATTGTCTTCACTGCACCAAGTGGAGACGAGATCACCAACCGGAAGCAATTGGATCAGTACCTCAAACAACACCCAGGTGGTCCAGCTATATCAGAGTTCGACTGGGGCACTGGTGAGACTCCTAGGAGATCAGCCAGGATCAGTGAGAAGTCAAAAGCAACTCCTCCGCCTGAATTTGAAACCCCAAAGAAAAAAGCGAGGAGGACATCAGCTTCCAAGAAAGACAAGAAAGAAACTGAAACTGCTCCTGAAGGGACTGAGGAGAAGAAAGAAGTTGACATGGCAGATGCTGAAAAAACTGAAAAGGATGTAGCTGAGACTGAAAAAGAAAAGGAAGTTCCTGAGAATAAAGAAAGAGCTGAAGATGGTGATGTTAAGACTGTTCAAACTGAAGAGCCAACAGAGGGAGCGGATACTGGCAAAGATGAGGAATCTAAGGAAAATAAGACAGATGCTGGTGGAGATGATAAACAAAATGAGAAAATAAAAGATGTGGAGCTGAAGGAGAAGGTCGAACAACCACAAGTTGAGACAGAAAAAGTGGATGGTCCTGGCGAAGTTAAAAAACCAGAAGAAACTACTGGTGACAAGGACAAAATGCTTGATGGAGAAGAGAAGGATCAAATCAACCAAAGTGCTCCTGAACCTGAATCTGATGTCAAGGAGAAAACAGCACCAAATGGAAGCGCTGACAACCCGAACAAGTTAGATGTTCACGAGATGGGCAAAAAGGTGGATGGCGAAGCCATTGAGAATGGAAACCGTGGAAGCGGACCTGGAGAGGTTGCGGCTTGAGACTTGAGAGCCTTCTGTGATTATTAGTCCGTTTAGGCCGCTTCTCTTCCTTTTAGGTTTGTGGGTACTTTTGAAATGACTAGTGTTGATGGCGTAGCTATCTGATTGGTTCTGTACACAATCACAGATTAGGTCTCTGTAGTTACTCTAATGTTGTATCGTGTATTGACTACTGTAACATTATGGTGTCAGATGTTGATGATGTTATGTAGCTATGTATCCAATAAGTCTTATGTACGAACTGGTTATTCTCGAGGGTACTTAATTTGTCGTACTGATTGTCGCGTTCAACTTATATTAGCTTTGGTATCTTATGGGTTTAATTAATGTAGGACAACCGATGCCAAAAGAGCCATACTACAGATTGTTTTGAAGAACGAGTTCAGATCTAGATTTGAGATGACATGATCCTCTATGCTTCTACTAACAAGGAAATCATGGCACAAGCTGTTAGATTACGGAAATATGAGCACTAGTAGTATTTGTTAGATGCAACATTGATCAATGTTGCATGCACCCGTCTAATAAGAATGTTTTCGCCATGAACCATCTGAAGCAGAAGTAGGGAATAACGTCAAGCCTAAAACTAGGAGAAACTTATATGATATTTAAAGTACAATGAAGCAAGAATTTGAGGTACTTTTCAATCCGCAAAACATCGGTCAAATTGAATTGGCAACAACTCGTCGGCAAGGATGAAATCTGAGGTATCTGATGCAGGAGCAAGAAAATTTCTCTTAGGGGAAGTAAACTGAAAATTGAAAAATCCTCTTCGTTTCTATAGTCCTTTGAGCACTTCGACGAGCCCTGTTAAGGTTGTCCATCTCTCAAAAGCGCTAGCTGATGTGATGAAAGCGACTTTGGAAGATTCAAGGTCATTCCTTGTGACTGCAAGGTGATGTGATATGAACAATGTAAACATCAGAACCTCAAAGACAATATAGACTGTTTTGGTGTCGCATGCTTAAAAACTATATCCACATAAGCTATAACACAAGTGGAAAACAAAACACAAATTCGTCAAACTGGTGGAGTTGATTGCAGGACAAGGAACATTATACCTGATGATATTAATGAAGCCACTGATGAATTAAACGTGTCCACCTCAGTCTTTTCTTCAGGACTTGAAGTCAGCTGCATATAATCATTAAGAATGATCCAAATTAAAGCAAGATGAAAAGGAATGAAAGGGCTTTTTATAATTCCGATTTCAATCAGAACTTCAATCAGCAAGTACACTGACATTGTGCAAGTGGTTGGTCAATGAATGTAGAATGAAAGACAACTAGTTTCGATTGAGATCAGTCATTCATCACATGGCAGTTAAAGTGGAGAAACAGCAGTTGTCGATCAGTTAGCCTGCAACAGCTGCAAAACAACTAACCTTCATCAATGCAAGGTTGGCCTTCTTGAGCCATTCTGTCTCTGTGCTTCCTCCGAGAACTGAACTTGCCGCTGGTAGGTCATTGTTATCTATGGCTTGGCCTACTTCACTCAGTTTATACACGAGATCTTGCAAATATCCTGCAAGACTTTTCATCCTCGGATTATTTTTGTGCGCAGTATGACTAAGGAATCACCAAATGGAAGGAAAGTGTTGCTAAAAGAATTGGAAACACGTTAATTACTATATTTTTTCTGACATGTTGACCCAAAAACTAATGTTTGACATAATGTAATCATAATACAAAGCAAATAACCAGCAACATATGTTGAAGCGCACTACTTTTGGATGATTTTGTACAGTTGTCAGCGGAAGAAAAGATCAAATTATTCCCAATTCCTTAAATTTCCATAGCAGAGATGCAGCGACCACCATCTTGGATCGATAGCTACTTATATAAAACAAAGAACAAGCGCAACTTCCGAACGTAAGACTTCCCATATCTCAGCCAAATCACGAGCCATTGGATTCAAGTATAAGTATCTCACGGCTTCAATAAAATGCAGTCAGTTGTGCAACAGTGCACAAGTTTTCATGACAAAGCAGGACGCGTTACATTTTAAGCGGAAACAGATTCAGCTTAAGGCTAGGACCACATGATTCTATCCAGTTGAAACTTTCTGCTCCGCTCCAATTCAAAACATGATCTTATACCTGACCAGCATATGACTTCTCCATTTCCATTTTGGAAAAATTAAACTATCATGAGACCATTAAAGAAAATGGGTCGCAGAATATCCAATCCAACATGCACTAAAACACCGAGAGCATCACTGGGTCTATCCCAATCAATGCACGCCCATCACTTTTTCTTGAGAAAACAGCAGAGTTTGAAAGTGAGAAGACCAAACCCTTTTCAGTTTTGGATGAATTGATGATCCCTTGCCTCTCCAGCCTCTTCTTCCTGTCCTTCTTCACCTTCTCCAGGAGCTCCACATCATCATCAGCCTCAAGAATAGCTGCATTGGCACCACCCGATTTCTCTCCCCCTCCCAAAGAGAAAAGGAAGGAAGTGGTCACGAAAGAAATGGCAAGGCCTCTCCTGCTCGCCGGTGCTATGGGTGGATCACTAACTGCCCTGCAGGTGGTGATGTTGCTCCTCAAGTGGTTCTTGTGTGGATTAAATGCAGCTGGTGACAATGAAGAAGAGGAAGAAGAGGAAGAGGAAGAGCAGGGGAGGAACAGGGGGTTTGCAGTGGGAAGGAATGAGGTTGCCATTCTGCTCCCACCATCTCCGTTTGCTTAAATTTTTCAGGCAGCTTTTAGTGAGAAACTTGAGGCATTGGCAGTTTGGGGCCTTTCAGAGGATAAGGTTTTGCTGGATTCTGTTATCTGATCCAGTCATATCTGCAACTCAATTTGGGCATTTGGGTCATTTTGAGCATGAGAAACGAGCAGTTTTTAACCACAAAATCTTACTCCCTCCTCATTTGAGAGAGAACTAAAGCTCGCCACTATCGCCGCACTTGCGCATTTTCTTGGAGCTATTCTCTGGAATATGGCTATGTGCATCTCCATTATAATTATCTGGTGCGATCAGGATTGGAAATATCATTTGCAGTGGAGGATACACATGCATACAATTTATCGGATCGGCCCAAGTCCGGTTTAATCTCATCCGTGATCACTAAATCTCATGCATGCATTTAGGTCTAGGTGGGTTCTGGACCTCTATGTATGATTTGGGCTGTAGGACCATTTTTTTTTTTTTTTTTTTCATGTTTTAAATATCGGAAGGTGTGATCGGCGATTATTCTTTTGTCCAATATTTGTTTGACCCAATTTTCTTTGTGTAGCACTCTAGTTGCGGGATTTGAACTCGAAATGGGAAAATTATAAATTGCCCGACACCGTGAAATCGGTTGACCACCAATTCAGGTTGCAATATGGGTGTCCAAAGGTTCGTTTTGATGTGTCAAACACATTTCTTATGTTTAAATGTATTTTGGGTCTAGTACATCCTCAGTGTAACTTTCGATCAATTCTTGGTGAGCAATACCCAGAGGTGACAACACATATAAGAGAATTAGATACTTTTAGAACATTCTAATGTTAGATCTTTCATGTGGAATAATCTCATTAATGGACAGTGCATTAAAGGTGTGCAACTGCAAGACTCAATTTTTCTTCTTTTTATTCAAAAGGATGCTTCTCTTAAATTGATGTTATTATTTTCCTTTTTAATATCAATATGGTGTCCAAGGCTTTTTTAGCATTTGACTAATCTCATTGAGTGGGTGTGGTAGTCATCCTTAATGGAGACATGTATGTCTATATTTTTAAGTGTGGCTTTAACGGAATGCGTTAATATAATAACTCGAACTCAATTCTTAACTAGAAGGACAAACGCGTATAGCAAGCAAATCCTTAGGATTGAAGTTTGCGATTTGAAGAGATAAATGGGAGATGTGAAAGCAAGGATGGTATCTATTGGGGCATCAAAAGGCCTGCTCTTTCTCTTTTGTTGTTTTTAAACATTATCTTTTTTAACCTCGAACACCAATACTCGGCAGCCACCTCTAAAGAGGTGACTTTATAGTCAGGAACAGATCAGACATTGGAAGGAGGTCGATTCCTTAGCCTGTCTGAAAATCTTTTTCGGGGTAGTAACTTAGTGCTCGAGTGACCACAGAAAGACGGCACACGTTCCCCTTTTCTTCTAATATAGAATTCACGTGCTCAAGTCACTATTTTGGTTGTCTCCTCTCTCGATCAATCGATCAATCGTGCAACGAAAGCAAACATTGACAGCGCACATAACTTCTTACAATGAATCTTCAGTTTGTATCCAAGGGAATTTTAGACTTATGGGCTGAGGGCGCTGCTTTCCCTCTTAGGAGGAGGATACTTTTAAAGTGCATTGGATTCAAGTTTGGTCCAAGGACTTTGCATTCATGATAAGAACTTTATTTTAAAGAGTTTTCACGAGAAAGTAGCGTTTGGTAAACTTATCACTTCACTTTTGGTGTCACTTTTCCCGAACAAGAAACAAAACATGTCATCCCCTCCAATCATAGTACGAATAAGCTTAGGTTACATAGCACAACTTAAGAGACGGTCTATCAAGGTTGCGTGACCCTAAATGAGGCGACACTAAGGTCACTCAACCTCAAGCGAGCTAGATTTGGAGACCAAATGCCAGCATTTACCCTTGGCGATGCTTGCTAGCATTGAACGACCCTCGGTAAGTTAAATTTGGAACTCGGCGAGTGTCGACTCGCCTAGAGGTCAACGACCTGAGAAATGATCGTCTCCATCTGAGAAAGACGATGAACAATGCGGAAGTAAGGGGAGGTGAAACATGAATATACATATATCTGTAAGAGCAATGTTCGAAGAAAAATAATTATAAACCCCTGAAGTAGCATTTTCGGGATGCTAAAAGCCAAAACTTGTCCGAAGGTGCATTGAGCTCGCACATTCGGAAAACTCAGCTTTGATTCAAGGTCATCAAACGCCTAAAACTTTAAAAGCTTAAATGATTTTGAAAATGCTCTTCCAGACCCATCCTTAATTACCCATCTTGAGTTTGAACATATGTGCATGGGCTACCCTCCAAGAGAAACTATAGACTAAAATTTTTATTCCCTCAATGATGGAGTCTTAACCACTAAGCTTTCTTCCAATTCGTTTTTATGGTTGTTACATCTGTACCTTGGCTATCAATTTCATAACTACTTTGACATCACTAATCAAACTTTTTTCTCGTTTATATAGTCGGATGGCCGTTGTGTCTATTTAATAATGGTTAATTGGAGGAGAGAGTCCCCATCTAATAACGTCGTTTAATATATTTATTCATATGATGCCAAATTATTACAAAAAGAAAAGAACTCTGAATGAAAAAAAGAAAGAAAGAAAGAAACTCTTATTAGGAAGAGACGAGAGCTAGTGGAAAAGCCACGGAAAAGCTAGTCTCTAATGATTTTTCCTTTTTGGGTTGATTTCTAAGTCATTATTGGTCATCAATTCTCTTTTTTCCTTGTTGAACACTAAGGAAATGCTTTAAGCAATAATCAAGCGTATAAGTAATGCTAGGGACTTGACGTTTCTAAATAGAAACAGAGGATCCATACCATTTGAAGCTCATTATTATTGCCTTTTAATGACCAATTTAACTTTTTTTTTTCTTCAGTTACATTTTTCAACTCTCACACCTTAACCTTACTTTAAATTGCTGTTACTCTCCACTATGCTCATCATTTACTGCTCTTCTTTAATATCCATTAATTCGTTTTTATTTCTTAACCAAGAGGGTAATGCATCCTTTTACCATCTTTCGTCCGATGTCAACATCTCAACTCGACATAAGATGTCTAAAACAAGTCTAAAACTACGTACCAATCAAGTACAAGAAACAATGCTTCGATGTGAAGTTTGTTTAAATAATTCATGAATTTTGATCTAATGATCTGAGTTTGGCATGATATGCAATGTTGTGTGGTCCCTGAATTATCGAGTAAATGTTGAGTGTAGTTCATAAAATTGTATAAGTTTGGAGATTATATTGAATATTAATCTAAAATTTAAGTGTAATGTTGCACATAATACCAAAGTTGGGGGACTATTTTGTGAAGCACGAGCAATTATGACAAAATTATTGCCCCCCCCCCCCCCTTTGGGTTTCCATCTCCGTGGCCCCCGTTCCCCACGCGTGAAAACAAGCCAGAAACGCCCGCGCGTGGGGGGGTTTCTGACTGGAATCCCCACGTACTCCACAAACGTGACAGTGCAACGCGCACGATCCCAACTCCGAACTCCTGCCGAATCCTCGTCAGTAATTAATTTTTTACTTCTTTGTTTTCTCTCTCTCTCTCTCTTATTTTTATTTTTTATTTTTTTGGGGTGGATGTGGACTTCTTTTCGTTTCTTCCTCCCTTTTCAAAAACCGCGTGATGCAGCTGCTAGCCTGCAAGTACAAGCCAACACCGACCACTTGCCGACCTGTACAGTAATAATTCACTAATATCAGAACAAAATAAAGATAAAAATCCCAACTTTTTCGAAGAAAAGCAAAAAAGCAATTCCCAACAACAAAAAGCCCCCAAAACAGTGTCTTTCGAAACGTCCCCATAGGAAAACGACCGCCATTCTAAAACCTCCCCCACCCACCTTCATCGACCCTTCTTGCCTTGCTTCTTTCGCTTCGTATATATTGAGAGAGAGGGAGAGAGGGAGAGGCCTTGCTTGGTTTCGCTTCGTATATATTGAGAGAGAGAGAGAGAGAGAGAGAGAGAGGTTTGAATTTTGAGTTGTATATTGGAGAAAGCTGAAGTGGGTATTTGGAGGATGAGAAAAAAGATGATGGGAAAGTGTTAAAGGTGTGCGATTTCAGTGAAGTGAGAGAGAGAGAGAGAGAGAGAGAAGCAGAGATATACAGGGTCGAAGGGAATCTGCCCCGAGTCTTATGGCATGCCTGGAGGGCAGGAAGGAGGAGAAGCTTCATCGTGAAGGAGATCGGATTGTCGGTTCTGCCCTCGCCACGCCCCTCGCGATCGCCCCACGCCAAGATCTTCTTGTTTCCACGAGGAGGAGGAGATGAGGCGGGGCAGGCTCTTCGTGCAGTTTCTCTATCTGTTATTGCTCTGCTGTGATGACCCAATTGGTAACTTTCCCTTTCTTTATTGGTTTGGAGTTCGAAACTTGAGTCTTTTTCCTTTTCTTGGAGTCGGTTTCTGTGTGATTCTTGATTTTTGTTCTTTTCGCCAAATTTGAGTTCCCGTTGTGATCGTCTTGATGGTTCTTGAATTGGGTCCTTTTAGGATGTGGGTTTTTAGTATTTTTTTTTTTTCCCTCTCTTGCACGCTTGTAAGTTTGGATATGATACTGCAAGTATAACAACAATTTGAAATCGAAGCGACCCTGTTTTGTGGTTGGCGATGGTCAGCCGTCACCTCACTTGACTGGACTGTTCCTACCTGGGAAAATTCAAGACGATATGGATGAGAGTTTGCTTACTTCAATAGCAATTGGTGTCTCAGAGCTATATGTCTCAACCATTACTCTGTGTGCGTGATGGTGTGTGTGGTTGGGGAGGGGCGTCAATTGTGATTTGTTGCTTGTCAGTACTTGTGATGGTGGGAGTTCAAGAAAGATCACCTTCTGGATGGGTTTCTTGAAGGCTGATTTTAAAGAATTCATATCAATCGAAACTGCTGCTTATGTAGTGTTCTGATGTGCATGATATTAGGTTGTCTCAGTTCTCTAAATCTTTAGGACAAGAGAAAGGAAGTCCCTCTTATCAGATTTCTATGTGCACGAAAAATGTTTTGCTCCATGTTAGACAAAAATTCTGCCGTGTTTCTGTTGTGTGTATGTTGCTTTGTTGGTTACGAGAGTTTATGTTAATGTATGACTTTTGGGTCAAGCCTACTTGGCAATCCTAATGTTGTTGCCACACATCAATCTTAGAGCATCAGTTGAATGAGAATTTCAGTCTCGTGTAGTTATCTGCACATATTATCTCAAAATCCAGCAGCGGATATTCGGTTGAATTGATAAAAGTGACTGTATTTTCTCAGTTGCGTGGGCCGCTGAAGCATTCATCGGTACCTATGGAATAAATTACGGGAGGATTGCAGATAATATCCCTTCCCCTGACAAAGTTGTTACTCTTCTCAGAGCAGCAAAAATAAGGAATGTACGTATTTATGATGCTGATCACACAGTCCTCGAAGCTTTTAGTGGAACTGGACTCGATTTAGTTGTTGGGCTTCCGAATGGTAACCTAAAAGATGTCAATGCTAGTGAAGATAATGCATTAGATTGGGTTAAAGAGAATGTGCAGTCTTTCCTCCCCGACACACGGATTCGCGGGATCGCAGTGGGCAATGAAGTGTTGGGAGGAAGCAGTAATGAACTCGGGGGTGTTCTTTTGGGCGCAGTGAAAAATGTGTACAGTGCCTTAAAGAAACTTAATTTGGACAATGTGGTGCAAATAACAACTGCACATTCAACGGCCGTCTTAGCTAATTCTTATCCTCCCTCTTCATGTAAGTTCAATGACAATGTGGACCAGTACATGAAGCCTCTTTTGGAATTTTTCCAGGAAATTGGTTCTCCATTCTGTTTGAATGCTTACCCATTTTTGGCTTATCTGAGTGATCCCGGGAATATTGACGTCAATTATGCCCTCTTCCAGAAGACCCAGGGTATCTATGATGAGAAAAACGATTTACGCTATGATAATATGCTAGATGCTATTATTGATGCTACCTATGTTGCTCTTGAGGATGCTGGATTTAAAAAGATGGAAGTCATTGTTACTGAGACAGGGTGGGCCTCGAAAGGAGATAGTAATGAAGCTGCAGCGACCGTGGATAATGCGAGAACATACAACTATAACCTGCGCAAAAGACTCGCCTTAAGGAAAGGGACTCCTTTGAGACCAAAACATGCGCTGAAGGCTTATATTTTTGCCTTGTTTAATGAGGATCAGAAACCGGGACCTACTTCTGAGAGAAATTATGGACTGTTCAAGCCTGATGGAAGCCTTGCATATGATATAGGATTTCCGGCGCTTAAATCTTCATCTGCAACATCTTTGCGTGGCTCTTTGAAGGTATGAAGTTTATGATCATCTACATTTTGTTATTCTTGATGGGTGATACCAGGTGTTTGTGGGAAATTGGTCTTGCCATTGTTCTTTTAGGGGCATCCTTTTTTTTTTTTTTTAATGTGATATCATAATTCATAGGCTTGCTCATTAGGCCATTTTTCGTTTCTGTCGGGGTTCTCTTGTGATGTGAAATGCGGGTCTTGCCATCTCTTATCCCCAATGAATCACTGTAGCATGGTTTTAATTTAGCCAATCTCTTTTTCACTTAAAATGAGTCTAGACAAGAGGAGCATTAAAGCTAAACTCTTCTCTTTAAAATAGGATGTCGTCGTTGCTCTGAAGTGATGCTTCACATGATGGTTGAGAAAATTATTCTGTAATTGCAAATTTGAAGAAAGCAAGCTTATGCTCTGCACTTATAAGCTCTCATTCTACTTACTGATGGAATTGAAAGGGAAAACATATAAATCATCATTAAGTTGGGTAGCATCATCATTTCGGCAAATTACCTGCTGACAAGATTGGTACTGTAAAATAGAGTGATCTGAGATGATAAGTGATCTGATTCTTGCAACACTCAAGCTTCCTGTTCTGACTCAAAATTGTAACCGATATGCCAAGGTTGGTAACTTTGTATCATGATACTTTGAACCCGATAGAAAACATTCACCAGAAAGTCTGGATCTTTGAGCCATCAACCAATTAGTCAATTGTAGTTTGCATCTTATGGGCTCGTATTAGTTGACACAGAGACCTTTTTTTTCTTTTCCACTCATCTTGGTTCCAATTGTGATCTTCTCCAGTGCTACAATATAGCGTACATGCATTTTACCTTATCAAAATGGCAAAATATACGGTGACAGTGTTGAAGTTGGATCATTTGGGTATGGAAGATGGTCCATTCCACTAAATGGGCCAATTGTTTTGAGACTGTAGTTTGAGGCTGCATGGAGATTTGCTTTATGTCGCCGGAATATACAAAATATATATGGGTCCCATCTATCTTGTTCATTTTCCTTGTACTTTCAAGTCATAATCCTCTCTATCTCAAGCTAATGTATATATTCACCAATCAAAAACTGTTTC
Organism: Eucalyptus curtisii; assembly: GCA_017140595.1. Classification (NCBI taxonomy): domain Eukaryota; kingdom Viridiplantae; phylum Streptophyta; class Magnoliopsida; order Myrtales; family Myrtaceae; genus Eucalyptus; species Eucalyptus curtisii. The sequence goes on along the minus strand of CM029500.1, from coordinate 23,505,805 downwards.
ATATTGATTTGCAGGTGTAGAACATATATTTTGAGGCCAAATGATCCTCACAGTTGTTCTCCTGCTCTTGTTATCTGTGCAGGTAATTCGAGCTCGAGCTTGTATTGGGTCGAACGTCGTTGTCCATGTGGCCTCTACAATCATACTGATACTGTTTTCCAGATTCTAAAGCGAGTAGGGTTTTTCTTTTTCGTCATTTGGTGCCCGCCATCTGAGAGCTCTAGGTTCTACAGATTACGATGGATAAAAAGATGAAATATTCATTTACCAGGATGTTATCCTGAACGCTGCTGACTACTTTCACTCCAAAGATGTATATGACTTTAGGCACATTCAAAAGCCTGTCTTCCTATATCGGTATATAGGTCTCTTACCTCTTTCGAAGATTTCTGGGTGGTTCTTAACCGTCACTCGCGTCTTACCGTAACTCGTGTCTTGCATGTTCACGTGACTTGTCTCTCGGGAAGAAAGTACATCATACCTGCGTCCAACTGCATGACATGTTAACATAATATCATCGACGAATGGCATGCTTCTTTTGTTCTTTGCTTGACTAGTAGTTAATAACTGTACACATATGATAAAGAGAGGACGTTTGATCGGGGTGTTAAGATGTTACTGCTAGGCCACTGCAAGCTTGGGCTGCCGTCACTCTGTGTAAGCATTCTATATACGATATGCTTCGACATCGCGTGTCAAGTATCAAGGGTACCATCGCTAATGACGCCGGTTGGGAAAGAAAGTCATTTTCATCCAAATAATGACATAATCTCAGCCATTGTTAAAGGCTTTGTTGATTAAATTATTGTCATTGGCAATACAAAAAATTTGTGGACTAAACTGCAAACTGATGAAGTGAAATTCAGTTCTTGTGATTTTTACCTCACGATTTGAAGGCAAAGTGAAATTCAGTTCTTGTGATTTTTAACCTCACGATTTGAAGGCAAAGAGCTGAATATCCTTCTTCGACGATGAGGAGGAACGCTGCTATTTGTTCCACTTTTTAAAACAAGAAAGTGCTCATGAACGGAAGTATTTTTTAGACCATTCTTGGACAAACATCTGCAAATATGAAATTGGTGAAAAGATGTTTCATCTGGGACAAACTGAACTTGGAACGAGTCATGCCTTGCGTAGAGAAAACCTCAAGGTCGGCAGATGTATTATTGAATATGTTGTCCACCGAAGCGAAGAGAAACATACTAACTTAAACAATATAAAAATCAATTATTTCAAAAGTTGGAAACCGTCACAGAACGACCCGTGCCTGTACAACCAATTGTAAAATAAGAAGCCGAAGTGAAAAATCGAACCCAAGAATCCTTGCCATCAATAACCCCATCTGCAACACGATTCTTTGAAAATGTCTACAATGAACGGCGCAACTTTCATTCTACATATATATGCATAAAATGTCCAATAAAGATGAAGAAAATCTAAAGGTCCAAAGTCATGTTGCAATGTCTTAGCGAAGAAAATATGCAAGATATAGACAGATGTAAATTGATCGCGTAATCAACCTACCTATGGATTAATATCATGACTAAAGATATTCTAGAAGCATTTTCCTTTATAAATCTCCCATTTGACTCACTTACACAGAGAAATGATAAAAAAAAGTTCCAATTTGTCTCAATACGATTTCACCTTTGCCCGTCTAGAGGAGGTTCAACTTGTGGCGGTGCATTTATTGATCTTATGTGTTGTTCACTCCCCTTTTGTCCGAGCATCTGCTTTCGGATTTTCTACTTCCAGAATATTGACATCAACCGTCTTCCACGTTTAATCCAATATACAATTGAATCTTTAATATTTAAATTTGTGCGATCAAGCCCTAAACGTTTAGGACTTCAAATTTACCAGCGATGCATGTCGGAATCCGGTGTAACTATACAAAACTCAAACGGTGAGGACTTCAATGCACGTTGCGCAAAATATTTAGCACTGTTGACGCAATTTTTTCTTGAATCTATATATGTCAATCCTCAGTTGAGTGTACATTTCCTTAGGAAAAAAAAAAGAAAAAGAAAAAGAATGCTGCGGTGCCCTATTCAAGTGGGGGAGACGTGAAAACTTTAACATGATACCTTTGTAGATCATACTATAAATAAGCTGAAACTTTCACCCACCTTCTTGCGTGATACTTAAGTTCTTCTATACTTATACTTCCAGCAACGAAAATTGATGCATGCAGGAACTTCGTTGACTTTTCAGTTTTCTTGTCCAGGGAGAAGATACATGTCTACACCAGATGATTCAAATGGTGATGTTACCTTAAGTTTTGTTCTGATCTTTCAAATATAATAGTAATTTGTTGTCACATCAAGAGTAAGAGATGACATAGGGAAGTCATAGACTTTAGTTGGATGGTCGACCAATGATCAAGCCACTCTCGCTTGAAATTGTCAAAATTGTTCTTTTTCTAGCTAATTTGAAGTAGATTGATTTCGTAATCTCAATGTATTTTGGTTTCTTTAAAGTCAGTATAGCTTGAACAAGTTATACATAATTTCCACGGTCAGGAATTGGATGACCCATCTATTTCAAAAGGTTTTACTTATCAAGAGAGTACGTATACATTGATATGTGCCAGTTTAGGACAAAGTAAGAAATTATACCACAAGATATTGTTCTTTATATGAGGGGTCTTGCATGCAAAGAAAGTATAAATGTTACTCATGCCGTCAAAAGATGATTTCACTCACCAAACCAAAAAGAAAATATTAGAAGACCCACCAAATCTAAACGCAACATCTGAGGATGGAACAGACTTTCCAACTAAACCTCGAATCCTCCGACTACATAAGTGAGCATAACCGCAACACAAGTTGCACATAAACACGTTAGCACCCTTCGACCGCATCGTCAGTTTACAAGCATAGCTACAGCTTTAGGCATCCGGGGCGACCTGAGATATACACATTAGCTTCGAAACGACGCCACACTTAGTAAGATGGCCGGAGATAGAGCAATGACCAACTTGGCGGGTCGCGTTCTTGCGGTTGTGGTGGTGGAAATATGGTGGATGTTGAGGAGCGTGGAGGCGACGTCGTACGTGGTGGGAGGCTCCACTGGTTGGAACGCTCCGACAAACGGGGCCTCCTTCTACTCCAGCTGGGAGAGCGGCTACACCTTTCATGTCGGTGATGATTTAGGTATGATCCCCAAATCTTCGACTTTCATCGATCCTGTCCACCGGCAATAGAAAGTTTGTGCATATATGTGGTTAGTTTTCCCACTAAATGCAAGAACTGTTTATAGAACATTTGACATGAACATCATGATCTCCTTCGAACTATGTGGACTAGGGTTAACTAGAATACTATCAGCTCTATCAGATTACAATTTAAATTGATTAACTTGTACCTGCATCTCACAAGGACAGAAAGTGACGAACGAGTTTGATAAATGGACTATAGTCAACCCACTTGAAGCGGTCTTAATCTATTTTGGTACCCTTAATCTATTTAAGGCCCATTTGATTTAGAATTAAATACACCAAACCATGCTTAAGAAAGCGTGAGTTAGATTATCATGAAAATAAAATAAAATTCCTAGGATGATCTCTAAGGGCTAAGGGTGAGCATTAGTTCTATCTGGAATTTGAAATCTAGAACCTACCTTGTCAATTGACTCTAGAGTTTACTTAGGAATCGACCAATTTCATTTTTTTTTATTTTGTTTTAGTTAAGCAAAATGAAAGTTAACGCAACATAACAAACCTCGTCTATCACTAACAACAACACATAAAAGATGAAAACATAAAATAAAATAAAAAATAAAAAGTTTAAGACACGTAAACGTGGTTTATTGATTCTTGGTCCGGTTCCTGGCTCGGTTCATACCAAAAAACTAGGAACCAAACCATACAGTACTGATTTCACTTTTTTTTGGAAATGGGAAGCGGACTAGTAATCGCGGGAACCTAGAATCTATGCCTGATTTGATCTGTTTCCCGATTCTACCCATGCTCACCCCTATTGGCTTCTAAACCTGATAATTTACTCACCTACTGTAAAATGAAAAGATTATCGTGATACAATGAGATTGATCAAGTGCTCTGAGAGACTCAAACACATCACATCATAAGAAAATACGTTATGCATGATTTTTGGATGAGGGACAAAAAATGAGACCATTATTTTAACCCTTTATATAGCTTAGTCTTTATAAGTCAACTCGAGAAATGTTCATCAGCTCCTCCAAATGCTCCCATGCCCAAAACATAATTTTTTGACATATGCTCGAGAAGAAGTAGCATGAGATGGACATATACTGTCATTATACATGGAGCTATAATATTAACAGTACTTGTATTTAATCTGAATGAAAATATTCAATTGACTTTGCAGTCTTCAACTTCGTCGATGGCCAACACAGCGTCGCTGTCGTCTCACAGTCGGACTACAACAACTGCAACACCGCTTCTCCAATCCAACTCTTCAGTAATTCGCCGGTGAACTACACCCTCAACACCACCGCGCCCATCTACTTCATATGCACCCACGACTCTCACTGCTCGCAGGGCCAAAAGTTGGCTGTCACAGTTGGCACCGCTGCTCCGCCTGGCACCAGCACTCCTCCGCCGCCCCCGCCGCCTCCAGGCAAGTCCGGCGCAGGTTATCTGTACATCTCAGGCCGTGTCATATTTGCTTCTATGGCCATATATTTTCTCGTGATGTAGCTGCAGTACTGGGGTTAATTGGCAAGGACTACTATATTTGCGCGAATAAGATTATTGTCCTGGCGAGTGTCATGATGTACCTACTACGTTTTGTCATCTTCTCTCCCTTGTTGATGAGAATAAAGCTTGCTTAATTTCGATGTTAACATATGATGTCATGAGATTGAATTTCTTTTTTCTTTTTCTATATCCTAAGTAAATAAATATGAGCTCACGGGTTATGCCATACTCAGTTAGGTCCTCAAGGTACTCACTGTTGGAGATTGTCAAATGTTTAATTTGTAAGATGCAAAAGCGCAACCTAAAATCTCCATAACTAGAATCAAGAACACATATATAATTAAGTAGAAAAATTAACACACCTGATTTAGATCATTGTTCTTAAGTTCGACGGTCCACGCTATCCTTTGCGGCTACGTCAAACTCTAAAAACTTTACTGTCTATGATTCCACAATTTTTGTACTTTCATTAGTTATAAAATCAATACCCTTTCAAATGATCTGAGTAAGATACGAAATAATACTGAGTGGTTTTAAATTTCAATATACATAATATTGGATTATATAGCCCTACTTTTGCAGGACACCTCAAACCTTAAGATAGTTTAAGCTAAATTTACGTTAAGTCTATCACTCAAAGAAAGTTAATGGAACAATTTTGGTAGAAACATGGTTTTGTATGTGAAAAGGCTGCTTTCAAAGCATTAGCCCATAAACCGGGTAAATTAGTCCTACTAATCATACTCATCATCACGTCTATTATGGTGCAATTACACATTTCAACCACACTATTTTAGTTAGAATTTTCGGGTATGGTAAATTAAGTTACCATCCAAGAATCTTCCAAGTATTTGACAAATGGCCATTTAAATTATCTAGTATTGCCATACTTGCCAAAATACTCACCACCATGGTCAGGTTTGACAACCTTTAAGTTTTATCTCACTTATTTTTCGATTTTAATTAAAAAAAATAAATTTAGATTCAAACTTTTTCTTAATCAAGTATAGAAGAAATAGTCGTCAATAACTGTGTTGAAATAAAAATTTCTATACAACGTTACCATATAAGGTCCACTAAGATCAATACGAATGACCTCTAATAGGTCAAAATTTCATACTACAGTTTTATTCTTTATCTTAGTCATCTTACTTCTACAATAATCAACACAAATCTTTAAATAACTATTAAGAGTAGACAGAATCTCAAGTTTATTAGTCCTTGTACTCTTTCTTTATATATGTGATCAAGATGTTAATGCATATCCCTTAAATAGAAGTCTTTTCGAAACAATCATTGGGAGTTAAACATAATATGTATAATCCATTGAACATACTGTAGTACTCAATTTTATTTGAATTAATGAACATTCTACATATGTTTAGACATGATGCAAAAACTAAAATATGTCTCAAAGAAGGTATATAAAATGTGTTTCTTATTAAAACTAGAATCTAGAATTAATATGATATCTTCCATGATCTCAACATTGACTTTGTTGTTATTTTCCTTAGTGAGCTATGATTCACCTTGATTTGGCTTCCTTCAATTTATGAATCCCTTATGGTAAACAACATAATTTGTTACATCACTATCTAACCACTATGAACTGACGTACTTATCATAAGTATTGGACTCATAAACAATGCCAAAAGATCATTAATTATAGGCTCACACTTTAATTCTTTCTTTTTAAGAAGAATTAATGATCACCAATCCTTCTAGAAAAATTCTATCTTAGGACGCAGACTGTCAGAATGGCCGGGAGTTTCATCAATTCCTCTATGAGTATGATTTTTAGACTTTACATCTACCATTCTTAGAATGTAATTCCTAACCTTATCAAAACCATCAATCCTTATGTTGAAGAGTCATTGTAGATGTGTCCTAATCTCGACATTAGACAATATATAATTTCAGGTCACCAAGGTTTCCACCATCTTTTTAGAAGTATAGTCAGTTGGTAAATCATTTTTCAAGTGCTCATAAAATGGAACGCTTCTTGGATAATAGGCAAATCCAATTGTCTTTTCCCAAATAGAAAATTCTCTTTCCACTACTCAAAGTTCAAACTAGTAAGAACCTCAATAATTATGGAGTTATTAATTACAGATAAGGTGATTAAAATAACAAGCAAATATCATGTGAGTACTGTGTAACTTGAAAATGTACAAGTACGCATTTAGAGAGTTACATGCATCATTACACTTGAGTAGAATACATGACATACAGTTATATACTTTTCATATGACAGTGGCCATGAGAATATATTCCAACCTTTGTGTATTCATCACCTTTGGGTATATGAACTACTACGATAGTCACTCCTCCACCATATGTTGTTCATGCATCCCTCCATGAACTAAAACACAATCATCTCTTTTGGAAGTATGACCACGTATTAGAACAAAATATATTCCATCATTATATGAGACCAATATTTCTCAAACCCAATTAAATGCCCTATTTTGGCGGTTACAACTCAATTGAATCCTCAAAATTCTCTCATACCGGATATGTAAATTTTATTTCTCATATACACCATATACACGTGATTTTAATCTTAGTGATATCTTAGTGATAGGAGCAATTTATCACTAAAATCATATATCATGTCAATTACATTACTTTATTCATTGATACAAGTTAAACTTTATATGTATGATCAATGAATCACACTCTACATAATATTTATGTGATGATATACTTGTAAACTAGCACCTGTATTTCCAAAATCATAAAAAAAAAATACAAGAAAATACTCAAAATACCCTAAAATACGTATATTTAAGGTTCTATACATATTTTCACATCCATTTTTTTTATCATCAAACTTAAAAAAAAAAAAAAATGCCACAGTGTAGGGCATCTTCATATGAGTACATAGACTCCAAGAACGCCCCAATCGGAGCTCAGACGAGCTCTCAGGGGCTTCTAGAGTGTGCAGTGCATGCAGCACACGGGCGGGCCGCCTGGACCGGTCTAACCATTGGTCTGATCGGTTCAACAGGTCAACTTCCAATCCGATTGGTCAACGTCCAGTCCTATTGGTTGACCAGTCCGGCCAACAAAGAATTGAGTCGAGTTACTCAACTGCCGGGTCAATCAATGGTCAATTGAGTCAAGTCAATGGGTTAGGTCGCCGATCAATGGGTCACCAGTCATTGGTCGTTGACGTCACGGTGACGTCAACCTTGGTGCGTGTAACCCATGCGTTGGCTTTGCCTAAGTGTGAGGGCATGCGGCCGAGCATGCGGCCTCCCCTAGCGATGCATTGGCCACGGTTTTGCTTGTCTCGACAAACCTGTTCCGTTTTTGTAACTAAAATGATTTTTTATTGAACAAAAAATACGAAAAAGGGCAAAACCTTACGTTCGCATTCTAATCTATGGAAGCTCGATATTACATGTAAGACGCGAAAGCGTAATCCAAGATCTCCATAACTAGAATCAAGAATACATATATAATCGAGTAGAAAAATTAACACACTAGATTTGGAATTGTTCTTAATGCGGAATAGCAACGATCCAAATTAGATATGTTAATTTATTTACTCAATAATATATGTGTTATTGATTCTCGCTATGGAGATCTTGAGTTGTACTCTCACGTCTTACATAATTCTCTAAATGTATCAAACAATGATCGCATGATTACTTTATTACTTATTGGACTTGGTCTGGTCTTGACAATATTCAACAATCTTTACAAGAAGCGAAGTAGAAACCCTAGGAATGAACATCTCCTAGTGCACGGAAAATAAGGCAATGATAGAGAGGTGAGATGCATATACAAAATTGACTTTTTTAAATAAAGAAAAATCTGCGGCCTTTGCCACAGTTTTGGCGGAACATTAAAAAATAAAATAAAAATCATAGTTTCCCCTATTCTACGTAGGAGTTTGCGCTTATCGTGCCGTTATATATGAGTGATGTTTACAACTTATTTTTAAATGCATCGTTAAAGAGAGTTTCCTCCAATTAAGGATGGAGGAAAACATAACTCTAAAAAAACATTGTAAATATTTCAATTTGAAAATAAACTTCGCGATATTTATTGACGCATTTCAATATGTTTCGAGCCAAAGTTATCTCAAAACCAAAAGTTGGTCATTTCTTTTGGACATCAAGGCCTAAAAGATGTATTTTCTTGCTTCGTTTGCCTTTTCTTTCCCTAGGCGAGTGAACAGAAATATCATGTCAATCTCATAGCATAGATAAAAGAAAAGGGAGGTGAAAGGAGACCGAACAAACGAGGGGAAATTAATCTGGATGCGCCCAAAAATTGATACCCTAAGAAATCACAAGCAATTAACTATATTTAAGACCATTTGATATTACAAAGTCTATCAAATTTACATTATTGTTCACCAAATTTTAGGGATGAATGCACTGACTTTCAAAAAGTGCAACTAAGTTATAAAATTTATCAAATTTGTGCAATTGAGTTCTTTCATTAATTTCGTCTAATTATATTGGCAGAAAATGCATACATGGCTTTTAATAATTATATTCTCTCTCATGCATGGCATTGACATTACTAAAATATATAATATAAGACTATGACGTTGTCTCGGTCAAAATCTTAATTTCTTTAACCAAATTAAATTAGAAGGCTATTTTTTTTTTCAAAGATAAGAACACAAAAAGGCAGCATGCCCTCGTCACTACCACCCCACTATCGACAGGAAGGGCTAGCAACGGTCGCTAAGGCCTCGGCAAGGGTTGGTTGATGCGAGGCGCCCTCACCAACATCTGGCTAAGGGTTTCCAGATCTGAGCAAGGGCCACAGGGTCCTTACCGAGGCATCAATTACCCTCGTCGATCATTGCCGAGCCACCATCGGCCCTTTGCGGCCACTGTGGGGTGGCAGTAATGAGGGCCTATTCCTTTTGGCTTTTTTTTTTTTTTTTCCTTTTTTAATTTAAATAATATTTTGAATAAAAAATAATGATTTTGACCAAAACGATGTCTTCTAATCTTATGTTTCATGTTTTTATAAGTTCAATACCACATAGGAGAGCAAAACTAATAAAAGAAGCCACGTAAGAAAAAGAAAATAATAAAAGGACCATGTCGCATTATCCATTGGCCAAGTTGGACGGAATTAATAAAATGAACTAATTCACTAGTTTGATAAGTTTTAGTACTTGATCGCACCTCTTGAAATTTTTAGAATTTAATCACACTTTCGTTTCAATTTTTGAAACTTTAAATGTACTTAAAATTTACAATTCGAATGAACATAAGATGTGGAACCCCCTTAGTTTCCCCTTTTATTTTCTGGCAGAAGAAATTTGCACACGGAAAAAAAAAATGCTTGTCTATCAATCTATTCTCTTTAGACTCGAGTATATCCTAAAACTAATTCCTTTAAATTTTGAGACGTAAAATATAAGAAAAAATTACATTAAAAAATTAGGGGGCCCTTCAGATGGGGAAAGTAGACTCCACTGCATCTCGTAAATGATGTTTGAAGAACTGGTAAGCCGATGTAGTAGCCGCTTGTGTCTATGAAGGTGGAGGGATGGGTGAAACTCTCACTGCAAGGTTGACATTGGAATAAAAAATGCTCGTCTATCAATCTCTTCTCTCTCCTCCAATCTTCCTCCTCCTCCAATCTTCAGCAGAAGCGGCCGGCAGCTATTTCAAAAGGTATATATAAATATTTACAGCGGTATCGAGACAAAGACAGATCATACTGCTGAATATCCTTTTCTTATCTAAGGTTTATTAAATACAAATAAATTATAGATACGACCTTATGTTTTCAAACCATCATTTCACTCACCAAACCCTAAAGAAAATATTCCAGGACCGACCAAATCAAAGCATGTGTTTTCAACATCCGACGATGGAAGAAGGAACTTCCCAACTACTTTCGAATTCTCCAACTACATAAGCGAGCATAGCTGCATCACAAAATGCACGCACAGGCATAAACGCCCTTCCGACCGCATCGTTGGTTCGCAAGAGCAGCCAATAGGTTTTAGGTACAGGGGACGACCTGAGATATACACATCGGCTTCCCGTTTAGCAAGATGGCTGGGGGTAGGGCGAGAACCAACTCGGCGGTCTGCGTTCTTGTGGCGATGGCGGTGGAACTGTTGGTGATACTGAGGAGTGTGGAGGCGGCGACGTACACGGTGGGCGGCACCACAGGCTGGACCAACGTGGTGAACGGGGGGGCCTCCTTCTACTCTAGCTGGGCCAGCGGCAACACCTTCAAGGTCGGCGACATTTTAGGTACAAATCCCCGTCCCCTATCGCCATTTCATCGACATGCATCAATCGTGCCCGGCGGCCGTAGAAAGATTGCGTATTTAGGGTCAGTTTTCCCACTAAATGCCAAAACTGTTTATAGAACATTTGACATGACGACATCCTTTGATTAATGCGGGCTATGATTGACTTGAATAATATCAATTTCAGGCCATTACATCTTACCTGCATCTGACAATGACGAAAATGATGAACTAGCAAGATATAAGGACTTTATTCAACCCACTTAAGTGTTCTTAATTCGTCTTTTTGCCGCTTAAATTCTCTTGCCCACTTGATCATCCGCGAATACAACTTTTTTACGATCATCTTCGAGGGCCTCTTATTTTAATATTTGATTCGATTGTTATAATACGAGAAGACTATAGTGATTTGATGAGATTAATTGAATGATCTAAGAGGTTTAGACGCCTCATATCATCAGAAAAATAATGACAAAAGACAATTACATTATGCATAATTTTTGGATGAGGGACAAAACCAAGACCATTTTTTTTGACCGTTTATAAGCTTAGATTTGTAAGTCGACGCGAGAAATGTTCATCAACTTCTCTAAATTGCTCCAGAAACGGTAGCATGAGATGGACATGTATAGTCATTAATCATAGAGATATATAAATAGTGTGTATATATATGTAGTTCCTATGTGATTTTAATTGCAATTGATAAATTTAATTGCTTTTGCAGTCTTCACCTTCGCCTCTGGCCAGCACGACGTTGCCATCGTCTCGGAGTCGGACTTCAGCAGCTGCAACACCGGTTCTCCGATCTCTCTCCTGACTACTCCGCCGGTGAACTACCCCCTCAATGCCACCGGGACCGTCTACTTCATATGCACCCACGCCTCTCATTGCTCGCAGGGCCAAAAGCTGTCTGTCACGGTCAGCACCGCTTCCGGCCCCACCACCAGCCCACCCGGCACAACCAGCCCACCCGGCACAGCCAGCCCGCCTGGCACCACCACCCCGCCTGGCACCACCACCACTCCGCCTCCACCACCCCCCAAATCCGGCACAGGTTATGCGTATGTCTCATGCGGTGCCATGTTCACTTCCATGGCCATTTATCTATTAATGATGTGGTAGGAGCGCTGGTGTTGATTGACTAGGTCTCCCATTTGTATGAATAAGAATATTGTCGTGATATACCTACGTTTTGTCATTGTCTCTCTTGTCTATGAGAATAAAACTTGCGTAATTTCTATGTTATCATATGATGCCGTGAGGATTAATTCTCTTTGTCCTTTTCCTTTTTCCTAAGTAATTAAATACGGGCTCACAGGTGATGTCATGCTCGATCGATCCGACGGTGTCGCGTTTACCAACTTATCCACCCCTGTTGGAGATTATTACAATTAATATTCGAAGTTCTAATAAAAATGTCAAAGAAGGATCGCGTGATTACCTCATTGCTGATGTAATCCCACCAGCCTTAATAAGAAGCAAAGTCAAAAGAGGAATCGAAGTGTTCTAGTGCGCGGAAAATAAGGCACCGATGGGGGGGGGGGGTGAGATTGCATATATAAAATTGGATTTATGAAAAATTCGCTTTATGAACTGATTTTCTATGCCAACTCATTGCACTTCCAGCATTAATAAAAACATGTTTGACAACGAATTGGTCATTTACACAGGCTAAGTCTCCCCACACCCAACGCCAAAAAAACTACATAAAAAAATGTGATGCAACTGCAGCAATTATTTACGAACTTTTGGAACATATTAAAGAATTTACTTTTATAATACTTAATTGGAGGAAACTTGCTTTGACTGTGCTGTGACTTTCGAGTGATTTCCATAACTTATAATCAAATAATTAAAAGAATAATTGGAGAAAGTTTCTTTCAATTAAATATGAAGGAAAATATAACTTTAATAGAAATCATAAGTCTCTACCAACCTCGCCCACCTTGCCTCCATTTTTGGTAAGAAATAGAAGGTCGAGACTATTATCACACATTTCAATATATTTTGAGCGGAAAGTTATCTCAAAATCGAAAGTTCGAGAAATTTTCTTTTTCTTTTTCGGACGTTAAGGCATAAATTATGGCTTTTTTTTTGGTTCATTTGCCTTTTCTCTCCGTTAGCGAGTGAATAACAATATGATAGTTAAACACATAAGTGAAAAGGAAAGTGGAGGTAAAAGGACAACCAGTGAGAAGGTTCTCATAATATTGGACGACTTGTGGGATAAACTTCATTTGAAGGCAATTGGAATTTATTAGGATGCACGTGTGACTGAGTTATGTTAGAGAAATTTCATATAAGAGAATTGATGTGATGTAGAACAGTCAATATATCTTAGTTGTGCCATAACTCATAGGCTTAAGCTTTTGAGTGAATGTATTGACAGGCTCGGATTTAGACTATCTCTTGGCGATCTCCCTAGATTGAAGGTATCGGTTTCTGTTGCACGTTTCCAACAAATAGTGATAAGGGTATTTTGGACCATGCACATTTGCTTTAGGGTTTTTTTAAGGCAAGCTATAAAAGAGATGTATTTAAAAACACATCTCTAACCCTAGACTCCACATAATTTCCTTTCTTTTGTTTTTCCTATCTTCTTATGGGTGTGTAAAAGAACCGGGATCCGCCCGAACCGCCCAAAACCGATGGTTCTTAAGGGAACCAGTCCGCTTCCCGGTTCCATGGGCGGATCCGCCCACCCGCCCACTCGGACCGGACCGGTTATATTATAATAATATATTAATTTTTAATATTAAAAAAATTCAAAATTAGCAAATCTAAAATTTAGGACTCCAATCACCATCTTGTCTCAATTCATTACTATCCTACTCCATCTCGTCTCTCCCAATTCAAAATCTCCCCGAGCTCCCTCTTCCTCTCCGATTCACCTCCAGATCTACTCATCTCCCTTCGAGTCCTAGTTCGAACTCGGCGAAACAATGAGTTGATTCTCTTTTTCTCCCTCGAACTTGAACTCTCTCTCCACGTCATCGCCATCCTCGTAGCCACCTCCGCATTCATTGTCACTATCGTCCTCTTCGTTGTTGGGCTCGTCCTGCTTCTACCTCCCCTCTTCCTCCTCCCCCTCCTTAGGCTTCTCCCCATTATCATCATCTTTGGGGACGGGTGAACTCTAGATCTAAGAACGGCTCATCGTGCCCGTTGTCCTCTTCATTGTTGGTCTCGAGGGAGGTGTGGGAGACGGCAGAGGTGGTGGCGAAGATGGTGGTAGTGACTGGTGTTAAATTAATGTCTCGAGTTTGAATTCGGATAATTATTTGTTAAACCAAATTTTCGATAAATATTTTTTCTTCCAAGGTTTGGAAATCAGATGAAGAAGAAACAATTTTCTTTCTTGGACTTTTTCTATGAGACGTGCAAAGCAAGACAAAAGGGGAAATAAGAGATAAAAGAAAAAGAAAAAGGAAGTTTTTCTTCTTCCCCTGCAAGTGTTCGTATCCTCATCAAAGAAGGAAATTAAAGTGGTGGGGCCCAAGGTCAAACTTTTGACCTTGGGCACACACGTGTATATATATATAAAGACGGACATCTCAGGGAGGTTTTTTTTTTTTTTTCTTTTGCTGCTACACGTACAAGCCGAGAGAAGGAAGGAGCCGTCGCAACTTTACGAAAGAAAAGGAGCCGCACGTCAAGCTGAAGAGATAGAGCCGCATGTTATACTTTGAGCTTTAACGCGTGGTGATTTTTTGTGCAGTGAGTTTATGTCCAAGTGAGTTTATTTATAAACACTTTGGGTTTGGGGTTAAATCTAGGTGTAGGAAACACTTGAGCATGTGAGCGATTGTAAACTCCAATTCTCTGATTATAGTGGATTATTTGCTGCTGGCTCTCCCTGTGGACGTAGTTTTCGATACTCGGACCGAACCACGTAAATTTTTGGTGTCTTGATTATTTCTCGTTTATTTCTCTGGTGATTTCGCGTTGACGTAAATTGCAAGATCCTGTCGTTTCCGCATATTATATTCCAACAATTGGTGTCAGAGCTTGTGGTTGGATTTCTCGATTGTGATTTAAAACTTTTACTTGTCTGATTATTATTTGGAAATTCTGTTATTGTAATTATGTCTGAGAGGAATTATGAAATTGAGAAGTTTAATAGGAGTAACAACTTTGTGTTATGGAGCATCAAGATGCGGGCTTTATTGACAACCAAGGTTTGGCCAAAACACTGGATGGTGAAGATGAGTTGCCTATAATAATGAAAGCCTCAGAGAGGGTAGAGCTAATGGAAAAAGCAAAGAGCACAATCCTGTTAAATTTGTTGGATGAGGTCTTAATAGAGGTTGATGAGGAGAAGGATACCGCAGCATTATGGGCAAAACTTCAAGCACTTTACGTGAAGAAAGGTTTGAACAATCGCTTGTACATGTTGAAGAAGATGTTTCAATTTAGATATACTGAAGGTACGTCTATCAGAACCTACCTAGATGAATTTAATAAACTCATGATGGATCTAAAGAACGTCGGTAAGGTACTTGATGATGAAGAACACGGCATGATATTGTTAGCCTCTTTACCAGAGTCATGGGAGCACTTTACCGATTCACTGTTGCAGGGGTGTACTATAATTACCTCAGAAGAGGTAAAGTCCGCCTTACTCTCTAAGGAGTGGTAGAGAAAGTTGCGAGATGACGTTCTGGCGCAAGGAGTAGTGCAAGCACTGACAATTCGTGGTAGAGAACAACATCGAGGGCCTAGTAGCAGCAGAGGTAAAAACATATTGAAATCACGCTATAGAAAATCCAAGGGACGCGTGAAGTGCTTTGAGTGTCACGAGGAGGGGCACATCAGGAGAGATTGTCCAAAGCGGAGGAATAAACCTGATTGGCAGAGTGCCACAAGCAGTGTGGCATACGTTGTCGAGGGAAGCAATAGTGATGCAGAAACTGTTTTATGTGTGACTGCTACTTCGTCAGGAGACAAATGGGTGCTAGATTCAAGATGTTCTTATCATATGACGTCTCATAAAAATTGGTTTACTACTTACAAGACTGCAAATGGTGGTAGAGTTCTTTTGGGAAATAATGCAGTCTGTAAGGCTGTGGGGATAGGGACAATTCGAATTCGGATGTACGATGAGGTGGTGCGCACATTTACGGATATGAGGCATGTACCAGAGCTCAAGAAGAATCTTATCTCTCTAGTCGATGACATCGGGTGTAGGTACACCACTGAAGGTGGAGTACTGAATATCTCTCGAGGTGCCATGATAGTGATGAAGGGGAAGAAAGTGAATACTCTCTATTATCTACTGGGAGAGACCGTAACTAGAACTGCTGCAGTTTCATCATGTGAGTCAGATTCTAACTTGATTTGGTTATGGCATATGCGTTTATGGCACATGAGTGAGGCAGGTGTGACGATGCTGAGTAAAAGGGGGTTGTTAAAGGGTCAGAAAACAGGGAAGCTAGACTTATGTGAGCACTGCATCTTTGGGAAGCAGTACCGAGTTAAGTTTACTACAGCTATTCATTCGACCAAACGACCAGTTGAATATATTCATTCAAACGTTTGGGGCCTGTCTTCGGTTCCTTCAAAAGGAGGTGCCCGATATATGTTGACATTTATCGACGATTATTCGAGGAAGGTATGGATATACTTTCTGAAGCACAAATATGATGTGTTTGACCGGTTCAAGAAATTTAAGGCATTGATTGAGAAGCAATCAGATAAATAAATCAAGTGCATGAGAACCGATAATGGCATGGAGTTCTATGGTAAAGATTTTACTTAGTTCTTTGAGAAAGAAGGTATTGTGAGACACCGCACAGTACCTAGGACACCACAACAGAATGGCGTGGCAAAACGAAAGAACAAAACTTTGCTTGAGCGAGCTCGATGCATGCTCTCGCATGCAGGACTTGGCAAGGAATTTTGGGCCGAAGCAGTAAACATGACATGTTACCTGGTTAATCGATCTCCATCATCCGCTATCGAGTGGAAGACTCCCGAGGAAGTATGGTCGGGGAAACCTGTTGATTATTCCGGATTACATATATTCTGATGTCCTGCGTATGCTCATGCGAGTGATGATAAGCTTGAGCCGAGGGTGAAGGAGTGCATATTTCTGGGTTATGCACATGGGGTGAAAGGCTACTGGCTGTGGTGCACCGATCTCAGATCACTCGGTTTTCTAATCAGCAGAGATGTGATCTTCGACGAGATTGCAATGTTTAAACAGAGGAGTTATGAGACACAACTAGCAAAGAAGATAGATTATGGTGTCATTAGTGAGGTGGAGCTTCAGGTGGAGACTCCGGAGACCTCGAAGGTAACAGAAGTTGAGACTGCAGATGAAGCCGTAGTTTCTGATGTCGGTGATAGTGAACAACCAGCAAAGCCACAGCACACTATAGCCGTAGATAGACAAAGAAGACAAATTAAATCACCGGTACGTTATGGTTATGCAGATATTGCTTATGCATTGACTGTAGATGATGAGGTGGAGACAGATGAGCCTTCGTCTTACTCAAAGGTAATGGGTAGTTCAGAGTCGTTGCAGTGGCTAGGGGCTATGAGTGAAGAGATGGAATCACTCCATTGAAATCAGACATGGGAGTTGGTCAAAGTACCCAAGAGTCAAAAGATTGTCGGAAGTAAATGGGTCTTCAAACGGAAAGAATGTATTCTCGGTGTTAAGGCAGCGAGGTATAAGGCGAGACTTGTGGCGAAGGGGTATACACAGCGTGAGGGCATTGACTACAATGAGGTGTTCTCTCTTGTGGTAAGACATACTTCTATTTGTGTTTTACTTGCCTTAGTTGCTTCACAGGATCTCGAGTTAGAGCAACTAGATGTGAAAACTATGTTTCTTCACGGTGAGTTGGAAGAGCAAATTTACATGAAGCAACCAGAGGGATTTACTATTTCGGGTAAGGAAGATCATGTTTGCTTGTTGAAGCTAAAACATCTCATAGGCAGTGGTATAAACGTTTTGATACTTTCATGGCTAGTCAAGACTATACGAAAAGTCATATAGATAGCTGCGTTTACTTTAGGAGATTGGAGAATGGTTCTTTGATTTATCTACTCTTATATGTTGATGATATGCTGATAGCAGCTAAGAATATGTCTGATATTGATGTGCTGAAGAGGCGGTTAAATGCTGAATTTGAGATGAAAGATTTAGGTGCTGCAAAGAAAATATTGGATATGGAGATTTTGTGTGACAGAACTGTGGGAGTTTTACGTCTATCTTAGAAGAAATATATTGAGAAGATCGTGGCACGTTTTAATATGCAGTCGGCAAAATCTATAAGTACACCTTTAGCGAAGCACTTTAAACTTTCAGATAAATTATCACCACAGACTAAGGAGGAGGAAGAGCATCTGTCCCGTGTTCCTTATTCTAGTGTTGTTGGTAATATTATGTATGTTATGGTGTGCACTAGGCCTGATATTTCACAAGTTGTGAGTGTGGTTAGTCCCTATATGAAGCGTCCTGGTAAAGCTCATTGGGAAGCTGTGAAGTGGATCCTTCGGTATTTGAAGGGGACAACAGATATGGGTATAGTGTATCGGAGGGACAACAATGGCAATGAGACCACTGGTTTTGTGGATTCGGATCACGCCGGTGACTTGGATGATTGCAGGTCTTTAGCATGGTACATGTTTACTCTAGTAGGTGGTGCATTTAGTTGGAAAGCATCCTTACAGGATCACATTGCTTTGTCTTCAACTGAGGCAGAGTACATGGCACTAACCTTTGTAGCGAAAGAGGCGATATGGTTACAAAGTTTGCTCTCAAATTTTGGGTTAGAACAGAAAAGTGTGGATATACACTGTGATAACCAATGTGCGATATATTTGGCATATAATCCAGTTTATTACGAGCGAATGAAGTATATCAACATTAGGTATCATTTCATCCGAGATGTCTTAATTAATGGTAATGTATTGTCAAAAAGATTGCTACAACAGATAACCCGGCAAGCTCAAGCAAAGCTTGAGCTCTATTGGCGTCTGTGGAGAGTGAGCGCTCGTTAGGGCATTGGGAGAGCAGTATGGATGATGAACACTATAACTTGGTTTCAAACATCGAGCCAAGGTGGAGAATTGTTAAATTAATGTCTCGAGTTTGAATTCGGATAATGATTTTTTAAACCAAATTTGTCGATAAAGATTTTTTCTTCCAAGGTTTGGAAATCAGATGAAGAAAGAAGAAAAAATTTTCTTTCTTGGACTTTTTCTATGAGACGTGCAAAGCAAGACAAAAGGGGAAATAAGAGATAAAAAAAAATAAAAAGGAAGTTTTTCTTCTTCCCCTGCAAGTGTTCGTATCCTCATCAAAGAAGGAAATTAAAGTGGTGGGGCCCAAGGTCAAACTTTTGACCTTGGGCACACATGTATATATATAAAAAGGCAGACATCTTAGGGAGGTTTTTTTCTTTTGCTGCTGCACGTACAAGCCGAGAGAAGGAATGAGTCGCTGTAGCTTAATGAAAGAAAAGGAGCCACACGTCAAGCTGAAGTCAAGCTGAAGAGAGAGAGTCGCACATTATACTTTGAGCTTTAACGCGTTGTGATTTTTTGTACATTGAGTTTATGTCCAAGTGAGTTGTTTATTTATAAATACTTTGGGTTTGGAGTTAAATCTAGATGTGGGAAATACTCGAGTGTGTGAGCAATTGTAAACTCTAATTCTCCGATTATAGTGGATTATTTGCTGCTGGCTCTCCCCGTGGACGTAATTTCTAATACTCAGATCAAACCACGTAAATTTATGGTGTCCTGATTATTTCTCGTTTATTTCTCTGGTGATTTCTCGTTAATGTAAATTGTAAAATCCTATCGTTTCCGCATATTATATTCCAACAGCCGGGACGAAAGTGGAACGAGAGTCGTGATCGCCGCCATCGCGGACACCGCCGCAGCGCTAGTACTTGAGGAGAATAAAGCTATAATGGTTGGGAGAGCCAGAATAAGAAAATGTGGGGACGGCGAAAAGGGGAAGGCGTGGAGGTTGGACCGGTTCTATGGATCCACTCGAGAACCGGACCACGGACCGGCAATCCGATTCCCGTGTGGATCCATGCAACTAGCGAGCGGTTCCCAGTTCCAATTTTTCCGAACCAGTTCTTAGCGAGCGGTTCCCGTTCTAGATCGGGAACTGCCCATTCGGATCATGCACACCCCTATATCTTCTTGTTGGATCTTTAGATCTCATGACTCACTAAATAGTTTTTTTTTTTTTTTTTCAGCTTTTGGATTGTACTCTCATACTCGTTATTGAAAATAGTGGATCCCTCTCTCTCCCCGTAGTTTTTCTCTTTTTGGGTTTTCCATGTGTATCTTGTTTCTCATGAGATTTTGATTTTGCTTCCATCCTTTATTACTTGTGCTTCGATTAGTGCATCTTTAGGTGTTGTCCCGCAACAAATGGTATCGGAGTCCATCATTAAGGTTTCCAGGCAAGTAGGTGTTGCGATGTAACACTGCGGACCAGTAGGAAGTTGATGTAGAAGAATGCCTGAATTAAGAAGGAATGAACCTAACACTAAGCTCACATGTGAGGAAGAGAATAGTAAGATACACGTGTGAGTGAGTTGTATTAGAGAAATCCCACGTCGGGGAATTGACGTGGTATAGAGAAGTTAATATATCTTAGTCACAATTCATCAGCTTAAATTTTTGAGTGAAAGTAGGTCTAACTAAAAATATTGACGGGCTCGAACTTGGGCTCCCTCTTGGCGATCTCCTCAGGTTGAAGGTATTGGTTTTCTGTTGCACAATCCTAACAAGTTCCTTCAGAAGAAAAAAAAAACCTTCTTATGGTAGTTGCTTCTATTGTCAAGATTCAAACATTTCGTCTTGAAAATTTAAGCAATGGCTAAACTTCTAGACCATTTGAAAAGGCAATTGGCGACAGGCTAGTTGCTTCTATCATTGAGATTCGAACATTTCATCTTGAAATTTTAAGCAATGGTGAAACTTCTAGACTATTTGAAAAGACAGTTGGCAGTTGACGACAGGCTGGTTGCTTCTATCGTCGAGATTCGAACATTTCGTCTTGAAATTTTAAGCAACGGTGAAACTTTTAGACAAAGACAGTTAACGAGGCTAGTTGTTTCTATCGTCGAGATTCCAACATTTCGTCTTGAAATTTTAAGCAATGGCGAAACTTTTAGACTATTTGAAAACGTCGAGATTCGAACATTTTGTCTTGAAATTTTAAGCAATGGCGAAACTTGTAGACTATTTGAAAAGACAGTTTGCGGTTGGCGATAGGCTAGTTGCTTCTATCATTGAGATTCGAACATTTCGTCTTGAAATTTTAAGCAATGGCGAAAGTTCTAGACTATTTGAAAAGACGGTTGGCGGTTGACGACAGGCTAGTTGCTTCTATCGTCGAGATTTGAACATTTCGTCTTGAAATTTTAAGCAACGGTGAAACTTCTAGACAAAGACAAGTTAGCGAGTTGGCGACAAGCTAGTTGTTTCTATCGTTGAGATTCCAACATTTCGTCTTGAAATTTTAAGCAATGGCGAAACTTTTAGACTATTTGAAAACGTCGAGATTCGAACATTTTGTCTTGAAATTTTAAGCAATGGCGAAACTTGTAGACTATTTGAAAAGATATTTAGCAATTGGCGATAGGCTAGTTGCTTCTATCATTGAGATTCGAACATTTCGTCTTGAAATTTTAAGCAATGGCGAAACTTCTAAACAAAGACAGTTGGCAGTTGGTGACAGGTTGTTGCTTCTGTTGTCGAGATTCGAACATCTCATCTTGAAATTTTAAGCAATGGCGAAATTTCTAGACTATTCGAAAACGTCAAGATTTGAACATCTGGTCTTGAAATTTTAAACAATGGCGAAACTTCTAAATTATTCGAAAAGACATTTGGCAATTGGCGACGAGCTAGTTGCTTCAATCGTCGAGATTCGAACATTTCTTCTTGAAATTTTAAGCAATGGCGAAACTTCTAGACTATTTGAAAAGACAGTTGGCAATTGGCGAGAGGCTCAAAGACAGTTAGTAGTTGGCGACAGGTTCAAAGATGAATACCAACTGAAGTGGTCGATAAGTTCGCAGGTTTGCCTCTATTGATTATCTCTATCGCAAGCACTTTGAAATTAACACCGTGTTTGCATGGAAAAATGCGTTGATAAGA
This sequence comes from Eucalyptus curtisii, assembly GCA_017140595.1. Lineage (NCBI taxonomy): Eukaryota > Viridiplantae > Streptophyta > Magnoliopsida > Myrtales > Myrtaceae > Eucalyptus > Eucalyptus curtisii. The sequence continues at coordinate 23,483,738 of CM029500.1, read as the reverse complement.
AATAGACGAGTCAAATATCGCAACCATAGTGAAGTTGAGTGACGACCATTTGAAAAGCAAGGACGTGAAGTCCTTATTCTTGCTCTGTGGTCTTATTGGCGACCATTTGAATCGGAGTTCTGCCAGTACTAGGCATGAGTTCGGGTTTCTTTGAGGGATTCAATGACCCGATAGAAGATTCAAAGGGATAGATTGAGTACTATGCTCAATGTACTCCATTCCACTTGTTCATTGCTAGATGATCGCGATGACAGGGAAAATGTGACCATGCACGGCAAGGTGGTTGTCTCAACTCCATTTAGAGGTTGGAATGCCTTAACAACGAACAGTAATCATGGGTCATGGTCAAAACAAAAGCCTACCTAGGAAGAAATGTTGGGCGGTATGCCAAGTTGATGTTTGGCAGTGACAGCCTGACAGGCTTGCTGAACTGATGCGGTGTGGGGGGAAGAACAGGAAGGAGACACTGGAAGAATCCCAACTCTTCCTTTCGTGGGTATCAAGTTCCAAAGTCAAAGGCGTTTGCTTGCAGCAGTTGCAGCAACATTTCTGAGCACCATCTTCGATGGCAAGCGAGAAGCTGCGTTAAAGGTAGAAAATTTGGGACTGGGTGGTCGTGATCTTGAGTCTTGATGCGAAGTAGAATGAACTGGGGCGCCGTCTTCGTGTTCTGCTGCTTCTGGGTATTGGCGGAAGTTGATGGGTCATCTCGCCACCGGCGCCGGCGCGATCCCTGCGACCCCGGCGTCCAGAGGCGGCCGGAATCGCTGAGGCCGGACCAGATGACGGTCCTGATCAACGGCTACTCGGAGCACCGCATTCCCCTGCTCCTCTCCGTCGCCGCCGCCTACTCCGCGTCGCCCGTCGTGGCGGCCGTGCTCGTCCTGTGGGGGAACCTGGGCACTCCGCCTCCGCTCCTCTCCGAGCTCTCCCGCAACCTGTCGGCGGCTTCGCTTGGGGCTGCTCGGATCTCGCTGGTCCCGCAGTCCTCGGGCAGCCTCAACGCCAGGTTCCTCCCTCGGCCGCTCGCTATCGAGACGCGGGCCGTGCTGGTCTGCGACGACGACGTGGAGGTGGACGCCAAGTCCGTGGAGTTCGCGTTCAGGCTGTGGGGGTCGAACCCGGACCGGATGGTGGGGATGTTCGGGAGGTCCCACGACATGGACCTGGCGAGGAAGGAGTGGATCTACACGGTGCACCCGGACAGGTACTCGATAGTCCTCACCAAGTTCATGCTGCTGAAGACCCAGTACCTGTTCAGCTACAGCTGCGGCGGCGGGGCGGCGGGGGTGAGGATGAGGAGAGTGGTGGACGAGATGAGTAACTGCGAGGACATACTCATGAACTTCGTGGTGGCTGACGAGATCAATGCGGGTCCTGTACTGGTTGGGGCGAAGAGGGTCAGGGATTACGGGGACCCGAGGAACGATGGGGGAAGCAACGAGGATAGGGATGAGGTGAGAGATGCGGGGCTAAGCAGGAGGAGGGGAGAGCACAGGAAGAGGCGAGGGCAGTGCATAAGGGAGTTCCACAAAGCGATGGGGAGGATGCCGTTGAGGTACTCCTATGGCAAGATGGTGAACTCGGTCGGAGAGCAAGGGCTGTGCAACAAAGGTGGCAAGCTTGTCCTCTGTGATCAATTCCTCGATTGAAGATGATCATGTAACCTCCTAACCAACCCTCATTGCTCTTTGGAGTGTTTTTCTGTTTGTAGTTATGTGATTAATGAGAAAAAGTTGGGTAATAGAACAGGGTCTATTTGGATTATAGTATTCAAACCCAGCTTCTCTATATGAAACAGTAGAAGAGCTAATCATTCATATGATCTATTTACTCAAAGGACCACGACAATTGGAGGTGGAACAAAGGAGTATGCTGAAGAACTTGCCCTAGAAGACTATCTACAAGTGCATCCTAATAAATTAGGCCAGCTGGTAGAGTAAAAAAGACTGCATTGTAGATGAATGACAAGGATCATAAGATTGACACTGTGGGAACAATAACTCAGAATGTACAGCAAGATGATCTATATAAAAAATTGGAATTGTTAGCATCCTGGCAAAAGAAAGATTCATAGTTTCTCAATGTGGCCATGGATTCAGACAGCTCTAGCTCCTCCATGAAACCAATGGTCATTGTTATAAATTTATTTGTTTGCTTTGCCTTGCAATCCTTCAATAGTCTAGGAAGAAAGGGCAGGACCAGACTGAAGAATAATATATTGAGTAGGCAAGTTTAGAGTGATTAAAGACAATAAGAAGTAAGCATCCTAGGCATTCCAGATGCAAGTGAGCGGTTGGTTTTGCATTACTAAAGTACAAGTTGTCACAACAGAACTGCTCAGTACTTTGTAGCCATAATTGATCTGCATCAAAAAATGAATTTCATATTGACATTATGGAATGAATGGATCATGTTCTCAAAATTCCTAGTCGTCTCTGTACAAGTCTGGATGACTCCAAACATAGAATTAAGCTTTCAATATTTCGTGACTATCATGCAAAAGCCTCATTCTCATCCTCTATGTAGACATCTGAAGAGTTGGTCCACTTCATGCAAGCTAATCCAGATGAAACGGTTCATTAAATATCTTTTGCCTGACTGAATCATCATGAGGGGTGCCAGAATCGTATCAATACTAGTTTAAACTGTGCCATTCAAAATCAACGGCAGAAACAAAAGAAAATAATTTAGGTTGAGTATGCCTGACTGAACTTTCTTACAAGGTAATCTCAACAGTTCTTCTTTCATATTCAAGACATCTTCAACCTAAATTATCTAATAGAGGAACAGTAATCCCCATATATATACTGGTGAGAGAGAAATTTTGTGATGGAACAAAAGAAAATAGTGATGATTGCTGCAATTTGACAATAGTATCAACAGTTTAATGTGATTCAGACTGTTATATGTAGATCATCATCCTCTTTTTTCCTTAGAAGGTGGATCATCATAGTTTTAAAAGCACATGGCCCAAAAGAAGGTATATGACCTTAATCAATGTGTAGAGGACTGAAAGTTCACTAGTACTGATAACATGTCAACATGTATTACCATGTATTGCTGAGGATTAACAGAGATAAATTTTAGCGAAATTGCCAAGATGCCCAAAGGACAGGGAAAGATAAACTAAAGATACTATCTGTAGCTGTCATGCTTAACATTCCCTACTTGGGACGTATGGCTAAGACCATTACCCATATCCCAGGTAAGCAAAGTTGATAACAAACTGAAGACAAGTGGTGAGTCTACGGAACTTGTTAGTAATAGTCTCTTCAGCTATGGGGAGAATAAGGAATAATTTTTGTCCACTGATGCTGATCCTGTAACTGCGTGTCATACCAAGAACAAAATGGTTGAGACAGAAACCAGTACCAATGAAGGGACAACAACCAGCATACAAGCGGCAAAACATACAAAAGTACTGTTCTTGGCTTATAATTAGTTCATCAAGGATGGTTCAGACTTGGCTCATTATGTTCTTAAGCAGGTAATTTATAGGGATACCATTTTGTTTAGTTGGATTACACTTATCTCAATTTTTATGGTTTCCTGCAACTTCGCTTCTGCTTGACTTGCTGATTATCTTCCTTCGAATGGTTTTCTGGTTATTCTGAAGTCTGTTAGCAGCAACTTAATTTAGATGTGTAGTGTTGCAAATATTCTTATGTCTATTTGTGTTGGTCATTATGGTAGAAAAGTTCAGGAACTTGCTGTAATGTCATTGTGCCATTAACTTGTAAAGGTAATAAGGTATGTTCTTTAGTCCGAATTGGATTGCGTTGCTTCGTTGTCTGCACTACAGGGAAGGAGAATTCTCATATACTTATGACTGGACCTGGATTGCTGTTTTATCTGTCAACTTACAAATCCAAGTCCGAATGGATGTCAAACTGTTTGTTATCTTGCAGAGGGCTCTGACTATAGGAAATGCGGCAACCAGCAAGTTGGAGGCAATGAAAAAGATCTTATTAAGGTTTAACAAGTTCGGTTGTTATTTTTGTGGTCTTTCAAAGTCATTGTTTCCATTGGTGCCATGACCGCTCATCATTGAGATCTATGCTAGGGCATTAGCTGAACCCAGAAGAGAAAAGTTGTCACTTGAGATCAAGGTTTATTTCTTTTCGCTGGTTATGATTTTGAGCCAATGAACTCTCTTAATCTGATTGAGGAAGAACGGTTGTACTAAAAGGAGAAATTTATTGTCGGATTTGATGCTTTAGAGGATTTCTGATGGTTCCATGAAAAATTCATTTCGCCATGTTCAATAGGTAACTTGGCGTTGTTGTTTAACTGTAATGAATATTGTTCCATTGAGAGGAAAACGATTCGTTCACAGGATCTTTAGAATGCCTCTGATCCCCCTAAATCACATGACCGATGCTGTGACAAATTAATTGAAATTAAACCATCTACTTGGCTTGAAATCCTCTTCTAAAGCATCCAGTTGACAAAGGCGCATTCTCTAGTCTAGGATGTGAAGGACTCATCTCCTCGAAGGCTTACATTTTCGCACAAGTTAAACCCATGAGGCACAACATGCTCAAAGTTCAGACTGTTATGCGATTTGGTTAATACAAATATGGGTATACATCAGTTCCTCAAGTCAACCAAAAACTTGATGTTACAAGGAGAGGTTTAAGAAGAAGCGAATGAATATAATCAATAGAATCATATGGCGGCAGCTCAAGATTATTCACTTCATACAATTATATGGTGGCAGCTCACAAAGATGACTCTTCGCCATCGTCAGAATTTGGGAATGTAACACATTTGAATACCTTGCACTTTGAACACAAGACGACTCCAATCTGCAGGGACATGAAAGTGCAGAAACCTTCAGAGTTCTTAGAGATATTTCACATATCATCAGGACGTTTGCGGAACCAGAACAAACATAAATAATCCGTGAAAGGTCTAAAACGGAAGTATCTTGAAAAGTATCTTTTTCCAAAGATGAGAATTTTTAAGGTAAATTTCTTATACTGATATTGTGAGTGCTCATCTCATGGCATGTTAGAGAAGAACTTAAATGGAGAGTGAAACTTAGGAAAGCACATAATCGGGAGAACAAAAGATCTTGACCAGAATTTCCAAATAATTTCCAAATTCATATGCTGTGTTGTTATCTCGATCATATCAACCCAGGCATGCATATCGACACTTCAATTTCAATCCCAGAACTCGTCTACACTGTTTTATAGGCATTACAAAGTAGTGAAACAGCTGCAAAATCTGAACTTTGGAACATGCCCTATGTGGTTAAATGTCCCAGTCGACAGAAAACCAAGTGCTGCATGCAAATGTGAAGGACACACGTAAAATCTAAATACAAGCCAAGAGAGAAACGGTTGCAAGATATCAGCTAATCAGAAATTCAGAATTCTGGAACATTTCATAACATAAAATCCAAGCTATATCTTCAGTTTCTTGCAAAATGGTCCATCAAAACTCTCGGATTAGATATGATGGCCTTACAATGCAGATGTGAGAAAGGTATTTGTCTTGGGCAAAGTTGTGGTTTTAGATATAATCTGCCACAGGAATGCCTTTGACCTAATCTTTTAAGTACTCAGTTCAAATCTTGCACACGTGTCCAAAAAAAATTAAGTTTTAGAACAGTAACAACTGAAAAAATCTCATTCAGGATGACCATATGGCTAGTTGAGTATGGCGAGGATAAGCATGGGAAAGGAGTATTGGGCAAGCAAAGTACCGCTCTGCAAGTTGGACACCGCCGATAAATCCGCTTGTTTTCTGCTTTAACATTCGTCTTCTGTCCATTACAGAAATCGCAAACTAACCATCCTGTGCCATTGCAAGGTTCACAAATAATTCCTGCATCAGCCTGCTAGTAACTTGTACACAGTTAGAGGAGAAAGAAAGAACATGGGACTGCTGGTGCATTCAAAATGGAAATAGAATGTAATTTAGACGAATCCCATTATTCTTGCATAAATGTCAATAGCAGTAAATAAATGCAATGAGATGAGAAAGCTTCAAACAAATTCAAGCAGATTCGGGGTTAATCATTGAGGGGAAAACTCTCTTTCATCACATATACATATGATGGAGGTGGAGGAAGTACCTCATGCTGGATGTGCTGGACTGGGGTGCAGAGGGGTGGCTTCAAGAAGAAGAGAGAAGCCAGTTGCGAAGGTAAAGGAGACGACTTCGGCCAGATTTTATGCTTCATAGGGACAGTGATGAGCTGTGTGCCACTTAGTATGGTCGCCATAGCGCTTTCCTCTTAAAACACAAGGACAGGAGACTTGAACCCGATCTCTCTTACTGAAAAAAAGTGAATCAACAAAACCAATTGTAACAGTGTTCAATGCTCAAATGTTATTATCCACATGAGATGTTCCCCAAATCAAAAAGAAAAAAATACAGATCCATCTAAAAGTAGGAGTTAGATTCCAGGATTAGGAATAAGTAGCTGATGAAACAAATGAAGCCGATGGTGAAGTGAATCTTCAACCTCAGCCTTCTTCAAAACTCAAACCAGCTGTAGAAAATTAACTAATGAAAATTAAAGCAAGATGAACTAATTCCTACATCAATGACAACTTCCATCAGTAAGCCAGGCGATTATATCATTGAAGTAGCTCGTGACCTCATTACAAAAAAAAAAAAAAAAAAAAAAAAAAAAAGAAGTAGCTGGTGATCAGTCAGAAGGGAATAAAACACGTTCTGATTAAGATCATTCCTCCATCTCATGACAGTTAAACATGGAAAGTAGCAGCTCTTGCCATTAAGTTCGCCTACTGCTGCAACAGTTGCAACAAATAATAACCTTGGTAAATGCAAGGTTGGCCTTCTTGAGCTAACCCGTCTTCCGTGCGTCATCCAAAAATTGAACTTGCAGCAAGTAGGTAGTCTATGGCCTTTCCTACTTCACTCAGTTTGCACAGGAGGTCTTGCAATATCCTGCTTGACATATTTGTTCATGAATTGTATAAGCACATTGTTGCCCGAAGAAAAATTGTGTACCAAATGAAAGTAGCAGGCAAAGAATTGGAAATATGCCGTGAAATTTATTCTTAGTGCGTCGAGCAAGTAATGCAGGTGTCAAGTGCACTCAGAAATGCATTCCTTTTGCCCAAAAAAGGAATAGTCAATCAAGTGGGAAACTTGATGCATCATTAATGCACGATGCTCCGTTTCCCCTACTCTACCATCAGGATACATTTTTGGAATACCTTGTGAGGCCTGTAGCTTACATGGCATAAACCCATCCTAATTATTTCCTTGTCATCAACAAAGTATCGATCACAGATCATATCGATATGGATCCACAGATATGTAGTAGGGGATAGAAGAAGCACTTGAAATTGATGATCAACAAATAGTCAGTTTCGTGATCCCTAAGCATGTCACCTTTATCTTCAAAGTTATGCGTAACCTAAGGTATTGTAATATAGGGCATATGGAAAAGCGAACTACATCAGAATGCATGAAGTTTTGGATTGTGTTTTGCACTCGCAGATGGAAAGAGGGACGGTGTTTCATGATGTCCCCAAGATGTCAATGACAGAATGCATCTTCCATCACTAGCTCCTTGAAGACCATACTCCAGTGAAAGCAACTTCCAAGTACAAGACTTCCTGTAACCATTGACCATGATGTTGTCCTTTTCTTACATCATCCCAAATGATGAAGGAAATCAAAGATACAACAGCATCTCATCGTTTCATCGGATTCAGTCATTTGCGTAACTGAGCAAAGTTTTCATGGAAAGATCAGAAGGCATTAGATAACAGGCTAAAACAGATTCACACTAGGATATTAACCACTTAAGCTTCACCCATACTGGTAGTTCAAACCTGAGGTTTTACTTGCACATAATAAGCACATGATACCTTTAGCCCTGGTTTCAAAATTTAACAATGTTGAGCCAATTTCAACGGAATGGCAATTTGATATATGCATCAACCAGTTAGAGCTTTCACGACGGTCAACATCATGTTTTGCGCTCAATTACTTTTCTTGAAAACAATAGAGCTCGGCGTGAAAGTTCAAACCTTTTTTCTTTGAAGGATGAAACCGAGGGATGACCACTTTGTCTTTCAAGCCTCTCCTTCCCTGTCCTCCTTCACCGTCTCCAGGAATGGTAGCTGCTTCGGCAGACCCATCTTTTTATCTCCCTTCCAAAGAGCGGGGAAAAATAAAAGAAAAAGAAAGGTTAGAAATGAAAAGAAAGGGCAAGGCTTCTTCTCTTGCTCAACTGTTAAGAGAAGCTGCAACGGTTGATACACTAAAATGGCCCTGCAAACAGTTTGCTTTTGCCTTTTGCAAGTGGCTTTTTCTTGTGTGTGAGTTGGTGACAATGAGAAAGAGAGAGAGAGAGAGAGAGAGGGAAGAGCAGGAGGGGATGAAGGGATTTGCAAAGGCAGTTTTGGGTGGGGACTGTCAGAGGATAAGGTTTGGTTTCCCCCTGCCATCTTATGATCCAGTCATTCAGTCACTGTAGAAACGGGGGAGAGAGCTCCAGTTCATTTGCATGAACGGCAGGAAATCTGTGAACCATGTCAATTGTCATGTGTACAACTTTCATATAGTCCTTGAATTTGCGTAGTGACGGGATCCGATTCCTGTGGGCCAAAACCCATAAGGATCATTCGAATCATAGACGTCGGAGACGAGTCTCCACTTACGTGTCACTTCACAAAATTCTCTCTCAAAATTTCACTGAAACTTGAAAGTGTTACAAGGACTTTTAGCACAATTTGCCTTTGAGTGTTATTTAATTGGTTCTCATAGTTAGGCACACACCTTCAAATCATCATTATTGTTGTCCTCCAATGTCTCATTGTCCTTCGAATGACTTGTAGTGCCTTAATATTTTTCATGGAAAGACTTTATATTATTAGCATCTTGGTGGGATGAACTTATCAATCTCAAGCTTTGGAAATGATAGTAGTATAAAATAATCGTGACTCAAATTGAACATTCTGTAATGAGTATGGAGTCTTCTTTTCATAAGAACCTTGGATGTTTTTACCAATAACAAAAAGATAAATTAATAGAGGCATACATTTCCATCATCATCCCAAAAAAAAAAAAAAAAAAAAAAAAAAAATTACTTAAGCACTCCGTCGTTGTCCTACCATGTCTCATTGTCCCATCGTTCTTTATGTGATTCACAATAAATTGCGGCGCACATCATGAAAAGACTTTTTATTGTTGGGTCTTGGTAGAATGGGTTCATCAATTTCTAATTTTTGAAATCAGAATAATATGAAATAATTATGACTCAAATTAAATATATGAGTGCATCTCTTCTTTTGATAACAAGGCTAGGCTATCGTCCCTCCGATGATTTTACTAATATGAAAAAGATAAATTAATAGAGGTACGCATTTCCCTGTATGATGAATTTCTTCGCCCGTTTTCCGTCCCTTCCCTCCCACCAAACGTATTCAAGCACCAGCCAAGAGCCAGCGATCAAGCCATCACACCACACATTGTCCTGACATCTTCCCATCGCCTTGCCTCCTCCGTTTCCTCAGCTCACTCTAGTACGGCGATTCCTAACGTTGCGAGATAGTAGCGCGCGCGCGCGCTCTAACTGGTGGCGGTGAAGTCTTTTTATCTACTTCTCCCCACGCCTCCTACGTGCTTGTGAAAATTACCCAGTGGCAAAAACTTAGCGATTGGCGCGAAAGTTTGCAACTTCATGATTTAGAGGCAAGATGATTTCATCCCTCTATCGTCTGACGATGGAACCTGCTCGCCACTACGTTAGCGAGGTTGGTTTGTGGGTTTACTTTCATTGGTCTTGTTCTAGTTGTGGATGATAAGCTTTGAATGATGGTTATTACCTCTCCAAATACCATCTTTACTATTCTCTGTCAGTTGACTGTTTAAGGTGGAAAGTGCTCATTTAAGTGTGAAAAAGGGTAAAGATGAGTCTTGTGCATATCGTGATTCTGACAGAAGATGCAGTAGTTTTCGATTCTTTCTTCTGCTCTGAAGCTTATATATATATATATCTCATTTTCAGGTAAAAAAACCTGCTTGGCATGTGTTTCTATAGAAAGTATCATGTGGATATTCCTTGGAGTTTTAAAGATCCAACTATGTAAGCTCGATCAATGAAAGTGAGCAGAAGTGTCCTATTTTTTGGGAGATGTGGACATTGAGGTAAATAATGTATTATGAATCATGTGTCCATCATATTATTATCTTCACTCTTCATTTTGAATGCAGATACTCTTTGATCGTTCATTTGGCTAATTTTCATGTCGGTTTTTTTTTTTTTTTTTTTTTTTTTTTTTGGGGGCGGGGGAGATTGACATAATTTGTTCTTGTGATTTCATGCCTGTGTACCTCAGAAACAAGAAAGATTCAGATCGATTTGATGAGGAATTGTTCAGATAGATTGGACTCGATTATGTTAAATTTATATTATTAAAGCCTGTTAAATACTAATGTAATGCTAGAAAAAGAAAAATCATGAATTTGCATTTTTTATTCATTAGGTACTTATGATATCTTGGTTTTCTTTATTCCTCAGAGTGATGCGAAGACACAGAGATAAGTATCATTGCAACTCTCTTCCATATGCTGGATCTCTCTGCTCTCTCTTCTCCACAAATGCTCTGCAAATCGAATCAGATTTCATTGGAGTTGAGAAGGAAGAGAGGGATTTTGATCTTCTGATCCGATCTCGCACAAAAATGGATCATGCTAAGTGTCATCATGCTCAGCTTTTAGTATCAGGGAAAGCTCAAAATAAGTTCTTCTCCACCAGACTAGTGAATCTTTATTTACATCTTGGTGATGTCTTCTTATCTCGATGCACCTTTAATTGGATACCCAGGAAGGATGTCTTCATATGGAACTGTATGATGTCCGCTTATGTCCGTTGTGGTTTTTTCAGTGCCGCTATAGATTGCCACTGCAAGTTTCTTTTATCCTCTGGTCTTCGTCCTGATTTTTATACTTTTCCTCCACTGCTGAAAGCTTGTGGAAATGTATTGGAAGGAAAAAGGTTCCATTGCTCAATTATGAAGCTGGGTTTTCAATCAGACGTATTCGTTGCTGCTTCCTTGGTACACATGTATGCTCGACATGGCTACTTAGGTGTTGCTCGTCAGGTGTTTGATGATATGCCATTCCGAGATATAGGCTCATGGAATGCAATGATTTCTGGGTATTGTCAGAATGGGAATGCTGCTGAAGCACTGGATATTTTGTCTGCTATGAAGTCGCAGGGAATAAAGATGGATTCTGTAACTGTATGCAGTCTCCTTGCCATATTTGCTCAGTTTGATGATGCATTGAGTGGGATTTTGATTCATGTATATATCATTAAGCATGGGTTGGAATTTGATTTATTTGTGAATAATGCTCTAATAAATATGTACGCCAAGTTCAGTAACTTGGGAGATGCCCAACAAATATTTGAGAGCATGGTGGTAAAAGATGTAGTCTCGTGGAACTCAATTATTGCTGCATATGAACAGAATAATGATCCAGTAACTGCATGCTTGTTTTTTAAAGAGATGCAATCAACTGGTTTAAAGCCTGATTTGTTGACAGTAGTTAGTTTAGCTTCAAGCTTTGCTCAAGTAAATGACTCGCGAAATAGCAAGTCTCTTCACTGTTTCACCCTCAGGAGGGGTTGGGTTTTGAAGGATGTAGTGCTTGGAAATGCAGTTGTGGACATGTATGCAAAACTGGGCTATGTGGGTTATGCACTTCAAGTGTTTGAAGAACTCCCTGCCAAAGATGTTATTTCATGGAACACTTTAATTACAGGTTACGCTCAGAATGGTCTTGCAAGCGAAGCAATTGAAGCATATCACCTGATGGAAGAGTGTGAAGGGATACCTCCAAATGAAGGAACTTGGGTGAGTATTCTAACAGCTTGCGCTAGCGCAGGAGCTCTGAAAGAAGGCATGAGAATTCATGCGCTTATTTCTAGAAATGGCCTTATAGCAGATATCTTTGTGGGGACCTGCCTTATTGACATGTATGGAAAATGCGGGAGACTTGATGACGCGATGTCATTGTTTTATGATATTCCAAGAAATACTTCAGTCCCATGGAATGCCATCATATCTTGCCATGGTCTTCATGGGCATGGTGACAAAGCTTTAAAATTATTTGAAGAAATGCAAAAAGAGGGAGTTGAGCCAGATCATATAACCTTTGTATCCTTATTGTCTGCTTGCAGCCATGCTGGTTTGGTTGATGAGGGTCAACGTAGCTTTCAGGTGATGCAGGAAAAGTATGGGATTAAGCCCAGTTTAAAGCATTATGGCTGCATGGTTGATTTGCTTGCTAGAGCTGGTTTGATAGAAAAGGCATATGATTTTATCCAGAACATGCCTATACGTCCTGATGCTTCTGTATGGGGTGCTCTTCTTGGTGCATGTAGAATACATGGAAATGCTGAATTGGGGACCTTAGCTTCGGACCGCTTGTTTGAGGTTGATCCGGAGAATGTTGGTTATTATGTTCTATTGTCTAATATTTACGCCAATGCTGGGAAATGGGATGTAATGGGCGAAGTTAGATCATTTGCCAGAGACAGGGGCTTGAGGAAAACTCCTGGTTGGAGTTCAATTGAAGTGAACAATATGTTTGAGGTCTTCTACACTGGCAACCAAACTCATCCAAAATATGAGGAGATCTATAATGAATTGAGGATTCTGACTGCAAAAATGAAAGGCCTGGGTTACATTCCTGATTTTAGATTTGTGTTGCAAGATGTCGAGGATGATGATAAGGAGGATATTCTTACAAGTCACAGTGAGCGATTGGCCATTGCATTCGGAATCATCAGCACCTTTCCTAAATCTCCACTTCGAATCTTCAAGAACCTTCGTGTTTGTGGTGATTGTCACATTGCCACAAAGCTCATATCTTTGATTACAGAGAGGGAGATTATTGTGAGAGATTCAAACCGCTTTCATCACTTCAAGGATGGCATTTGTTCATGCGGAGATTATTGGTGAAGTGAATTATTGTTGTTGCTAATTGGTTTGGTCAACTCTCTCATGAACTTTTGAGAATGCTGAATGGTTCGAAACCATACATGCAAAATGCCTCCTTTGCCAGCTTGGTAGTGTACATCGTCCAGAATGATATAAAGCAGAATTTCTGAATACTCCTGTGAAGGTACTTATTTTGCTTTGATAAACAGTTTTAACTTTTTTTGGTTTCAGTTACTGTGCTTCTGTTTTTCCACTTTTTCCTTAATTAAGTTTCCCCCTACAATGACATTTTTGTTGGATAAGCCATGCTTAACAATTTTAAGTTTTAGGGTTTTGATGCTAATGGCTGTGAGAATCATGTTTGAAAAGGATGTCTTGCCAGTATGTCTATATGTATTGAAATAGTGCCAATTAAATAGTGGAAATATTACTTTGTTAACATGTGAGATTCTTCAAAGATTTGTTATCACATAAGAGTGAACAACACGATCTAAAGCTATTAGTACATCTTGTTCATGTGCTGGATACTTTAATGTCCGTTTGGCTGATCTTTAGGATTGAAAGAATGAATCTGGTCACATGTATTGTAAGGAGAAGCTGTTTTGATTGAGTAAAAGAATTCAACAGAACAAGCTTTACTTGTTCAGCTTATTGAAATGGTCAAGTCTCTGGTGATGGTTTGATAATGGGAAACATCTCTGTCATCATACTATGAAGGAAGTCCATATAATTGTGAGGTCCAGGAATTAGTCAGAGCATATGATAGGGGACATTATTTGCAAGCACTGGAAAAAGAGGCACCATTTCTTTCTTATGTCAGCTAAATATATGCTCGTGTGTTGCCACTGTGCTCGAGTGACTATTGAAGGGGATGTTTGACAGTGTGTTATTATGCTTGCTCATGTCTCTTTGAAGGAAGTAGCAGCCTTTATAGCCTCTCTTCAGGAAGAATTCACGGGCAGAAGCACATGTTCTCTCTGATACTAATTTACTTTATAGGAGGTGCTTTCACATTTGTTTTTTGGCCTCATCTCTCTTTTGAGATAACTCAACTGACTCTAGTGGCAGACTTGAGGATGAGAACAAGAAAAGATTGTTGTGTGGGGGATGCTAGGCAGAAAAAGATAAATCTGCATTTGGAAAGGGACATCTGCAGAATAACTGCTATTAGACTACTGTCCATCCAGTTCAGTCATATTATCTATAACAACACTTATCATGAACTTGCATGAGTCATCAAGTAGGACATGGAGGAGGCCCCTCAGACATAATTCTCTGTCTGTAATATCAACATATAAAAATACAAAAGTGATAAGCATCCTTCTTTGTCTCTGTCGCATATTTTTCTTGCCTCTATTGCACACTTGTTTCGGTTTATTGTAGTGCCCTTCTGCTTTTGGATGATGCCTCAATAAAGCTTTACAATTGTACGTCCCTTGATCTCCTGTAGCTCTGGCTGCTGGCCAAGCCATGTTGCTTCTCTAATTTATTGCTATATATTAGAGCAGAGTTGTTCAATGCACTTATTATGTGCTTCTGTGGCCTTAAAGCTCTTACAAAGGAGGATATTCTAACACAATGGTGTGATTGGAGCGTAGGAGGTACGGGGAGCTAAGGATTTCGTTATAAGCAAGAGATTTTGGTATCTTAAATTCATTTATCAGTTGGATGGAACAAATGCTTAAGATGTTACTTGCTAGATAGAAGCAGATGAATTCGAGTAGATAAGCATGTATGGTATGTGGGTCGATTGCTACATGCTGATTAAGCTTAAGGGGAAAATAGTGTGAGGTATACTAGGACTGGTTTATGTAAATGGTATACTGAGCAAAGAAACAGACTTTTGTTGAAAGTTTAATATGGCCAATTTGCCTAAAGACCCCTCTACATTCTGCCACATAAAATGGGTGTAGTGGATAGGAGAATGTTTGGATGGATGGATGGATACCTGTGAAAGAAAGAAGTAGAAGTGGTGAATTTGAGTAAATATGACTCCGCCTTGAACATGTGAGATGATGGATACTTATGAATTTCATGGACCCAAAAAGATTTGGTAATCGTTGGAGAAAAGCATCTTGAGTTCTTGAATGTCATGGAAGATTTGATATTGTACATAGGGCAAAGGCATGAAAGAATTAAGATACCCTGAACGACAATATATAATGAAGAATGCAATCTACCGAAATTTATAAAATTTGAAAATTAGTCATGACAAATGGTTTTCTTAATAGGAAAAGGCAGGGTGGTTGTATTGGACTTACCAATCTATTTTCCTATTGATCTTCAGAACCCAGTAATAGGTCTTTATCGGATCATATGTGGTGCAACGACAGAATAGAGGGGAATATCTCAAGGGAGACCACATTTTACGAAAATCACTGAGAATTCCTTTTACTGACAAGTAGCCCCATGAGCATTGGCTGATTAAATGCAATGGATTCCTGTGTTGGCATTATCCATGAGCTTCAAGGTGACTGAATTCTGCTTGTCAATCCCACTTCAGGTAAGAAGCAACAGTTTGTGCAATTGCTTACTTGTAAATAATGCCATGATGCATGATATATGCTCTTTTTTGATCGATATGACCCAGTTTTTATGATGATCTCAACGGTCCAGGTTGGATGAATTTTCTGAGAGGTTACTGGACAACCTTTTCATTTTGAAGCTCAACAATGTCTGCTTCTAGCTAAGGCCCGTTCACTTGTCTCAGAAGACTTTCATCAAACGCATCAGAATGCCTAACAGAAATAATCCTGTTGAGGGGTGTACTATATCGTGCTCTGAACATTCCGATCGCTCTGAACATTCCAATCACTCATCCATGAGTTTCAGATGGGTGACTACAAACCTCACTGAGCTTTATGAGATATACTATTCACATTCTGCTACTGATGCTCATTTGAGAGGTATAGCTGTCTGATTTGGCTGCATAAGCCAATAACAATCTGAAGAATATTTCACTGCAGTCTCTCTGCTGCTGTCATTTGATTACCATTGCCACAGGCATCCTTGGCGCTGCTGCGCAACATGACAGTTGCTAAAAGAAGGAAGATTGTTTTGGCTCTGTGTTGTGAAGCTTATGATTACAAGGATACTTTGTTTTTGCCTTCTTTTTTCAGTTCCTGAGGTGCTGTTATTGAATGAATCATGTCATTGCTTGGCCAAAACAAATAAAACATGTTAGTAATCATGTCAATTACTTCCGTGCACACAAAATTCTTTTGCTAACAGATTTCTATTGATGAGTTATTAAGAATTATTGTAAATCATGTCAATGCATCTTCCTCTATCTAAATTAACTGATTAAAAGTTCCTAATTAATTATGTTGTTGGAGAGTTCTGTTGGGTGATGAGATTAAAGGAAAGGACGCCATATACGAACTTTGCTCCAACAGCATGATGTGACTTTATTGATTCTAGAAGGTGAATACCTCCAAAAATCCCAAAGTTCTGTGATATATTGAGTTAGATTCGATGCCCAATCAAAATCTGTCACATTACTTAGTATATCAACTTTGTAAATTAAACTATCCAATATAATCGAATCGAATTCATGCATTTGTCATTGTCGGTTGACTTTAGACTGATTAATTGGCGGTGGGCCAGGCCTACCATCGGGCATAATTTTTTTTTTTTTGAAAAGTTATCAAAAAGTGCCAATTTAATTTTAAGTTTTTTAATTTAACTAATTTAATCATAAAATTTTTACAAATCTCTCTCTCTCTCTCTCTCTTAAAGTTTTCTCCTTTCCCTCTAATTTTCACACGGCTTTTTCCTTCAACCTTGATGAAGTGGAGAGCTTGAGCTAAAACTCTTCCTCCCCTTCCTTTTCCCTTTTTGATTTGGCTCTTTGTTCTCTTTTTCTTGTTTTTCGCTTACCTTGTGGAGCTTTTCTTTGTTAGGAAAATCCCTTATGATGTTTTGAAGATGACAAAATAAATCAAAGGTTACTAACGTGTTTAATGATATGCAGATGATAGAACATGTAAATGATATTGTCAAAGTCTATACTTTGGAAGAACCAGAAGATATGCTGAAGCTGAACTTGTTCAGACTATGTCCAGACATTAAGGCTAAATTTGTTCAGAAGCAGAATATGTTTAGACTTACGTTCAGATTGTAAAATCTATTATGAAGGTTTCTAGACTGCTGTATCAAAGTCTATCTTACATCAGAAGTCTGCTCACTTTGACAAATTCCAGACTAAACGCAAGTGAAAAATGAATACACTCAGACTCTACTTCAGATTGAAGACATTCAGACTTTACTTCAGACAGAACACACTCAAACTTTACATCTAAAACGAGACACAAATTCAGGACGTAGCAGATTTAGAACGAAACAACTTGACAGAATGTAACACAAGCCCCAAACATATAACGACTAGTGATCTGGTTTGGATTCTACATCAAAATAGATTTGATTGACTCAATCTAATTGATTGACAATTGGATCATGAAGATAAGAACTTTCTATACGAAAAAATTCTACTTATGAAAATCAAGATTCTGTTTGTATGGGCGATCATAATCAATTTGGGATTCTAATTCTACCACTCAATGGCTATTAAATCTTCTTGATATATATCTGTCCAATGGGTAGATTGGAAGACGATCCTCTAAGATATTGTCCAACGGCTAGTTTGGAAGTGGAGGAGTATTTAAAGAGACCAAGGATCGATGAGCAAGTAAGAGACGGAGCGTAGAATTTATAATTCCAAAGTCTGAGCGACCTTTGATTATACACTTCAATCATACACTTGTCTTTTGTGAGCTTAAACGTTTGTGATCGTGAGAGAAATACCAAAAGAGTGACTTAGTGTGATAGTGTGATCTACCACTGAATGTTTGCACTCAAAGTTGTAATCTCTTGTTAATCGCATAATGGAATCCAGCCAGAAGACTGTTAGCGTGGGAGAATGGACGTAAATTTTGTGTTCTTATTCTCTTCCCTGAACTCCTTTATTTTGTTCTTAGTTCTATTTAACTGCTAAAATCTGAACTCGTTCAAAGTCTGTTGTTCTTTAGACTTTATTCGCAACTTATTTTATTCCGCATATATTTGCCAATGTTTCTTTTAAACAATTATTCATCCCCCTCTAGGTATTCATACTAGCACTTACAATTGGTATCAGAGCCAAGTGCTCATTTTATAAAAGTGTTTTTACTTTTAAGCTAAAGATTCTTTATGGCTAGTATCTTGGCACCAGGACTTATGGAAGGGCAAAGTAACACTAGGTCACCCTATTTTGATGGAAAGGAATACACCATTTAGAAAAACAAAATGAAGGCATTCCTACGATCTAGAGATCTCTTGCAATGGGATGTTGTGGAAAAATGAATCAATCACACTGCTGCGTTTACATTAAATAAGAATGACAAAGACAAAGAAACCAAACCCCTTGCTCCTATGTCTCGAACGGAGTTGTCCAAAAGAGAAGCTCTTGATGCAAAAGTCATTTATTCTTTATATTGCGCCTTGTCTCCTGCTGAATATAACAGAATTTCTTCATGTGAAAGAGCTAAAGAAGTCTGGGATAGACTTCCTGTTACTTATGAAGGGACTAATCATGTAAAAGAGACAAAAGTAAACTTCCTGCTCGGCAAATATGAATCCTTCAAGATGAAGTGTGACATCCCGATTTTCCAATTCTATTTTCAGTGAATTGAGATGGACATTTCATCTTTGCACATATTGTTCTTTTCCTTGAGTTGACCACTCATATGAAAACTAGTCTATTAGGTGAAGCCGGTAAGAAATTCTAATGCATCGACTCGAGAATTTGACCAGGAAGCGACCTTTCGATCGAGCTAATCTGCAAGAGTCATTATGGCATAGTTAAAAATCGATTAGAGATCGGAGATAGGTCGACTCGACAGAGGCATGTGATCGAGTGTGGGTGATTCCACTAGATCGCACTATTCTTGTCGGTCGGCACTAGACCGGCTTTTCTATCGATTGGGTCCTTTGTGTCCATATTTGAAATCTTGAGATTACCACGACAACCGAGAGTCGCCAATGTGTCAAAAATGTACATTGTGGCTTAAATTGATCAACCACAGGTCAAATACACGAAAATTTCTAAAAGCTACCTGGTAGGTTAGGATGCGCTAATATTGTGCCAGAGTGAAATTAACCGTGGAATTGAAAGTGAATTCAGAAATTGGAAGTCTTGTTATGTCACAAATCTTATTAGGAACATTTGATTAATTTTATGGACTTCAATTTAATTCAATTGGAAGGAAATTGAATGAATTGTGTTGTACAAGATTTTGGAAAATTCATGCCACCGTGGAAAATGAAATTGAACTTATTGGAATATGGTTGTGGGAGAAATTGAGATAGTGGAGTATGACATCACTAAGTGATGTCATGGTGTGGGCCAAGAGTGGCTAGGATGTTGACAAGTGGAGAGTGGAGATTGAATCTAAAAAAGGGACCTATCAACATCATCTTCAAGCTCGGGAAGAGAGAGAGAGAGGAGAGAGAGAGGGAGATCCGGTTGAACCAGGCCAAGCCCATCCTACAGCCGGCCACCCTCCGTCTGCCTGCTCTCACGCCGTCGTCGCCGTCGCTGCTATCACGCGCCGCCGCAGCCGCTCGGCGGCTAGCTCGCCTCTCCGCTCGCCTCGGCCGCGTCTCCGGCCTTCGTCCGTCGCCCGGCGGCCGTCATCCCGAGCCGCCGTCGTCGCCAAGGTCGCCGAAGACCCTCCAAAGCCACCGCCTTGCCCGCACGAGCCGCGCTCCTCACCGCCGGTTCCGCGCCCATCCGACCACCAAGCAACCTCCGTCCGAGCTTGAGCAGCAACCGTGACCAACCCTGGATCTAGAACTTCAAGGCCCGCTTTGGGTGTCTTCCTAGCCTCCTTTGGTCTTGCCCCGAGAAGTTTTGTCGTCGGGCTCGCCATGCTCTTGTGGGGACTAGTCGGAAAGCGATTCCGGTGAGTTTAACTCACTAAATCTTGATTATAGGGTTAATGATGCTCTAAGTGTGCTTAGTCTAAGTTAAGTAATCTTAGGTAGTTAGATTAGTTTATTTTAATTGTGGATTAGATTAGGGGGTGTGATTAAATTAAAGTATGTTTAATTAGAGTTAATTGAGTGGTTATATTATAATAACCTTTAATGGGACCTAAAAGGGTTTACTTTTGATTTAATTAAATGTTTCGAAATTCTAGAATTATTTAATAATATATTATATTACGAAATTATTAAAATATTATTATTTTTAAAAACATTTAAATTTTCGAAAATTATTTTTGGGACCTTGATTGGTCAGAATTCCGTGCTGATCGCTGCTGTATATTTAGAATTTGAATTTGATGAATGGATGTGGCAATTTGAGTGTTGATTGTGATAAATAGGGATTTTATTCATAAAAATCCAAGTGTCGGGTTTTGATGCAAAAATTGGATTTTTAAGGATTACTATTGTAATTGGAGTATTTGAGTGAAATGCGGAGTGTTCGGGGGTCAGTATCGAATTGTCGTGTGCTGGTTGAAAGACTTGGTCGCAGTAGTGGTTAGGCCAACTGGACTTGTATTCCTTTAGAATTGCCGTCAACATAGTGACGAGGCTCGGGTCATAGTAGAGGCTAGGCCAACTGGACCTATGCTCCTTCGGGAACGCCGTCGACGTAGTGATGAAGCCGCGCTCCAAGGGGGAGGCAATACCTGGCATTAATGTCAGTAGATAACCGAACTACGAGTAGGCTATGCCCTTGTGTGGCGGTGAATAATAATTGGAATGTGTGCTAAGTGCGATTTTGGTTTATATGAAAGTGATGGCGTTCCAATTGTTTAAATTCTTATTACTACCGAGATTGTGTGATACAAATTATGCTAACTGCGGGGAAGGAATTAAGACGAGGTAAGTTTTCTATGTGATGTGGCTAGGCCACCCGGGGTGTATTTTTTTTCTAATAGGGGTTTAGGAGGTTGAACTTGCTGAGACAATGTCTCATCCCGTTGTGGGCCAAAATTTCAAGGCAGTAGATGGCAGAACCCCTGGAGCGTTATGGTCTTCCCGTGCGTAGTACGAAGCAGAAGTTCAGTTGTCCCGATCCTGATGGCCATTGGATCTATGAGCTTGTTAGGACCACGGTCTGGGTCTAGGAGGGCTTGACTGTCAGGGTGCCTCATTAGATATAGGGCTTGGTTCCGTTTTGGGCCCAATGGTTTCAGGATTAGTCCGCTTAGTAGTTTTGATATTCCACCTGTTGTGATGGAGGCCATTCTAGGTGAGGGCGTAGCTGATTTTCCTGATGGTAGGCTAGAGGACCCATCATCTCCAGAGGCGGCTCAGTCTGAAGTGGGATCGAAGAGCGAGTCCGACTAATAGTTTTAGGACCGTTCATTCTTTTTGGTGGATTGATCCCCTTTTTGTAAGTTGACCCTTTTTGGCATGTATGTAAACTCTAGAATGTTGTTTATCTATGAAAGCACGTTTGTTTATGAATTTGTTGATTTCCTGCTTTCCTATCCCGTGAGTTTTTGTCAGGGGTTTTATAATACGTTCCGCATGCGCATAATAAATGAATTGGGTCGGCGACACCACCTGGGAATGTCGCATTTGCATGACCATGGCGGGATGTTCACGTGTCTCGGGGTTCGGGGCGTGACATGAAGTCAGGAGAGTCAATTAGAGATATGTTCAGATGTTTTACAGAAATTGTAAACGGTTTGACGTATCAATGTCATCCAATTTCTTCCCCAATGAAGGTCAACAAACTCTTGCGAGGTCTCTCAAAAGATTGGAACCATGTCAAGACCTCAATCCGAGAAACTATTATGCCACTCTCCGTTGATGAATTAATTGGCACTCTTCAATCTTATGAAGTGGAACAAATCGTTGATGAAAGGTAAGAAGTCCATTGCTTTAAAAGCTAATGCTGATTCTAATGATACAGACTCAGAAAATGACATGGACAACGAAGTACTTGCTTTTATGATAAAAAAAAATTCAAAAAGCTTAGAAGAAAAGGAAGGAAATTCAATGGAAGAAGACAATACAAGCAAAATAGGCAGAAAAGAACAATGAAAAAATATGATGAGCAAGAAAATATATGCTTGATGGTCTATTCTAACTCAGACACGACTCAAAATTCGATGAGGAAATTGAGGTAAATCATTCAGAAATTCCTACTAAAGTTCTTAAGTATATAAATGAGCTTTACTTAAATCTCAAATCTTCTTTTAAAAGGATCTCCAAACTAAAAAATGATAATTCATGGCTTAAGCAATAGGATCTTTCTCAAAAAGAAAAGTTTGAAATTTTGCAAAAAAATTTTCTACAAACAAAAGAAAGTCGAGATTTACTTCTCAAAGAAAATGATTCTTTAAAGAAATAATTTTCAAATATTTCAATAAAATTTTTAAAGGGTTCAAAAACATTATAGCATATTCTTTCCATACAAGTACCTTACTATAATAAGTCGGGACTTGGTTTTAGACAAAGACCTCCTAGGCTTTTTAAGAAGCAATTTCAAAGGATTTTTACAAAACTTGTTGGTCGAAATGCCCTCAAGTGTTCAAATTGTGGAGATTCAAAATATTTTGAGAAAGAATGTCCTAAAGTCTGGAAAGTTGTTAAGAAAAATTGGGTAAAAACAGCATACCCTACTAACTCTCATGAACCCAGAAAAAAATGGGTACCAAAGAAAAAATGAGTTGTTTTTGCAGGAAATAAAGGAAAAGAAGAAAGAGAATTTGGTAAGGAATGTATTTTTTATTTGGACACATAATTCTCATTATGCTTGATATTCGATATATCCTTGTTTGATTTGTTTTATTGAAGAAAGAATCATGTGATTTATTTTTGTTATTCATGAGTTGAGATTTGATTTAATACATGTGATTATTTTTTATATCTTGCTTAAAGACAAATGAGTTTATTTGGATTGATTTTATGCTCTCAAATTGTCATATTTTGCAAGGTAGAAATCTGTTTTACGAGATATTAATGTATTATGCAAAATATTCCTAGATACTCAAGGATTTTATTCTCTATTATTTTATCGTGCTTTGATTAAGTGAGAATTTCTTTTTCAAGGTATTATTATGCAAGATATTCTCCCTTAAATACTTTGTTATGATAAATTAAGAAAGAATATTTGATTATCTATAGAGATTTCATATTTTGCTCTAATGTCATGGAAGGATCCAAATTGATGGATACCAAAAAGGAAATGAGTTTATTGCAGGAAATTCTATAAGGGAAGAATGATTGCGAATCTACGCAAACCATGGTGCAATCATAATGGTATATCCTGTGAAGATTGGTAATGATCTTTTTTAATCAATGATATATTTCAAATATATACATTGGGTAAGAGAATATTTTTTTTTTATCATCCCGCCTTGCAAATTTCTACATGCATTTATCATGATGATTGTTTATCATTTATATTGCAAATATCTCTTGTCATAAACATAAGGTATTGCATTATTTTTTCTTGATTTGGCATGTGATAGAAATATCTACTTTCTTTTTGCGAAATGCATAAATAATATATTTTTGAGATTTATGCTTAAGGAAATCCCTTTGATCTTGAAAGATATCATTGCATATTCATGGATATTTTTGCTATATTCTTAAAAAATATATTATATCTAGCAAGTTTGATCCACAAATCAAAGGAAGATATTACATAATATTTTTGCAAAGATTTTTATCTATTATACAAGAATTTGCAGGTGGCAAAAGAATCTTCCATATGGATTTTGGAAAGCTCGATCCGAAAATCGTGGAGATTATACTTT
This sequence comes from Eucalyptus curtisii, assembly GCA_017140595.1. Lineage (NCBI taxonomy): Eukaryota > Viridiplantae > Streptophyta > Magnoliopsida > Myrtales > Myrtaceae > Eucalyptus > Eucalyptus curtisii. The sequence continues at coordinate 23,460,031 of CM029500.1, read as the reverse complement.
CTTCTGGAGGCTAAAAAATTCCCTTCCTTGTGCAAAGTTTTTGCAAATTGTTAAGGAAATCTCTAATATGTTGTATGACACGGAGAGAAAGTGAATCCAAAATAAATATAAAGAATCGTGATCACCTCAAAAAAGGCAACGAATTGAGGGGAAGCATTGATCAATTATGGAAAAATCTTTTTTAATCAATCGTAATCTTGATTATTATGGAAGGTAGGAAAAGGTAATTGTGACAAAATTTGTTAAGATCTACAAAATCCGGCGAGTGCATCTTCTATTACCTTTTGTCATTAACAAATCTTTTATTTACATTATCATTTTATTATGACAAAAAAAAAGGTAAATAAATTTTATAATGCATCAGTGATTTTTATTGGATATTTGCTGGTATATATGATCGAGGTGAGATTTATTACATATCTTTAATATTCTATTTACTTTATAAAAGTTGATTTTTTGAAATTGTGCAAGATATATTTTTTATCGTTTTATATTCTCTACGTGATACTTTTTCCATTGTTATCGCTTTTTGATTATGACAAAAGGGGGAGAGAATATAAGTATGCATATGTGTTGATTGGTTGATATTATTGCATAATATTGAGCTGTGATTATTTTTCTATATATTGTTATGCTCAATCTATTTGCTATCTTTTGCTATCTTTTGATTCGAATCACATTTTTTTTAAATCTAAAATTTGATGATTGATCAATATTTTATAAAGTGTGATTACACATCTGCATATTCAAAGATTGTTTTGTCATCATCAAAAATGGGGAGATTGTTAGGGAAATCTCTTATGATGTTTTAAAGATGATAAAATAAATCAAAGGCTACTAACGTATTTAATGGTTGAGTAATAGACTATGCAGATGATAGAACATGTAAATGATATTGTCAAAGTCTATACTTGGAAGAACCTGAAGATAGACTTTATGCTAAAGCTGAACTTGTTCAGACTGTGTTCAGACCCTAAGGCTAAATCTGTTTAGAAGCAGAATATGTTCAGACTTACGTTCAAATTGTAAAGTCTATTATGAAGATTTCCAGACTTCTGTGTCAAAGTTTGAAGACTGCCAGACTTTTGTGTCAAAGTCTATCTTACATCAAAAGTCTGCTCACTTTGACAAATTCCAGACTGAACGCAAGTGAAAAATGAATACACTTAGACTCTACTTCAGACTAAAGACACTCAGACTCTACCTCAGATGGAAGACATTTAGACATAACACACTCAGACTTTACATCCAGAACGAGTTCAGAACGTAGCAGATTCATAACGAAACAACTTAACAGAACGTAACACAAGCCCCAAACATATAACGGCTAGTGATCTGGTTTGGATTCTATATCAAGATAGATTTGAATGACTCAATCTAATTGATTGATAATTTGATCATGAAAACAAGAACTTTCTTGACGAAGAGACTCTATTTATGGAAACCAAGATTCTATTTGTATGAGCGATCAGAATCAATTTGGGATTCTAATTCTATCACTCAACGGCTACTAAATCTTCTTGATATAGATATGTCCAATGGGTAGATTGGAAGACAATCATCTAGTTTGGAAGTGGAGGAGTATTTAAAGAGATCAATGACCGATGAGCAAATAAGAGACGGAATATAGAATTTATAATTCCAAAGTCTGAGCGACCTTCGATCAAACACTTGTCTTTGGTGAGCTTAAACGTTTGTGATCATAAGAGAAATACCAAAAGAGTGACTTAGTGTGATAGTGTAATCTACCACTGAATATTTGCACTCAAAGTTGTAATCTCTTGTTGATCACATAGTTGAATCAGCCAGAAGGTTGTTAGTGTGGGAGAGTGGACGTAAGCCTGATCTAAGCCGAACTACTATAAATTATGTGTTCTTATTCTCTTCCCTGAACTCTTTTATTTTGTTCGTAGTTCTATTTAACTGCTAAAGTTTGAACTCGCTCAAAGTCGGTTGTTCTTTAGACTTCGCTCGACAACTTATTTTATTCTGCATATATTTGCCAAGGTTTCTTTTAAACACCTATTCACCCTCTCTAGGTGTTCATTCTAACACTTACATTCTCTTCTAATGTAGTCTTGATCTTGAAACTTCCCTCTCCCGTTTTGAAGAGATTTCTATCCCTATCTAGTCTTGATTTGGGGGCTTTGCATGTATGATTTTAGATTTTCACTTCTCTCAAGTTTCGTTGGTGAACAAGTTCAATTTTGAAGGAGATTAGAAGAGTTTTGTGAATGTTTCGCTCTCATAATTGTCAAATTTGTGCTTCTTCAACTTTGTTTTTCTAAACGGTGATGGTGTTAGGGACATCGAACTTATGCACGCAACACTAAAAGGCAAAGTTGTAGCAATAGACGGAGATATTGTGTATGTTCATTACTAAAAATGGATTTAATGATCGGCATTCGATTTGGGTTTTAAGAAATTTCAAATATGCTCTTTGAGTGGGTGATTCATAATCTTGTTCTAATGATTTCTCTTGTTATTTGGAGCTTGTTTTATTTTGAAGTTGTTTGGGTTCGTCTTGATTTGTACTTGGACTACAGTGTTTCTCTCTTGTATTACGTGGAAATGAATAAAATGTTACTTTGACCAAAAAAAAAAAAAAAAAAAAGAGAGATCATAAACCTTGTGACAATTTGTCAATTAAGTCATTTTGGTTGATTTTGACTAGAAATCGCTCACGTCAACACCAGCATTGATGTGGATATTTTGAATTTTTAAAATATTTTTTCTTTTTTCTTTGCCTCCTTTTTTTTTTTTCATTGTGCCAACAACCCTCACCAGAACTAGGCAAATGCCGCCTCACCCCATAGTCTTGCCGGCCGGGGGGAGGGTGCAAAGGCCTTCATTAGCACAATGAAAAATAAAAGCAAAGGAAAAAATAAAATTAAAAAATTCAATTTTTAAAAAAACTTGCAAAAGTTATTCATGTCGGTGTCGGCCATACCACATAGAATAACCAACATCTACGTTAACGATTTTATATCAAAATTGGTCGGAAGAGTTTAATTGACAAATTATCAAAATGTTTAGAACTAAATTGATCAAATTAGCACAAATACAATAGATTTATGACTTTTTTTTTTAAATAATTTCCCCAATATTCTTTTGTCCAAACCTGCTCATAATTAGAGAAAAATAAAATTTATACATGAAATTGTTCGGATCTTGATAAGCCAATGCAAATCAAGGTGATTAGGTGTGATCCAAGAAAGGAATTAACTTACGTAAAATCATCCTTTCGAATAAGGTTGCGAGGTTTGAGCAAGGAAATTTTTATTTTATTTGGTTTATCCATATTAGCTAATTAATAAACCAATTGGGATAGATTTTTTATCAATTGCTCAACTCTAAACTACAAGTAATTTTCAAGAGTAACGTATATTTCCCGTTGATTATGAATTAAAAATGATATTGCTTTTGTGGATAATGGATAAAATTCCACACGATAATCTCATTTTTACTTTTCAGCCAATGGAAAGTTTCTCAGAAGGCCCTGTGGAGACAGTGGAACGTGTCAAGATAAGTGAGGAAATCATTTATGTCTCACGTCACCAAAATTCAAAGAAGAAAGGTTTCTGTTCAAATGATTTAACGAAGCCAACGTTGTCAGTTCGTTCGATTTGCTTAAGTTCGTTTGATTTGCTTATGCTCGAATTCATCCCGCGTCCCTTGGTTGACTTGTACAACATTCGTGTGATTTGCTTCGCTTACATAAGAGGCCCGAAATGGGTTCATCCAGCACTCACTTCATCAGAGGTTAGTTCTCGCACCAAAAAACATTCAGAGGGAAAGAAACAAGAGACGTACAGAAGCCATCAAAGGGGGTCCAAAGACATGGCCAACATGGGTGTGGCCATTGCGGCTGTGCTGGCCGTGGCGGCTCTTCTCTAGACCTCGGCTGTGGGGACCAAGTATAACGTTGGGATGACTTGTTTGTGTTTGTTTCGATATACAAGCATAAAAGCATTAGTAAATTAAGATAAAAAAAGTCTAATCGCAGCAGAAGTAAAAACGCTTATATCCGTGTTTCCAAAGTATTTTCATGCATTTTAACAAAAATGCATAAGAGAGCTAAAGGGCTAATGATATTAACCTTGTACCGTGCTCCAAATTTGGTTCAGAAGTTTCTTCAAATTCTAAGTACGAACGTATGATGTTTTCACAGCAGTAGTTTTAACATTCTTCAGACTCTGATCACAAATATCTTAAACCTTTTGGTAACACCAGTTTTGACGTTCTTGGATTCTTGACCATGAACATTTGACACCTTCTGATAATACTGGTTTTGATGTTCTTCAAATGTAAAACGTTTGATATCTTCGCAAGCTTTGACGTTTTTCATATCCAGCCCTACAAGTGTCAGGCCTCTAGTTCAGACACGCCACCAATTCTCACGTTGAACAGAATAGAAAAATTGAGAGATCTTACAACTATAATTGTGCTAGCAATTGCTCTCGTGTGATTGATTTTGTTGATTAGTATCAACATTCTCAATTATTGATTGTCGATTGTCGATCATCCAGTGTTCTGCTTTCTATATTACCTTTTATAGTCAGTACAAATCACATTTAAATCGGCGCATTAACTCTAAACCATTTTAGAATTAATTCGGCTGTAACTCTTGACGGATGTAAGTTTTGATATCGTTTCAGATACTAATTTGAGCATTAACTCTGTAACTGTTACAGAGCATCATTCCAGATATTTATTTGTAACTATTACAAGTCTTTATTTTAGGTATTAACTTTGTATTTAACACAAATATTTAATTTGACAATTACTTTTGAAAGAGTATTAATTGGTTATTTAAATTTGAAACTGTTTCAGATCATTAAATTACCAATTTATTATAAAACCATTTCAGATCTTGACCGTTAAGTTTTGAAATTGTTTCAGAACTTAATGTGACCGTTAAACCTGAGACTGTTTCAAATATTTAATTTAGCCATTAAGTCTAAAACTGTTTTAGATCATTAATTTGACTAATTCTGAACTCATCATTAATGATGTAATTAATTCTAAATTACTTCAGATCATTACACAATTACAAATTCCGAACTCACTTCAAATTATTAATTTGGTTACTAAATCTGAACACGCTTCGGGTCTTTGAATCAGCCGTAGAGTCTGAAACCCACTTCAGACTTTGTAAACTCTTAAGCTCCTTCATTAGAACTTTTATTTCTAGCTCAATTCAATCTGATTGGCTCAATTGCAAACACATTTGCAATATTCTCTCTTTTGTTTAAACGTCATTCTAATTGGTTATGGTGTGTGACATCCCTGAGTTCATCATTGAGCTAGCAATAGGACTTGTGCTTATACATGAGCACAACCAAGAGAACTGATTGTCCAGATTAATCTCATATTCCTATAAACCATGATATTACCCAAACGGTGTGAAATGTTTTCGAAACAAATGAACATGTCGACTTTAACGACCGTATAATTTGATCATTCTGTCTCACCATGTCCCGATCGAACAAAGGCCATTGAATTATTGGTCAAGCCACCAATTCGATCAAATACATAAATCAACATGTATTTCTTCAAGATATGAACCATTCATTCTCAATTACAACCTTAGCCGATGATTTTAATACAATGCCACGATTAGATCGCATATGACATCAATATTGTATATCTATACATAACAAGAAGACAAATTCCATATTGCGCATGCATGTGCCTTCTTATGTGAACAAACTATGACCATCAAGTACAAAGACAGTTCGATGAAGCATCAATATGCGTACTTGGCGCTACTGCGCAACACGACAATTGCTAAAAGAAGGAAGATTGTTTTGGATGCTTTTATATTGTAAAGCTTATAGTTACACGGAAACATATACGGCTAACGTCAACATGTTTTACCTTCTTTTTTCAGTTAGTGAGGTGTTGCTATGGAATAAATCATGTCATTTTTTGGCCAAACAAATAAACCACATAAGTAATCATGTCAATTAATTCCATGCCCACAAAGTTCTTTTGCTAACAAAATTTTAGTTTTTTGTTATTAAGAATTATTGTAAGTCATGTCAATGCATCTTCCTCTATTTAAAAGAACTAATTATAAGTTTCTAAATATTTATGTTGTTCGAGAGTTATGTTGGGCGATGAGAATCAACGAATGGACACCATATATGGACTTTGCTTTGACAGCATAGTGTAACTTTTTATGTTTTGTTGATTAAAATCCGAATATGTTTTGAACTAATTATAAGTTTCTTGAGTTATTAAAATCAATGAATGGACACCACAATGTATGTTTTGATGAGATTAAAATCAACGAATGGACACCACAATGTAGACGAGAATCAACGAATGGACATCACATCTATTTAAAAGAACTAATTATAAGTTTCTAAATATTTATGATATGAGAATCAACGAAATATGGACTTTGCTTTGACAGCATAGTGTAACTTTTATGTTGATCCTATGTTTTGAAGCTTGAGATTAAAATCAACGAATAAATGTAGTGGATAGGATAACTTTTATGAGAATCACTAAATAGTAAATAGGATAAATGGACACAAATGGACATATAGATGAGAATCAACGAATGGACACCACAATGTACATGATATGATATAAATATATCCAATTGCAATCACTAAATAGTGGATAAGTCATATCCTGATTAGAAATCCGGACGATCAAACATAATCTTAAAACTCTATCATGAATTGAGTTAGATTCATTGCCCAATGAAGGCTTATCATATTATTCAGTATATTGACTTTATAACTCAAACTTATATAAGAATTGAAATTCATGCATTTAGACTAGATTAATTGGAGTTGGCCCAAGCCTATCTTCGGGCATTAACTTTTCTTGTTCGGATCCGGACAGATTAGTGCAAATCAAGGGAACAACTTGTTTAGGCCTAGCCCGATTTGTTTTTAAAAGCCGATCAGGCACCTCAATGATCATGTCTAGCTGACTTCACGTTGCCGCTTTAGCTTCTTTCTAGCCCTGTACTGACCATGATTTCGTTTCCATATTCTGAAAACTGTTGATTATTTTGATGAGCATGAAGGCCTCTTCAACTTCAATTGCGCATTTAACAATTGTCGACATGTGAGGGAAACCCCGCGTTGGTTTCCCATTCACTATGGCAAATCGTGTTGACTTGGAAAATTTACTTCAGAAATCGCAATTCTATTGTATAAATATTAATTTAATCTTGAACATTTTAATTTGACAAATTCAATTATAAATCTTTTAACAATTTGTCAATGTAATCATTTTAAACAATTTTGGCCGGTACTTGCTAACATAAATGCCGACTGTCAAGTGGCATGGTTAGTGTTGATGTAAATAACTTTTTGCATTTTTTTTTTTTTATTTTTTTCTTTTCTTTTCTTTCTTATGTTCCCCTTCTTCCTTGAATTGTCACCAGGCCTCAGCAATGGCTGGTGACTGGTCACAAGAAAGGGCCGATGAAGGTCAACCTCACAAGTGGCTGTGAGACCATACTCATGGGATTCAAGCAAGGAAATTTTTGTTGTATTAGTTTATTGTCGTAGTTTTAGCTCAGCATATTAGCTAAGTAATAAGCCAATAGGGATAGATTTTTATCATTTGCTTTTTTTTAAACTACAAGTAATTTTTATAAGTAGCATATATCCCCCGTCGTTTGAAATTAAAAGTAATGTTGCTTTCTTGGTTAAAATATAAATTCTTGCTTCTGTGGATAAAAGATTTTTATCGTGTGCTTTATTATCTCACCAACCAAACGACACAAGAAAATGCACAGTAATTTCCTGGTAGAATGCAGTGAACTCTCCAACCCTAACCTTGAAAGCCCCTGCAAGTGACTCGATCATGTCCTCCATACATCACGGGCAACATCGTTTGCTGCTCATGGTGGCCGTCCCACGTAGCATGCAAGCATGTGAAGTGAGATGAGCATATATAATCTTGGCATTCAGTGCACGGCGATCCCTGCAACTGATAGCGGCATTCCATGCACCCTCATCAGCAATCTTATCATCTGCTGTTGGCAAAGGAGCTTGGAGCTATCTTTGAAACAACATGACTTCACAATACAGATTTTTCCACACTAACGGCTATCATCAGACCAGATCAGACTAGGACATCCTTTATAAACTGCAAAAGGAAGCAGCACTGAAACAACAACCCACGTCCACATAAAATGATAACTTTGCATCCTTTGCTCCGCTCAGCAATCAATCTTCGAAGTTTTGATATCCCACCAATGTCTCCTCTCCAAAGATTCTTAAACCTAAACAGTGAACATTCTCTTCTGTCTGCATTACAGAACGAATTGTATAGCCATATGAAGTCCAGAAACATGGTCTCACTAACCAAAATCTCTCTATCATTGAGCTCGCATTCAAGGGGTCTGAAGTCCGACATGTGGAGCTCACCTTTGTTCGTGATTGCCAAAGTTACGAGCTCCAAGCTCGCCTCAGGGTCACAATTGCTGAGGTCTGAGACGCCAAGCTTGCTTCTGTAAAACGAGCTCAGCCTATTTTAGTACATTTAGCACCGGATTTTTATTGATATGTTATTACCAGCTAATGTCGTATATCACATCGATGCACTTCCTCTGTCTAGAAGAAGTGATTAGATAGCTACTAACTAATTATGTTATGGAGAGTTCTGTTGGGTGATGAGACTCATCGAAATGGAAACCATATTTGACTTTGCTTTCTCAGCATAATGCAACTCCCTATTTTGGTTCTACGTTTCCAAGCTCACGATGTAAATTAAGCACGAGATGATGGAAGTGCTGTAATAATCACGGGAAGAAGTCTGAGCACTTCGTTTTCTTGATGAGCAAAGCTTGAGTGGGGAGAACGGAAGCTCGTTTGACTTTTGCCAATGAGAGTTGCATGTACCTAATTTTCCTGTTTCCACGGCAGATTAATCTAAGCCAGAAAATCTTCCAAGTCTAGGTGGCGACGAAGAAGTGGTTCAGATCATTTTTCTTCTTTGAATTGTTTGATATATTATTTTATTATTTGCTTGTGGAGCACACGAAATTGACACTTTACCGAGCTATGCATTTCTCAAACCTTTCTAGAAACCCGTCCATCACGTTCGTAATTTAGCCGGAGATATTGACAATACTTCTCTCCCTAAAGCACTTTATAATTAATTAATTTTTCTATAAAATGATAGAAAAGAGAGGAGACAAAAGGACCTTGACTTCATGACTTATATATTACATAAATATGCATGTATGTGTGAAAGTATTGTTATTTGTTTTTTCCTGGTTGAATATGATATTGAACTGATGGGTTTTACATTTGAACCTTCCATTGTACCTAACTACATTTAAGACGTGAAAAACATTGGGATGATTGAGCTTGTTATAATGAGAAAAAAAGAACAACACAACAAAAGCGTACTAGTGCGAGAAGTTTCAGTATATTCTTGCTTTGTATCTAAATGCTAAACATACCAGTTGCGTCTTATAATAGGAGACACTTTAATTTGTGTAAAATCAAACTTAATCATATAAGTTTTTTTTTTTTTGGTCAAATAGTTACCATAGATTTATTAAGACTAATACTCAAAGGTGATATATAAATAGACTTGATGGATTATTAACGGATATTTAAATAGTCAAGTTATATTCAATGCCCAATAAAAATCAGTCATACTTTTTTGTATGTCAATTTTATAAATCAAACTTCGATATATCTGGTATTATTGAATCGAAATTCATGTGGTTGTTATTATACGATGACTTTAGAATAATTGGCGGGCCAAGCCTATCGTCGATCATAATAATCCTCGTCTAAGCCCGCCATAATTCAAAGAAAAATAAAATTTCTATATAAAATTGGTCGGATTTGGACAGAATTGTGCACATTAAGAAGATGGGCACGTGGCTTAAAAAAGGAATAACTTGCCCAGATCTGCCCGTTTTGCCTTTCGAGTTGTATCGGGACATATCGCTTTTGGTTCTTTCTATTCCTGTACTGACTATGATTTCATATATTTTTCCCTGTAAATCGATGTTTTTATGAGCACCGAGACCTGTCCAACTTCCATTGCGCATTTAACAATTGCATCATTTTCCCAGCCGCTGTAGCAAAACGCGTTGACTGCTCAAGTATGCATACAACACTCTTCATAGGCCTTTTCTACATTTAATTTTATGTCCCCATTTAAAAAGATGCCTCGCGCAAAGAATGTTAGAGATTCGGATCGGATTAAAAGAAAGTCTTATAAGTTGAAGGATAAATGACAAACTGAAAACGTAAAATCATCATTTCGATTAGGGCTGCGAGCCCGTATTAAGGGGTGTTTGAACAAGGAAATTTATTTATTTATTTATTTATCAGCGTAGTTTACCTTAAGCTGATAGCTAATTGATAAAACAAATGCATTCTCATAATAGATTTTCATCATTTGCTTAATTTTCAACTACCCGTAATGCTTATATGTAACATATACTTCCCATTATTTGAAATCAAATGTAATATTTCTTTTGTGGATGGACGATAAAATTCACATAATAATCATAGTCGTTCTTTTATGCTTTCATTAAACTTCAAAAGTAATGTTCCTCACTTCTTCCAGGCAGCTAACGTAATCTCCTTTCAGGAACTGAATGGAAGTCCTCTCCACGTCGTGGCAAAATTGTTCTACAATTTCTCCGAACCTCTTTGTCATTTTACCCTTCCGTCAATGAAAAGTTTCGGAGGTTCTGGAGACAAGGAACGTGTCAAGGGAGGAGGGGCACTTTCTTTCTCAGTGCCGCCAGAATTCAACGCAGAAGGTTCCTGTTCAAATGCTTGACAATGAAAACTTTGGCTGCATTAAAGAGATCGCTTAATATTTTGACGTCTTGACTTCGGCGGGATTTGCTTGAATCTCATCCCGCGTCCCTTGATTGACTTTAAAAATATTCACATGATTTGCTTCGTTATATAAGAGGCCTCGAATGAGTTCATTTGGCATTCACTTCATCAGATTTGTTCTTTGCGCCGCAACATTGAGAGGCAAAGAAATAAGACAGAAGAGCCATCAAAGGGTCTAAAGACATGGCCAAAATGTGTGTGGCCATAGCAGCGGTACTGGCCGTGGCGGCCCTTCTTCAAACCTCGGCGGCACAGACCGTGCATGTCGTTGGGGATAGCCTTGGGTGGTTGGTCCCACCCGGAGGTCCGATAGCCTACGAGACGTGGGTTGACTTGCAGACCTTCGTGGTCGGTGACGTTCTCGGTAAGAGTTTTTTACGCTTTGATTGTAATTTTAGCTTTGCTTGCCATCTTAAACTTTTTGCAATGAGAGTTTCCTACATGATTTATCATATATTACTGGATTAGCTTTCAAGAAAAGAAGTCTTAGCAAGTTCAAATCATGCAATAAGGGTATAATCGAGTTGAGTTGAGCCAAGCTGATGCAATATCAAGCTTGAGCTCAACTTGACATGATACTCGAGTAGTTCGAATTCAAGCTCAAGAACAGCTCAAAATTAGGTGAATCAATCTCGAGTAATCATCAGACCGAGCCTAAATAGACCCCCTTTTCATCCCTAGATGCAATGTGCTAATATAGTCATTAACTAACTTTTCTTCTCATTTTGGCTTCAAACTTTTCAGTGTTTAACTTCACAACCGGCAAGCAAGATGTGGCCAGGGTCACCAAGGAGGCATTCGACTCGTGCAATTCCACAAACCCAATCTTCCTAGAGACAACCGGCCCGTTCAACTACACTTTGGATGCTGCCGGTGAGTACTACTTCATCGGCACCATGGACAGCCACTGCTACTTGGGACAGAAGCTGGCCATCAACGTCTCCGCCTCTGCCGGTCCGACCCCTTCGCCGCAGGCTCCGACCCCAACACCGCCCCGGGGCCCCGTGACATACATCGTCGGTGACACCTTGGGTTGGCTGGTTCCTCCTGGCGGCTCGATCGCTTACAAAACTTGGGCATATGGCAAGACCTTCTTGGTCGGAGATGTCCTAGGTAAGTTCTACAATGCTACGAAATCATGCTTCTTTATGTCTTTCAACACTTGGGTCCCATCATAAAATTTTTGGCGCATTTCACGAAAAAAGCTAAGCTTTAGTTACCACTTTTTTTTTCTTTTCTTTTCTCCCGGCTTCAATGGAGATACCTCACGTTAGATTTGATCATATAAAAGAATATTTAGAGTTGATTTGTTTCGTGGAAAATAATGAATAATTTAATTTTTTATAAAAAACTTATTATTTGTATCACTTGAAAAATTAATTAATAAAAAATATTTTCAAATAAAAAATAATACATCACTAATTGGGTCCAAAAATGATTATTTGTAACACTCTAATATATTTCCCATGGGATTAAGTAGCATGCAAACCATCTAATTAATTTCCAAAGTCTGATTGGTGCTATCTTTGTTACGCAGTTTTCAACTTCGCCAATGGAACCCAGGACGTCGCGGTGGTGACAGAAGAGGCCTATGACTCGTGCAACACCACCACCACCATCGCGGTCTATACGATAAGCCCGGTCAAATACACCCTCACCGCCGTGGGCGAATACTTCTTCACAAGCACCTACTCTAGCCACTGCAACTTGGGTCAAAAGCTAGCCATCAACGTCACCGCCTCTAGCTCCGCCACTCCGCCTTCCACCACCACAACCCCGACGCCGTCCAGCAACCCCTCTTCCTCCGCTCCATCTCCAGTGGCCGGCGGCCCCTCTGCGCCGCACCGCTACCCCAGAGCTCCGCTCCAGCTAGGGCCGTCCTCGGCTTCTCATCCACGTTGTTGTTCATTGCCTTGGCTTTTGTTCATTGAAATTTTTTTCTAGAATCTAGTAAATACAATATTGGTCTATACGAAATTCATTAGATAAACTACACACATGCCAATTTGTCTCTGCCAGCTTTGTTTCACGTGTTTGTTTATACTTTTCACAAAATAAGGGGTTCCCCAGATTTTTAAGGCCTTTATGTACCTTGATTTATTGTCAGTCCATCCAGGAAAATAAAGGTAGATCGATGTATTAATTTCATGTGAATAATTGGAGATTATACTATATGGTTGTGTAGTGAATTGCCTTTGATTTTGTTGCCTATGCATCAATAAACATCCGATTTTTAACACTCTTTCCCATTCTTGACATATATCTGATTTTCAATTCAGAAATAATACAGAAGTAAAATGGCACATATACAAATATATGTATGTATATACATAAACACATACTCATATACAAGTATACATGCTCATATACATGTAGATATCTATATAAGTCGGTCCACACGCGCTTGCTTTTTGGTCGCAAATGTCGGTCCACACAACTCCTATCGCGGGGCCGATGTTCAGTATGAAACCTTAAGAGTATGGCCACACCACACAGGACTTCCATCCACTTTCAAGTCGTGGAAAACTTTTACACGTTGTTATGTGGGGCTCGAATTTCAAGTGTGTGGATGAGGTGCTGACTTTAATAAAGTTTGACATGCGATATATATATTCGAATTTCTAGTAAGAAATTAATGTGAAAAAGACATGCTACAGCAAAGCAAGAATAGTGGAGGTGACTATGTTTTTTTCTTTATAATTGCTTTTTTATCACAGGGAAATTGTGGGGGCACGCGCATAGAACCTTCTCTTGTCGATGTCGAGGTTGTAGTCTAAGATGGTAACGGCAAAAGAATTTTTTTTTTTTTTTTTGGTAAAAGTAACGGCAAAAGAATTGTCTACTTCAAAACTGAAAAAGTTGCGGAAAAATATCAAAACCATATATTACTTTTTTTTTATATATCACTTTCAGACCTCTAATTCTAAAAATATCAACTAGCTACATGAATTTTGATTTTGTGACCATTTTGCATCTTCAAATGTGCTTATGGATTTAGGTACCAAAAAGCCATTTCTCTTTCGAAAGCGCCACCTTCCAAATCCCAAATTCCCAGCAGCATCCAAAATCCTAGAAACACCCCAAAATCAAGAAAATTATCCAAAAAATACTAAACCTATTACACTTTTACCAATTCAATTATAAACTTTTCAATTTTGCCAATTAAGTTCTGAACATTTTCACTTCTTATCAATTAAATCCATCCAACTAATTTTGATTGGAAATCACTAACACGGACGCCAAAGGTGATCACGTAAAGCTGTCGGCAAGATTGATGTTGACAAAATTTAATAATATTTCAATATTTTTCTGTTTTTTTCTCTTTTTCTGTTTTTTCTATTTCTTTTCTTTTTTACTTCTTCTTCTTCCTTTTGCTAGTAGCCGGCCATCAGCCATGCTGGGCCGACTAGCCTTGCCCAGGCTAGATTTGGTGAGGCTACCCTAGCTTGGGCAAGGGCCGACCTTGCCTGATCTAGCCAAGGCAAGGCCGACCCTCGTTGGGCCTTGCTTGGGCGGGCGAGTCTCGGCAAGGGCTCCCCCCCCAGATTTAGCGAGGCTGGCCCTCACCTAAGCCAAGGTGGCCTTGCCTAGGGTCACGTGTGCCCAAGTGATGCTCGACGCAGGTCGACTAACCTTGTTAGGGCTTTTGCCCAACCATGCCTCTCTTATGGTGGGCAAGGTTAGTCAGCATGACATGGCTAGTGGTCGGCCTATGGCAAAAGAAGAAGAAGAAGCAAAAAAGAAAAGAAAAAAAAATAATAAAAATAACAAAAAATTCAAAAACTGTTAAAATATTATTAAAATTTGTTCACGTTAGCGCTAATAGTCCTACGTGGCACTATCAGCTTCCACATTAGTGATTTCTAGTTAAAATTGGCTATATGAACTTAAAATAAAAAGTAAAAATGTTTAGAACCTAATTGGTAAAATTGAAAAGTTTAAGACTAGATTGGCAAACATACGATATGTTTAGAACTTTTTGAATAATTTTGCCACCAAAACCTAACCACCGAACCCAAGCCTTAAGCTCAACCACTAGCACTAGTCGTCGCTAACGCCCCTCCCTGATGATAGCGGAGCTTGCCATTGTCCATTAGAAACCTCAAAGACGTCTTCATTTGCCGGGTGCGTGCTTACTCTAAGAATTCTCTCTCTCAATCGACCTCAGTCGACGTCGCCCATGGCGGCTCACGACCTTAGAGCGAGGTCGAGAGCCACCTGTGGCCATGTGTATATCAAAAAATTGGAATAGAGAGGAAGATGGAGAAAGTTACAAAGGAGAGAGAGAGCCATCGACGACGATAGACAGACCTTATCCATAGGTCTATAAGGACATGTAGGAGAGAGAGAGAGAGAGAGAGAGAGAGAGAGAGAGAGAGAGAGAAGAAAGAGAGAGAGAAGCACAACATAATTGAGCAGAGATGGCGACTATGATGTTTAGGGGGCGGCTACAATGGTGGTGATGGCTACAGTGGGTTGGGGGATCGACGGTGGCAGACGATGGCACATGGTGGAAGTTTGGATTATGCCTTGTGGTGAGAATGTGTAGAAGAGTGGTTTTCCTTTACAAGTAGCAAATTGACATTCAAACAATAGAGGTATGAAAGTGATATTTGAATGAAGTACGACAGTTTTACTTAGTATTTTTGGAAATATTTTTAAGTCCTAACAAATGTAATACAAGTCTAGGTTTCTACTTAAGGTCCGTTCGTTTCGCGGAAAATGACTGCCGGGAAAACGTTTTCCGAATTTTCCAACGTTCCTTTCACGGAAAATGAATTAGTCAAGGAAAATATTTTCCATCATTGGAAAAAACAACCTTTAAAAGTGAGGAAAATGTTTTCCACTTCGAGAAGTGGAAAATATTTTCCATGACTTCTTCCATCTTACTTCTTTTTATCAATATATTTTCGTTTTATTTTTATGCTTTCTTTTTTTTTTTTTAAATCGAGTTTTTAATTTTTTTTTTCCTTTTCTTTTTTTCTTTTCTTTCTTTCCTCTTCATCTTCTTCTTTGGCGGCGGCCGATGATCAGCCACGGCGGCGTTCGGCGATCAGCTGCGGCCGGCAATCGGCCACGGCGGCGTCCGGCGACCGCCCGGCCGTAAGCCGGCTCGAGCCTCGCCCCGGGCCAACGAGGCTCCGCCTAGCCCGAGCGAAGGCGAGCTCGAGCCTCGCTAGATCGGGCGAGGTGAAGCTCTCACCGGCAGGGGCGGCGAGCTCGCGGTTCGCCGATCCGGTGAGCCGGGCGGGGCTCGGGCCTCGCCCGAGCTCGCTAGAGGTTTGCCGGGCTCGGCTCCCGATCCGGGTGAGCCGAGCTCCGAGCTCCGCCTAGATTCGGCGGCGGAGCTCGGGCTCCCGATCCCGAGAAACTCCGGGCGAGCTCCGGCTCCACCGCTAGATTCGGCGCGAGCTTGGGCTAGATCGGCCGAGCCTCGAGCTCGCCGGATCTAGCGACCGGGTCTTGGTTGGTCACCGGGCAACCAGCCATCGTCAGGCATGCAGTGGCGGAGGAAGGAGGAGGAAAAAGGAGGTGGCGGCGGTGGAAGGAGGAGGAAGAAGGAGGAAGGAAAAGAAAAAGGAAAAAAGAAAAGGAAAGGAAAAAAAAAATAAAAATAATAAAAATTTATATTTTTTAAAAATATAAATAATTAAAAATTCATTTTTTAAAAAGATATAAAAAATAAAACTAATTTTTTGGTCAATTAAAAATATTAAAATTCAATTTTTGATAAATTTTCCCAAACAATTAAATTAGCTAACGAATGGTGGAAAACATTTTCCACTCAAAGTTTAGGTTTTCGTCGAATCGAGGAAAATAGAGTCATTTTCCTGGAAAATGACTTTTAGGAAAATGTTTTTAAACACTTGTGATATTTTTCCGCGAAACAAATAACCCTTAATGTCATGAGATTTTTTCCTCAAAACTTTCACTTTTTCTTGGAAAAGCTCTTGATTTTCATTTAGAAAAGAGAAGACTCCACTAATAAAAATTCAATGTATTTGAAGTGCAAAAGTTGCTTTTAATATGATATTTTATATAGCGATATAAGTGATCTATTAGGAATATAAAGGTAATTGTGAGTGTTTTAAGTATCATAGTCGTGCAGAGTCCATGTAATATGATTAATTTATTTAGTACAGACGACTGATTCTAAGATTATAATACCATTCTATACAATGTTTAAAGATGAGTTAGATATGATAAAATTTTTGAAGAAAATTGATTAAATGGTCAAATGATTAGCTTAAACATATCCCTTGTTTTAACTTAACATCTATCATTCCATAGTCTTTGAGATCTGAACGAAAGAGCATGGAACATTTGTCGTGCATATACTCCAATGGACATTTTACTATACATCAGTTATTAATTTCTAAAAATGAGATTATTGTCGATGGTTGTGATTTATCGAGATGTAATAGCACCGTTTTGCCACCTACAGTAGAGCCTTATCAAGATGTATCAGGCAGTTAAGCCCAACTTATGTCAACAAAGAATCTAATATATACATTAGTCAAACACATAGTTAATATACAAGAAGTCATCCTTAAAAAATGAAAAAAAGAAATATGAAGTATAATTTCCAGTGGAAACCGATACTAAGGGAATGTTTGTTTGTGTTTCTTTTTTTTTTTGTTTATGAATAGATTTTCTGTTTTTTTGTTCCCAGAAACAAAAAAAGAACAAAAACGCGTTTGTTTGCGTTTTTGTTCCAAATCTATTTTTTTTTCCCGGAAACAAAAAAAAACAAAAAAAAAAAAAAAAACATTATTTCTTGTTTCGAAACGTTTTGCGTAAACACTTCTCTTTTCTTCTTTTTCTTTTCTTTTTCTTTTCTTCTTCTTTTTTCTTTGGCCTGTCGCCGGCCTCGACCGGCTCGGCCATGACCGGCGACCGGCCGTTGAGGGCCGGCGACGCCATCGAGGGCCGACGAACTCGGCGGAGTGTCGCCGACCCCGGCGAGGCCGAGCGTCGCGCCGGCGGGGACGCTCGGGCTCGCCTAGATCCGGCGAGCCCGAGCTCGCCCAGCCACCCGCGAGGCTCGCCTCGCGGCCACCGCGACGCCGACTGGCGGTGGCCGGCGAGGCCGAGCCTCGCCAATGGCCGCACAAGCTCGGGCTCACTAAAATCGGGAGAGCTCGCTTAGCCAAGGCGAGCCGAACCAAGCCCAACCACCGCAAGGCTCGGCCTCGCCGGAGGTTGGCGCGCCTAACCACTGGGTGAGGCCGCCGGCCCTCATCGGCCATGGCCGAGGCCGCGACTCGCCTAAAAGGAAGAAAAAAATAAAGAAAAGAAAGAAAAAAAAAAGGAAAAATAAAATAAAAATATTAAAAAATTAAAAGAAACAAAAAAAGAACACAAATTTACCAAACGTGTTTATTCTTTTTTTATTAGAACAAGTTTAACAAACGCGTTTTTAGTCAAAAATTATTCCCGAACGAAATAATTTTTTTATTTCGTTTCTAACAATTTTTCAACACAAACACAAACAAACGCACCCTAATAGACTCTACAATTTGGTCGAGTGTGTAATGTAAAAATTGATACAATTTATTTGATCTAATCTCTCAATTTTTCAAAATAAAATCCCATAAGTCATTTGTCATTATTCACAAATTTTCATAATTATGCTATTCCCAAATTTTATAATATTTTTTATTTCAATTAATTTCCTTAATTAATAAAAAAAAAGAGATCTGTTTTTTATTGCTTTTTACCTTTTTGGTCTTTCTAAGTATTATAATAATTCTGTTTAAGTATGTTTTAAATTATAATCTCTATAATAGTAAAAGTAGAACCTCATTTAGAATTGTATCAGGTTGATATTTTGGTTATTTGAAGAATAAATGTTATTATAATGATATCTCAAAACGAAATTAATCTAATTATTTGTTCCTAATTTTTAGGAGCAAATTTTTTTTCAAGCTTTTTGTATTTTGTGTTTTCTTGAAATTAGTGAAATCTATACATTAGGAAAGCAAAATAAAAATGATATGAATTCGATGCAAAATGAGGCTCCATTTTAAGTATTATAGAAATCATAGGCTAGAATATATTTAAATGGAACTATTCGTAATGTTTATAAAGACCAAAATGGTAAAAAGAAATAAAAAGAGAGCATTTTTTATGGATCGAAATGAAAAAAAAAAATTAAATTTGGATAATAATGGAATTATAAAAGCTTGTAAGCAGTATCGGAGGAATGATCAGACTATATTATGAAAAGTTGAGGGCCTAGGAATGTTTAGAAATTGGATTCAACACTTGAAAATAATTTAAAGATCACATTAGATAAATTATAAGTGTAATGATTAAATTACACATTTCGCCAAAAGTTTAAGGATTATTTTGCATTATTTTCCTCGGATTTTGCTTTATCACCTCAATTTATCCTTTAGATTTATTAGATTTAATACGAAACCGAAGACTTCCACTGAAGTCCTCTTCAGAGAAAAACCCTCGCTCGGCAAGAAGAAGAAGAAGAAGAAGAAGAAGAAGGGGTGGCAGCAGAGCTAGCGTCCGCCGATCACCCCCTCGCGTTTGCTCTGTAAGTGGAACCTCGCCTCTTCTCCTTTGCCCTGAATCCCGAATCCCGTTCTTGTCATCAATTTCCGAGCTTTTCCCGAAGCGCGCGCGAGGAATCTTGAAAGGCCCGAGCTCGCGCTTCGTGCTGTGTCCGTCTGCTTTGGGGTCGATTGGTTGATTGATTGATTGATGGGTCGGAGAACTTTGGTTTGTTTCTGTGGGTTCTGTTGCTGCGTCCATGTTTTGTGCGGATGTTGTCGCGATCCTGCGTTTGTTTGTTTGTTTAGCTAATTTTCTTTTTGGGGGTCGAGATGCTTGCTGGTGTTGAAAAAGATTTAAGCTTGGGGCAGAGATTGGAATTGGGTTGTGGCGTATGTTTTAGGTTCTGAGAATTCAGTTTCTGGGTATTTGTCTTTTTTCGGGATTGCGGTGGTCTGGTAGAATTTGTTATGACCATTTGTGGCGATGGGTTTGCGATTGGATATGTTTCGTACTTCTGGGTGTGGCATGCGGCGACTCGGGTTTGAGATCTGTTGCTGAAATATTGGCTTTGTCTTGGAAGGTGATTGAGTGGTCATTCCTTGAAACCTTGTTTTCCCCCCGTTGGGTTCTCAATGGTGAAAATGGAGAGCATTGAGTTTCTTCAGTTACTGTGTGGTAGGGATGTTGTGTTTGGATAAACTTACATTTGGTTTGGGCCTTTTTCTGGTTTCTAGAAACGTGAGAAATCCATGATAGAGTCCGACCATAACAACCAAATTTATTATCTTCTTGTATAAGGATACTCTAGTATCTACTAGAGGATTCGTTCTTTTCTCTTAAGAGAGTTAAAACCTTTCAAGTTCAAGGGTAGGGATGAAGACGGGTGAGAATGAAACTAGGAAAGGCTCAATAAATCCAGGGCACTCCTACTGGTTGTAAGAGAAAGAAGTGAGGTTTCCTCTTTTCAATTCTGACTCTCCCACTTTAGTCGTTGCTTTTCCTCATTAGAATTCAATCCAACAACAGGCTTCTTAGTGAAAATAGAGATTACCAGACGATATGGTAAAAAGAAGAAAAAGGATACACTACATCTATATTTTCTATATTGTAATTAAGACAATTCCAAATAGAAAGATTCAATCTTTTTTATTTGTTTGAAAGGAAAAATGGAGAGGTAATATCTACCCCTGCATATTCATCCACATTGCCCATGAATCTCAATGACCAATAATTGGAAATTGACATGGTAAGGAACTAATCAAAGAGCTGGCCTGTGAAGTAAATTTCAGGAGCAATGCATCCTTCCTGAATGTATCACACGACTCTCCGTTGTACTGCACTTATGTGGTTGATCTTGAGCCACCATCCAAGCATGAATACCTTTGTTTAAAGATAATACAAACTCAGGATCTTTTGCTGCACCAGTCACTTGAGAAACGAAGTCATAGCTGTTATCCAATAGTATTGTGGATCTTTCTTTGATATAATTATGATGGATGAATACCAATTTAAATTGAGTGAATTCAAAAAGGGTCTTACTGCATGAAAGATAGATAAATAAATTCAATATATAGATAAAGAAATCAAAAAAAGAATAAAGAATAGAGAGTAATAGGAAAACGTGAAGTGATTCAAGAAAACAAAGGACTCTTCGATTTTCTCTTTTTATCTGAGAGAGTAGATTGTATGAAAATGAAACCAAGTCTTTCGTTTCCTTTGGTCACTAGCCATCGTCCTGGAAGCGGCTGAATTTTTATTCCATAAAGGGTGTTCTGAGTGAGTTATTTAAGCTTCATGCTTGCCATGAGAAATGTTTCATTTTTACTTGGGCCTTATGTTATTTATTGTGTTCCATGAGCATCTTCCCTGCTCATTTGCACCTTGATATGCTCTGGGATTCAATCATATGTCACAATTCATAACATTTGTTGGATTCGAACAAGTTAACATTGTTTGCAGAAAATAGTATTTTTTTCACAGCATTGTACTTTGAAACTTACTTTTCCAGAGTTCCTTTTTTCATTTGTAGAAACCATATTGCTTTTGCTTTTTCTGAAAAACTTGTCCATCTTTCTTGTGGGGGAGAAAATCCCTGCTTCAAATAAGAATTCATTCCCCTCTGGATTGGTTCGAGCAACCCAGAAGAACTGGCCTAGCTGATCATGCATTTCTATTTTTCTGTGTTTTAAGATAAAATCTTTAAGAACTAAGATTCCACTATGACTAGTTAAATATATGCATCATCCATTGAGCTCATCTGCATGGACATATATCTATTTGTTTATTTGGTCGGTTACATCGGAAATGGACGAGTATCATTAAAATATGGGATTGCAATTTCGGATCTTTAATTTATCTGCTGAACTCTTTCTTTTTTATGAGATTCCGGTTTATGTGTATGGTGGGTGACTATCTACTATTTAGAAGCTTGGTCAAGGAATTTTAGCTGAAGCTTGATAGTTCTTTGTGATTGCAAGAATTGATTGGTTTAGATCATTGTATATTTAGCAATTATTTAAGGTTGGGTGATCTTCTTCAATTAATTCTAGCCTAAATCATAATGAATATTGAAGTTGTCTGACCAATTTTGGCTCTATGACCTCAAGTGAGAAGGAGGGGGTTTTGAGAGAGAAGGGGTTTATGGGTGGGGGGTAGTTGAGGCTGATTATCCGAAAAAAATCTATTTTATAATTCTTTCTATATCTATATGGGTATGTGAAGAGCAAGAAAGTTGTAATTTGCTTGTTTGGAAAAAAGAGGAAAAACAAAATTGAGTTGTGCTTGGCACCAACACTCTACCTGTTCCAGTTGTTACCGGGTTTAGAAAACTTGGTGTATGAAGGATTACTATCAAGTCTTGCAGCAAGTGGCACTTATGCTGCCTCTGTTAACCCACAGTACAATTGGGATAGTACGAGTTCACGACATGACAACTTGACCTAAATCCTTTTGAAGATCTTGAAACGTTTGGGTGCTGACTCTTCAAATTGATTCATGGCATTCGCCTTTCAAATTCTAAACTTCGGTTAGGAAATGGCATACTGTCATTGTGTCCTCGGTAATTCAGATAATTTTGTATATGTGCTAAAACAACTTAAATTAGCCTTTATTATGATGGAAAAATGTTTGATGCAAAACGGGTCCAAAAGCAGTCAGTTGTGTCAATTTCGAAGTAGTTGTTTTTTCTGCACCAGAGAAGGGTTTCTCAATTGATATTATACGTATGGTGGTGTGCTCTCGTCTGATGTTCGATATATTGCCACTTGTACCCTTTTATAAGTTGATTTGCATGTTAGGTTGCAATATTTCTGGTTCTTCTATTTCCTCAAATCCAAGGTTTATTTTCCCCATGGCCTAAAACTATGCTTGCTTCGTTGTTGAGAGTTTTATGACATTTTTGAAATTGTTTGGTTTTGTGATGTCTGTCTGGATTTGCCAGGCCTTCTGACCATGCCAAAGAATAAGGGAAAGGGAGGAAAGAACAGGAAGAGAGGAAAGAATGAAGCTGATGATGAAAAGCGTGAACTTGTTTTCAAGGAAGATGGGCAGGAGTATGCTCAAGTACTTCGCATGCTCGGTAATGGCCGATGTGAAGCAATGTGTATCGATGGGACCAAGCGCCTTTGCCACATAAGAGGGAAGATGCACAAGAAGGTTTGGATCGCAGCAGGTGATATCATACTTGTGGGGCTTCGCGACTACCAGGATGACAAGGCTGATGTGATCCTCAAGTACATGCCTGATGAGGCCAGGCTCCTTAAGGCATATGGAGAGCTTCCTGAGAACACACGTCTCAATGAGGGTATTGCTGGTGGCCTCGACGAGGAGGATGAAGGCCCTGGTGATGATTATATTGAATTCGAGGACGAAGACATTGATAAGATCTAAACTGGGTTTGATAAACGCCACTATTTGGTTACCCCGAATGTTTCTTGCCATTGAGTTATGTTTGCTGATGGCCGAGTACACAGCATTTGGTATTCGTGTTATAAAGTTGGATCTGTCTGTGAACCCTCCCGTAATCTTCATTTTACCCAACGCAAGATTCTATATTTGCCCTGTCTCTGCAAGTAATTACCCTTTGCACAGGTAATAATTAAGTTGCCCTAGGGAAGGCAGGTGATTTCTAGGTGCGGCTGAAGGGTCGAAGTGTTTAATTCAATTTCATTCCATCTGGTGCTCATGTATGCTCTGGTTTTGCTCTGGCTTTTGGCTTGTCGTAAGTCATGCTACATCGTTGCTTGTTTACTAAGAATTGATAGCCCTTTAATTCTCTCCGATTTTAAACTCAAGATCCGGTCAGTAATTGGTCTCGTGAACTTATCTTTGTTAGTGGGAGCTTCCACAAGTATACTTAATTTGGAATGTCCAAGATTTGGTTTGAGTGTACTGAACATTGCCAATTTGATATTGCAATTCGAGTTATGAGCTTAGGTCATCGCGGCAAAAACCATGTTCAACTTTCAGTGTTCTTATCCGGGCGAAAGAAATTGGTTTTGTACATTGTGAAATCGATTTCTTGGTCGTGAAATTCAATCTTCACTATAGCTTAAACTTTTCGGATGGACTACTTTGCAAGATATCACGGACCTCTTGGGGCTTTCACGGCCAATGACTGTCTGGGTAACTGTTAGCTTAATAATTTCTTTACCTCCTTTTACCATGTATCATCAAGCAGCTGCTGGTTAGTGCTGAAGGATTGTTTGGTTTGCCAAGGTAAATGGGCGCTTCACGAAATCAACGATAGCTTTGCTTTTTGAGAAAGAGTGTTGAGGAACATACCTCTTTTTCATAAAGAGCATGTTTCATATATTTTGAGTACTTATAAGCGAAAGGGTCACTTTTGACAGATCCGACATTAGGACAAGTTCCACCTAACCCATAAATACTATTTAACAGAAAAGGTACCTACAATTTCCATGCGTCGCTAAAGTCTTTTCTTAGTCAAACCTGCGATTAACATAAAATTACCTACTAATCGTAAGATTCGGAGGCATAGATTATCTTTTCATTGAACTAATTCACAAATGGAAATCGTGTATCCAGTGCTCTTGATTTCAACCCTTTTGTCCCGCCATGTTTGTGATTTCCACATGTGAATTTCTTAGTTCCCTCCTCTTTGCATGCAAAGTCAATAAATCTCACCCGCCGTCGCTTCTTGCTCTTTTCTTCCTTTCTGGGTTCTTCGATTTGTTTATACTCCCAAACCAGGTCTTCAAAGACTACGTGAAATCAAGGCCTTTAAATTATAAAAAGAGTTAGACTGAAAATGCTATTTGTCCAAGTTTATGGCAGATGTTGCCTTCTTTGACACTTCCTGCTTCCATCTTCTCATTTGCGGCTCCTCCCAACGAACTTGAAGCAATATAAAAACTTCGTTTGCACAAGGTGTTCTAGATGAGTGTTAGTTACGGGCAGGGAAAATTGTTCAAAAAGTCTTAAACTTATTCTATTATGGCCAATTTAGTCTTAAAAATTTCCAATTTAGCCAATTAAATTCTAAATTATATAATGATCTTCCAATATAATTCTTCCAGCCAATTTTGATTGAAAATCATTGACGTGACCATCGGTCATCATATGTGATATGATTGGTACCGACGTTGATGATTTCTAATTTTCTTTTATAAGTTTGTTTTTTTCTTTTCTTTTCTTTTCACTTTTCATCTTCTTGAAAGGGCTGGCGGAGGTTGTGACCCTCACCAGCCACAAGAGAGGGGAGGGGCTACATGTCCTTGCCAACCACTGGGCAAGGGCCACAAAGGCATCATGGCTGCAAGAAAGAGCCTACAAGCCCTCACCGGCCTTGGGCGAGGGCCATGAAGCCCTTTCAAGCCCTTCCCCAAAAGTGGCCAAGGGTCGCAACCCTCGCCTGCAATTGATTAGGCCTTTGTAGCCCTTGCCCAAGGTTGACGAGGGTTGTGACCTTCGCCCATATTAGTGCCAGCACTTCAAACGACCAGAGGCCAAAATTGACCCTTAACATATCATCGAAAAGTTTAAGATTAAATTAGTTAATTGAAAAGTTTATGATTAAATTGGCTGTTATACGATATGTTTAAGACTTTATGGATAATTGTCCTGTGGTGGGTATATATTTAAACTTTTAAAAAGAAGAATTAAATATGCTGCAAAAATTAATAGCCTACGAAAGAAATATCCGACTCTCATCCAGGCAAACATGCATTAAAACCTAAGTGGTTTACTCAAGCTCAATACCAATCAAATATCGACCTAAGCTTACTAACGAAGGGAAAATATATGTATATAAGCAGTATATAAACCTTGTAAATAGGTGATGAGAGACACTTTAATAATTTTGGATAGATATTTAGTGGAAGAAACCGGCGATGCAATGCCTGGGATCATTACTTTCACAAACTTTCAGTCTTTCCCTTCGCCTATTGGCATTTTTCTAGGAGAAATTCAGTGCCTTGCATGGACTTTCATTGATGGCATTCAACGAAGATGCATTGACTTTGTGAAAACAGGAAAGCATGAGATAAGCCTTTGGGTTTGGTGAAGTCCTCACACGGCAGCCTGATTTTCTGGAAGGCCAACCGGTCCAAATCGCCCTCCATTCGTTCGAGAAGCTGTTCCATTTTGAATAGTTCTCTTTTTTGTGGTCAACCTATTTGCAATAGTTTAAATAGCAAAAGAGGATTTCCGTGATTCGATTGGGTCCGGTTCGGTTGGGGAAAAACTGAGACCGAGTCGGATCTCTGATTAATTTGATACTCACCATTAATCAATTAGCTAAATTGGATGCTAACCTGAAGTTAAATATATGGGATTCATAGATGGAAAAAAAAAAAAAAAAGATTACTAAAATTATTTTTTGGTCAGTTTCCATTGAGTTCGATCCCGCAAAAGATTAATACCCTAAAAACTCCAAATTGGTACACCCGTGACAAATTTACCTCAATTGACAGTAAAAAACCTTAAATTGGTACATTTATGATAAATTTACCCCAAACTAATTT
This sequence comes from Eucalyptus curtisii, assembly GCA_017140595.1. Taxonomy (NCBI): domain Eukaryota; kingdom Viridiplantae; phylum Streptophyta; class Magnoliopsida; order Myrtales; family Myrtaceae; genus Eucalyptus; species Eucalyptus curtisii. Next base: position 23,433,687 of record CM029500.1, on the reverse strand, counting down.
ATTTAACCGCAAAAAATCCCAACCTGGTAAATTTGTAATAAATATATTCTCTGCTAAATTGGATTAATACCACAAAAAATCACAAAAATTGTAAACTGTGACAAACGGAACGTAAAATCCCAAATTGGTATATCAATCAACTGTCACGTGTCATTTAACTTAATAATTTAACTAGTTAAAATTTAACGAAAACTAATAGAGGGTAAATTTGTCACAAGTGTACTAGTTTGGAGTTTTTCAGGGTATTAACCCTAAAAATGATGGATGAAAAAATATAGGATACATGTTTCCAATCCAATTGGGCGCTCCCTTATAGTTTGAAATCCTCATTTATCATTGTTCTTAATGAAGTATTTAAATGGATAGCATTTAATTGAATAGATACATTATATTGGCATGTCGCATGATGTACGTACTATGCCACGTCATGGGCGTGCAAAAGTCATGTGGACATTTCCATACCCATGCCAAAGCAAGGCAAGACTCAGATCCTATAAATAGAAACCCTCGCCCAAATGATCATCTCACTTCGGTCCTAACTCACTCCCTCTCATTTTTCTGGAGCTCAAAGAAGCTCAGAGAGCACGTCATAAAGGAAGGAAAGAAGGAAGGAACAATAAGAAATGGCGAGAGGAATGAATATGCTTGTGTTGATGGTGCTCCTAGGAGCCGCGATCCAGAGTTGCAGCGCTCAGACGACGCATGTGGTCGGTGATTCGCTCGGGTGGGTCGTCCCGCCTGGCGGCGCGATCGCCTACTCCACTTGGGCGGCCAACGAGACGTTCGTTGTGGGCGACACTCTCGGTACGAGTTCTTCACTCTACTTCTGCATTCATGTTTCTTTTTCTTCCCGCCCTACTGCTTTTGTCATGAGTCTTGATAGCATCTTTTCATGCATGCACGTTACAAACCCAATTCGTAATTACTCTACTCTTCAAATGGTTTGCAGAAAGATAAGTGCATCCCTCCGGGGTTGCGTATTTAGTATCAGTTTCGCCATTTTGGCAAGTGATCATCGAAGAATGTAAACAAAAGTTTTCTCAACTTCATTCAAGATGAAACGCACCATGTGTTGTGACCTAACTTATAAAGGACTTTGAAGTATAAGCTTGATATATGCTAGTAGCAACTCCACTTTTCTTTGATTCTTCGTTTTCGAGCTCAATCGAGAAGTGACGAGAATCATGAAATCTTCAGGGCCTAAAGCATAAATGATCTTTTATCTTTCCATCTATAAGCATAAGCTTTTCCACGTTGCATTATTCTTGAGCGCACCATCGCTCGCTCGACAAAATTGCAAGTGAACGCTCAAGTGTTTCCGGTTCCACGCAGTCTTCAATTTCACGACCGGAATGGACGATGTTGCCAAGGTCACGAAGGCGGCATACGACAGCTGCAACTCCACGAGCCCCATCTCGCGCTGGACCAATGGGCCAGCGACCATCACCCTCAACCAGTCCGGCGAGCACTTCTTCATCTCCACGTTCGACAGGCGCTGCAGCCTCGGCGAGAAGCTTGCGATCAATGTGAGCACTGCCTCGGGTCCCACCCCGGCCCCAACAACCACACCAACACCACCAGCTGCTTCTGCACCGGCACCGACCACAACCCCGACAAGGTCGCCGGTGACTTACACCGTGGGTGACGGTGTTGGATGGAATGTGCTTGTCAACACCACACAGGCCTATGAGCTCTGGGCTGCCAACAAGACCTTCATGGTTGGTGATATCTTAGGTGAGTCTATTCCTATTGGCATGAAATGTAAAACCAAAGATAAAGTGCTAAAGAAAAACATCAATCCCTATCTTATGAAATGAATTTTGTCCTCTAGCTTTCAAACTAAAGTTATAGTTTAATTTGATTTCCTAAAAGGCTAAAACTTAGCATATACAAATATCATTGGACGTATTGAAATAGACATCGATTCGGATAAAAATTGTAACTCCCTTTATTTTGGTATATGCAGTGTTCAACTTTGTGAACGGGACGCAAAACGTTGCGGAGGTTACCAAATCAGCGTTCGACTCCTGCAACATCACCTCCACCATCTCCGTTTACACAGTCCCACCGGTCAGAATCACCCTTACCACCCCCGGCGCGCACTTCTACACATCCACCTACCCGAACCGCTGCTCCCTCGGCCAGAAGCTCACCATCACCGTGAGCGCTGCCCCGACTCCCACCCCGGCCCCATCAACTACACCAACACCACCAGCTGCTTCTGCACCAGCACCGGCGACAGCACCAGCAACAACCCCGACAAGGTCACCAGTGACTTACACCGTGGGTGAAGGTGTTGGATGGAATGTGCTTGTCAACACCACTCAGGCCTATGCGCTCTGGGCCGCCAACAAGACCTTCATGGTCGGTGACACCTTAGGTGAGTATTTCTATCCATATCTCTATTTGAGAGCATTGCATACTGAATCGTGTTTTCTTGTGTAACGGCTCAAATTCTTAAATCGACGATAGTGTTCCCACGAAACGTTAAACCAAAGATTAAGTGCTTAAGAAAAACACCAATCCTATCTTATGAAATGAACTTTTTTCCTCTAGCTTTCAAACTAAACATCTAAAAGGCTAAAACTTAGCATAGACCAATATCATTGGACATTATGAAATATGTATTGCTTTGGCTATTAATTATAACGCCATTCATTTTGGTATATGCAGTGTTCAACTTTGTGAATGGGACACAAAACGTCGCTGAGGTTACCAAATCAGCGTACGACTCCTGCAACACCACCTCCACCATCTCCGTCTACACGGTCCCGCCAGTCAGAATCATCCTTGCCGCCCCTGGCGAGCACTTCTACACATCCACCTACCCGGACCGCTGCTCCCTTGGCCAGAAGCTTGCCATCAACGTCACCGGCAGCTCGGCCACAACCCCATCGCCGTCTCCTGCTGCCACCACCCCATCGTCCACTGCCACGCCGCCCTCCACCTCTACTAGTCCTTCTCCACCTTCTACCGCGACCACGCCTTCCCCAGCAGGCTCTGCCACCCCTCCATCGCCAGGCAACTCGGCCGCCTCTTTGAGCGTCACTGGCTTGTTCTCGGGGATGTTGTCTGTCGCCGTAGTGTTGTTGTACTAGATTACTTGAGTCTTCTTTTTCCTCCGTTCACTACATGGTGATTGTGATTCGTTTTTGTGAGTTTTTTTTTTTTAAGAATTTATACTCATACTTTTTTATTGTGATTGATTCTATAAATTAAGTTGATTTTTCGTGAAATACGTACTAGAGTAGCTGGATAAATAAATGGGTACTCAGCTCAATTTATCAAACCTTCTCGAAGTCCAAGTTGTTGACTAGCCGATCATTTACTTACGAAAATTTAGTATTTGGCTTTGACAAGGCGCCAAAATTGAGGAATTGAATTAGCCAATCACGGATCGAAAGGTGTGCTTTCGATTAGCAAAGAGTGATCCAATCACACGTTCTAATAAACTCTCACCAAACTCTTGGAAGTAATTATGTATTCTAATATTCGATGTCATGAAAAGTGGCTTGAGAAAAGTACATGTGATTTAATTTGATAAGTGGTCGGTGTTTCCTGCCGTTCGATTTTCCACAAAATTAGCAAAGTAAGTATCCTTTGCCCTATCCCACAATATGAAGCACAGACACATTGCCGGAGCTTCCATGTCAACACGTGTTGGATTTTTCAACACGTGGTCAACTTTTCCGACACCTTCTAACACATGTGTCCGGAATTGTGAGAGGTACGGTGGGTTTCTAAGGCGGGTCTACAAGTGCGAAGAGAGAGAAAATCGTTGAAGAAGACAATGGAAGGTCGAGATGAGGGCAAGGGAGTGGAGGTGAGACCATGAGCACGGCAAAACCGAGACTGCAAGGGGAATGCTAGAGGAAGAGCAGAGACTACGGCAACTTAGAGGGTCGCGACTGCGATGTAATGATGGAGGTTCGAAGGCGAAGCTGCAGCTGTGAAAGAGGGAGAGCCGAAGGCAAGGCGGTGAGCGATTGCGAGGCAACCAAGAGAGAGCTGAGATTAGAAGGAAGAGGGTCATGCAAGGAGAAAGAGGAGGAGGCAATAACTAGGTTTTTGAGTTTCTTCCTTTTTTAGTTTTAGGTCTTAGCAAGAAGAGTAGGAAAAAAATAAAAAATGGAGATTCTGATGGGACTTGGCGTGATTTTTGGGGAGGGTGGAGGGTGACCACAATTTTCAAGGAAGGAAGTGACGGATGGGGGGGGGGGGAACGAGGGAGTGAAATAAATTTTGGGTCGGGGGCAGGCACAATAAATGAGGGAAAGAAACGAAGGAGTAAATTTTTTTTTTTCTTTTTTTATCAGAAAAATAAATAAGTGAAGCTATAATAAGAAATGAGGGAGTGAATTTTTTCTTTTTGATTTTTTCATTTTTATTAAAAAAATAAATAAGTGAGGCTAAAAAGTGATTTCGAAAAATAAAAGCACTGAAGATTAAATAATCATAAATTTTTATCAATATAGAAGATCATAGATTTATTTAAATAATACCCTAAAAAACCCCAAACTGGTACACTTGTGACAAATTTACCCCAAACTATTTTTTTTACCATGAAAAATCTCAAACTAGTATACCTGTGATAAATTTATCCCAACTAATTATAAAAAACCATAAACTGGTATATTTATGACAAATTTACCCCAAACTAATTTATTCGACCGCAAAACACCTCAAACTGATAAATTTGTGACAAATATACCCTCCGCTAAATTGGATTAATATCACAAAAAAATCACAAAAGTTTTAAACTGTAACAACGGAACGTAAAATTATACAAGTTAAATGTCACGTGTAATTTAATTTAATAATTTGACAATAAAATTTAACCAAAACTAACATAGGATAAATTTGTTACAAGTATACCAGTTTGGGGTAAATTGTCAAATGTATACCAGTTTGGGGTTTTTGGTGGTCAAAAAAATAGTTTGGGGTAAATTTGTCACACGTGTACCAGTTTTGGGTTTTTCAGGGTATTAACCCTTAAATAAATTGATTCTAATTTATTGTTAGTTATTAATTTCATCATTTTTTTTATGACCCAGGGAACCCCGCGCACCGTACCAACACGGACAGCCCGACAGGCCCGGGGTAATGGGGGGTAAACCCTGGGGCGACGCTAGCGGAGGACCCACCACCCCAACGTCGCACTTAAGATCCCGTGCGGCCAGCGGGATTCGAACTCCTCTCCTCTCGCAAAGGATCATGGGAGCACTTATCCAACTGGGCCACCGTAGGCGGTGGTTATTAATTTCATCATTAACTTTTGTTAAAGGAAAAAGATCACCAAACACCCCAAACTATGCCTAAAATAACAAATTTATTTCAAACTTTTTTTTTTGTGACATGAAAAATTTCAAACTTTGCCAACCATGACACATTTACCCCAAACTTTTTTTCATGACATAAAAAACCCTGAACTTGTATCCATGTGACACATTTACCATAAACTATATGGCATTTTGACCTTTTACTTTTTAAATTTTTTTTCTTTTTCTTTTTTTCTTCTTCTTCTCTCTTCCTTCCGTCGGCCATGGTGAAGGGAAGCTAGAGTCAAGCGAGGTTTGCCCTCGCCAACGTCGAGCGAGGGTCGCCCTTGTAAGAATTATTGTGGCTCACATGATATGATTTATTATATGGTTTAATAATTGTTGAAATGCTATAAAAAATAAATATTGATTATGAGAAGTTGCGACTCTAATAAAACGAAATTGTATAATTCTCAAGGAAGTTACTACTTTTCCGAAGAGGTGCGACTTTAATGGAAGTTAAAAGGCGCTTTGATGGAAGGCACCTATTGATAGAACGTATAAATAGAGTCTGGTCCTCTCTCCACCTATATGAACAACAATAACTGAAAAGAACTTAGTATTCTCTCCTCTATCGATAGTATACATTAAAAAATAGTGGCTTAAGGGAGAGAAATTAGATTTTTTCATTTGGTTCAAGTTTTTTGGTTTTCCACAACGATTATCATCAAGGGTAACGCTATGGATAAAGGTACGTCTTCATCTATTTGTGAAAATCATGAAGATCAAATATCATTATTTTCTTTTGATTTTCTGCATCAAAGAATTATATATATTATCTAACAATTGGTATTAGAGCAAGATTTATGATCTCATGATTTTTACGTTTATAGAAATATTATGATTTATGTATGATGATTCGTTGAACGATCATGTTCGTACTATTTGTTGTTGTTGAAATGTTTCAGAGGGTTCTATCGAAGAAAATTCGAATGATGGAACATTTTCATGGAGAAAAGGACGAAAATGGAGGAATTCGAGGGAAACAGGGCCAAAAAAAAAAACAAAAAGAAACGGCGCAAAGAAGAAGGCGCGTGGATGGGACCACGCACGCACTACAGTTGCAAGCGCGTGGTCTCCACGCACCTGGCACTGCAAGCGTGGCAACTGCCTGTGCGTGCAATGAAGGCGCCCACGCGGCAATAAAGGCGTGTGCACCGCACGCGCCCGCACGGCAGTAAAGGCTCATGCGCCTACTGCTTTCCGCGCCTTTGCCCTCCTCTTTGATGGTTATTTACAGTTATGCCCCTTGCCGCTTTCAAAAATTACAATTTTGTCACTACGCTATTTATTTATTGTTTTGCCCCCGTTTATTTATAATCATGATTCTGCCCGTGCTGATTATTTGCCATTTTGCCCATGGATTTTAAATTTATGGTTCTGCCCTTATGAAATTATGATTTTACGATTTTGCCCTTATGCTTTGATTACGTTTTTGTCATTGTGTGCAATTTGGTAAATATTTGTATTTTACAATATTAAAAATTTATATTATGAATGGTTTGTTAGTCACCAAAGTGGCCAAACCTTAAAGTCTTTTGAATTTTTAATATTGTAAATTTTTTTTATTCAATTACCCATGATTAATTGATGCTATATATGAAATTGATATGTTTCATATCATTATTGGTGTTATGGGTATATTGAAGTTCATTGATTATAAGAACTTAGGGATTAACCCAAAGGTTAATTATTTTCTTATAGTTCATGAACATGATAGTTGGTAATTAATATGACTTGTTAAATTTGTTTGTATACCCAAATATAGCAAATAAATTTTAATAAGATATATTTACAATTACCAAATAAAAGTTATCAAGCATCATTATGGTTTATATATATTTGTATATCATAGGATTGCCCAATGGAGAACTATGATGTACATGTGTAGTTTAATTTGAATCTGATTAGGTGATATTCTCAAGGCATTAATATATAAATATTTGCAATGTTTATACATGTTTCACTTCATTCGCATGCTTCGTCTGTTCCCTTATTCAATGGGATGAATTTTCCTGATTGGAATGAACAAGTCTAGTTTCACTTAGGTGTCCTGGATCTTGATTTAGCGCTTCAAGTTGAGAAACCAGCTACTATTACTGATGAAAGTAGCGATGATGAAAAGTCTTTCCATAAAGCTTGGGAAAAATCGAACAGACTGAGCTTAATGTTCATGCAAATAACAGTTGCAAACAACTTAAAGACTTCTCTTTCCAAAACTGACAATGCTAAGGAATTTATGAAATTTGTGGAAGAGCGTTCTCAAACTGCTGATAAGTCATTTGCTGGTATATTGATGAGTGCACTAACCACCATGAAATATGATGGTTCACGTACCATGCATGAGCATATACTTGAGATGACGAATTTAGCAGCAAAGTTAAGGATTTTAGGATTGAACATGGATGAATATTTTTTAGTACAGTTTATACTTAAATCATTGCCCCCTGAGCAATATCAGTCATTTCAAATGAATTACAATACTATAAAGGATAAGTAGAATGTGAATGAATTGGCCAGTATGCTAGTTCAAGAGAAAACAAGGATAAATAATCAAAAAGGCTCATTTTGTTCATCTCTCAAGTCATCAAGAAGTTCAAAGGAATTTCAAAAGGAAATGTGGAAGGAGCAAGAATAAATTATTACACATCCTGAATTACTCTTCAAAGACTTCTCAAATCCACAATAATGAATACAATCAAAATGGTTCATACCCCTATTTCTTAATTTCAATGGATTTACAACTTATTTGAACGCAACCCACTTCTACAACTCTCTCTCATTTTCTTTCACCTTTACTCAATCTTACGCTCAGTCACTCCATACTTCACCTTAGTTTGAATATGAATTTTCATAGATTTGATTAAATATCAAAGTGTTTTAGCAATATAAATCGAGTCGGGGTCGAGTTGAACGTAAGTCATTAGATTTACATTAAATAGAAATGAATCAAAACAGTGAGTCTATTTAGATCGGATCATTTATAACCCAACGCAAACCACTTGTTTGACAAGTTTGATAATTGATCCATTTGAGCAAAAATCAATCGGAAAGAATGAGAGATCGACCCGAATGATGAATGATACAACTTTTTGGAAAGTATATTGACGAGTTAGACTTTAAAAAAATAAAATAATAAAGTACTTGGTTCTGACCAACTTTTGCTACAATTAACTTTTCCCAAAAGACAAATGTAGCCATTAGCCAAGCTAGTGTTTTGCCCCCGAAAGTTAATAAAGCATACTATAAAGAAAATCTGAAATCAAGAAATTCTAGTTACTACAGGCAAATAAAACTAATAAAATGCGGGAAAAAAATACGAGAAGTGCCAAAAGTTTTTTTTATGGATCACTTAAATGCCAAATTGAAGAAAAAACGACCACTTGATAGACAAAAAAAAAAAAGTTTCAATTGTGAAATATTCCAACCAAATTGATTACGTGAGTTTTTTAATTAAAAAAAGCATGACATGACATATTTTTTTTAAAAACCAAGTCCACGTGAACATTAAAAACCACGTCAGATTTCTAGCCTACGGGGGTTCTGACTCTCTCTCCCTCTCTCCGCCACTTTCTTTGTCTTCATCTCCTTCTCCTCCCTCACCGTTGTCTCCACCGCCCACCCATGGAGCCACCACCCATCACACCAAACACCGCCATCTTCTCCACTGAAAAAAAAAAAAAAAAAAAATATATATATATATATATATATATATATATATCTTTTCACTTTAGCCATTGTGAGGTTCATTGCTGATCTCAGCTGTGTCCATAATTGAATGTAAACATTGTTAGAAAATTGCTTGTCACATGTTCGATAGAATACTTGAACTGAACTCATGCAGATTTGTCTCCTCCTTCCATCGATCTCGAAGCCAAAACGAAACCCTAAAATGCCCAAACCCTCGCCAAAGAAACCAACGACCAGTGCATCTTCAAGGGCTCCGAGTTCAAGGCCAGATCTCATTGCCAATTCTCCTTCTCCGACGCTACCTCCAATCCCAATCCCTCCTCCTTCATCTGATGTTGCAAAGCTCAAATGAAAATGGAGGAGAGAGAGGGGAAAGAGAGAGAGAGAGAGAGAGGAAGATGAATGACATCACTCAGCAAGAAATTGATCACTAGGCTTTTTTTGCGAACGGTGTCGTTTTGGCTTATGCAGGCAGTTGAACAACGTCATTTGAAAATTTTTATGCTAATTCAGACCTCTGGCAAGCCACGTAAACTGAAAAAAGTATTAAAATATTGTCACGTCATATTTCTAGCTATAGTGATCGAAGTGGGCACTTAAGTGATTTTTTTTTTATATTGACATTTAAGTGATCTGGAAAAAAAAATTGTACCAAAATGAGTGTCGTACACAACTTTTAGCACTTTTAGTATCCTTTTGCCGAAAATGCTAATTTTTAACCGGCTTTTAAGCATGAGAGCACTACTTTGATTACTGAAAAGAACATAGCTAAAGCAGGGCATTAGCTTAACCGTTTAGGTTCCTTTCGTGGGAACCGGGAGGTGAAGGTTTCTTGTGCTTTGCCCCACGTAGTCGTGATCCATGAGCGATGGTGCTATTTCGATCGCACCTTTGGATGCCGAATTCGAACCATTGTCGCGTACTCAAATCAAACCCATTTATTTATGCGGTCGGCTAAATAAGGGCATTGATTCCCCGTGAACCCGATTCAAAAGTCGTCAGGCTCCACGGATGAAATTAGCGCCCAAAATGGTTCGTTCCCCCACCTCCCAAGAGCAATGGACCATTGTCAAAGCATTTTTTATACGTGACACTTCGCTAATTCTAAAGATCAACTAAAATTTGAATTGAAATTTGGATAAGTTATATAAAATGAAAATTATAGTGGAGATGAACTCAAACCAATTTGGCGTCTGGAATTCTATCATAATTGCTAAATTATAGACTATATACACTTGGATATCTCACGTGCATTGAAGTTTCCTATATATACTTCGCTGCGTTGGTTCTACGCGGTTCCTACTTTTCAGAAGTTTGCAACTGCGAATGAAGATTTGAGTGTATTGAAGCATTTTGGATTCAAGAGGACCTCGTGAACACACTTGGAAGAAAAGATGGGAGAGGCGTCGTTTGGGCCGGCTGCCTGGTGCCTAGGAGGAGCGGCAGCAACGGAGCACACGTCGCGGGTGGTAGCCGAGGTTGGACTGCACTGCTGAACATCATTGCCAGGTAATACTGTGAGTGGGCCGCCGGCATGCCTTTTACTGGCGGAGACACTTTGTCTAAGCATTCATATGTTTATTTTCCCTCTTACTAACATGTTTAGTCTCCTCCATTAGGTATGCGTATGAACATTTTCATGTCAACTCATAATGGCGTTTAGATTAGATAGGACATGATGATTCATCGAGGGAAAAGTGTCAAAAAAGTTATTAACCTATTGTATTTTTACTAATTTAGTTATAAATCTTTTGATGGTGTCAATTTAGTCCTAAAAATTTTTATTCGATGCTAATTCAGTCTTTGCAGCTAATTTTGGCTGGATATTGCCGGCGCTGATGTAGGCAACTTCAACTTTTATAATACTTTAATGTTTTTTTATATTCTTTTCTTTTCTATTCTTTCTCTTTTTTTCCCCTTCCCTTCCTTCTTCCTCTAGCCCGTTGCCGACGACGACTAGCTAAAGTCAAGGGTTGGCGAGGCTTGTGCCCATGCCAGCCCAGAGGCCACGAGGGTGGCCTCACGCTAGGCTAGCGAGGCTTGTCCTCGCTATTGTTGGCAAGGGCACCAAAGGCCGGTGAGGTCCTTGCCTTTGGTCAGTTGCCAAGGTCCAACAATCAGTTGGAGCAAGAAGGAAGGTAAGGAAAGTTTTAAAAAAAAAAAAAAATCAAAATCAAAATCAAAAAAAATATTAAAATATCATTAAAAGTGATTCACGATAACGCCGGCTATGCCACATAAGCTGACTAGTGTCTACATCAATAATATCCAGCCTTAGTTGAAATGACTGAATTTGCACTAAATCAAAAGATTCATGACAAATTGACACTATTAAAATATTTATGATTAAATTGGCACCGGTGCAATAAATTTAGGATTTTTTTGACGTTTTTTCCATTCACCACCAACATTAATGGACTGTCCTTTTAAAATTCAAGGTGTGAAAACATAAGCATGTTTATTGATTTAACCATCTGTTCTTGCTCTCTCCTTCCTTTTCGGCTTCGTCGGTTTCATTACACTAGCGAGACAGGTCTTCGAAGACTATTCGAAATGCAAAATCACGAAAAGAGTTCAACTCAAGATGCCGGTGTCCAAACCCATGGCAAGATCTTTCCTCCTTTGATGCGTTCCCTGTCTCCCACTTTCCCATTTTGGCTCCTCCCAACGAACTTGAAGCTGTGCGGAAACTTCGTTTGCGCTGAGCGCTCTAGATAAAGTGCTAATGGCGTCTGAGAATTTGAACTTTTAAAGGGAAGAATGAAACCTGCTTTATAAACTTAATAGACATGAAATATCGACTTAGACTCACAGGCGGAGAAAGAACACATGCATAAAAAGAATATGTAAATCCCGTAGAATATGCGACACGAGATATTTTAAGAACTCTGGAAGAAAATTACTTGCATCTAGAGAGCTTGTAGTCCCCGTAAAGAGACGACTGAAGAAAATAAGATAGCGGTGCGGTGCCAGTCAATGCTCTAACAAATATTTCGAATCTTTCCCTATCTCGAATTGGCAACCCTTTTGTTTTCTTTAGGTGAATTTCAGTGCCTTTGCATGGACTTTTCATCGATGGCATTCAAGTGGAAAAGCAATGACTTGGTGAAAAGGGACGACTTTTCGGTTTTGGTGAAGTCCTCACGCGGCAGCCTGATTTTCTGGAATGCTCCCGGTCCAAATTGCACCCCCGTTCATCCGAGAGCGTTGCTCTATCTTTGGTAGGTTTTACTATCGTGACCAACCTATTCGTACTCGTTAAAATAACAAATGTGGATCTTCGGTTCGGCTCGGCTCAATTCGATTTGATTAGAGAAAAACCAAGACTTGATTGGATCTCCGACAATTTGATATCTAACCGTCTATCGGTTAGTTAAATTGGATGCTTGCCTGGAGCTAAATTCATGGGATTGATAAAGACAAAATAAGTTCTAGCCGGTTTCATCGAATTCGACTTTGGTGTCGCGAAAAAGACTAGACGAAATTAGTCTATGATACATGTTTTCAACCCAAGCTTGCTTCCCTGTAATTCCTAAAGAAGTGTGAAAGTGGATGACGCTCGACCAAATGGATTCAGATTATGTTAGTTAGCATAGACCACATGATTTAAGCATTGCGCCGAGTCGTGCTGACCTCCACAAACTCCTCTTTCCCACCTCTCTTTATCATGGACGCGGCACGTATCAGGCGGCTGCATTGTCCACACCCATGCCAGAGCCAATGCCAGACCCAGATCCTATAAATTGAGACCCTAGCCCGGCATACCCTCTCACTTCTTTCTCCCTCCTCTTATTTTCTGTGAGTTCAAAAAAAGCTTTAAAGCACTTCGTAGAGGGGAGACAGAACAGGGGCGACCTGACCAATTTAGAACACACAAGGAAGAGACGGAGAAAGGGAGGGAAAAAATGGTGAGCAAAATGAACATGCTTGTGTTGATGGTGTTCCTAGGAGCCGCAATCCGGGGTTGCAGCGCTCAGACGTCGCATGTGGTCGGCGATTCGCTCGGGTGGGTCGTCCCGCCTAGTGGCCCGATAGCCTACTCGACTTGGGCCGGCAACAAGACCTTTGTCATGGGCGACAATCTGGGTACAAGTTCTTCCCTAACCTCATTCTATTTTTGTTTTTTTTCCGCCCTACAAAGATCTTTGAAGTATAACTTCAGTATGTGCTAGTAAAAACTCCATTGACATTTACTTCATCGTCTTCAAGCTCTTAGTGAAAAGTGACGATAATCATGAAATCATCAGGACTGAAAGTATAAATAATCTTTGGGAGAATTACCAAAAAAGTCATAAACCTATTGCAATTGTGTCAATTCAGTCCTAAACTTTTTCTTTTGGCCAATTTAGTCCTAAACCTTTTACAATTGTGCCAATTCAGTCCATCTGACCAAAATTGGCCGGCCGGCGCTAACGTGGACACCAGCCGGGGACAGCTGCCGACAAACAATTTTTTTAATTTTTTTTTTTTTTATCCCTTCTTCTTCCTCTAGCCGGCGCCGGCTGGCCAAAGGCAAGGGCCAGCGAGGTCAGCCTCCCCAGCCATTGGCGAGGCTCGCCCCCGCCGGCCACTGGTGAAGGCTAGCCTTGACCAGCGACGGCGAGGCCGCCGTCGCCCAGCCAAGGCGAGGCTCGGCCTCGCCCAGCCATGGCGAGGTCGAGCCTCGCTAGATCCGGGCGACGGCCTCGCGGTCGCCGGGCGAGGCTCGCTTCGCTAGTGGCCGGCAGGGTGAGCCTCGCCGGCCGATGCGCGAGGCCGCCGTCGCCCGGCCAAGACGAGGCTCGCCTTCGCTAGTGGCCGGGGGTGAGCCTCGCCCGCCGACGCGAGGCCGCCGTCGCCCGGCCAAGACGAGGCTCGGCCTTGCCCGGCCATGGCGAGGTCGAGCCTCGCCATCCGGCGACGGCGGCCTCGCCGTCGCTAGGCGAGGCTTGCCTTCGCCACCGGCCGGAGTGGGCGAGCCTCACCTAGCCATGGCTAAGGCGAGCCTCGCCTAGCGACGCGGCCTCGCCGACCACCGGCGAGGCCGCCGTCGCGATCTTGTGAGGCTCGACCTCACCATGGCCGGGCGAGGCCGAGCCTCACCTTGGGCGGGGCGACGACGGCCTCGGCTGTCTCTTGGCGAGGCTCGCCTTCACGGTGACCGGTGACGGCGAGGCCTCGCCCATGGCCGGCGAGGCTGACCTCACCGACCCTCGCCTCTGGCCGGCGAGAGGAAGAAGAAGGTTGGAAAAAAATTTAAAAATTCGAAAAAAAAAAAAAATAAAAAATAAAAAATCGAAAAAAAATTCGAAAAAAAAAAAAAAAAAAAAATATATATATATATATTAAAAAATTGTTCACCGGCCAATTGTCTCCGGCGTCCACGTCCCCGGCCGCCAATTTTGGCCGGATGGACTGAATTGGCACAATTGTAAAAGGTTTAGGACTAAATTGGCCAAAAAAAAAAATTTAGGACTGAATTGGCACAATTACGATAGATTTAGGACTTTTTTGGTAATTCTCCCAATAATCTTTTATCCTTCCGCCTCACATGACAGAATTGCAACGAACACTCTAAATGTTTCCGTTTCCATGCAGTCTTCAATTTCACGACCGGAGAACACGATGTGGCCGAAGTAACTAAGGCAGCATACGACGGCTGCAACTCCACAAGCCCCATCTCTCTCCAGAACAGCGGGCCGGCAACCATCTCCCTCAACCAATCCGGCGAGCACTTCTACATCTGCACGATTGGTAGTCATTGCAGCCGTGGCCAGAAGCTCACCATCAACGTCACCACCACCATGCCTTCTCCACCAAGCTCTGTCACCCCTCCGTCGCCAGGGAACTCAGCTGCCTCTTTGAGCGTCACCGGGTTGTTCTCGGGGATGTTGTCTGTTGCCGTAGTGTTGTTGTACTAGATTAGTTTAGTGCTTTAATAAACTATCACCGAACTCTTAGAAGTAATTATGGTATTCTATTATTGGTCAGTGTTTCCTGCCGTCCGATTTTCCACAAAATTAGCAAAACAAATATCCTTTGCCCTATCCCACCCTCAGGAAAGAAACTCTCGAGGGGTCAATTGGAATCCCAAAGGTGATGGTGAATTTTGGTCCCCAAGAAGAGTGAGACTTACTATTAAATCACAACTTCTAAGTCTTGCTTGGTCTGCCTATTGCAGGTTAGATCACAGTGATAGCTGTTTCTCATGAATTTCCCTAGTCAAGACAAGACTTGGTTGTCTCTGATATGAAAGATGCAGTTAATATATTCTGTTTGTGTAAGGACGGGAAGGGGCGACCCCCCTCGAGCGTTACCATAAAAGTCTTATGTGGCATTGATGCGGTTAAAATTTTGCTAAGTTGGAATTTTTCTTTCCTTTTTCAAATGTTGCCTCTCTTCTTCTTTTTCTTCTTCTTCTTTCGTTGCAAATCATTTCTTATTCCTTCATCCCGAATGCACCTATGACATCTTCAAGCGGTCATCACCGACGCGGCATTGACGCTGTTAAAAATTTGCTACTCTCTCTCTCTCTCTCTCTCTCTCTCTCATTGACTTCTTCTGTAAATCATTTCTTATTCCTTCGTTGTCTTCATCCTCGCCCTCGCATATCTAGACAAAAAAAACTATTGTGAGCATTTGTCGCAAAACGAGCATATCGAGCGGCCATGGCCCCTAGAGTGGAGCATGGCCGCTCGCGGCCCCCATAGACGCTCAAGTTCAAGCTTTGGGATCATGGCAACTAGAGCTTTGAGCTCATGGCCATGGCTGCTCGTGCTCAAGCCCATGACCACTCTGTCATGTCCCAAACCCCGAACGCGCGAACATCCCATGACAGTTGATTAAAATTTGCGACATCCCAAAACGCGTCACTAACCTATTCTTTTTACCTTTTGATTAAACGCAAGCGGAAGCATAATATAAACAACACCCAATCAATCATCACAGCAAGGATAGTAAAACACATCAAATATTTCCAAAGCCACAACCTTTATTTATTACTTGTTAACCATAGGAAATTTAACAATTACAAGCCCATTCAAAAGGGCGACGTCCTACCGACTAACTCAAAAAAAACCCTACTGGGGTCAAGGTTAATCTAGACTTCACTAACAGTAAGGCCAGCCAAAAAGTGTCGCATCCCCATGCCCACTACAATCGTACTTGGCAGTTCTCCATGCTTTGGCCCTGAAAATAATTAACAACTACTGGGTGAGATAAAATTTCAGCGAGTCAACTTTCTAAACCTCGATTAGGACGCTAATTCGCCTCGGAAGCAGCTTAAAAACGCAACGACATTCGATCTTCCCTCATCTTGGCACACACCTACATATTAGCACATCTCACGTGGTAATATTAGTGCAACACATATAAATAATAATCAAAACACATTCGAAATATTCCAAGTTCATTGCCAACACATGTGTTCCAATTATTAAGACCCATTGGCCATAGCCAACACAAGAGTCAGCCATCTTCCGACATGACCGGGCATCATCCTGCCCCATCGGGCACGGCATTGTCTAGAACCCCCACCTAAACAGCATTCCATAAAGGAGTATCGGTCCGACCTCAACCGCGACTCAACATCTAGACCCCCGCCGGGCATCCGATAAAAATTGGGCATCGCCCCCAAACTCCCGTTGGGTGAAGGATTTGATTAAATGACCACTCAAGAACACTCACAATCAAACCAATTCTTATTGCTATTAATTAGCCTAGAACAAAAGAGTTTGTTTTCAAATAATTAACTTTGGCAATTTTTCACATTTAAAAATTCGGAAAAATATTCGTACGTGGTCATGTATTTGAAACTAACCCGTCAAAATTTGCACACTTTCATTTTGTAAAACCCTATTGTTTTATTTAGCACATAAAATTCAACGTTCAAACCCAACACCTCAAAATTCTCTATTTTCTTGCCCATAAACCCATTTTTTTAATATAATAAATAAGATCTATAATTGGGCAATCAATAACATAGCATTATAATGCACAACGATCGAAATTCAGCACAATCTCATCCAAAAAATGGGCATAAAATTATACCTAATGGCTAATCCATCATTAATTACACTAATCGCGATTAATTATGCTAATTGTAATTAATTAATTAAACTAAACTCAATTAATTAACCTAACTATACTTAATTAAAATTCATCATTGTTAACTAAAATAATTACGATTAAATTAAAATAAGTAACGATTAAATAAATAAATCACGATTAATTAAACTAAACTCAATTAGTTAATATAACCATGATTAATTAATCTAATCATAATTACTTAAACTAATCACACTTAAATTTAATCTAAACCATCCTTAATCGCAATTAAGGCTAAACCAACATTAACTAATATTAAACGCCATTATCCCTAAACTAATCTATCCGCTAAATGTAATTAACATTCTAATCCACAATTAGGAAGTTAACTCTCGGGTTTTTGACGATGGCGAGCTTGCGGTGACGGTGGCATGACGGCGACGAAAACACGAGGCTCGCGACTCAAACGGAACTCAACGGTGGCGGTTTGGCAAAGTTGAGCTCACGGCCAAGGGGGCTCGGCTTAGGTGGTGGCGCAGCTTGAGGTGAGGACGACAGTGACGGCACGGCGAATGGCGTGAGGGACTCGGGCGGTGGCTTGTAGTGGCGAGTGAGTGGCTTGAGGACGGCAGTGGTGAGGACGGTAGTAGTGAGCGATGGTGGAGATGGTGGTGATGCGTGGTGGTGAACGGCGGTGGTGGATGGTGGTGAACGGCGGTGGCGGTGATGATGAGGTGGTGAAGATAATGATGGTGGTGGTGGGATGATGTTAGTGGAAGGGTGGAGGTGTGGGCGGTGGTGTGGTGGTGGTGAAGAGGCGGCAAGCAAGAGAAAGGAAGAAGAATAAGTTTTTTTTTTTTTTTTTTTTTTTTTTTGGGGAGGGGGAGGGAAAGAAATGGAGAGGAAAGGAGAATGGAGGAGGAATCGTCAGTAGGGGGGAAGTGGACGCATGAGAGGGAGAGGGAGGGAGAAAAGGAAAAAGAAATGGGAAACAAGGATTTTTGTCTAAAATCCCATCAATCTCACACCACCTCTTCCTCAATTTCCTCTATATCAAGTATTTTGTCTTCAAAATATCTTCTATAGTTTTTATTTTCATTTAAACAAAATTATTGGCCCATAATTTACCATTTTGCCACAGGATCCGAATTTCCTTTTTCTGGTCCCCAAATTTTCTTCTGATAATTCATTTTTTGAAAATTTCAAACATGCCGATAATTCAACGGACAATAAGGTGACATCCAAAAATTTAATTTCGAAACCCTCGAAAGTTCAATACCCAAAATCGAATTAAATTTCGTGATTGAAAATCAATTGAACGCGACTTTACTACAACCTAATCTATCAAGTGGCTTTTAAGGGTTCTCACACGATTGATTCGCGGTCGATAATTTTCGATCAACGTTTACACCTCTTCGAATCACGGACGACTCTCGATTATCATGTAATCACGATGGTTCATTTATGTACCCTGAATATAATTTCAATAGAAAATCGGTTTATTATCATCCGACGCGAATATCGTAATCATGTGAAATCACCAACGAACGACTACGTACTTCCGTCGAATTGATTTATATCCGTTCACTAATTAACTTATAACAGTGTAGTATTGACCATTGTCGATCCTTACGGTCGAGCGGTCCATCCCTAATCGAATTCTCTGAGCATTCGCATTTTAACAATTTATGGCCTCACTCAATAGATTAGTTAACTTGTGAGTGATCAATTCAGAGTAAAATAACCATGAGTGCATCGACGAAATAACCACTTCATATATTTCAAAATATGGCCAAATTTTGGGATATCACACGCTCTCTCTCTACTTACTCATAGCTATGACTGCTATTTCTACAAGCTTGTGCAATGAGTGCTTAAGATTCGAACTCACAGCCACTCTCGATCTTGATGTTGACGGCAATGGCCGCTTAAGCTTCAAGCTCTCAACTTGGCGGCCCTCTCTTGCCTAATCACTCATAGCCACAGCCACTTAAACTTGGAATTTGTCGCCATGGCTGTCACATCTCTAACCTCGCGGTAAAGGCCGCTCGAGCTTCAAGATTGTGGCCATGGTTACCAAAGCTTTGAGCTTCCCACATAGGCTGCTCGAGCTTTGACGTCTTGAGGCCATGCACGCTCGATCTCAATAAGGTGGTGCAAGTGTCACGGGTCAGTCGATATCGAACAATCAAACACTCATGCGACCTTAGGATTTCACTCCCAAGTCAGCCTCACTTGCACATGCACAAACATGAGGGTTGTATGAACAAAGGGACGAGTGTATTTGCTTGTGAACGAGCTGAACACAATGAGGGGGAGGGACCCCTATCTATACAAGTTCGGGTCTCATCTGATCCGTTAATCTTCCCTCTGATCCAACGGTTGTATTTGAACATGTATCATCATTATAAGTATGTACATTAGGCCACTTAATAGCTCTAGGCCTTGGGAAAGTCCAAGGCGTGTGTCAGAAGTAAAGGTAGGGCAAACAGGGCTGCCTGACATGGAGTAAGTGAACAGTCACGGGCTTTTGTCCGTATTGCGCATGGGTTGATCGTGCGTTGATCGTGGGTCGTTCATGGATCGGTTGTGGGCTGCTCGTGGGTTGCTCTTCGTGCGTGACACGGCCCTATCCGGTTAGCCTTAGATCATGCTTCGTCCGTGGGCCATGTCAATCTCCCCCACCTAATTGGGCAACGCCTTTGTCGCGTCTATGGCATGGAAAGCATCTATGTGTTTCTTGAACTGCCACAGAATCTCGGACGACTCCCAACTTGCTTCATTCTCGGGAATGCCCTTCCATTAGACGAGGTATTCCTTCTTTGGCGCACAATATCTTTTCCGTATGATGCAGTCCACCATGATGCTTTCAACATCTCGATCATAGGAGGTTTTCGCCCCAAGGGGTGCCTGTTGTGATTCACATCCGGATCATCCTTGTCTGCATGGAAAGGTTTCAGCATACTCACATTGAACATGGAGTGTACCTTGAGTTTGGTCGGCAAATCCAACTTGTATGCATCCTTCCCAATACGCTATAACACTCGAAAGGGGCCTTCATAGCGACGGATCAACCCTTTGTGCACGTCACGGAATCGAAAGACCAAGTGTAGCTTGATCAACACCAAGTCCCCGACCTGAAACTCTACGTGTCATCGCTTCTTGTCGACCCACTTCTTTGTGCGCTTTGCGGCCCTATGTAGGCATGCCCACTCCAAGTCCGCATGTTCGTCCCATTCTTTGGCGAACTTGTACGCAGAGATACTACTTCCTCGACATCCCGAGGTAATCAGGCTTGGTGTAAGCGGTTGTTGCTCGGTCACGATTTCGAATGGGCTTTTGTTCGTGGACTCACTCTGCTGCAAGTTGTAGGAGAATTAGGCCACGTCGATCAGCCATGCCCAATTCACTTGTGTGTTGCTCACATAGTGCCGGAGGTGGATTTTTAGGAGTGCGTTGACCCTTTCCGTTTGACCGTCAATTTGAGGATGAAAGCTCGTGAAAAAGTTGGGGTTCGTCCCCAGCAACTTGAAGAGCTTGGTCCAGAACCGCTTGATGAATCGAGGATCACGACCTCTCACGATCGTGCATGGTATGCCCCAGTACTTGATGACGTGTTTGAGGAATAGATTGGCTGCTTCCTCGGCTAAGCAATCCTTCGTGGCTGGCACAAACATCGCGTACTTGGAAAAACGATCCACCACAACCATGAGGGTCTGACACTCTTCAGACTTTGGCAAGTTCACGATGAAGTCCATGGAAACGCTTTCCCATGGACATTTCGAGATAGGCAACAATTCAAGGAGCCTTGTCGGTGACCGTTACTCTATCTTATCATGTTGGCACACAAGACAATGAAGACATGTCCACACGTAGGCTTCAATGTCGTCCCGCATGTGTGGCCAATAATAGTATTGATCCTCGACAAGTGCTATGGTGTAGTGGATTCCCGAATGACCCACCCATTAAAAATCATGGCACTCGTGCATCACCTCCTTCCTGAGTTTCTCATGGAGCGGCACATAGAGTCGTTGTCCTTTGGTTTAAAGGAGATCATCCTCACACCGAAATTGCCTCATCTTGCCCTTTTGGGCATACCGAAGGAGGGCTTGGGCCATTTGGTCGTACTTCAACCCCTCTTTGATACAGTCGATCCATGGATAGTCAAGTTGACTCATCATGCTGGCCAACTCCAGCTTCCTACTTAAAGCATCGACCACGGAATTGGATTTCCCAGACTTGTATTCCAACATATAATCAAACTCGGCTAGGAAGTCTTGCCACCAAGCTTGCTTCAAACTGAGCTTTTTCTGGGTTTGGAAGTAACTCGTGGCCACATTATCGGTCCTCACAACAAAGTGTGATCCCAAGAGATAGTGCCTCCACATACGAAGGCAATGCACCACCATGGTCATCTCCTTCTCTTGGACCGTGTATCATCACTCGATATCGTTCAATTTCCCAGACTCGAAGGCAACCAGGTGCCCATCCTGCATGAAGACACCACCAGTAGCAAAATCAGAAGCATCAATTTCTACCTCGTAGGGCTTGGCATGGTCAAGCAACATGAGCATTGGTTCCTCAGTCATGGCCAGCTTCAACCGATCAAACGCTTCTTGACACCGATCCGTCCACTCCCATAGCCTTTCTTTCTTCAGCATGTCCGTGAGTGGCACGGTAAGGCTTGAATATCCTCGGATAAAGCACCAAAAATAATTCATGAGACCAAGGAAGGATCTCAATTCCGTCACCTTAGTCGGTGGCTCCCATTCAACGATGGCACGAATTTTGGCTGTGTCCATCTGCACTCGTCCGCCCCCGACGATGTGCCCAAGGAAAGGGACTTCATTTTGTGCGAAAGCACATTTCTCGCATTTCACATAAAGATCATTCTCCCGTAGGACCTAGAAAACTTGACTCAAATGCTCAACGTGTTCCTCGAGTGTCCGACTATACACAATGATGTCATCAAGGTAAACCACAACGAACCGATCAAGGAATGGATGCAGGAGGAGGTCACCTCGCACTTCCACGCCCTCCTCCTTCAAAACTGCCAAGAAGGTCACCTCGCCCTTCTTTAATCCCTTCGCCAGCTACATGGCCGATAGCTTCCTATCGCATCTCGAATCGCGGTAAATCGGGACCATGCACTGGCACCGCTTATCAAGGATGCAAATACAATCTGCAAAGGGCATAACGCCACATTGATCCTATCGAGGAATCCTAAACCAAGCACAAAATCATAGTTGTCAAGGCGGATTACCTCGATGTCTTCCTTGCTGGTCCATGGACCAAGGTGAAGCTCTACGTCCCTAACCATGCCGCTAGTCGGGACTTCTTTGGAGCTCACTGTTTTAAGCCAACCAGCTTTTCCCATCTCGACCGGAAGATTCAACTTCTTTGCGGCCTCTTGGTTGAGTCCTAAAATGGGCCAATGGCGGTTTGCCTCCGTTCAGACGATTGTACTGACTCTGATCTCCCCCACCATCGGCCTTTTCTCTCATACGAGAGTTGAGCTTGGCCGAGGCTGGTGGCTTGTACTCCATGAGGGACTCGGCCACGAAGGTAGCCATTGAAAGATCAGCCACATGACACATTTTGAGCTCTTGTTTTACCCATAGTTTGACTCCGCTCAGGAACTGATGGTATGCTTCCGTCTCGATCATGGACAAGATTTGGAGCAACAGCTCTAAGAACCGCTTCACGTACTCACGAATTCCGCCTCTCTGCTCTAGGCGCTTGAGTTCCCTGCGAGCTTCCTCCTCCACATAAGCGAGGTAGTAGGTTCACCGAAATTCTTCCACGAACTTCGTCCATGTCGTGATAAGGTCACCACTCCTATCATCTAACCTGCAACGCCACCACAACAACATGTCATCAACTAAATACATTGTTGCAGTGTTTACTCAGATCACGTCGTCGGTCATTCTCATGGTCTGGAAGTATCGTTCCATGTACCAGAGGAACTTGTCCACATCCTTCACCACCTGTGAGCCCTTGAACTCTTTCGATTTAGGTACGTTGGCATGTGGTTGCATGGTGATCAGCCCGTTCACGCGCGCCGCTTCAACCTCAATGAATTTCCCTTTGAGCTCAGCAACTTCAACGCGCATGGTAGCCATTTCCGCCTCCCACGTCTCATCCCGCTACCTCAGCTCGAGGATCAGGGACCCTACCAACTCGCCTCGAAGCTCTCTCATGCCGACTTTGAGCTCTTGCATCTCAGCCTAGAGCTCCTCCTTTTCAACTTTTGCTCCTTCGACGGTTTGGCACAAGTCCTTAACTTGTCCTTGGACATCCAAGATGGTTTCCTCCATGACCATCACTCAGTGTTCCAGGTTCCCCATTTGATCCCTCAAACTCGAGGCACCACCAGTTTTCTTCAGCTTGGTAGGAGCCTTCTCATTGGCCCTACCGCAGTCCTCGCGATCCTTGACCTGAGCGATCGCAACATCAGGACACTAATCAGCCATCGCACTTGGAACGAAGGTTCTGATACCACTTGTCATGAATCGGTCAATTTCAAACGATCAAATACCCATGCGGCCTTAGGATTTCACTCCCAAGTCAGCCTCACTTGCACACGCACGAACACGGGGGTCGTATGAACAAAGGGACAAGTGCATTTGCTTGTGAACGAGCTGAACACAATGAAGGGGAGGGACCCCTATTTATACAAGTTCATGTCTCATCTCATCTGTTGATCTTCCCTCCAATCCAACGGCTGTGTTTGAACGTGTATCATCTTTACAAGTCTGTACCATTAGGCCAATCGATGGCTCTAGGCCTTGGGAAAGCCCAGGGCGTGTGTCAAAAGCAAGGGTAGGGCTAGTAGGGCTGCCTGATATGGAGTAGGTGAACGGTCATGGGCTTTTGTCTGTATTGCGTATGGGTCGTTCGTGCATTGATCATGGGTCGTTCATGGATCGATCGTGGGCTGCTCGGTGGCTGCCCTTCATGCATGACACGACCAAACATCTAATTAGTCTTGGATCATGCTTCGTCCGTGGGCTATGTCATAAGCGTCGAGGCTAGGGTTTTGTGTATTTTCAATTTTCGATTTTTACTGTCTTTTTAAGATTTTCCTACTCATTAAATCTATATGAGCTTCCCGCACCAACTCAACTTTCCCGATCACCAGCTCAGTTTTTCATAGACATAAAAATGGTTCATACACCCATTTCTTAATTTAAATGGGTTTACAACATATTTAAACTCAACCCATTTCTATAACTCTCTCTTATTTTCTTTTGCCTTTATTTATGCGGTCGGCTAAATAAGGGCATTGATTCCCCGTGAACCCGATTCAAAAGTCGTCGGGCTCCACGGATGAAATTAACGCCCAAAATGGTTCGTTCCCCCACCCCCAAGAGCAATGGACCATTGTCAAAGCATTTTTCTATACGCAACACTTCGCTAATTCTAAAGATCAACTAAAATTTGAATTGAAATTTGGATAAGTTATATAAAATGAAAATTATAGTGGAGATGAACTCAAACCAATTTGGCGTATGGAATTCTATCATAATTGCTAAATATGCACTTGGATATCTCACATGCATTGAAGTTTCCTACATATACTTTGCTGCGTTGGTTTCAAATCATCCTATGCGGTTCCTACTTTTCAGAAGTTTGCAACTGCTAATGAAGATTTGAGTGTATTGAAGCATTTTGGATTCAAGAGGACCTCGTGAACACACTTGGAAGAAAAGATGGGAGAGGCGTCATTTTGGCCGGCTGCCTGGTGCCTAGGAGGAGCGGCAGCAATGAAGCACACGTCGCGGGTGGTAGCCGAGGTTGGACTGCACTGCCGAACATCATTGCCAAGTAATACGGTGAGTGGGCCGCCGGCATGCCTTTTACCGGCGGAGACACTTTGTCTAAGCATTCATATGTTTATTTTCCCTCTTACTTACATGTTTAGTCTCCTCCATTAGGTATGCGTATGAACATTTTCATGTCAACTCATATTGGCGTTTAGATTAAATAGGACATGATGGGAAAAGTGTCAAAAAAATTATAAACCTATTGTATTTGTACTAATTTAGTTATAGATCTTTTGATTTTGTCAATTTAGTCCTAAACATTTTTATTCGATGTTAATTCAGTCTTTGTAGCTAATTTTGGTTGGATATTGCCGGCGCTGATGTAGGCAACTTCAACTTTTAATAATACTTTAATATATTTTCGAATTATTTTTTCTTTTTTCTTTTCTTTCTCTTTCTTTTTTTCCTCCTTCCCTTCCTTCTTTCTCTAGCCCGTTGCCGACGACGACCAGCTAAAGTCGAGGGTTAGCGAGACTTGTGCCCATGCCAGCCCAGAGGCCTCGAGGGTGGCCTCGCGCTGGGCTAGCGAGGCTTATCCTCGCTATTGTTGGCAAGGGCACCAAAGGCTGGTGAGGTCCTTGCCTTTGGTCGGTTGCCGAGGTCCAACAATCGGTTGGAGCAAGAAGGAAGATAAGGAAAGTTTTTTTTTTTTTTTTTTTAAGTAAGAGAAATAAAAGAAAAAATCAAAATCAAAATAAATATATATATTAAAATATCATTAAAAATTATTCACGTTAATGCCGGTTATACCACATAAGCTAACCAGTGTCTACATCAATAATATCCAGCCTCAGTTGAAATGATTGAATTTGCACTAAATCAAAATATTTATGACTAAATTGACCACTGAATGAACCTAGACTTAGAACCAGGGAGGACGGAGTTAGTTTCCTGCAGGTATGTCTTCCCACAGTGGGCGAATAACTCTCATTCAAGCCCTTCAGGGATAGCCTTTTAGCAAGGAACCACTCTGACCTTTAGTTCAGAGACTAGAGACACCCAAATAGAACCAAGATGGTAACATTTCTAATTATTTGAGCTGCATTTCTCAGAGGATCCTACTAGGCTGGAGAAGAAGAAGAGTTTAGAAAGCCATAAGAGAGTTTTCACAAAACACTCTACTTCAAGGGACTCTGCCCAACACATTACATCATCTTCTCCTTTTATAGGCAATAAGAGGACACACACAAACAAGGACCAAGCTCACAGGTCCTGAAACAAACAGAGGCACCGAAAGCATTCGGTAGGGAATTATTCGCACGGTATGAACAGTAACAGTGAATAGTGTTTTCCCTAGCCTACTGCTATTGTAAAAGTGAACAGTAACTTGCTACAGTGATCTTGTACGGACAGTGGTATGGTACGGTCAGCGGTCTCGTCCGTCACGAGCATTATAGTCATAGTCGAGTCATCTGAACTGTGTCTCAGAAGATTTTCTTCATATTTTTGCTTGAATGCATGAAGTGAGTCTGGTGAGAGGATTTGATTTGACAAGGATGCTTCTTCTTGATTCAAGGAGGAGCCTATACTGTCGGCAGGAATGCTTGGCTAAGGCCAGTTGGATGGCTGAGCATAGTAGGATGTGTCCATGCTGTAAGATGTATCCATGCTTTGAGATAAGGACAAAGGTCCTTGATCATAGGGGTCTTGGGAAAGAGGACCTCCTCATTTAGCATAGGGGTCTTGAGAGGACTGGACAATATCATAAGTATTTTCCATTTCATGCTCCTGTGATGATGCAGCTTGTCTGAATTCCTCAAGTGCTTCCTTGGCTTCTGGTGCCAGGCTATAATGATCCCATGTAGTAGGTACATTATAATTCCATACATCTTCAAGAATGGTTTTATTTTCTTTACATAAAACCCTTTGGAGTTCTCAGTACTGGTGCTCATAGCAACCAACAGGTCCGAGATAAGATTTGTGAATCCGGGCTTCGGCACTATGTGGAACAGGTTTATAGGATGTGGTACCTATAAACTGTGGGGCATTGGTAATGTTGCCATTATTTGTCAAGAAAGCCCATGGACGTCGGAAAAACAAAATAGTGTGGACTTCAAAGTTTGGTTGGGTAGTTCTCAGTTCTTTTTCCAAGAGATATTTCTAGTGAGTGGGAGGATAGAACCAGTTGAGAAAGTTTAAGAGATTTTTATCACTTTCGTTTTCAATGTTTCCTCTGCCGAGTCCAAATATCCTGGTGAGGTTAGCAATGAATCTTCTGGTTGGAACTTCAATAGCTATTAAGTACTTATTGGTTAAGTACCATAATAACCATCTGAGTTGATAAGGGAAATCATCTTCCTTCCAGATTAGAGGATGTATAAACGAATAGTCTGCATTTAATCCAAAAGGATAAAGAATCGAACCTCCATTGAGTCTGAACAGATCTATGTGGCATTGCCACATGAGTTTTTCCATATTTTCAGTGAGACTGTCATTCTGGATTTGTTCAATAATCTCCTGGGGGTATCTCCAGCTTGGCCAATCTTTTATCTTCTCAATCTTGTACTTCTCATTAAGATGATGAATATGAGAAGCATGTCTCATGATGTACATGTTGATCTCTACTAGTGCTCTTGGCCTTGACAAGAAGTCAGCAAGCACATTTTTTCTTCCCGGCAATGTGTTTAGTCTCAAAATAGTATTTTGAAAACCATTCAGCAGAACCTGTTTCTGTTTGAATTGGTCATCTGAGGGAAAGATGCCATATCTAATTCTACCAGGAAGTGATGGTCGATGAGATGGAATTCAAACTTTTTTATTCCATTTTTCACCGCCAAGATTTCTTTGAAAGTGGAATGATAATGCATTTCAGCTTGAGAAAATTTTTCACTTTTGTAGGCACATAGGTGTCTCTTACCATCAATTTCTTCGAACAGGATGGCGGCCCAGTATTCATCACTGGCGTCAGTCTGGAGATTCTCTTCCCTGTTGATGGAATTTGTAACAGAGGAAGAGTCTGCATAATTTCCTTAAGTTCAGCGACTGTTTTAGTCTGAGATTTTCCCCAAGGTGGGAGATGTTTTTTCAGCATCGTCTATAATGGAATTAGTAGTTTTGCAAGATTTGGGACAAAGTCTCTGAGATAATTGATTATCCCAAGAAATTGCTGAACTTGCTTTGCCGTGAAGCTTTCCTCAGGAAATTTCAACAATTCCTTAGCAATGTGTGGCCTTGGGTAGTATATCCCTTTGTTAAGGTGTATACCAAGAAATTCAATTTCTGTCTAGGCAATGTTCATCTTTCTTTGGGAAAGCATGATTCCATATTTTTTGACAATTTCAACGAATTGCTCAAGAAGTTGGCAGTGCGACTGCTCATCAAGGCTGTAGAGCAAGATATCATCAATGTATACTACTGCACTTGACAGTATTTGTTAAAAAAATTCGACACATGGCCTTTTGAAAAAGGGATGGTGCCACATTTAGGCCAAAAGGAAGAACTTTCCATTGGAAATGTTGGTTCGAGATATAGAACCCTGTCTTGGGTTTGTCTTCAAGATGGATGCCCAGTTGCCAAAATCCGGCTTTGAGGTCAAATTTGGAGTAAATTTGGGCATTGGTTAATCTAGTAAAAAGGGAATTTCTTGAGGGTAAAGGGAATTTGTCATCTTTGAGAAAAAGGTTAAGAAGCTAATAATTAATTACCAGTCTCATTTTTCCTCTGTTTTGCTCAACATGCTTATTGACATAAAAGGCTTCACAAGCCCATTGAGAATTTGAGATTTCAATAAGGCTTTGTTGCAATAGTTATGAGCATTCCCTTTGAGCTAGAACCAGGTGTTCTGGCTTCATTCCCATATGACTCGCCTTGGTCAGATTGATATTTTCATTCTTTTTTAAAAGTAGGCGAATAAAGAACTTTGAATTTTTCCATAAAGGATGGGGATATTTTTTAGCAAACTCAAAATGAGATTCTGAACAGGATTCCAACAACTTTTGCATGATGAGATCTAAAAGACTCATTTAGATGGAAAAAAGTCTCTAGATATTGACGAATTCAAAGAATTGGTCCTTATACTTAAGACATTTTCCAGGAATGATACGAAGCTGAGAAATCTGAGTCATAATATCTCAACCAATGATCAAATCTTTGTTGGGGAGACTAGATCCGAAGATTTTGGTGGTTATGGAACACTGAGTGAAAAACTGAACAGTTACTGGGGCAGTTCTCACATTCGTAGAAAAAGTGTCTCCTGAGGCAGAGTTGAAGTATCGAACATAGGGAGTTCAATATTCTTCAGGAAGAATTTTAATATCTAATATTGAACAACTTACTCCAGTATTTATGAGGGCAATGATAGTGATAGGCTTGGAAAACTTTGAAGTGAAGATTTTCACAGGGAAGTAGGGACAATGAGTTTGGCTTGAAAATATGTCAGTGCTTTGTTTTGGAGAGGTGAGAGATATATGAAAAATATCTTCAGGGTCCGAATCTGAATCAATTTTACTGGGAGTTTGGTAACAAGGGATGACACAAAGAGTTTGTTCAGATGGTTCTTCATCCGCAGAAAATAAAGATTCGATATCATCATTTTCAAGAGAAATACCAGTTTCATTCTCTATATGATGTATCAAATGATTCTAACATTTTCTTGCTTGGGGACAGTTTTTGGCGAAATGTCCTTTATGATTACAGATGAAGAAGCGATTTGATTTTTTTTTTTTTTTGCCTAAGCGATCTTTCCTTTTGCGTAAGCGTCGCCATTTCTTCTTCCTTCGAAAGTGCTTAGAGCCATGCTTGGATTTCTTTATCCAGAGCTTCTTGAAATGCTTCTTTTTTCTGGAAGATTTGCCACAAGATCCATCACAGTCTTTCTTGGAGCATTTGATCTTTAGCTTTTGACAAGAATAGGCTGCGTCAAGTTCTCTGTTATCGTTGCCATAAGTCTGGATCATTTGGTGTTTGATGCATAGTTCTTCAAGGCATAAATGGATTTCTTGTTGGATTTCTCCCAATGGAATATCCTGGATTCTCCTTTGTCTGCTGAGAAAAGTTCTTTCAACCGTCTGGGATAATTTTTTGGGGATGGAGGTTAAGAAGACGTGTTTCAGATTTGCGCCAGCTCCAATTTGATAAAAGAGTTTGAGCATCTCATGATAATGATTATCAAGATGTCTCTTCTGGAGAGAACAACATCTTCTTTCAAAAAATTCTCTTCTTTTAAGCTCCACCAAGTCAGCAGGTTTTCCCACAAAGAAATGATATAGAAGAGTAATGGCATGACCAAAATCAGGTGAGAGTAAAAAGTGGAGCTGATCTTGTTCTCACACAGATTGCCACCAAAGTTTGAGGCTACCTGTAAATCTTGTGACAAAACCAAAAAGGACATCATACTTGTCCTGATTAGTAAGAGCTTGGGCATTTAACCAAGTATGAAATTCCTCAAGTCTTTCTGGCCATTTATGATAAGGAATATCATCAATGGTAAAAAAACTATTTTGGTGTAGTAGACACATGCTGGGAGGAATTGTTTGGTTGAACAACTTTTGGTTCAGAGGGGTTTGATTCCATATCCCGGTCCGGTGGATTGGCCATGAATATTGATGAGGTTACTAGTACAATAGGAAAGGAATCAGTAGTAGGGATTGAGAAGGATGATGAAGACGAAAGAGATACCGAATCTGATTCAATATCAAAGATGTTTGGAAAAACTGGTTCTGCCGGAAATAGAATTTGATCTGTCGGAATGACGAGATCAGGCTGTGAAGTAACAAGATTAGGTTGTGGTTCCTGATTACCCAAATCTCTCAAGAAAGATTCTAATGGGTTTGACAACACCATTTGGTCTGGCTTTTCCCTTATAACAAGCGAGGATTCTTCAGTTCTCTTCTCTTTTCCCTTTTCTTTCCTTATCTGATCCAGTTCTTTGAGACGATTTCGCATCTCAGCTACATCTGTCTTATCCTGTCTGACGGGAACATTTGTGAGAGCAGCAAAGATAGACGTCTGGGGTGGTGGAGGAGGGGGATGCTCTGTTCTCAAAATAGTTGGAAATGGATTAAGTTTTCCTTCTTCAAGGATCTGGATTTGCCTTTTGAGCTTCTCTATTTCCGCCTTGGGATTTTCGAGATAATGATACCCTAAATGTTGTCCGGATTCCAAGGCATGAAGCCTCTTTTGGAAATCCGAAAGCATCTTCTTGGTGATTTCATCATATCTTTGAAGATCTTGTTGCACATTGACAATCTTGGAATCAATTACCTTGAACGGGAGTTGTTCACCCACTGTGGGAAGGCATACCTGCAGGAAACTAACTCCGTCCTCCCTAGTTCTAAGTCTAGGTCCATTCGGTGGTATCAGAGCTCGGGTTTCGTTTGTAATATATTTGTTCCATGTGTTCAGTAGGTGAATCCAGTGCTGAGAAGATCTCTTTACATCATGACAGATCCAGAGATACTTGAAGCACCTATTTCTCTCGCTCCATCTCCATCTTCTTCAACTCCTTCAGATTTTCGTGTTTCTAATGCTTCTAAGATAGACTATCTCTATGAAGTCTCTCTTAATGATGAAACCAAGATCTCTGAAACTCAACTTCCTCTTATGAACCCGTATTCTGCTTTTGCTAAACCCACCTCATCATTTTCACCCATCCACTCCATTCATCAACTCATTCGCCAGACTCCAAAGGAAGTAAAAGATTATGTCCAGTCCTCCAAGTTCGACCAACATCCCATTCCTGCTACTGAAAATAAGTACTTCGTTACTCTTCAAATTCCTCCAAAGTTTCCCAGACAGTGGATTTAGCAAGGATATTCTCATGTCCATTATGGCGCTGTTCGTCTTGCCCTCACTTTTCATGGTCGTAAGGGTTTGCCAGTCGTGGCAAGAATAGCTCTATTAGATACTCGGTTCCTTGAATACCAACATGCTTGCATTGGTACTGTCCAAACCACTTTGAATGCTGGAATAGTTTTTGTGACTCTATATCCAAATTTCAATATTGATCTTTCAGATCCAATTACTTTCTTTTCTGAAAGTTCAAATCCAGCTCACTGGAGCACCCCAAACTGCTGATTCCGTTGCTGCAACATTGCACTACCAAATGGTTTATCGAGTGCAGAACCATGCTCTTGATTTGAATTTCCATAATGGAAATGAAGATGCTTTATTTATTTCCATGCAGAACGATCAAGCATCATGCATTCATGTTCCCAAACAGATCCCAAAAGAAAAGTTGGCCAAGCTCCTTCTAGAGACTTGGATCACCAACTATGAAAAGTTGCACCAGAATAACAAGCCTTTTCAATCATCAGATTTTGAGTTCGTCAGAAAGAAAGATGGAATTGTTTCCATCAAATTTGGCAAGGAAAAGGAAGAAAGTCCTTCCATCTTCCATACTCTCTTCATGATTGAACCATGTGTTCTCGAGTTAATTTCCGAGCCAGATCCAAAAAAGCTTGTTCGACACTTCAACAGTGATGGACATCATGTTTATTACTACAAGGACCGATATGGTCATTGTTTCTGTGATCCTTTTTGTCAATGTTCCTACTACACAAACTCTCCCAATGAAGTAGATCCAACTGCCAGATCCCAGCAGAAGCACAAGAAACCAAAAGACCCCATGTACCAAAAGTACCTGAATGGAGACCCCTCTGTTGATACTCTTGATGAGTGCGACAAATTCCAGTTTATGGTTTCTTGTGCACCAACTCCACTACCAGAGTTCACTGCTCCTCCCTTTGTACCACCAACTCCACCACCATCACCTCCTTCATATCCTTCTCAGAAAAAACCATAAATTGGCACCAATGCAATAAATCTAGGATTTTTTTGACATTTTTCTCATTCACCACCAACATTAATGGACTGTCTTTTTAAAATTCAAGGTGTGAAAACATTAATTTTAGGGAAAATGTCACAAATGGTCCATGAACTTTCATCTAATGTTCAATTTCATCCTTGAGCTTTCGATTTGCTCAATTTGGTCCCTGAACTTTCATCTAATGTTCCATCTAGTACATAACTGTTTGAAAATTGAACAATTTCCCTGGTTTTTTAATACCAAGCTATTTTTTTATAAATAAAAAAAATACCAAACTGGGTTTTTTTTTTTGTCGAAAAAATACCACATTTATGCAAAGTAATAAAGGTCAATATTTCTTTCCTTTCTCCATATTAAAAACAAATGGAAAAAGGGACAGTAATAATAAACAAAGGTGAATCTTGCATTTTGATTTCTTTTTTGTATATGCAAATTACTTGAATAATGTACAAAAGCCCATCAATCGATTTTTTTTATGAACTTCACCGAAAAGGGAAAAATCGACAATTGAGAGCGTTGGTGGTGATCAACTAAGTCATTCACACGAGAGCAATTGTTAACACAATTGTAATTATGAAATCTCTCAATTTCTACCTTCTATTCAACGTTAAATTGATGGTGTGTTTGAACTAGAGGCCTGACGCTTATGGGACTAGATTTGAAGAACGTCAGAACTTATATTACGAAGAGATCAAACGTTTTGCATCTGAAGAACGTTAGAACTTGTATTACCATAAGACATCATACATTCGTCGTCAAAATTCCAAAAATGTTAGAACCAGTTTTACCATAAGATCAACATTCGTAGTCAGAATATGAACAACGTTAGGACCACTACTGTGAGGACATTAGACGTTCGTGCTCAGAATCTGAAGAATGTTAGAACTAAAAAATTTTGAGTAAGGGCCAAGGATAATGTGATTAGCCAACTTCTCATATCTATGTGTTTGTATTAATATACACGAAAATGCTTTGGAAATACATGTATAAGTATTTTTACTTCCACTGCTATCAGACTTTGATCTTAATTTACTTATGCACATATTATTGTTTATCAAAACAACCCCAACAACTACTTCGATCGCACCTTTGGATGCTGAATTTGAACCCATTGTCGCGTATTCATGTCGTACCCACATATGTATACAGTCGGCTAAAAAAGGCATTGATTCCTGTGAACTCAATTGGAAAGTCATCGGGCTCCACGGATGAAATTAGCACTCAAAATGGTCCGTTACCCTCCCCAAGAAAAATGGACCGTTGTTAAAGCTTTTTTTTTTTTTTTTTTTTTTTTGAACAGGACACTTCGCTAATTCCAAAGATCAACTAAAATGTGAGTCGAAATTCGAATGAGTTACATAATAAAAATTTATAGTGGAGATGAACTCAACCATTATGGTGTCCGGAATTCTATCATAATTGCTAAATCATAGACTTATAGACTTGGATATCTCACGTGCATTGAAGTTTCCTATATAGACTTTGCTGCGTTGGTTTCAAATCATCATATATAGTTGCGAGTTTTCAAAAGTTTGCAACTGTGAAAGCATAGTTGTGTTTGAATAATTAAATACTAAATCACACATTTGTCTAATAGCTTAAACTTTTAAAATAGTTGGTTGTGATCTCACAAAATCTCACACGATATTAGAACTAGGAGTCCTTAATTCAAATCTCTTCAGGTCCCATCTGCCTTCCCAATTAAATATATCCATGCTTAGTACTAAGCAAGAAGGCCAAACTAAACATGAGGAGGAGTGTTCGAATAATTAGATATTAAACCATACCTAGATTTTTCCAAATTATCAAATGAAGCATGTCAGATTCAAGAAGAAACACTTGTGATTTGGTTAGAGACGACCTAGTGAACACTCTTGGAAGAAAGATGGGGAAAGGCGTTGTTTTGGCCAGTTGCCTGGTGCCTAGGAGGCATATTGGTAACAGAGAACGTCATGGGTGGTAGCTGAGGTTGGATTGCACCACCGACATTAATCAATTATCGGCATCAACTGTGCCAATTAAAATAAAACAATTTGGAAAAATATTAAAATATGATTAAAAGTTATTCACGTCGGCATCGACTGTGCCACATAACAACTAGTGTCCACATCAATAATATCCAACTAAAATTAATTGAAATGATTGAATTGGTATTACGTCGAAAAGTTTAAAACTAAATTGACACCATTAAAATATTCAGTACTAAATTGACACTAATACAATTGATTTATGACTTTTTTATGCTTTTCCCATTCACTACCGACATTAATCAACTGTCTTTCTAAAATTCAAGGTGTGAAAACGTAAGAATGTTTATTGATTCTAAACCATCTATTCTTGCTCTCTCCTTCCTTTTCGGGTTCTTCGGTTTCATTACACTAGCGATCCAGGTCTCCGAAGACTATTCGAAATGCAAAATCACGGAAAGAGCTCAACTCAAGATGCCGGTGTCCAAATCCATGGCAAGATCTTGCCTCCTCTGACGCGTTCACCGTCTCCCACTATCCCATTTTGGCACCTCCCAAAGAACAGGAAGCTACACAGAAACTTCGTTCGCGCAGAGCGCTCTAGATAAGGTGTTAATGGCATGTGACAATTTTGAATTTTTAAAGGGAAGAATCTGCTGTAAAAACTTAATAGACAGACATAAATATAAAGAATATGTAAATCCCGTAGACATGTGACACAAGATATTTTAACAACTCTGGAAGAAAATTTCTTGCATCTAGAGAGCATGTAGTCCCCGTAAAGAGGCGACTGGAAAAAAATAAGATAGCGATGCGGTGCCAGTCAATGCTCTCTCGAATTGGCAACTCTTTTGTTTTTTCTAGGCGAATTTCAGTGCCTTTGCATGGACTTTTCATTGATGGCATCCAAGTGGAAAAGCATTGACTTGGTGAAAAAGGACGACTTTTCGGGTTTGGTGAAGTCCTCACGCGGCAGCCTGATTTTCTGGAATGCTCCCGGTCCAAATTGCCCCCCCGTTCATCCGAGAGCGTCGCTCTATCTTTGGTAGGTTTTCCTATCGTGACCAACCTATTCGTACTCGTTAAAATAGCAAACGTGGATGTTCGCTCGGTTCGGCTCGGCTCAATTTGATTTGATCAGAGAAAAACCAAGACTTGATTGGATCTCCGACAATTTGATATCTAATCGTCTATCGGTTAGTTAAATTGGATGCCTGGCTGGAGCTAAATTCACAGGATCGATAAAGACAAAATAAGTTCTAGTCGATTCTGTCGAATTCGATTTTGGCGTCACGAAAAAGACTAGACGAAATTAATCTATGATACATGTTTCCAACCCAAGCTTGCTTCCCTATAATTCCTAAAGAGGTGTGGAAGTGGACGACGCTCGATGGAATGGATTCAGATTATGTTAGTTAGCACAGACCACATAATTTAAGCATTGCGCCGAGTCGTGCTGACCTCGACAAACTCCTCTTTCCCACCACTCTTTATCATGGACGCGGCACGTATCAGGCGGCTGCACTTTTCACACCCCTGCCAGAGAAATCCAAGACCCAGATCCTATAAATTGAGACCCTAGCCCGGAAGACCCTCTCACTTCTCTCTCCCTCCTCTCATTTTCTGTGGAGTTCAAAGAAACCTCTAAAGCATTTCGTAGAGGGGAGAGAGAACAGGGGCGACCTGACCAATTTAGAACACACAAGGAAGAGACAGAGAAAGGGAGGGAAAAAATGGTGAGCAAAATGAACATGCTTGTGTTGATGGTGTTCCTAGGAGCCGCGATCCGGGGTTGCAGCGCTCAAACGACGCATGTGGTCGGCGATTCGCTTGGGTGGACCGTCCCACCCGGCGGCCCGATAGCCTACTCGACTTGGGCCGCCAACAAGACCTTCGTCGTGGGCGACACTTTGGGTACAAGTTCTTCCCTAACCTCATTCTCTTTTTGTTCTTTTTTCCGCCCTACAAAGATATCTGAAGTATAACTTCAGTATATGCTAGTAAAAACTCCATTAACATTTACTTCATCGTCTCCAAGCTCTTAGTGAAAAGTGACGAGAATCACGAAATCATCGAGACTGAAAGTATAAATAATCTTTTATCCTTCCACTTCACATGGCAGAATTGCAACGAACACTCTAAATGTTTGCGTTTCCATGCAGTCTTCAATTTCACGACCGGAGCACACGATGTGGCCGAGGTAACTAAGGCAGCATACGACGGCTGCAACTCCACGAGCCCCATCTCGCTCCAGACCACAGGGCCGGCGAGCATCCGCCTCAACCAATCCGGCGAGCACTTCTACATCTGCACGATCGGCAGTCACTGCAGCCTCGGCCAGAAGCTCACCATCAACGTCAGCGCCAGCTCCGCCGCGACCCCATCACCGTCTCCTGCCACCACCCCATCGTCACCGCCCCCAGCCCCCACCCCCACCTCTCCTGCCGCCACCCCATCCTCACCGCCCCCACCCCCCACCCCCACCTCTCCCGCCGCCACCCCATCATCACCGCCCCCAGCCCCCAGCCCCACCTCTACTAGTCCTCCTCCCTCTCCCACCGCCACCACGCCTTCTCCATCAGGCTCCACCACCCCTCCTCCGCCACCAGGGAGCTCGGCCACCTCTTTGAGCGTCACTGGCTTGCTTTCGGGGATTTTGTCGATCGCCGTAGTGTTGTTGTACTAGATTAACTAAGCGATCTTTTTTCCTACCCTTTTTTTACAGGGCTATTATGATTCGTTATTGTGAGTTGCTTTTCTAGAATTGAGACACGTACTTGTTGATCGTCATTGATTTTATACAATAAAATCTATTTTTCCATGAACTACGTACTAGACTAGCTAGACAACTAAATGTGAACTCAGCTCAATTTTATCAAACCTTCTCGAAGTCAACGTTGTCGACCGGCTGATCTAAGCCGATCCCTTAGGAAAAATAATTCAACGTTTGGCTTTGACCCGGCACCAAGATTTTGAGCAATCGAATTGCCCAATCACAGGTCGACAGATGTGTTTGCGACTAGCAAAGGACGGTCCATTCGCACATTCGACCAAACCCTCACCAAACTCTTGCAAGTAATTATGGCTATCTGCCAACAATGTCGTGAAAAGTGGCTAAAAGAAGTCCATGTGATTTTACTTGGTTGTTGGTTGTGTTTCCTGTCGTTTGATTCCCTTAAAACGAAAAAAAGTCTTCGGTTGTTTAACGAAAAATAAAATATTTTGTAAAGTATTATTCTAAAATATCATATTATTTAAAATAATTAATCAATAAAAAATTATTATTGACAATAATTTATGTCGAAGAAATATATTTTCGTTTATTCATTTGTCTAAACAATATAAACGATCATTTTCAGAAAAAATATTTTTTAAATTATTTATTTTTCGCGAAATAAACGGAATCTTAATATGTCAATTAAATTCGAGAGGTGATTATGATTTTGGTACCAGCAGTAGGGTGAGGTTTATAATCAGCTATAAGTTCAACCGCTTCTCGGTCTAACCTATTGCAGGTTAGATAACGGGAAAGTCTATTTCTCCTGAATCTTCCTATTTAAGACACGATTTGCCTGTCTCCGATTAGACATAAAAGATGCAATTATAGATTTTTTTGTTAAGGAAAAAGGCGGGAGGGCGACCAGCGTTAACGATCTCTCTAGTCGTTACCATAAGAACTAGGATTTTGTTCTTTTGGTCGGAGATCTGGCGATATTAAGCCATTAAAAATTCACTGACGTGTATTTATTTTCCTTTTTAATGCTCTCTCTCTCCGTATGACCTCTTCTTCTTCTTCAAATCATTTCTTATTCCTTCATCGTCTTCATCCTTCCTGACATCTCTAGAAAAAAAAAATGGTCATAAGCATTTTTCGCCAACCGAGCGAACCTATGACAATTAAAACATGAACTGAAACTTGAGTTTTGCAAGATGACTATACAAAATAATATAATATCGATTGCAAATAATCAGGACCAATCAAGAAAATATACAAAATTCAAAATGTATTTTTAACAATGTAAATGAAACTGTTTCTATTGAACAGTAGAGAAGAGTCCAACTAATGCGGTGTCCGTGATTCAGAGTCTTATATCCGTACTATAATTGCTAAACTTATGACTACTCATACTTAGATATCTCACGTAAGTTGAAATGTCCTATGGTTTTTCAACAAAAGCCTTGAAGGGCGCCAGGTGCGCCAATTCCCACCCGACATTTTAGGAACGAGTTTGCTACGGACACGAAAAGTAAACAGAGGAGATTCGTTCTTTGACATTAAGGTGACCGACGTCCCCACAAGATGCCTGGACAAGTATCTAGATGAGAGAGAGAGAGACAGGGAGGCAGCGACCCCTTGGACAATTGCGACGGTGACCGATTAACGATGACGATAGCTCTCGAAGCTAGAAAGTTCGGGTACGTTTAGCTTCATCCCACCCAGTTAGAAAATGGCACCTGGCCTCGTGAAATCTCAGCACGTCCTAGATTGTTGTTTTGTAAGATCAGATGGTCATAACGTCGAAATGGTTCGTGAAGAGGACCCCGTAAAGATAAGTTTCGCAAAAGGGTATGCATTCAATCAGTCTTCGCCATCTTTTCACTCCATGCCTTTCATACTTGTTCTTGTCTCGATTCCCATTTGTATAAATGCCCGAAAGAGCTGCATTGGTTTCAAATCATCCTTCACAGTTCCCAGTTGTCAGAAGTTGCAGTTGTGAAAGAAGATATGAGTTGAGAGTAGATTTAAGAGGAGAGACTCGTGATTTTGGTCAGGGACGACCTGGTGAACACACTTGGAAGAAAAGATGGGGAGAGGCGTCGTTCCCGTGGGTTGCTTGGTCGTTGCAATACTGGCTCGCCTTGGAGGAGCGGCGGCAGCAACCGAGTACGTCGTCGGCGGTATCGTCGGCGGTAGCCGAGGTTGGACTGCACCACCAAACATCACGGCTGGGTATTATACCGAGTGGGCCGCCGGCAAAACTTTCGCGGGCGGCGACACTTTGAGTAAGCATTTATCTACTTAGGGTCCGTTCGTTTCGCGGAAAATATCACGTTTTCGGAAAATATTTTCCAGGAAGTTATTTTCTTGGAAATGACTATATATTCCGGTGTTCGGCTTAAAGTGGAACTTTGAGTAGAAAATATTTTCCACCATTCCTTAGCTAATTTAATTGTTTGGGAAAAATTATCAAAAAAAATTGAATTTTAATTTTTTTTAATTGACCAAAAAATTAGTTTTTTATATATATATATATATATATATTTTTAAATTAATTTTTTTAATTATTTGTATTTTAAAAAATCTAAAATTTTATCATTTTTTATTTTTTTCTTTCTTTTTCTTTTTCTTTTTTCCTTTTTCTTTTCCTTCCTCCTTCCTCCTTCTTCCTCCTTCTTCCTCCGCCGCCATAGGCCTTCCTTCCTCCGCCACAAGCCTTCCTCCGCCGCCGCCGCAAGCCCGATGATGCCCGGTTGCCCGGCGGCCGACCAAGACGCGGTCGCCGCGATCCGACAAGCTCGAGGCTCGGCCAATCTCGCCCGAGCACGCCGAGGTTCACCGGGCTCTAGTGAGCCGCGAGCTCGCCGGATCGGTGGCGGAGCTCGAGCTTGCCCTCGGATCGGGAGCTCGAGCTCCACCGCTAGATTTGGCGAGCTCGTGACTCGCTAGAGCCGGCGAACCTACGCGAGCTCGGGCGAGGGCGAGGCCCAAGCCCCGCCTAGCTCGTTGGATCTGGCAAGCCCAAGCGCCGCCCCAGGGGGCGACGCTCTACCTTGCCCAATCTGGCGAGGCCCGAGATCGGGCAAGCTCGGCTTCCCCAAATCAAGCTAGGTGGAGCCTCGCCGGCCTAGGGCAAGGCTCGAGCTAGCTCACGGCCGGTCGCCGACCGCCACCATGGCTAGCCAAGACTAAGGAAGAAGATGAAAAGGAAAGAAAAATAAAATAAAAAACTCGATTTTTCAAAAAAAAGAAAAAAAGAAAAAGAAAGCATAAAAATAAAACGAAAATGTGCTGGTGAAAAGAAGTAAAGTGAAAGAAGTTATGGAAAAAAATTTTCACTTTTGAAAGTGGAAAATATTTTTCTCACTTTTAAAGGTTGTTTTTTCCAAAGATGAAAAATATTTTCCTTAACTAATTCATTTTCCATGAAACGAATACTAGAAAATCCGGAAAACATTTTTTCTGGATGTTATTTTCCGTGAAATGAACGGAGTTCTCCAATTATTTAGTCTCCTCAGTTTGATGTATATGAACAATTTCATGACCGCCTGTGAGTTCACTTGTTTGATGCAGACAATATTCTTGTGTCAGCTCATATTGTTGTTTGATTAACTTGGACAGTAATCAACATAAATTGCTTTCTATAATTCAAGGAGTCAAAACACGAGAATACATATCGATTCTAAATCTCTCTCTTATTTTTCATGTCACGTCATATTTTTGGTTTTGAAACCTTCTCTATGTTACAGAATTTGTGTGGAATGGTACGCACAACGTTGCGAGTGTAACAAGAGAAGAATACGACAGCTGCACAAAAGTGAGCTCAGTATTTGAAGGTGGCGAAATGTTCGATTTCCCACTTCCAGCGGACGCAAATGGCCTGTATTACTTCATTTGCACCGTCGATTCCCACTGCCAAAATGGGCAGAAGCTTGCCATTACCGCCATCAGCCCAACACCAACCGAGTCACCGAATAGCTCGCCTTCCTCAACCGCCATCGGCGCCTTATCCATGCTAGTTCTCTTATCATCAAGCATTGTCTCGATGCTTATGAACTAGATTTAGGTCATAGAGGAGGAGGATATTGTAATTGCTCTCTCTTGATTACTAATATTCGTGTATTGTATAGAATAAAAAGAGTGTCCTGTATGTTTTAGTGAGCCTTTGTAATTGATAAGCTCATCATATGATATGGACGTCCACATGGAGGAATTGTCTAGACACTCAATAGCTAAGGTTCGATATATATAGCTATCCGGTGATCGTTAGCAAGATTGTTTAAAAATAATAATAATAATTTAAAAAGATTTATTTCAATTCCTTCTCTCATTTTCACCATCATCCATTTATCCTTCCTTATCACTCTTATAATTTCTAAAAAGCAGTTATGATAACTATATAAGATATTTTCAGTCTTCAAATTCGCAATGCACCCAAATCAACGGCAAGACCCAACCCACGACTCGCCAATTCCAAAGAACTCACTTCGGACCTTAGACACCTTCATTGTTCCGGGGACATGACCAACTGCTTACATGCCCATGGGCTCATATGAGCCCACTTCACCTAAGCTACGTGAAGAGCCCATTGACGATGACACACAACCATGACGATTCCACGCAAATATAATAATGAGCGAGGAGACCCATAAATCGGGAAAGGTGTTTAGTCTTAAATTTTTTAATTGTGCTAATTTAGTCATAAACATTTTGCATTTGTACTTAATGAGTTATTCCAGTCAATTTTGGTTGAAAACCACTAACGTAGATATAAACCATTTTACGTGATATAGCCGACACTGACGTTAATAATTTTTAAAACATTTTCATATTTTATTGGATTTTTAATTTTTAATTTTTCTTTTCTTTTCTTCCTTCGTATTCTTTTTCAAAACCCTAGCCGATGAGGTTGCCAGCTGATCTTTGCCAGCCACAAGTGAGGAAGTCACAAACTCTCATCGGCCACAGGCAAGTGTTGGGCCCTTACCTAGATTCTTACCTCATTTGATAGAAGGAGCAACTTCTGCCGATATCTTATGACTCTATCAACTTCGATCTTTTATCTTCTGCCTTTTCAAGCGTATTGACAATCATGACTCAACTAGTTATTCACATTTTTATGGTTCTTTCAAGTCTTTACGAATTTCCCATTCTCCTGGACTTGTTCACCTTCTACACAAGTCCATCCAAGCTTTATTGAACTCCTCATTCTAAGCTTGTTCACCTTTCATTAGGTCCATTAGCTTTTAGACACATCAATGTCTAATACCTTGATCACCCTTGATAGAGGCAAATCGCTCCTCATATCAATTCACCCGCTTAGGACACCATATGCATATTAGCTTATGCATCGATCACCTAACTCTACTCAGTCAAGACAAACATTAGCAGCCTTTAATTATTTTGTTATCTTCAAAATAATGTAGAGAATTTTCCTAGCACTTTAGATGCGAAAATTAGGTGGAATTTCACCAATTTGACGTTGGAAAAAGGCCTGCTATCTATAGATGCATGGATATAATTTTCCTTCCGTTATGCCATGGTTGCCGGTATTCAGCCATTGCTGCTGAACTATTTGGAGGTGTTCAACTATGCCCCGGAGGCTCTATATCCGTGGTTTGAAATCCAACTAATGTGGTGTCCGTATTTCCAGTCGTATATCCGTTCTATGATTGCCAGACCAATGTCCGTATTTCATTTGGGACGTATCATGGGTTTCAAGTATTGTTTTATATATGTATATAGTGAATGCTCAATCTACTTAGAAGAAATAAGTATTACTCACTGGGTTATAATTGCTCATACCGTTAATTTTATATATTTTTCAGATTTTTCAATTAGTGATAAGTAGAACAAGAGCGCAATCAATAAGGAACTTTTGGTCACGAGATTTTTTGGTAGGAGTTGTATATATGAGTTTGTTGGGTTTAGTGGTTGGTTTGGAGATATACATACTCTTTTTTATGGATTATAAAAACTATGATATTGTAAGCAACTTGCTAGTTTATCATACATACATATATACACATTTATATAATGGGTTGTTAATTTGTATTTGAGATTGCGTCTTTCGGGTGAAAGGATGGCCATGCTATTCTCTCTTTTGTTGGAGTCAAGGTGGGACAATTAGAGATCTGATAGCTTACAGAAAACGAAACCTAGGATCTCTCTTGTTGTGCCTTGATCACACTTGTAAGTTTTAAACATTTAATAATATGAGTGCCTCGTCCTATCATATGGATGACCACATAGAGCAATGTCTAGATCAATAGCAATGGTTTAGTGCATTTGTACGCTCACCGATCCGAGCTATTTTCGAATACTCCCTGCCTAGCTCACTTTACAGGATGTGTTCAATCATGTGGCCAGTAGTTTGGGTTTACATTAACGCACTTTATATGAATCATTAGATCATGT
This sequence comes from Eucalyptus curtisii, assembly GCA_017140595.1. Lineage (NCBI taxonomy): Eukaryota > Viridiplantae > Streptophyta > Magnoliopsida > Myrtales > Myrtaceae > Eucalyptus > Eucalyptus curtisii. The sequence goes on along the minus strand of CM029500.1, from coordinate 23,389,960 downwards.
GATGGGTACTTCATAATCTAATGGCTTGTGAGCTATAGTGACGAGCAAGCACACTAGCAACCTTCACTTTCGGATTCTACCAGTTGAACCATCCTAATTCAACAGGTAGCCCATCCCAATTTCACGTAAAGTAACCGGCTTGTGGCATTATTTTTACAAATTTACTTATATATGTTACTTTGCATACAAAAACATTTTAATTTCAACACCCTCTCTCTTTCGCCGCCACAGGAGCTCCATCGATTGAGATGCACTCTGCGGCTTTATTTGCCCGCTCCGCTTAAAGCCATAAGAACAACCCGACGACAATGACCGGACGACTATACTGAAGTGCAAGAGTGGAGGAGCATCCCTCCACGAGTCATCATACCTTCCCTCGGCAAAAAGGAGACCCGAACAGCAAACTCCGGTCGATGTCATGCATCCTTCGCGGCGAAGGTCCAATGTTTGGAAGATGTTCAACATCTTGGACCTCCCAATAGCATGAAGAAGACCGTCTGCACGGTATGCGTTGCAAAGTCATCTACAAAATCTGGTGGGGGGATAGACCACTTGAAGAGGCGCCAAGATAAAACATTCTCCTGAGATGGTCGAGCCCGGAGCTCCGCCACCTCCTGCTGTAATGGGGCGCACCAAAAGTATATTCAAATATGACGAGGCCTGAGCTCAAAACCTAATTGCACATTATACACTCCAGGCAAAGGTACCATTCGGGGTCGCCGTAGATCCGAGATTCGTCGAGCTCTTGCGAGCGGCTTTTCGGCCTAACTACAAAAGAGTTCTACGACCACGAACACCAGGAACTGGCACATATAGCTCCTTGCGAAGCCAGTACTTCGCATTTTCCATTCAGTTTGCCCCCACGAGTTGATAAAGCTTTCTGTCACAAAATATAAAAACATGAGAAATCTAGCTACTACAGAAACAAAACCGATAAAAATGCTAATCTTTAGAGAGAAGCTCATTTATGTATAGAACTCCCTAAATAAGGGCATCAACTCCCTATTAACCGGATTCGAATGTCATCCGCCATGATGGTCCATAATTCTCCCGTAGCATAGACTAGCATACCATTATCCAAGCATCTTTCTCTATGGAATACTCCACTAGTCCTAAGGATCAGCTAAAATACAAGTTGAAACTCGAATGAGTCGTATCGATAAAATTGTTTCCATTTAATAGCAGAGAGGAATCCAACTGATGTTGCGTCCGTAATTCCATGTCGTGTATCCGTTCGCTAATTGCTAAACCGTTGACTGCATAAACTTAGACATCTCACCTGCGTTGAAATCTCCTCTCTTTTTTTCTTTTTCCCCAATAAAGGCCTCAGATGGCACCTCCTGTGCAACTCCCACAAGACATTTTACGAACGAATTTTCGGCGGACACGAAAAGCTAAGTTGGGTAACTTGTTCTTCGACGACAAGTACCGTCCCAAGAAGATGTTTGGAATGTTATCCAGAACAGAGACAAAAAGACGAAAGGACAACTACTCTCAGAGCTAGGAAGTTTGTGTACATTTAGCTTCACCGCAACCGATCAAAAAGTGGCACCTGACATCATCAAATTGTCAACATGTGATTGTTTCATGCCTTTGATTTGTGTTCTTATCTTGATCCCCATCTCTATAAATACCCCCAACGAGCTGCATTGGTTTCAAAATCCTACGCTCTTCACAGTCATCAGGAGTAGCAATTGTGAAAGAAGATTCGAGGGTATTGAAGCGTTTTGGATTTTTGGAAGAAAAGATGGGGAGAGGCGTTGGCCTGGCGGGTTGCTTCGTCGTCACAATGCTGGCTTGCCTCAGAGGTGCAGGGGCGACGGAGTATGTAGTTGGCGATAGCCGAGGTTGGACCGCACCACCAAACATCACGGCAAGGTACTACCTCGAGTGGGCCGCCAACAAAACTTTCGCGCAAGGCGACATTTTGAGTGAGCACTCATCTACTTTATTTTCCTCTTTTAGTCTCCTCAGTTAGATATGCAAATGAACAAATCCATGTCCAAATGTTAGTTCGCTTGATTGATGCAGACCATGTTCTCGTATGAGCTCATACTCGTCCTCAGATTAACTTGGACATTAATCTAACATAAATCGACTAATCTTTCCAAAATTCAAGGAGTCTAGAAGTGAGAAGTCATATCGATTCTATTTCTTTTTTCTTCTTTCTTCATGTCGCATCATACTTCCGATTTTGAAACCTTCTCTATAATGCAGAGTTTGTAGTGAATGGGACACACGATGTTGCAGAAGTGTCCAAAGAGGTATATGACACCTGCGGAAATGCGACCCCGATTAGCGGAAGCGATTTATGTATTACTTTATTCACTTGGAGGGTTCGGGAACGAGACTGGCCAGTATCATTTCATTTCCACGGTCGATTCCGATTGCGAAAATGGGCTGAAGATGGTCATTACCATCACCAACCTGAATATATCCAAGTCACCGGCTAACTCGGCTTCCACGACCACCGCGGGCGCTTTATCCATGCTAGTTCTCTTATCAACAAGTATCATCACAATGCTTATGAACTAGATTTGAGTCATAGAGTATGATCACAGTGTAATTTTACGCTTGCCAGCTTTCTCGATCAATGAAGCTCCTTAAATCAAGCACGTCCATATGTGAACAAAGCTAAGTTCTTTCCTTATCTTGCGAACATCGGCCATTTTCCTTTTCTTCTCTGAAACTTGGTCGGGAGCAGACTCGAAGTCATCGGAGTCGTTAAGATTCGGTTGGTCCGTGTCGTATGGTCCTTATTGACTTTTATATACTTAGAAAAACGAGTCCCTCCCCGTATAATATGGATGTTCACAAAGAGGTACGTCTAGACACTCTTGACGCCCTTTGTGCGCTCATCAGTCAAAGCTATTTTCGAATATTCCACGTCTATATCGGCCTGCTCTACATGAATCCTTAGATTAAGGAGTTTGGGACACCTAGAGTGCCATAACTTGGCACGGGAGGACACTTAAATGCCATAATTTCGAAAAGGTACACTTAAGTGCCAGTTTCGAAGTTAAATGGAACACTTAGGTGCCACTCTGGCGAAAATCCGGTCAAATGGCTTACGTGACAATTTTCCGGCAAGTTTGGTCCAAAACGGCATCGTTTTGCACGACGACGTGACGAGAAAATGCAAAAAACGACGTCGTTTTGTGTTTCGATGTGTAAATAATAATATAAAAATTATTAAATTAATTTTATTTAAAATATTCTAAAAAAATTAAAAAAATTAAAAAATAAAAATAAAAAAAATAAAAATAAAAAAAATAGGGAGGAGGCCGAAGGGGGCGGCGAGGGCCCGCAGCCCTCCCCGCCGTAGATCCGGGCAAGGGCTGCGACCCTCGCCCCAAATCGCGGGCGAGGGCTCGCGAGCCAACCCTTCCCCTCGCCAGGGCCCGCCCTCGGATCTAGGTGGGGGGCGACCCCGGCCGACCCTCCCCCTCCGTCGCCGGCCCTTCCCGGCAACGGCGGCGAGGGCTCAGCCCTCAGCCGCCCCCTTCGGCCTCCCCTTTTCTTTTCTTTTTTTAATTTTTAGTTTTTTTAAATTTTAGAATATTTTAAATAAAATTAATTTTAAATTTAATTTAATTTAATTTTTATATTATTATTTACACATCAAACATGAAATGGCGTCATTTTTGCATTTTCTCGCCACGTCAGCATGCAAAACGACGCTGTTTTGGACCAAACTCGCCGAAAATTTGCCACGTCAGCCATTTGGCCGGATTTTCGCCGAAGTGGCACCTAAGTGTTCCATTTAACTTCAAACCGACACTTAAGTGTACATTTTCAAAGTTATGGCACTTAAGTGTCCTCCGTGCCAAGTTATGGCACTTGGGCTGTTCTTCTGCCTTAGATTAAGTGACAGGTAATCCTAACCTACGTTAGCCCACTTCACATGTGAAGTGTTAGATTATGAAAAGAACTGATCTTGGCTAGAAGTTCATAATTATTTTAATATCAATTGAGCTATAATGACGAGCGCACTAGCATCGTCGCTTTTGGATTTGACCGATTAAACCATCCTAATTCGATTAGTAGCTCAATAAACTAACCGGCCGGGTGGTGTTATTTTTACAACTTGACTTTTATATGTTGATTTACATAAATAAATAAATAAAACACATGTCAATTTTAAATTTTCAAAAATTCTCTCTTTGCCTGCCACGAGAGCTCGATCAAGTGAGAAGCGTTAAGTTTTTTGAATTTTTTGGGAAAATTGTACCATGAGTCTTAAAGTTTATGTATGCAATGCAATGAACCTTCAAATAATATAATGAAAAATGCAATTAAGTCCTAAAGTTTTTAATTGGCATAATTTGTTTGTAAAATATTAGCGAGAATACATACGCACACTTTTTGAGGAGAAATTTAAAATTATAGTGCATTCTGTACATAAATTTACGACTTCTACTTTGTTATGCCCCTTTGTTTAACTATGCGAATTATAATTGCCTCATGCATGGTTTTTTGTATGAGACCACCAATACGAGAGCTCGACTAACTCCAATGCATTTCGTGCCTAAATTTCACATGTTGTAATAAACCAGCTCATTTCATGTGAATCAAGTCCCAAAAAGAGTACTCATAGTGATAACACAAAGAGGTGACAGATCGGGAGATGATGTCAACTTATCTATCACTAAGGAGTACGTTGTTTCACCAAAAATATATGATTTGAAAAATATTTATAAAAAATGATTGCTTATCGTCTACAAAAATAAATGAATGAAATTAATTTTGGTCATTCCTAAAAATATGTAAGCATAAATTATTATTTATAATAATTACATTTTTCATTGACTAACTATTTCAAGCGATACAAACGATTGATTTAAACAAATGTTTTCCAAATCATGTTTGAACCAACACATTATAAGTTTTGTGTTCAATTCTCTTTTCTAGTCCACTACATCTCTTGGGTCCTTGTCGTAAATTGATGAAGCTCATGTCATCACTTTAGTAATGTCTCGTTTTGCATTCAGGCATGAACTTCGGTGGAAGACGACGTACACGACACAAGTTCAAGCAAAATGCAAGTACATTCAAATGTCAACGGATGAACAGAGCTGACAGTAGTCACAGTACAGCGGAGACAAGCACGGACAAGGAATCGGAGCTGACAGAAGACATAAACGGGACGCTGGAGGCAACGTCGATGGCGAGCTTCTGACCGCCCTCGCAATGAGATTTGATGGTGCTAATGAAGTAATACATGCCGTTCGCATTCGCGGGGAGCCGGTATCCGTAGCCCCCGCCGTCCTCGCCTTCGTCCAACACCTTCGACACCTTTTCGCAGCGGTTGTATTCTTCTTTCGATACAACGGCCACGTTCTGAGTTCCCTTGTAATAGAATTCTGCAGTAAATAGTTTGATCACAAGCATTAGTATGGACGTGCGGAAATAAAAGACGCCTCCAGAGAGATTTGATAAGAAATGTTCGCTTATCGATTTAGCAATACAAAATCACTCAGACGTACATATTGGAGTGAAAACAATTAAGGCGGGATACGAGCAATCGAAGAGACAATCGCCTTCGTGCATATAATAGACTCGTTTTAAGAATAATATGACAAACAGGGTCAATCACATGTGATGCAATTGTTCCTTATTTAAGCCAATGACTAGGTGAAAGAACTAATATGGTGATAAGATATCGAGTAAAACAGTGAAGAACTAAGGAGCTGTATCAATGGCTTACCTAAAACGTCACCACCCATGAATTTTTTTCCGGCAGCACAATCATCATAGAACCCGGGAGTTATGTTCGGCGGAGATGTCCAACCCACGTCGCCTCCGACGGTGTAGTACGCCGCCGTCGCGCCCCTCGTGAGACATGCCATCGCAATGACCAGCGGCACAATTAGACTACTACTGACCATCTTGTTCTTGCGGAGTGGGATTTTCAGGTTTCTTCGGTGATCTGCCTCTGCAGAATCGCTACGAAAGATGGGAGTGTTTCTGGACTAAGAGATGCCGGATTTGCAAAACCTCGTGAAGGTCTGGAAGAGCATGTCAAAATAGGATAGTTTGAATTGTATGCAACTGCAGCAATTGTCAACGCTTTCCACGGAGAAAATAAGATTTGAGTCAAGTTTGGAGACGGGTAAGAGTTGAAGAGGTCAGATTGAATGGATTCCAAGACGAGGAATTCCATTCGGACATTTGGGAAGCTTTCGTTTCAGTCAATTTTCTCGTATTGAATAGATTGAAAGGAGGTAACGTTCATGTTTGACTCACTGTTCTCCGGTTATCTGTCCATGTCCTGTTATCAGATATCACTGTTCTTGAATTCCTAACAGGTTGATGATTCTGATCCACGCGCGATGGTTTCATGGTTCCGATCAAACCTACGTCCCTGACTGATGTTGCCCATCTTCTCCATGGAACGGCACTCACATGTTGGCCGCCGCGTCGGCTGCCATGGTATCATCTCTCTATCTCTCTCAAGAAAACTCCCTTAAATGAACGTGAACAAAATATATATCTACTTATTATATAACGAGTGCCTTCAAGCCACTTGTTAAGTATACCGAATAAAAAATCTTATTATATTGCCTTGAGCCACTTGTTAAGCAAATAAAAATTTTAAAGTAATGATTACATATGACAATAAATAATCGACGCATTAGAAACCGTAAAATTTACCTAATTAATTGCTAAAAATGCACTCACTAACAAAATCCATTTACCGATAAGTTTACAAGGAGCATTTTGATATGTGAAATCCACTTCAAGGGGATTAGAGAAAACTATGTTCGAGGGGTATTTTGAAATTCGGGGTCAGCTTCAGGGGTATTTTGGGGACAAAATCCACATTTGGGTTGAACTTTTGAGACTCTGCAATCACTTCAGAGGGCATTTTGGAATTAGTCACTTGTTATAAATAGCACGAGTACAGAATCATTTGCGAATTTGGTCAGCAGCTAAGGGCCATTCAGTTCAAACGCATCTCTTGTTATAAATAGCACGAGTACAGAATCATTTGCGAATTTGGTCAGCAGCTAAGGGCCATTCAGTTCAAACACATCTCTCTCTCTCTCTCTCTCTCTCTCTCTCTCTCTCATCAGACAGAACTTGAAGAAGATGGGCAGAAGCAGCACGGTGATGGCTCTGGCTTTGGTCGTTTTGGCCTTTATTGAGTGCGAAGCTGCGACGCAATACGTCGTCGGAGACGGCAAAGGCTGGACTGCTCCGCCCAACATCACCGTAGGCTTTTACGACGAATGGGCTGCCACTAAATCCTTCCAGGGCGGCGACATGCTAGGTAAAAAGCAATTTTAATCCCCTGCTAATTCACGTTCCGTGACATCGATTTGGAATCAAAGAATAGAGAACTTTCATCTTTTTGGCTTTCGAAATAGGGAATTCAACTGAAGGTTATAAGGGCTCATCTTAGATTGACTGGTGGGAAAGACATTATCGTCCTTCCGATTCAGGAATTAATAATTAAACATTTGATTGCCGGAACCCGTATTTAAGTGGGGTAATATCGATCGATTGTTGTGCTAGTTACCATTTAGGTAGAGGCTAGTGAAAGAGCCCTATAGCCTAAAGCTTGGGTTAAATTTTCATAACTTTCTCTTTTTGTAGTCAGACTAAATTAGTTTTAAGAAATTAAAAAAAATTAAAAATAGAAAAATAATATATGATGGAAGATACATATCCTCGAGACACTTTGATAAAAGCCATAAATAAATTTAAAAATTAAACATATAATAAGGTGTTTTTTGGTGTCCATATTATCATAATTATTCTATTTTTACTTTGTAAAATAAAAAACAAATATTCTGGCTAGGCTTGAAAGGCCCTTCCTTGAATCCCGGCCTTTTTATTTAATCGGGGCCGGGCCCAAAAAATTGGCCTAGGTCGTGCCCACTCACGCCTTTAGGTAGCTGAGTAATTACAATCGTGCCTTTGAATAATAAAGGGCAAAAAAAAAAAAAAAAAAATTGAGAGAAGAAAAAATTGGCGGAGCTGTTGAAGTGGTCGATCTTACACGAGGTCGAGACCACCTAAACGGGCCAAAGATCTTGACTTAACCAATTTGTGAGCCTCGTGAGGTAACATTTCATGTACCATTTAGATGGCTCTCGTATTCTTTAATCCCTAACTTATCGAAATTTGTTATCTGTCCTTCTTAGTAGTACAATTCATCCCAAATTCATATAGTTTCAAAGCCGGAATATCTTTAGACTTGGGTTAGAAAAGCATAAGCTTGTCTTAGACACATAAATGGAGAGAGATGTCAAGAACAATTATCATGCTCCTGATCCAATAATTTCCCTCGTTCACCATCATGCAGTATTCGAATTCAACGGAACGCATAACTTAGCCGCCGTATCAAAAGAAGAATACAATAGCTGCGCCAAGGTCTTTCCCATTGGTGTGGGGACCAACGGCTTCAGCTACGGATATCAAATCCCGAGAAAGGTTGGAGTGTACTACTTCATTTGCACAGTCAACTCACACTGTGAGGCCGGCCAGAAGCTAGCCATCAACGTCACCTCCACCACCTCTGCCGGCTTCTCAATATGGTCATCGTCGTCGCCGTTGACTTTCGGTGCCCTCTCCGCGGTCCTCTACACTTTCGCCTTGTTTTTGCTTGGTCGTTAAAGATCACTTCGTGTTCATGCTCTCTTCAATCTTACATGGGTTGAGACAAAGTCTTGTACCTGACTAGATCAAATATGTATAAAAAATTTAGAGATTATATCAAATAAATTAAAAATTCATGAATCACATTCAATAAATTAATAATTTAGAAACCAAATTACACTTTGGACCAAAGTTCAGACCGCTTCTGTCAGTACCCCTATAAGAAATGCATGAAAGTTTGTCCATTTTGATTACCAAGGGAAGGAGCTGATGCTGAGTCCCTGTTCTTCGTCTGCGCTTCTCGTCGTCCTCAAGAAGTGCAGCAGCACCAAACACGTTCACCAAGTCCACGCTCAAGCCATCGCCAATGGCCTCCTCTCCGCCGACCCGAGCCCCGTCCTCGCCCGCATCCTCTTCGCGTTCACCGCCCTCATCCCCACTACATCCCCACCGAGCCCGAGCGCCGACGTATCAAGGGGCTACGCCTCGTCGGTGTTCAGAGCCATCCGAGACCCGTCGACGTTTTGCTACAACACCATCATCAGAGCCCACACCCTGCTCTCTTCCCCTGTCTCCGCCCTCCTCCTGTTCGTCGAAATGCGTCGCCTCGGCTTGCCCCTCGACTTCCATTCGCTCCCTTTTGCTCTCAAGGCCTGTGCCCAGCTTCAGGCTCTGTCTCTGGCTCAGGCCCTCCATTGCCAAGCATTCAAGCTCGGGTTGGCAGCCGATCTTTTCGTTGTCAACTCTCTCGTCCGCGTGAATTCTGTGTGCGGTCATGTGGCCGACGCGCGCAGGGTCTTCGATGAGAGTTCTTGCCGCGACGTCATAAGTTTCAATAGCATGATCGACGGCCTTGTGAAGTCGGGCGATGTCGAAAGCGCGAGGAGATTGTTTGAGGAAATGCCCAAACGAGATGCTGTCTCGTGGGGTACTCTGGTGACTGGTTATGCACAGACAAACCAGTGCGAGGAGGCTATTGGACTGTTTGATCTCATGATTGCTTCAGGCATTCGGCCTGATAATGTCGCCATTGTTTCTGCTCTCTCTGCTTGTGCGCAGCTGGGCGAAATTGATCGAGGGATGAAAATACATGAATATATCAGGCAAAATGAGATTCGAATAGATCCTTTTTTGTGCACCGGGTTGGTCGACATGTACATGAAGTGTGGTTGCATCAAAATGGCAATGGAGCTGTTTGAGGCAAGCCCGGAAAAGAATGTGCTCACTTGGAATGCCCTGCTTGTAGGGCTGGGAATGCATGGATGTGGTCATTTGTCACTTGACTACTTCTCAAGAATGGTTTCCTCAGGTTTGCGAGCTGATGGAGTGAGTATTCTTGGAGTTCTTGTTGGTTGTAGCCATGCCGGTCTAGTCCGTGAAGCCTCTGAGATTTTTAACGAGATGGAATCCGTATATGGTGTTGCCCGAGAGCTCAAGCATTATGGGTGCATGGCCGATTTGCTTGCCCGGGCTGGCCTGGTCAAAGAGGCCGAAGACATGATACATAAGATGCCAATGAGAGGCGATATCTTTGTCTGGGGTGGGTTGCTTGGAGGTTGCAAAATACATGGAAACGTTGAGACTGCAGAAAAGGCAGCCAGGAATGTAATGATGTTGTGCCCTGAAGACGGTGGAGCGTATTCGATCATGGCTAACATATACACAAGCTTGAAACGGTGGGATGACGTGGTCAAGACTAGGAGATCACTGAGTGCTAGTGCCGCGAAGAAGAGCTCTGGCTGTAGCGTGATTAAACTAAACGGGATCAGCCACGAATTTCTTTCTGCAGATGGCTGGCATCCTGAAATTGAGGAGGTGTACTTTGTTTTACATTTAATAGGACAACATCAACAGGAAGGGTGGTATTAACTTATGCTCCACATCATGCACATGTCGAACGCGACAATATCTTTTTCTGGAAGCAAATTTGCCGATTCCCATTTGATGTAGTAATGTATGTAAAGTCAAGATGTACATTCATCGAAGTTACTATGATCCAAGTAAGTTGTTCATACCATGTCAAAGAACATCCATAGGATTGAACTTTTGGAAACTAATTGCAATAGTGCACGGCACTTTTTTTCCGAAACTAGAAAGGAAAAGAAACTTCGGCTGCAATTAAAACTAACAACACGGTGAGTTGTGCGAAGAAATGCAACACCGTCAAGAAAAATTTGAGTTCATGCATTTCCCAAAAGCAGAGCACTAGCAGAAGATTTGAAAGAGCTCATCATTTTCTAAGAACAGATCTTTCATGCAGGCCTTTGGTGTGCCTTAAGCCGCACACTGAAGGCAAATCTCTTTTCTTGATGGCGCTTACAAAAATAACGTTCCCGACCACCACACAGGGTGACTAACTCCTGATACAAGCCAATACAACAAGATCTAACAGGGATCAGATCAGACTACAGCTACCGTACTGATCATCAAAACTAACCATCCCAATTAAACTCTCTTACCAGATCAGATCAACCCCGCTCTCATATTTTCCTCTCTCGTTATACTTTGTCTCTTACCTTATTGCTTCATTTCATTCAACCTTTGACACACCTTCTAAGGACTCTTGACCAGGCCATGATGGCATGAGCACAATCTGCTCGAGTTAGTTGACAACCCCCCCAAAAAAGTTCCAAAGTAAGAAGTCAGAGAGAACGTCACCATTTAGTTGGAAAATCGAGCCAAAGAAGGCACGGCATCCCCATAGATGATGCCACCCTGCATGTCTCTTTTCCTTCGTCCAACAGACCATTTAGTTCATCCTAAATTCTGAACTCTCACAGAAAAACCAACATAAAAATATGGCAGCTGGGCACTGCACAACTAGCTGGATATTTTTTGAGAAGCCAATGAGCTCTTCAGCAAGACAACTGTACCATTCAGATATCGCCTTCTGACATGAGGACATTCTTGCATTTATATGCTCACTAAAAAATCTCATATAGGAGCTGGTTAATATCTCATTCTCGAACAGAGGCAATGCTGCATCTACCCTCTGTCAGACATCAGTTCCCAGATGGCCCATCGCACAATGTAACTTAACATGCGCCAGAAAAGTGTCTGAATCCACATATGTCCATATAAAGAAAATTCCCCACCAATTGTCTGAGATGAGAAAGCTTGGTTTGTTTTGTCGTTTAAACTTTTGCATGATGAACACTAGCAGCCATCAGAAGCAGGTAACACTACGATCGTTGACTATGTAAATCAAGGGCAGATGCATACTTTAGGGCATTTCTGATCTAATAGGCATATTGATATAGCTGCAAGAAAAGTGTCTATAAACCAGTACCCAAATTGCGTTGGAAATCTGGTTGCCAGAAATATTGCCCAGCTCCCTCATTGTTTCCAAAAGGTTCCTTGTGCTTCCTAATCGCTGCCTCCAAAATCCTCTCATCATCTGAAATACATTTATGTGGCGAGAACTCGAGCTGTTCCGTGGTTGAGGTTCTGCTCGGGAGAAAACAGAATTCCTCGTTAACCTGCATTTGTGATGCAGTAAGCTCCATTCTCTCCTGGGAACAATTTAAATCAAAATCCTCAGCTTCAGGAACTGGACTAATTCTCATGTTCGCACATGGATCCGAATTCAAACTCAACCGTAATGACAAGTCACATTTTTCCTCTGATGATTTCTCACCGGTGTTTCTGGAATTGACTCTGCCAATAACGTTCAAAGTACCTTCAGAACTATTATGGGATAAAACATTGTGCAGCATACCAGCTTCAGTAGACTCTGGAATCGAAGTCCCTATGGGAGTTCCAACAAGTATGGTGCCTGGATCATCTGGAACTTGTGAAACTGTCCGCATCTCTTCAGCTTGGTAGTGGTTTCCAAAATACAAGGGATATACCGAACCAAAGTTCATCAAGGAGTTTGTTTCCATGGTCATTAATCCATTAACTCTTTGGGGACTACTCTCGAATGGAAGAGGATGACTGCAAGGAGAAGCAAGTTCATGTCTTTCAATGACATGATTGGAAGGCTCCGCTGCCAAGTGATGGGAACCTGCAGTTTCACACCTCACCACCTTCGGAAACTGTGCAGAATGAACTGTCGGTGACTGCGGAAATCGTCTGTCAGTTAGTTTATCCGAAGTTCCAGACATCTCAACAGCAGGTTCCCGTGTTCTTGGAGTCAGATAAGTCCTAAAATTATTGTGCCTTTGACTTCTTGAAGCTCTCACAGGTACACAACCCAAATTCAGTGCAGCTGCTCATGGGCGAACGCGTTAAATCAACACAGATTCACGAAGAAACAGTGTAAAAAAGATTCTAAACTAAGTCCCAAAGTACTTGGAAAGGGAGCAAAATATCAACACCGAACTCTCAACATGTAGCAAGTGCATTAGGAATTGAGCCTGAAGCTGATGAACCTTCAAAAAGCTCAGAGCTAGATCTAGCATAAAGCAATCTTTTAAAAGCAATTTAGTACCTTCAACACATGGTGGCAAGAGGCATCCAGTTTCAGTGCTCTCATCCCTCCGGATAATAGTGTTAATGGCATCATTAACCCTCTCCCATAGAGTTTCGGGATCCATGTACTCCGCCTAACCAAACAAACAACTCAAATTACAACGAACCACCACACAAAAACCTTGAAAGTACACACAAACCCAAGAACCCAGAAACACCAAAAGAAGGCAAAAGAACAAGTAAGAACCTCGGAATTAGCTTTGGAGTACATGATTTCCTCAGCTCTGAAAACAACAATGGGAAGCTTCTCCTGCCATTCCCGGTTCTTCTTGGTAGCAGAGCCGTGCGCCTCGCTGACGACCCTGATCAACACCAGGCGGGCATCCCAAATTTCACAACTCCAACACAAAAAAGACACCAACCTTAAAGCCTCGAATTCAAGCACGAATCAACCGAGACCGACCCACCTGAAGATCTGCTGGATGATGGTGCCCCGCACGGGCTGATGCCTCTCGCTGTGCCAAGCTCGCCTGACGCACTCATAAGGTCTCGGACCGGGCCTTGGCATCCTTCCTCCCGCCACAAGATTCACATCAAGAAAACCCAAGAACCAACGAAAGAAGCACGAGTAATTCAAGGAGCCGAGAGGACAAGGAGAGACTCTACATGGGCGAGGAGGGAGAAGGGGGGCCTTGATGGGTTCACTGTGGGGAGTGCAAACGTCGTGCTTTTGCTATCTCCTGCCACTTTCGATGCCCAGTTCGCAGTGGGTCGAGGGCGGATTGAAGAAGAGGAGAGGGGGAGGAGAGAGAAAGAGTTGCTTTCGCTTTCCCCATTCGTTTATGGCCTTTGTCCTCCCCAATAATTCAACAAGCCAAAACGCTTTCTTTTCTCTCTTTTCTATAATGGCTGGGGAAATGAATGATACATAGGGAAATTGTATTGTACCGCCTGTAGTTTTCCTCACCCGGCATTTTTCTCTCCTCTAGTGCAAGAGAATATCACCAAGGCCATGGTCAAATGGATGTCCATAATCCATGATAGACAAACCTCACCATCATTCACCCAAGAAACAAGATCAGATTCCAAAAAATTTCAGTCCCCCTTTTCACATTTGGCTTTCTTGTGCCTTACTAATTCATCGTGCATGATCGACCACGCGCCCGACGGGACGGGGCAAGGCATGCCTCAATGCCTTTCGGTCGGCCAGAACCTAGACAAAATACCCCCAGGTCGAACTAGAATGAAAAAATTAGTTATCATGTCTCCAAATTCGACAATCACTTTTTTATATGTGTTTATTCTTCTAACTGTATTCATGAGTTTACTAAATTGTTTTGGGCATAATTAATGCATTCCCTATCGTTTGCTTTTGATATTTTCACGCACACAAAAGATATATGAAATAGTTGGGGCCGAGCCGGGCCATTTCTGTCTTAGGGAGCCCTAAAATCCCGGCCCGGGCCTATTCGGGTCGGTCCGGTCTGGGCTCCAGGCAAGTGGCGTGCCTCCGATCAGGAGGACAGGGACCATCACTCAAAAAGTTATTTTACTCCACCCGTGAGTTCACTTTGACCAATTTTTTCCAGTCAAATCCCTGACCAGTGACCAGGCCCAGCACCCTTTTGTAGCAGTGGTGGTGAACAGCCTTTAAATCTCAAACCAAGGACCTGACAAGGGCAAAATGGAAGTGAGGGGGAAAAGAGCATGTCATTCCCTTATTGACCAATCCAAAGCTTTGCCAATACATGTAACGTGTCTAGGATTTTCAATAGCCCAGGATAACGTAGGAATTCAATAGCCCACGTGGTGGACCATGTGAAATGAGGCATGACATGTCACAACCTATGTGGTTGTCCATCTAGACAGACAATATGTCGTGCTTCCATTGGAACTTGGATAGATAGCTCAGAGTCCGTTTATTTCGTGGAAATTTAATGATTTAAAAAACATCTTCATAAGAACGACGGATGATATCACTTACAAAAATGAATGAACGAAAAATATTCTCATCTTTCACGAAAATATTTAGACATAAA
The DNA here is from genome assembly GCA_017140595.1 of Eucalyptus curtisii. NCBI lineage: Eukaryota > Viridiplantae > Streptophyta > Magnoliopsida > Myrtales > Myrtaceae > Eucalyptus > Eucalyptus curtisii. The sequence continues at coordinate 23,374,904 of CM029500.1, read as the reverse complement.
TTATTGTGGATAATGAAAACGCTTTTTATTGACTAGTTATTCAAATGATACAAATGATCGTTTTATGAGGAAATGGTTTCTAAATCATTTAGGGCCTGCATGGTAAAAAGTGTTTACGTTAAAGGAACACAAATTTTTGTTCTTTGTTCCTTTAACAAAAAAAAACAAGTAAACGCGTTTGTTTGCGTTTTTTTGTTCCAAAATTATTTTTTGTTAAACACATCGTCCAAACGGAAACGAAAACAAAAAAAAAGTTGTTTCTTGTTTGGAACAAAATTTAGGAACACATTTTCTCTCTCTTCCATTTTCTTCTCTCTTTTTTTCTTCTTCTTTTCTTCTTCTTTTTTCTTTCTTTTTTCTTTGGCCGGTCGCCGCCTCGGCCATGGCCGGCCAGCCGGCGGCGACCTCGTCGAGGCGCCGGCGACCTCGCCGGAGCGTCGCCGGCCCCAGCGAGACTCGGCCTCGGGGCCGGGCGAGCTCGATCTCGCCCAGATCCGAGGCCGAGCTCGCCGGCCGGCGCAGCGAGGCTCGGCCTCGCCGGGCCCCCGTCAGTCGGCGTCGCGGGCGGTGGCCGGCGACTCCGAGCCTCGCCGGCCGGCGGGCGAGCTCGGCCTCGCCGGATCTAGGCGAGCTCGAGCTCGCGCCGGCCACGGCGAGGCCGTCACTGGCGGGGCCGGCGAGGCCGAGCCCTCGCCGGCCGTGCCGGATCGGGGCGAGATCGAGCTCGCCCGGCCGGCGCGAGGCGGAGCCTCTCCGGGCGGCGCTCGGCCTCCGGCCGGCGACGGCGGGCCGCCGGCCCTCGACGGCCGGTCGCCGGCCATGGCGAGGCCGGCGGCCGACCGCCAAAAAAGAAAAAAAAAAAGGAAAAAAAAAAAAAAAATAAAAAATAAAAAAAGGAAAAATAAATAAGAAAGAAAATAGAAAAAATAAAATAAAAATATTAAAAAATTAAAAGAAATAAAAAAATTATACAAATTTACCAAACGTGTTTTATTCTTTTTATATTTCGGAGCAATTTACCAAACGCGTTTTTTGTTTAAAAATTGTTTCCGAAACGAAATATTTTTTTATTTACGTTAAACAATTTTTAAACGAAATGTTACCAAACGCACCCTTATCTTCCGCGAAATAAGTAGAGCCTGAAAATCAAAAACGACTAAAACTCCATAAGGGCTAGACCGTCCACAATTCTTGCATTCCCTCATTTTTCCTCACTCTAGTTTACATGGCAATGTTGTTTGTAGTGTGTGCTTGATGACTGGTATGTGGTTTTGAAGAAGTCCGAGTATGATTAGGGCCACCATCTTGTTAACCATCATATCGACAGTCGATCGTCGCTCAAATCTGATGATTGCCTAAATATTCCATATCAACGTTGATGTGGAACCGAAAGTTTTCAGTGATTTAGATCTAACGTAATAAAAGGGGGTGTTGTTTTCAAACTAGTTGGCCCACGGAACAACATAAACCCCCAACAAAGATTGCGACTAGACCAAAGGATTCTCTAATCAACTTTGTTCAGTTTGAGTAATGCCAATTTTGATTAACTCTCATCTTATCAAAAAAAAAAAAAATTGATGGATGAACTTATGATACAACCCTAGCAAACCTGAAAAGTATAATGAATGAGTATTTGGTCAACTGTCTGTTTTTGACCACCTAAAAGAAAACCAACATTACAATCTTCTTGACCAGATTCCAAATTATTTTATTTCCATTTTTTCAGAAAATAATGCTTTTTTCTTCTTCTTTTTTCAATTTGTTTTCCTTCTTCCTTCCCCAAATTCACCGTATAATTATTGAAATTTAAATGGGAAGCTACCGTCCTTCAATGTCACGTCCACATTGGTTGCTTTATTTAAAGATGGGTCGGCTGTCCATTTACTGTGCATGGTACTTCCTGAGATCGAAAGCGCTCCGCATCCCAACGACCGATGTCCTTTCCTTGATGCAGCATCCAAGTGAAAATTCACGGACTCGTGAATGAACCGATGCAAGGCATGCCATGTCCTTGATCGATTCATTTTGATCATCTTCTATATTTTTCTCAATTTCTTTTCTAGGAGACAGATTTCTACAGCATCGATGTTTGGGGTTGCAAACGAGGTGGGAGAGCGCTTGGGCCGGAATTCGGGGTTTCAATCCCGCCGGCTCTTTTTTGGCAACCCTAACTAATGTGATAGACTTAGATTCATTTGGTAGATTCTCAATGGCATTAAAGATGTATTTACTTACTATTCCGTTCCCGAAAATAATTTCTATTTCATAAATATTTTTTTTTTATTTTGTTCCATATACAAGTTCCTGAGCATTCGAAAATATTTGATAATTGCCCGACTATTCCCAAAATATAATTGTGTTTGCTACAATACTTAAATTTCTTTCAACTTGTAACTTCTTTTAATATTTCAATAATTTTATTGCATTTTTTTCTTTTTTTTTTTTTTTTTTTTCTCTTCTTCTTCTTCTATCCAATCGCTAGCCAAGGCGATGGCTAGTGATTGGCCAGCCAAGGTCTAGCGAGGCTCCCCCTCGATGTTTGGCAACCGACTAGGGGAAAAAAAGAGGAAGAAAAAAAAAAAGAAGAAAGAGAGAGAGAGAGAGAGAGTGAAATTATTTTGGCTTGATTTTGGGTCGTTCCTATGGATAAAGAAGCAACCTTTTTAAAACTTTTTGATTTTATTTCAAATCTATTCCAAAAAATAAAAAAGTTGTCAAACAGATTTTTTTTTTTTTTTTTTTATTCCGGAGAAGAAAATAATAGATCGAGCAATGTTTGGCACGTTATCAAATAGGCCGTAATTAGCCCAAACTAATCATACAAGAGTAGGTTGGGACCGAAGTAAACCAATCTTTGCTAGGCTAGTTTGGGCCTAGCCTAATTTTGTTTTACTTTTGTAATTAAAATGGATAAGTCATTGTATTTTATCCCCGAAAGATCACTTCTTTTCATATACATTTTCGACCACTTTTTCGAATGCAGGGAATAAAAGAATAGATTTCAATTATGTTCTGTTAAATTAACTAAGAATTTATCAAAGTGTCTTGAGAATGAATAATGCCTTTTCCTATTATTTTATTCTTTCGCTTTAGATTTTTAAATCTTTAGAAATTAGTTTGAGTAGGTTCAGACCATTTTGGGCTCAATCTTCTCGGGCCTCAATCGGCCCGAATAAAAAATAAGACAAGCCCAAAATCATGGCGCAAGCCTGTTCGGGCCCCAAAAATCGGGCCGGTCGAGTCCTGTAATTTTTGCGATCCGAAATCAAAAGGAGAGGTCTCCATTTGTTTTATCACGATTCCCATATAGCCATTATGAGTCTCGCGTGTGTATATGTCACGCTTAGACAATTCCCTAACCTATACATAATAACTTGCGCCGGCGAAAAGTCTTTAGTATCACACTTGCCTTCTCATAAGGAGAATGTCGGGACATAAATTGAAAGTTATTATCGAAGATGGGGTATACATTTTACTTGTCAGCGGTCGGTCCATAATTTCCTTGATGTATATAAATTAGACTTATCTTTTGAAAAGTAAAATAGAATTTAACTCGCTGAACATTATAATGGAAAACTCAGCCTGTCTTGGACTGAACACAAGCAAGACTAATCTTAAAATATTGTATGAAGAAGAAAAATGGAATTAAAAATCCAGATGTTGAAGGGGCACGATGATGAAGTGGTGGCCGAGCATTTCTTGGATCTGGAGATGAGTAAGACCGAAGCTTTCCTTTTCATCCTCTTTCGTGGCTTTCCAATGAATGAGGTCTGTCCTCTTCAATAAGAAATTGGGATCATTATGCATTAACATCGTGTAAGATAATGGTGGTGTCGTTCTTATGAATGCAGGCGTGCGACAGAGTCATCGAAGTCTGCCATTTCATCTTGAAGAAAGATGAGTTTGTCCCGGTGGCCATGGGAATAGAGTAATCACTAGCTCTTGTATTTTGAACGTCGGAAATGCTGAATACCCAAAACAGAGGATGTGAAGATCTTTGTCGGGGTGTTTTGTTTGTTGTGTAAAGTTAATTAAAATCACAGTTGTAAATATCAATTGTCAATAGGATAATCGGTTTCAGAGTGGGTAGATTCCAAGTCTAGATCATCAAATCTACCACGGTAAGAGTAGTTCCAAGTTTTGGAACCTAAAATTTATCTTATTTCCCTATTTCTTTGATTCGATTTTAGGATTTACCAAAGAACTTGTTTTTCTCTTGTTCCTTATTTTGGTTTCATGTTTTATAGCAAAAAAAAAAATAAAAATAAAAACGAGTAATGAAACTATTCAAAATAAAAGATGACCGATGAAAATTCCTATCTACCAAAGGCAACAATTCCATAAAATAAACATGTAATCATGTATAATTATTAACAATAAAAATTTTAAACGCATAACATAAAACATAAATTATAAAACATCATCCCTCATTCATCCATGAAGATATTGCTTCAAATTTTGACCACTTGAAAACAAATAAACAATATAGTTAAAAATACAATAAATTTATATAAAATCTCAATCGTGAGGTTGAAAAGAGAGAAACCTTGATGTTTACTTTTTTAAGATTTATCAAACTGGTTTTGAAAATCGCTCCGGCTTCTGTTGGGCCTTCACTCAAAACTGAGAATCAAATTAGTACCTACCGGTTCCAAAAACTTTGAACTGGGAATCTTTTTGGTTTTGTTTGGTCCGATTACACATTCTTAATTGTTGAGATTCACCAACACATCAAAAGAGAATACTACTTGGTAATAGAGGTAACAAAGGATTCACATCCACGTATCACCTCGTTGTTTTCTTGTCTCCTTTTCTATTTTTCATTTGTCTATTGTTTGATAGCATATGACTATGATTCATCTTAGTAATGTATGTAGACTTTTGCATAAATTAATGGCTTAAATTGAGGTCCAAACCACTTGTCATATTACTTTATATTATGGAGAGATTAGTCACACCGAGTTAATTTTTTTAGCTATCATCTATTTTCGGAATTAAAAATCAATATCATCTTAATACCGGGGCAATACTACCTAGCCGCATCACATTACATGTATCATGCAAGAGGCTATGGATTGAGTATTACATTCACCTCTAGTATCTTAAAATGACTTATCACTACCTTTTATGGCTGGCGGTTGGTAAACAAAAATCTTCCTCTCTTTGGCATTACGACTCCCTCAATTCGAGCTCATGGCCATAGACAAAACTTGATGTTGATGAGGCGGGAGTAGGTCTCTCCTCAAGATCCCTGACCACTCTCGAGATATCTTAGATTAGTTAGGTCTTGATGCCTATGCCACGCGCGGAGAGAGAAAGACTTTGCATTTAAATTTTATTAAGTAGATTATTTATAAGTTATAATTCATGTGCAAAAGATTTTTTCCTTGTTCTATAATATTTGTGACGGAGATCAAATTTAAAGAGAGAATAAACTCTTCCAATGAGTCGCGGATTTAGAATATATCGCATTTCATAATTTTAATTAGTACAATTAATACTTGTGCAAAAGACAAATATAATGATGAAACTACTAAACATTTTTCTTTTGCTTTTCTTAAGACCATTTTAAGTTTTAACCATTTCTTGTTTGGGATTAAAGTCGAGTGAATGCGGATGTTATGTTAGGAGTTTCGATTTACATATTTGAGCTATAAGAAAAGAGTAATGAATTCATAAAAAAACGGTGTTACATTAGTAACTTCATAGGCACAAATCTTCCCTTATTTAGGTAGTCTAAAAGCCGTCACAAAAACAGTTTTATTAATATTTAGTGATAATAAAATTCTCTGAGTTCATTTAGGTACTGGACATTTTAAGAAGAGAAATTCCACAATTTCGTAGTGAAAAATATAGGAGAGTTTTTGTCAAATTGAGCTGCTGGATTTAGAGATTATAAGTTTTTTGACTGTTCGAATGATTTGAAAAGAAAAAATCGCGAAATTTACTGACTAAGATAGTCAAAATCAACTATTAATTAAAGAAAATCAGGACGTACGAAGATAATGAATTATTAAAAAGATCCTTAAAATTTAAAAAAAAAAACTAAACTCGATCACATTTCGAAAATAAAAAAATAAAAAATAAAAACTCCTGCGAACAAATGCAGTCGTTATTCGTAAACAGACGGCAGCTCCCAGCTCCAGCTTCTCCCTCCATTTCTTCGTGGGGAAATGCGTTTCCGTTGACGAGAATTCCGATCCACCGACGCCCCCCGCCGCCGCCATTGCCGCCGCCGCCGCCGCCGCCATGTCGATCCGCCGGCCGCCGCAGCCGGCGGCGGAGTCGTCCCCCTGGGACACGATGCTCCCGGGCCCGCCCAGCCGCAACAACTTCGGATCCATGGACCTCTCCCCCTCCGGCCTCCTCGCCTTCCCCTCCGGCTCCTCCGTCACCGTCGTCGACTCCCGCTCCCTCCAGCTCATCTCCGCCGTCCCCGTCCCCCGCCCCCCCGCCCTCCGCCGCCTCCCCCTCCCTCTCCCCCTTCGTCACCGCCGTCCGCTGGTCCCCGCAGCCCCTCCCCCACTCCCTCATCCTCTCCTCCGCCGCCGACGACCTCCCCTCCCCGCTCCTCCTCGCCGCCGGGGACCGCCACGGCCGCATCTTCCTGCTCGACCCCCGCTCCCGCTCCTCGCCCCTCCTGACCTTCGAGTCCGACTCGGTCTCTCCCAAATCCGGCGTCCAGGACCTCTGCTGGATCCAGTCCAGGCCGGACAGCTTCCTCCTCGCCGCCCTCTCCGGCGCCTCGCTCCTCTCGGTCTACTCCCCCGCCACTGGCCGCTGCATCTGGAAGTACGATGCCTCGCCGGAGTACTTCTCCTGCATTCGCCGCGATCCGTTCGACTCGCGCCGCGCGTGTGCCATCGGGATCAAAGGGTTTCTTCTGTCTATCAAGGCGCTGGGAGAAACCGAGGACGACATCTCGGTTGGCGAGTTGCAGATCAGGACCGATTGCAGTGAATTGCAGCGTTTGGAGAGGGATTTGACTGGATCGTCTTCGTCGTCGCCGGCGGCTGCGATTTTCCCCACTTACGTGGTGAAGTTGGCATTTTCGCCACACTGGAAGCACATCCTGTATGTGACGTTTCCGAGGGAATTGGTTGTTTTTGATTTGCAGTACGAGACGGCATTGTATGCCGCGGCATTGCCTCGAGGTTGTGGCAAGTTTCTCGATGTGTTGCCGGACCCGAACCACGATTGGCTTTATTGTGCACATCTCGATGGAAGGCTTAGCATTTGGAAGAGAAAAGAGTAAGCAACTTTAAGCTATTCGTCATTCTAGGCAATGGGCGTACTTGAAATTTTGAGGCTGCATATCGTTAAGAGGATCATTGCCTAGGGAGTAACTTCTAGCTCGGTCTTTATTCCTTTGCTTGTATGGTCATCATGCAAGTGTTCGTCGACTAAAGCTAGAAGCTGCATATTTGTTGTTGATGATGAGTACCTTGTTGAAGAGTTTTCTCCTTCTCTCCGCACTTAGTTTGACGGTTTAGCTTGGCATTCAGGCTATTTGCTTACAAGCATGGTATTGCAGGGGAGAACAGGTGCATGCTATGTGTACTATGGAAGAGTTGATGCCTTCCATTGGCACAATCGTACCTTCTCCTTCGATTCTTGCAGTTGTCATCTGCGAATCAGATTCCACCCTTCAGAATGTTGCAAAGCAATACTCTGATGCACCTCCTTCGCCTGCCTCCAGTGTGGAGTTTGACAATCCTTTTGATTTTAGCGACGATTCTCTTCTTGTTTCAAAAACACGATTGATCTCCATTTCTGATGATGGAAAAGTGTGGAACTGGCTTTTAACTTCTGAGGGCGATTTGTGTGCTCAAAAGGACACAAATGACGCGAGTGCCGTGCCTGATGCCACTGAGGTATTGGCTCTCGAGAACGATACTGAAACCAGTGGCTCTACCACTGAGGGAATTGCGTCTAAAGAAATTCAGCAGTCAGTGAATGTCAGTGATGGCAGAAGCCGCAAATCAAAATCGTGCCTCAACAAGACGGAAATCTCATTTAAGGTTTGTGGGAAAAGAAGTTATTTGTAGTTGTTCAAGCTCCTCGGTGTTATTTATAGCTAGTCAGATTTGAAAAGAATCTCAGGGTTTAGAAGTATATTAGAAAACATTTGCACTGTAGCTTTCCTGTGAACAGTTGAGATGCTGATAACCTGAAATTACCCTTGCATGCATCGATAATGAATATTCTGCAGCTGTGGGTATATATGGAAAGATAGTTCTCGGTGCCTTCTTTTCTCTAGTTTGGCAGTGAATGTGCCCTGGTTAAGCTCTAAATTTTAGTTTCCTCCTTTTAAAGCAATGATGCTCGTGTTCCCCGAGATTTACCATTCACGTCTATTTCTCTAGGTGCCAACAGATCTCTTGTGCTCTATTTAGCATAAAAAGGCATTGACAAGTTATATTCTTGATGCAGATGAGTTTAGTTGGACAACTTCAACTTCTTTCATCAACAGTGACGATGCTGGCTGTGCCATCCCCTTCATTAATCGCTACATTAGCCCGTCAGTTGCATTCTATCACCTTGTGGCATATCATAGTGAAATCTTCACTTGCTCAATAATATAGTTAACGTCTATCGAGGATGTTTGAGAATTTTCACTGATTAATAAATGTTAAAATATGAAGGTGGGGGAAACAGTCCTGCTGTAGCTGTTCCACTGGTTGCTCTTGGAACACAAAGCGGGGCAGTTGATGTTATTGATGTTTCTGCCAATGCCGTTGCAGCAAGTTTTTTAGTTCACAATGGTGTTGTTCGTGGATTAAGATGGCTTGGCAACTCTAGGCTTGTCTCATTTTCATACACCCAGGTCCATTTTCTGTACATGCTATTTTGCTCCTCCCTCCATTAGCATTATTAATGTTACCAGCCATAGCATTAGCTTTGCAGGTTGCTGTCAATTACTAACGCATGACTCATGTTTAATTGACTTCAGGCAAATGAAAAAACTGGAGGCTACATCAATAAGCTCATTGTTACATGCCTTCGAAGTGGCCTTAATAAACCATTTCGTGTTTTACAGAAGCCAGAACGTGCACCAATAAGAGCTTTAAGAGCCTCCTCATCAGGAAGGTTGACTTCTCTTTACTTTATTTTGGCTTTCTATAGTTGGTTTAATTACACAGTATGGTTTTTGGGAACGATCAGTTTAACTTCTCTATGTTATGGGTAGCATGATGCTACAAAAGAAGCAAAGAAAGATCTTCGCAGTAGTATGAATTAGCATGGTCCTATAAAAGGAATGATCTTCCTTATCACTTAATCTCATCTTTTGGACCTTACAGCCCATGAACTGAGTCAATTGATGTAATCATGAGACCAAATATTGAGTTCTATAATTATGAGTCCATGTGTTAAAGCACCTAATTTGCTGCAATTAAGGATTTATACCTTGTTATTATCTACTCTGTGCAGATACATACTAATCATGTCATACAAGTGCATACACAAGGATTAGATTGCTACAATTTATGTGATTAACGTGGTGTTTTGTGATTTTCTTACCTTTTTGAGCTTGTTGGTCCCCACATATCATCTAAAGCTCAGTTAATCACCCAAAATCTAGTTTCATAGTATCTTTGGGTCACAGGTTAAGTAATCGCATTTCATGAAAAGAAATCATGATCCGCTTGTGACTTACATGCTTCGAGTTAGAAGTTCTGGCATTAAGTTACTAAAGGAAATGAATTCCTGCAGTTCCATCTCATTCTTGTGTTGCTTTATGGCCCGCTAATATTTTTTGCTGTCTTTTATTGTTATCTCTGTCAATTCTATGATGTAGCATAAGAAAACTTGATGTGGCCACCTGCAACCTATTGGAGTCAGAAGCTGTTAGGTCGTGTAGTAATTCAAACTCACCATTGTCAGAGAAGTTATTTGTGTAGTGAGACGAGGGGTGGGCGTGTGGCTTGACTGTGTTATTTTTCGAGGTGTGACTAAGAGTAGCGGCCTAGCATTCATGATCTTACACAAAATACATGGATGGATTTCCTTGCAAATGTGGGGGTATCTTTAATTGCCTGCGAGAGATTACAATGACAGGGGAACATTGAGATATGCTGCCAATTGCTGACACTGGTGAGACTTGTAAGGTGGTGGTTCTTGTCTTCTGGTTGAACAGCATAAGAAAGAATGGTAGTGATTATAAGTCATGAAAGTCTAGGCAATGCACCTTTAATTGCTTGCTGACATTTGGGATCTATTTAGCATAACATTTAACTCATCATAACCGTAAAAACAGTTGGAAGAGGATCTGTTGATAGCGACATTGTTCTGGCTGATGAATTACTTCTGATATGATGGTTATAAACAATAAGGGACTATCAAGTGAGAACTTCAGTTTGTTATTCTCCTTCCTGGGTTGTTCCTTTCTATTTGACTCCACCTTCAGCACAGCATAATTACTGTTTTTGCCTTCACGTGTCTGAGTAAGTTGTGTCATCACAACACATTGCAGGTATCTTCTTATTTTGTTTCGTGACGCTCCTGTGGAGGTCTGGGCTATGACTAAAAACCCTATCATGGTAAGTTAGCTTGTAACATCTTCTTCATCAGAAACGTTTTGCATGCTTGTTGCTTGAATGATTTTACTGACTAACCATCGACTATTGATAATGTTATTACTGACTTTACATATGGTGCTTTTCCTGTGAACGTTGATAAAAACTAGATCTTCTTAGTCTTTAGCTGTTGGTAATCTCTAGATTTTGATGTTCTAGTGAAGCCTTTCAAACCAATCATTAAAGCAAGTGAAATGATCCTTGTGATTATTTACTCCTTGGCATGCCACCCAAGTGAAGTCAATATATGATATTGTGAACAATAAGAAACGTGATGAATTATGAATGGTTAAGGGCACAAGAACTTGATTGATTCTTGACCAGACATGCTCTATTCCATAATACGGATATGAAGTTACATTACCAGAGTTAGCTGCAGCATAATAATTTTTGGCCCTTGACCATTCTGTAATGACTAGGACATGGATGCTTCTCCATACTCATGATCTTAGTTCTGTAATGCTACCTTCATGGTTTCTTTTTATGGTATGGGATATTTTTGGGTGACAAGCACTGCATTAATGATCTTGTCTGATAAAGTAACAAAAATAGTTCTTATTTTACTCGATCACATTAGCAGAATTTTATGCAAAATCTGCATATTTACTTTTCCTTTTCTTTTTTTTTTCTTTTTTTTTTTTTTTTTTTTTTTGAGTTTCCTACTTTATGTGATTTAGTTTTTGGTCTAGTAAAGTACCATATTTTGCAAATTATCATGTCAGCCATATGAGTGCAGCATGTACATCTGATGCTATCCTACAGCTTTGCCATATCGAATGCTGTGATTTAGGTATTTATCATGCTTTATATCTCTATGTAGCTTAGATCATTAGCCCTTCCATTCACGGTATTAGAATGGACTCTTCCAACAGTTCCAAGACCAAGTCAACTGCCTAAGCAATCATCATTACTGTCCAAAGATCAAGCAGCTATAGCAGCAGATGGGATACCTTCTCCTACTACACCTTCAGATTCCAGTGAGCATGTCCATATACCTGCTAGTTTCTGTCTTGTTGTAACCACTGAATATTTCTGAGTTCATGTAAAGTGGAGATTGACTTTCATGTGCAGTAGCATCGACCCAGGACGCATCTCATGACGATACAACTGAAAGCTTTGCATTTGCTTTAGTTAATGGTGCACTTGGTGTATTTGAGGTTCATGGACGGAGAATCCGTGACTTCAGGTATGTTAATGTGTCATACTTGTGTATGGAATTTTTCAATGTCGCTTGGTTGTATCTTTATTGAATAAACAGCTCTTTGTTATGCCTTTTTTTAAGTGGTCACTAAATTTGTGGTTCATATTTGAATGCATCATAAGATATTCCATTTGTGCTTGTCAATTCCTATTTTTGAGTGGGTTGTTCTTTGTTAGATGATAGAAAGATTTATTCAGGAAAAAAAGGCTTTGAAGACTTGCCAACTAACACCTTGATGTACATCTACTTTTGTGCAAAACGATAAGCTTCAGTGGCACTTAGTCATACTTGAGAGTTTGTCTACATGGTGATCAATCATAACCTAATTCTTACAGCATGCTTGGTTGCAGTAATGACCATTACATCACAAGTATGATAAAAATTGACTGCCTGTTACAGTGACAACGTGATCCCTATTATAGCATTGGCTATAATAGCTATTACATGACTCCCTGTGTTCTAGTTATTACAACCTGACTGTACTAAACCCAAACTAACTGTTTCTTCTCTTCCACTCAATCTACAGATTAGATTATTAATTACAACTAACATTTACATTAATTATGGCTAAAGTTATTTATGTTATTTATAGAATGATAACACCAATGGTAACTATTTTGACATAATCACATATTATATGATCAGTAATAAATATTAAGGCGCGTTTGGTAACGATTACGTTCCCGAACGATTCGACAAAAAATGATTATTTTTATTCTATTCTCGGGAACCGATTCGAGTAAAAGAATGCGTTTGGTAAGCTGTCCAAAATTTCGATTACGGAATAGAATTGTGTTTGGTACCGTGTTAATTGATTATGTTCCAAATCAATTACTTTTAATTTTTAAATATTTTTTATATTTTTTTCCTTTTTTTCTTTTCTTTTTTTCTTTTTTTTTTTTTCTCCTATTCTCGGCGACCGGCCAGACGAGGGTCGGCGACCTCGTCGGCCGAGCCTCGGCGAGGCCGGCCCGTCGGCGAGCCTCGCTAGGGGCTTGGCAAGGCCTCGCTAGGGCTAGGCGAGGCTCGCCCTGGCCACCGGCGGGGCTGGGCGAGCCTCACCGGTGGCCAGCGAGCCTTGCCGGGGCTGGGCGAGCTCGTCGGACCTCGCCCGGCTGGCGAGCCTCCGGCGAGCTTGCCGGACCGATTCGGCGCCGGTGGCGGCAAATGGCGGCGGCCGTGGCGGCTGGACGACGGGTCGCGGTCGCAGGATGGCGGTCGATGAAGAAGAAGAAAAGAGAAGAAGAAGAGTTTTGATTCTCAATTTTGTTCCCGGAACAAGAATAAACTTTTTTTTGATTCTTGATTCTCTTCCCAATCTGTTCCTGGGAACAAAAATTTTACCAAACGCGATTTTCGTCCAAACTGATTCTGGGAACAAAAAATCAGAATCAGGCATTGTTTGGATGGTTACCAAATAGTGCCTAAGTAATAAGCAATGTTACCTTGATTATACATAACTATTAATTATATAAGAAGTTATTCATAATATATTAATTAGAATAATATTGGTTGTTTACTATTAGGTAGGATTATCCAAATTTCATAGTATAATGACTATCTTAATAGCTAATATCACTTAATGCTCAAATTGTTATATTGTTATTGTTTCAATCATACTACAGGTTATGTAATAAATAACATTTCCTTTTATGTAACTACATATAATTATGATTAAAGTCGTAATCATAAATTAATAATTCTACAATAGAGAAAAACGAATATATTAAACTGTAATATCTTGATTCTATAAATGGGGCATTACACTTATGATAGGTTATTAAATGACAATCACTATGATATAATCACATGTTATGTGCTTAAATTTTAATTATATTCATCTGTACATTATTTAAATATAAATAAGTATTTTATATTTTGAATTATAGGAGATGATGATCGTAGAAGTCCTAATACTCTGTGTTGATTTGTCAATTTAATCCTAAAACTATTTGCATGTCATTTAAGTCCTGAAACTTGTTACCATATTTCGAATTAACTATAATGTTTACTCCGTCACTTTTTCTTAGATGGAAAATCGTCTTTTTTATTAAATTTTCTTTTTTTCTTCACACAACTGGTGTATCAGCACTACATCAGGAAGAAGCTGAAAAAGAGAAAGACATCAAATACTTAAAAAAGGGGCAAAACACAAAGATTGTTGGAAAGGGTGTTTGTTTTTTTTTTTTTTTTTTTTTTTGTTTTTTTTTTTTTTTTTTTTGGGGGGGGGGGGGGTGCACCGCAAGACAAAAAGACAAAAAAATTGAAAAAAATGCCAGGTCGGGTTCTTCCGTCCACTAGAAGGTGACTGAGTTAATGGAAGGACTAATTTGCAGAGTGACGACAAGTTTTAGGATTTAAAAGACCAAAAAAATAGTTTTAGGACTGAAGTGATGAAACACAAGGTCTAGGACTTCCGCAGTTATTATCCCTAATATATTTATCCAATAATACATAGGTATTAAACTTGTGAATATGATTTTAAATTGATAATTACCGTATTTCCTGTAAATATGATTTTAGGTATATTTTGTAAATTTTGATTCTATTCTCTATTACATTTCATTCATGAAACCAAACAATGTCATAGGTATTACTTTGCTTAAAGCAAATAAAGTAAGAGTAATAACAGCTTTATTGCATTTCAGCGTAATGGCTATTAAATTACGCCCTTTCCATTACTGCAACCAAGCGGTTGTTATGCTATTTGTAAGGGTAAAACTACATAGATCTGTTTGTGTGCACAATGACATTATTTATGATGTTTTGGACAAGGATGTGAATTTTCTGCACGTTGGGTGATGTAGTGATTTTCTGGCTTAATAGGCTTGCTCTAGATTTCTTGTTAGCTTGCACCTATTTGAGCTGATTATATGAGTCAATCTACCACATCCATGAACTTTCTGCTGCTGAAACAGTCTAATTTACAATGATTACTATGACTTATCTTCATAAAAATATAGTCTGATTTTGATTTCCACAGATCTTTTAAGCATATGCTGGTTGTCTGCTCATTTCTTTTACTTTGCCAATGTATCACATTCTTGTCATTTCAAATCCTTAATATCTGCTTTGGCCAAGTTCTACTATAAGTTTCACAAAGGACTACTTTTTACTTGCCTGTAGACCTAAATGGCCTTCATCTTCATTTGTTTCGTCTGACGGGTTGATCACAGCGATGGCCTACCGATTACCTCATGTAGTACGTATCTCTTTATTTGACAGCTTATTGTTAAAGATCCAACGTTTCCAAATAATTAGTTTGACTTCTAGTGAACTTCTTATTTCTCAGGTCATGGGGGATAGGTCAGGGAATATCAGATGGTGGGATATAACTACTGGACATTCCTCCTCATTCAACACTCATAGGGAGGGAATACGAAGAATAAAATTTTCACCTGTTGTTGCTGGAGACAGGAGTCGAGGACGTATTGCTGTTCTATTTTATGATAACACTTTCACTGTTTATGATCTGGTATATTCATATATAGACTGTCGATTACAACTCTTTTCTGTGGATTTTTGTGTCTGGAATTCTGGCTTGAGAAATCTTGCCTTTTGTTTGAAGACATTCAAAAAGTTTACATTCTTTTATGTGCAGGATTCACAGGATCCATTAGCTAATTCTCTCTTACAACCTCAATTTCCTGGAACCCTTGTACTGGAACTTGATTGGCTATCTGTTCGAGCAGCCAAGAATGACCCGTTAGTTTTATGCATCGCTGGAGCTGATAGCAGCTTCCGCTTAATTGAGGTTAACATGTATGTCCTTCTAATTATAGGTCATTCTTCTCGTTTACTTTTTTGGTTTTCTCATTTCTTGCTCGTATAAAGTATAATATAGGCCTGCATTCTGCATAGTTCTGTTTTATCCGTAGTCCAATTGTTCAGTGATTAGGGGAATATGGTGAGTCAGTAACAAGTGCTCTATTAACTATGTTAGTAATGATACTTCAGGACATTTTTTCATTTTATTCATCCTATTTTACACTTGAGCTTCTGTGAGGCTGTCGGTAGAATGTGTCCGTGTGATATAGGAATTGGCAAATTTTTATGATAAGCCTGTTGATAAGAAGCGTGTAAGCCCACACAAGGCTTAAAAAGCTTGGTAGTGAAACTTGCTAATAACATGACATATACAGGGCTAGAGCTATGCCGATCAATACATATGACTCAATCTGGTAAATGTGAAAAAATTGTACAGCTCATCAATGGCTTAGCGGATGGCCAGTCCATGCAAATAGCTGAAAAGACACCCTCTGATAAAATATCTCCCTAAGTTTGGTGCTTTTACCTTACATCTCTGCTTCGAAATCGATATTTTAATGAGTGTAATTGTGGATATCTTGGTTTTCTGAGTTCAAATTATTTATCCCGCTATTATTAGAGTGATGTGTGGAGTGATTGGATTGAAAGATCCACCAGGTTTCATTTCCTACATAATGAGTATTTATTGCTAACTTTTATGAACTTTCAAACTTTATTGGTTTGATTTCCATTTCAAGTGTTTTCTTATGCCATATGGATATTACGTTAGTTAAGATGTTTCTCCTGTAGTTATCACTTTGTCCATTTCAAACATACTTTTCTCTGCTTACAGAAATGACAAAAAATCTGCCTCTGGAATCCAGCCCAAGCCTATCAGAGAGAGATTTCGGCCAATGCCTCTGTGTTCTCCCATTCTATTGCCACTACCACATGCCTTGGTAGGGGCCAATTTTTTACTTTTCTGACTTGTATTTACATCTTATTTTATTAAAATTACTTATGAGAAAGTCCCACTATAGTCTGAATTATCATTCGGCTGTAATACTCATAAGCAATTATTAATGGAATGCATGCACTGCAGTTGGGGGAATAGGAATGATTCTGCTAGCTTGATAAGTTAAACTTTGCAGTTAGTGAGGTAAAAATTTAACTCTGCACTTGTTCAGGGTTCTGGGGTTGGATGGTATCGTCATGGAGGATTAGGTGGGACTGAAATTAAAAGTATGAGGATGAAAAGAGAAAAGTCAAAATGGTGAATCAAACATCGAAGTTGCAAACTTCTATAGGAGTAACTAGCAAAACACAATAGAAGTTTTATTATTGAAGCTCCAAATGCACGCATTTATGGAGCTAGATAGTCGTCTTCCACTGAGTGAATAGCCTCATGCTTCTGCAGTTTCATCAATAACTCAGTTCTAGTAGCATGCTTGATTTCCTTGTATTTTCTTGATAATAGGCATTGCGGATGATCTTGCAACTGGGGGTAAAACCCTCTTGGTTCAACACTACTGGGACTAGTATAAATAAGAGGCCTCACTTGATTCCAGGGGCTGCTTCGTCCACTGGAGATCTGCGTGGTTACATGATAGATATACCACCGGTAGGAGACTCCGTGGTGCCGGAGATGCTTCTCAAAATATTAGAACCTTATCGAAATGAAGGTTTTCGTTTTGCTTTAAATTCTGCATTCTGTATTTGGCTAGCACTTATATTTGAATTCCTGAATCTTTTTACTCTTATTTATGTTGCTGACACAAATTAGGACATGTTGTTCCAGGTTGTATACTGGATGAAGAGAGGGCGAGGTTGTATGCTACAATTGTTAACAAAGGCTGTATTGTAAGGTTTGCGTTTGCTGCTGCTGTCTTTGGTGAATCCTCTGAAGCCTTATTCTGGTTGCAGCTGCCACGTGCTCTCAACCACTTGATGAATAAATTAGTGAGGAAGTCTCTGCAGAGGGCTCCTGCATCTGCACAGGTATCAGAGCTCGACGAGACTGCCATGCTGAGCAGGATAACTTCAAAAGGGAAGTCAATGACCGGAGCAGGGAAAAAGGATCAATTGGTGAGTCTGTCAGCTGCGAGCCAAGTGAATGTAAAGCCAAAACAGGCTTACTAAGCTCATGAATTTTATGAGGAATAATATTGATCAGTGATCTGGCAACTCTTGATTCCTCATAATTTCTCCTTGTCTATGCTTTGAAATTCCTTTCAGTAGTCCTTCTTGACCAAATGTTGGATAATTTTAAAATTGCTTATCATCTTCTATTTCATTGTCAGACCCAAGGTCAACTTAAATCAATGGCCTTCGAACAAGAAGAATTGTGGGAAAATGCTAGTGAGCGTATCCCTTGGCATGAGAAACTGGAGGGCGAGGATGCTGTCCAGAATCGTGTGCATGAGTAAGGCCTGTCACATTTTTCTTAATCGCAGTTTGTTGTATAAGCAGACAGAGAAATGTGAAAAGAATGAATAAGCATGTCAAAACATGGTTTGTGAAAAATGATGCATTTGT
This sequence comes from Eucalyptus curtisii, assembly GCA_017140595.1. Lineage (NCBI taxonomy): Eukaryota > Viridiplantae > Streptophyta > Magnoliopsida > Myrtales > Myrtaceae > Eucalyptus > Eucalyptus curtisii. The sequence goes on along the minus strand of CM029500.1, from coordinate 23,356,844 downwards.
CCCAGGTGGAAGCATTTGTTTAAAAGTTGTCTCCATCAGTTAACTTGCTCTTAAATCGACATTTCGACAGGAAGCTTTGCATCTTGCTTAATCTTTGCTGGACTGGTCTTTTATATGTGTATATGTATGCATTTTTGAGTTAATTATATGCATAGCATTTCCTCATATCTGTTCTTTGAGGTTCTTAGTCAAAGGAATTTCTTGCCTCAGTGCAATTTGAGAATGGTTTGGTATCCTTTGAAAGATTTGACCTTTTAAAGATTAGTGCCAGTAGACTATGTAGTTTCTGGGAACAGTAAACTTCCCTTTTCTGCTGCGAAGTTGTAAATTGGAGTGGACAAACCTTTGACCCAATCTTATATGGCAGAGGGAACATCAAGCGCCTTAATCTCTTGTATTGACCAAAAGTTAAATTGGAACCATTACTTAATCTCTTGTATTGACTAGGTGGGGTCAGTTATGTGAAAATGTTAAAATTGGAACTTTCATTACTGCCCTTTGCCTGCCCCATCTAACCCCCTCTTCATCTCCTAATCCACTTTATCATAGGAAGTCTCCAGGGTCTTTGTTCAACGTGACCAAACCATCTTAAGCAAGCTTCTCTTATCTCATCTTCAGTTGTTGGCACCCTTAATTTTTCCAAGATGTATTTAATTCTAATCCTGTCTTTTGGTGTGCTCGCTTATCCAATGAAACGTTCTCATCCCTACTAATTTTGTGCAAATTTTGTGTTTGCCAGCCTAGGACTTCTTGCCATAAAACATCAATGGCCTTATTGTTGCATTATAGACTCCTTCCTTAAGCTTAAGTGGCATTTTGTAGTTGCATAAAACACCAAATGCACTTTTTTCCATTTCATCCGTCTTGCGTGTACTCTATGGGCCACTCCCTTGGATAATCTGAATTCTCATCAGGTTATTATTAGAAAATCTGATTCCAAAGTTTAAAATAATTGGTGAATGGACATTACACTTGTGTAAGGCCATAACAAACTCCATAACCAATCAATGTGAGACACTTTAGCACATGTTATCTGAACTTCTATTCTTACTGAACTTAAACTTCATATACTCTGTCTTTGGCTGACTTGACTTAAAACCCTTGTTACCAGTGTTTCTTTCTATAATTTAAGTTTCTCGTTTACTCTTGTCGGGTTTCATCTACGAGCACTATATAAATTTACATTTCAAGATGCGCTAGGTATCAGTTTGATTCTTATTTGGAGTGCTTCTTTGGGTCATGTCATGAGAAAGTTATCCCTTGAGGATCCAAAAAGTGGACTTAGAACAAGGAACAAGTACTTCATATCGACGGAGATGCATCACATACTTTGTTATGGGATATATATATTTGCCAATTTTGTTCTTTTCTTGGTTTTAGCTATCCCGAATTTGATTTAGTTGGATCCGAAAGGTGTTTGTAGTCTGTTTCTGCAGAGAAGACTTTAACAGTCTGGCATTAGTAGAATTGGAGTATAATGTTGTCATCTTCCAGAAACCTGAATTGTTCTTATCCCTCGATTATTCTCTTGCTGTTAAGTTCGAAAGGTTTTAATTTACAAATTGTGTCTTTTACATGGATGATCAGGCTTGTATCGGTTGGAAACTTAGAGGCAGCTGTCAGCTTGCTGCTTTCAACTCCTCCAGAAAGCACTTATTTTTATCCAAATGCTCTACGTGCAGTTGCACTTTCTTCAGCTGTATCAAAGTCCCTTCAAGAACTTGCTGTTAAGGTGAGTTTAACATTATAGGATTAATAATGTGGAACTATTGCTCAATGTATAAAGCGCAATATCTTCGATTTATTAAACAAATCAAAACTTGAGTTGTTTTGACGTATATATAATTATCTTTGATGATGGGTTAATTGTGTCTGCGTACTTTTTTTTTGGTTTTACTGTGAAGGTTGTGGCTGCCAACATGGTTAGGACTGACAGGTCACTGTCAGGTACTCATCTTCTCTGTGCTGTTGGAAGGTATCAAGAAGCTTGTTCACAGGTTAGAATTTTCTTATCTAAAGCTTTAATATATCTTCATTATTGTCTAAGGTCAGTTGTCCACTTTAGTCTCTATGCAAACCCAGATGAAAGTAAGTTTTGTGTCAGGGACATTCCATCTTTTCTATAGTCCGCCCTCTTATTGAGTTTAGATAGAGAGAGATGCCATACAGTTTCACAGATGTCCTATTAGACATTCCCGATGGCAGGTTTTTCGGTTTCTCTGACATTTTTGTGTGCTGTTATATTTTTTTCTACTTCCTAGAATGTTTTTGTAGGTTTTATATTGAAAATTCTCCTAAATCATATCATAGAATTTGCTTAAATATACTCACAACATTTGAGTTAAAACAGTGAAGAGGAAACCTACCAATGCATGTAGTGCAAGCCTAGACTGCTAGCCTTTATTGTAACAAGTTGTATAAACTTCTTGCCTATGCGTTCATTTAATGACATATTCATTTAGAAATTGTGGACAATTTGATGAGGTTAATTACCACAATTTGTTGAGGGTAATTCAAATCTCTAATGAGAGTTTGGATGAGAATAACATTGTATATTAGAACTGTTCTAATTATCTGTTCTTTCTCCTGACTTTGTTTAGCTGTCCAATCATTTAATGTGGTTACTTCAGCATCCTGTGTGGTTACCAAAATCCTCTGGCTTGCAGACAATGAGGCAGCGTTGAGGGTTTTGTTTGATTTACATCTATAGTCTGTTTTTTTAGGTCTCGAGTTTTACCACTGATGATCCCTTGGAAGTCATAATCCTGCCAGCATAGATTAGATCTCATTATAGATTGTCCTGGTGCAGGTTCTTTTTGGTGCTTTAATATCTCAGTGACTAAGGATGCAAATTCTATGTTGTGGGTGGAATTTGGAGAACTTGCTTATTCATTTCTTGAATCAATCCCTACTTTTAGTTGCATGATTATTACTTTCATCATCGTAATCATCACTTCTGATCAATTTTATGTAGTTATTGATTTTTTCTATGAATAGTAAGCATGCTCCCAGTGCAAGGAAGGAAATATCAGACTGAACTGTCAAAACTAACCAAATTGGACGCTGTCCAGACTTGAACAGTTTTCTCACAGACCTAACCAAAATCAACCAAATGGCTTATCGCTTTGATTAATTTTTTGCAGTTACAAGATGCAGGATGCTGGACAGACGCAGCAACTTTAGCTGCTACACATCTGAAGGGCTCTGACTATGCAAGGTTATCCCAAAATCTCCATTTGCCAAATCTCCATTGTTACTAAGCTTTATCCAATTCTTTTCAAACCTGATTTTTCTCCTATTATCTATCCTTTATAATTCAATATATAGCATTTATGATCTCTGATGCATACACTTGTTTTCTGATAATGATTTCTATTGTTGCCCTTTTATTATTTTGAGAAACAGTCGAAAATATCTTAATACTTAAAGATATTATTTTATCAAACTTTAGTTGCTGTTTTCTCTCATCAAGGAAAGAGGCATGGGTCTTCAAGTATCTGTGCGCATTTTTATCAAGCAAAACTGACCTTTTTTTTTCCACCAAAATTTAAATAGTTCCGAATTTGAAAAGCATATGAAAAATTTGCGGGATTATGTGTCAACAGTTATATGTTGTGAAAGTTTCAAGTGTTTCAGAGGAATGAAAAGTCAAAGTGCACAAGTTTGAAGATTTAGAGCATGTCTGGACTGATTTTATTTTGGTACTTTTTATTTAACCTAAGTCTTGAGGCGTACACACTTTGATTTTTTTCAACTTTAAACACTTCTTTCACCACATATAAGTAATTACACGCAATTCACATTTAAAAATTTTCATAATAGACATTAAACAAAAAGCAAAAGTCGCTCTGGACATGCTCATAATGTCTTACAAAACATGATGATTGGGATGTGAGAATGTTGTCCGATATTTGGGTTACTCTCAAGGGAAAACAAAGTCCAGTACTTTTTTATTTTATTTTATTTTCTTTTCTTTTCTTTTCTGTGGGTATCTTCATGCAATAATATGGATAAGTTGATCTGGGACTTTGCCTTTTCTGGCTAGTGGAGAGGTATAGATGTTCCTTTTGCTGAGGTGTGGCAAATGACAATTAGAAAATACATATTTGGTGGATTTGCTGACAATCGAGAATGATAGAACTGAAAGTTATTGTATAGTCGATTTAATCAATTAAATGACTTATCTTACTTAAAAAGTTGGCAATTTCACTAGGCAAGGTCATATTACCATGCTATGCATACATTCATCCTAAATAATGCTATCTAATAAGCAGTTATTCAAGATTTGGTCTGATCGTATTGGATATATTAACATAACCAAATCTCGGAGCATCCAATTACATAACTTGGTGGCATTTAGCATTCCTAGCATTGCTCCTTCATATAAGGTGCACTTCTGCTGGAGACATAAGCTATGATGGCATTGATTCCAGTTGCAGAAAGACAAGCAAAGTCGCGCTCTTTCTGATTGATTAGTTGTTCTTTGGTCAGATCTTTTCTGCACTAGAACGTCGCCTTTGTTTTTCGATCTGCAGGAGACTTTTTTTAATTTTTAGTTTTTTATAATGATTATTATGTGTCCATGTCAAAATACATGAAAGTCGACCTCAAGCCATGGAGGACTTTGTGTTCCTTCTAATGCCAAACTATGTGAACAAGTTGAATAATGTCCACACCTGATCTACCAGACAGAATCTTTCAATTCGGTTGCTTCCCAATTTGGACATTTGCTTCTAGATCTTCTCACCCAATTAATCTGCACCACAGCAAATTCCTTGAGACTCAGATTGATGTATTTTTGGGGCAGGACCAGCCATCTAGTTTCCAGGCCCTTTATTACTGAACAAGCTGTGATAGATAACCCTAGAAACAGTTTCTACAGTAGTTTTTCTTTAGTCCCTAGAAACAGTTTCTACAGTAGTTTTTCTTTAGTTCTTACCAAAGCTACAAACTCAGGAGATGGGCTTGAAGATGAAACATTTTCACTCAAATTGTATGTACCATGAAAATTCTGACCATTTCATTGCATTATTCTGTTCTCAGAGTGTTGCAGAGATGGGCAGACCATGTTCTTCTGGCTGAACACAACATCTGGAGGTATAATTCTCATTCCTTTCTATTTGTCTTCTAACGATATTATTGGTGCACCTTGATTACGGTTACTTTTTTAGGCATCCCAGATCTTTGGGGATTTTCAATTAATTATAGAATAAAGGGCTTAATCGTAATGTAAATGTAGATTTTGAGAATGTAGAGGTATGGTACAAAAAGGTTGTGGTGAGTGTAATAAGTGCGGCTTCTCTTTCATCAAGATCAGTTGATGCTCTTCTTAAACTGTGGAATGTTATTACAGGGCTTTGATTTTGTATGTTGCTGCTGGTGCACTCCCGGAGGCATTGGCAGCTATTCGTCAGGCGCAGCGACCAGATACAGCTGCCATGTTCATACTTGCTTGCCGTGAAATTCATGCAGCTTTTATGTCCAACATGGGTGATTCCGATGATGAATCTTCAGTCAAGAAGGAGCAGTTCAACTTACCTGTTTTGGACCCAGAGAACGAGGATGTCATTGCAGTTGGGGAATATTATGGGCAGTATCAGCGGAAGCTAGTTCATCTCTGCATGGATTCTCAGCCATCATTCGACTAAACAAGCTAAGCTGGGTCATTGTCCTGTCTATTATTCACTAACGTCTCTATGTGCGGTGACATTTTGCAGTACCTGTAGGAGCGGGAATGCTCTTGTGATTCCTTCATGCTCCCGATACTCCTCGTTCATGCTCGATTATTCTTTTAGATGACCAAACTGCTCTCCTGTTCGGAGGGTTCGTCAACCTGAGAAAATAGTGTGACCCGCCAAACAAACTTTTACCATAGAAAAGGAGAACTACATCCATCAAGGGAAATTTGGCAGACTAGGCTTTGGGAGAATTCTGTTTTGCAGAAAACTCGACCCAATGGTCCATTTGTATCTATTGTTGAAAATTTTGCCAACGTCTTTGAGTTGATTTCCGCATTTTTCCGATGAGAGTATGGTGCTTTGAGGTTCACATTCTGATTTATTCTTCCCCTGAATGTACAGATTATGGAACCGAGTTGGTTGTAGTTATTTTGTCTGTGTATTTGTCGCTCAGCGTCTACATTTTTTCTCTTCAAATTAGCTAGTTGAAGTACCCATTGGAACAGAAACTTGTTCAAGTACATAGAACAGTACAATTTGCCTTGCCACCGATGAGTTTAAATCCTTAAAGGTGGATTGTGGATACGATGGAATAGAGTTAGATTAGTATGGAAGTGATTAACGAGATAAGGTGAAATGGAATGATACAGGCATTTCATGAGATGGTGCTTGATATTAATGTCAATCACAAGAAAGACAAAAAAGAAAAGAGGTAATATCACAAAAATCTCTAAACTATATATAAATATTGTGGACTTTTTTATGTCAGTGAAAATCATGTACCTTCCCTTTGCGATACAAATGCTCTATATATATTTATTTATTTTTATTTTTTTTTGAACCTATATCAATGTGACAAGATAGAACTGTAATAAAGGGTATACGTCATATATGTGTAGGTTTGAGGTTTTTTTTTTTATCACAAGGAGTAAGTGTAGGGTTTTTGGTGACACAAAAAAATTGAGAGTGTTTATGTCATAGTGAGCATGGATGAATGAATTAGCAGAAGCTATAGCACCAATGAAATTAAAGGAATATATGCATTACAAGTTCCAAAATTTGTCAAATTGATATAATCGAATCATTTCGTTAACATCCTCAATTTGCTTAATGACAAATGTTGATGTAGTATTTTAAAATTAATTTCTCTCTCCTATGTGTCATTTTTTTCTAAAATAATTTAAAAAACAAAACTGGAGGGACAAAAAAAAAAGATAGGGACTCACTAGTCACTAGTGACCATCAACACTGCTGCCCATCGTCAAAGGGGCTGGTGATGTCGGCGGGGGAGGTAGTGGGCAACCATAGCCAACCCGGGCAAGGCCTCGCTAGCCCAAGTAAGGGTTGCAAGGCTCACCAAGACTAGGTTAACGGAGCCCAAATCTAGGCAACATCAACCCTCCCATGGGCTGATAATTGTTGTTAGGCCTGGCCGACCTTCACCTAGGGCTAGCAAGGCTCATCCAGATCTAGGCAACGGCCTCGCTGGTCCTTGCCTCAGGCCGACATGGCTCACCTAGATTTGAGCAATGCTGGCCCTTGCCTATTGCCGTCCACCCTCCTCTATGGTTGGCAGTGGGCAGTAGCGATGACGACATCGGCTAGTCCCTACCTTTTTTTTTTTTTTTTTTTTTTTTTTTTTTTTTTCCAATTTTGTTTTTAAAAATATTTTAGCCCTTTTTAGTTTTTTAATATTATTTAAATAAGGTTTAAAGGAAAAATAATTTTAAAAAAATGCTATGTAGGAGAGAAAAATTAATCTTAAAATGCCATATCAACATTTTCCATGAGACAAATTGACGTTATTAACATAATGATTAGATTGCATTAATTTGACAAGTTTTAGAACTTGATTGCACTTTTTTATATGACTTAATTGTAATTTCATAATAAATTTTAGGATTTGTAGTGCACATATCCCAAAATCATATGTAAAATGGACAACTTTTCTTCTGTTACCTATGGAGTTTTGAAGTAAAGAGGTGTGATGGCCTGAATTTTCATGTTATATTTGTTTTGTAAAAAATAAATGATCTAAAAAATATTTTTCTAAAAATAATCTCTTACAAAAATGAACGAATACAAATTTTTTTTATCATCTAAGAAAATATTTTAAAAATAAATTGTTATAGATAATGAAATAATTTTTTATTAACTAATCAATATAAGCAATACAAACAATCATCTTTAGGAAAATATTTTTCCAAATCATTCATTTTCATTGAATTTTAATTTCAGTTCATATTGGAGAATTCATTGTTTATATCTAATTAGATTAGATTTTAGATTTGTATCATGGAGTTTTAGATATTCTCAATTGATGAAGTTCACTTAGATATTTATCATTGAATTTCTTTTTTCTTTTCTCATTTGTCCTTGATATTCCATCAAATTTGGATTTTCATTGTCGATGTTCTCTATTTTCTAAAACAAACATTCTCCTTATTTAATTAGATTCGATTAAATATTTATCATTGATTTTTTTCTTCCTTTACCCATTACTATGGCGGGGATCTTAATAATAACTTATTGGGGAGCCAAAATTAGATTAGATTGATCATCGGATTTCTTCCTCTCTTTTTTTTTTAGCCCTTTCGCCATAATTTTAGGGTCATATAATTAGGAGTTAATTTTATGAATATAAATATTAGATTTTATTTCACGAAAACCTTCAGTCTTGTAATGATCTGGGTAGTTTTAGCAGGTCAGAATCGCTAACCCAAAACATAAAATGCTTAAAATCAAAGAGAATAAAATCGAGTCTTTGATTTAGTCACCCAAACAAATGATGATGGTCATAATATCGCACGGTTTAGGAAGCCAGAAGATCTACAAAAAGGTCGGAAAGTTGGGCTAAGAGCTCAATGCCAACGGGGCAGAATTTGATGAGCAATCTTCACCGATTTCGGTACCATCATCACCGCAGGCCGCTAAAGGTACGGCCACAGCAGCCGAGAAACGAGCAGGCAGCCATCTCAGTCTGTCGACGGTGCCCCAAGGTCTCACTTAAGAACTACCCAGTTGAAATATTGCTCCAATGGTAGTTGCAGAATACAGAGAGTTCCTTTTTTTTTTTTTTTTTGGCGTTCTGCTTCATTTGAACACCTTCACCATTCTAAAGAAATGCTGGAATTCGGATGCCAGAAGGGCTATCTCAGCACCACCATGAGTAAACTGCTCCGATCAGCTGTCCGCACCCATAAAATATCCTCAACAACCTTGTCCAATAGTCACCTGAAAACAGATTCAACCACTTAAGATGTATCCTCTACAGTCCATGCCCTCCATTTCCATTCCTCAAGTATATCTCCAAACATACTCGGTTTGACTGTGTGATTTTCTAGTTTCCCACCATCAATATCTTTTCAGAGAAGGGGCGATATATGAATCGGTTATTTAGAGTAATCAAGCATGCCGAAACATGCCATTTCAACTCAACGAAGGAATCTCCGGCGGCATCGAGCAGATCCCAGCTCTTCATAATCAGCTTTTGTGACGCACATTGCTTCAAAATCGGGGCTGGATGCCAAAAGTGATCCTCCTCGCCACACACCTAGTATCGGACTGAAGATGATAGAGATTTTAGACAAAAGGAGGGAAACAATAGCATCTTTGGAGTGATAAATGAAACATAGAAGGGAAAAATTTACTCTTGTTGAGTGGTTATCTTCACTCGGTAGTAATCAGGGACAAGAGGCCGGAGTTCTCTTTCTCTGTAGGCAAGTGTCAACACTATAAGGTGGTGCAAATGTCTTGCTAGTTTCAACTCGAGCAAGTAATGGAAAGAGAAAGCTTACAGTCTCTCAGCAAATCGAGGAAAAAGCGTGCTCCCACCAGTCAATATGATGCTGCAAGATTCAGAAAAAATAAAAGGAGTTAACTACTGGTAATTAACAATTGCAAATGCATATAAGTGAAGCCAGCAGTTCACCATTGTGATGTGCAAAGGAGAGAATACCTTTCATAAAGAACAGGATGAAGATGTGGATGGCATGAATTGATAGCTCGAACAATGCACTCTGCCAGTCCAGCCTGATTCATTCCTAAAAAATAAGGTTCACAAATGCACTTCAATGGCTGATATTTATACAGTACTGAATGATAAATGACATAAGGATAACTTTTTCAGACCAAACAAGACGTGAATGACATTTCTTAGTAAAAGACTAATTGGTAAATGCACCAATACATTGAATCTTCGCTAAGATGCTGAAGAGTAGATTTAGAGTATGGAACCAATAATGACGGATGTTGACCAAATCAAGACAAAAAATGACCAACGGAACAGATTTAGCACTTTCTTAGACCAAAAATTATGTGATCCGTCACTTAGACTGAAAAAGATGTGATTGACATCTCTTAGTGACAGGCACTTGGCAATTCACCAACACATAAAATCTCTACTAAGGTTCCGAAGAGAAGACTACAACAAGATAGGAGGAGCACAAAACGCACCCAAATCTGCAGGTCGAAAAATCATCTCCGGGACAAGAAATCGCTCATTTGTCAGGTCGAACTCCTGTAATAGAAGGTAGTAAATATTAGGAAAGTTGCAAACGCAAATAGCTTCTATAATTTCTCTGTCCACGCACCAGAAATTTAAGGTAAAAAGAAACCCCCAAAAGAGCTGTGATGAATATATACGATATTACATTTTTGGTTAAGTCGATTCTCTTTCTGTCTTCTGCAGATTCTGGCTTCTCAACATCAATAATCATTCCATCTGATGTAAGATGAGACTCATCTGTCGAATTGAGGTATCGCCGTGCGGCTTCTGGGTCTTTGACAAAGCCCTTTGTATGTGTGACTCCATCAGGAAGAACATACGTGCATCTGAAGACATTATCCTGTCCAGACTTCCTAAGGAAGTACAGTTGATTCTTGTGAGCACACTGAAGTGACAGTTGTCTACCAAAATGCATTGGTAGAAGTTCTAACACAATTAACTAACTAACCAAAAACTTCTGCTGTACTGCAGGGCATTTGATTTTTTTGGGTGATACTTACTAAATTGAGCGCAAAACATAGAAGCTTAAAAATGCATTGATGGAAGTTCTAACACAATTAACTATGAAATATCGAAAACAACAACTATGCTTTATGCCTTATTCCATTATATGAGCGATCTACATGAATATTTTGTGCCATTACATTTATGCGTCAAATTTTCTGTAAGATCTAATACCCAGTAGCTTTCCTTTTGATTCTTTAAAAGAGGTAAGCACTTCATATCTTTCATTCCTAAATTTAGTGATATTCACTGATATAAGTCAATTCAATTCCAGAGGCTATTCGTAATTCTATTCCATGCTTCCCGAAGGGCTCAGCTGCTTGGGGTTCCTTATCTTCTGACTTTGATTTTGTGCTGAAAAAAATCTCTGAATGATTCAATAATCGCTGGATGGCTAGTAGCAAGACTACTCCTTGTGGTTTTGATACAAGTAGAAGCTTAGCCATGTATAGTCATGCTGTAGGCAGTAAAAATTTAACTACATTTGCAAACCATTTGCAAGTATAACGCAAACCTATGTAGTTGGCAGGTATATAAATTGGGCAAGAAGAGATTCAATCTCACTATCCCAAAATTTTCAGGAAACCAGCTACTAAATGAAATCCTGTTACTTACCATTACTTTCAGAATTCAATATTCATCATTTCCCTCATTATCCAAGCAACAAAGCAAAAACAAGCTTAACTCCATACATGAACTGCTAGGCTATCTTCAACCCATCAGAATGAGACGTCTAACAAAATAGAGCATTACCTTGCAAGCTGCAAATCACGGTCAACATCAAGGGAAACAAAGCACAGCTTCTCCTTAACATCGTCCATCAAAAAACTCTCGTCCATAACATTAATCGATCTGTACGACACCAACTCCTTCAAATAATTTGTCAAAGCCTTCCCGCCCAGATCGATCCTCTTCACCCCATAATTCAAAGTAAAATTCTGAAAAACAGGCACCGTGTGCGTAAAAGAGAACCCACAGTCCACGACTAGACTACACTGCGCCTTGGAGACCAACCTGATACACAGCCGAAAGCCATCACAACGTGAAAAGCCACAAAAAAGCTCAAAAATTTCTAGCTTTTCAAGATTACCATATATGAAAGAGGAAAGCATAACAAATTATCAACACTCGAAGCTCGTTCTAGTCAACTTTGACACTTCAACAGCTATGTTCCATTAACAATCAGCCATGACCAGAACCTCAGAATCATACCCATTACTCCTCCCAGAAGAGAAGTCCTAAACCAACCCATGAATCATTTCCTAGTAAAAATTCATAGTGATTACCATATATGAAAGAGGAAAGCCTAAGAAATCATCAACACTCAAAGCTCATTCTAGTCAACTTTGACACTCAACAGCTATGTTCCATTAACAATCAACCATGACCAGAACATCAGAACCATACCCATTACTCCTTCCGGAAGAGGAAGTCCTAAACCAACCCATACATCATTTCCTAGTGGAAATTCATAGCGATTTACCCTTGTGGGCTCGTGCTGGCCTCATACAGATGAACGAGCGAAGCCGAGTCGGCGACGTAGAGGGACTTGAAGCCGAAGTCCTCGAAGACGAGCTCGTCGGTGGCGCGCTGGACGGAGGGGAGGGCGAAGGGCGGCTCGGTGAGGAGGAGGGAGCAGGACGGGGTGCTGACGCGGAGGTGGTTGGCGAAGAGGTGGGCCCAGATGTCGCGCTGCAGGTCGTTGTTTATGAGGTATCCGCGGTCGATGGGGCGGCGGACGGCGGCGGAGGTGAGGTCGAGGGCGGCGGCCGCTGCGGCTGCGGCGGCGGCGGCGGCGGAGGATGGGGCGGAGGGGGAGACGAGGGGGTCGGGGTGGAGGAACTTCTTGGAGGAGAGGGGGCGGAGGAGGCAGTTTGGGAGGACGGTGGTGGGGTCGAGATCGCCGCCGTGGCCGGCCTTGATGAGGCCGCCGCCGTTGTCGAGGACCACCACGCCGGTCATTTCTCCGGCGGAAGTAGGGAGCGGACTCGTCAGGGAGTGGGTTATATATCGACGGCGACGGGGCCCTAATTAATTATGTAAGTTTGGTTTATCCCACAGAAAATAAATAATTTAAAATATATATTTCTTTGAAATGATCATATGTACTACTTAAAATAATTGATTAATAACAAATATTTTCATTGATTATAATAATTATATATAAATATTTGAAATGATCATCTGTATATTCTTATGTCCAACATCACACTCAGAAAAAACAACTTTTAAGTTTTTTAGGATTCGACAAGATCTAGTATTGTAAATTTGTGTTGGTGAGTATTACTTCCACTAAAATCACCCATTTGCATCACCACATCTCTCGTAAAAATTGGTTTCTAGTTGTAGCTCACTCGCTTTCTTTTAGTATGGAATGATCGAAATTCGTGTAATGCATGCCTCAATTCTAATTATTAAAAAAATAAGTTGATTTAAAAATTATAGATAATAGTGTAAATGGTAAATATGATTTTGACCAAATGAAATTTGAACTTTTAATTTTCCAATATGATTCATGAATATTAATCAAACATGCAATATCGTTCCTAAATTTTTTATTTATTTGATGTCGTCCCAAAATTATTAATAAATGCTCAATATAATTCTTAAATTATGTGAAAAATGTTTAAAGGTTCATGATCGAACCGAAAGTTTGGAAACCACGTTCAATAAGTTAAAAGTTGAGGGATGACGGCACTACCCATTAGATTAAAATTCAGATAGCACATCAAATGGATTAAAAGGTTTGGGACGACATTATATATAGACTAAAGTTTATGAATCATTCGCCTCGGTTTTCGTTTCCTTAGGTACTAATGATCGTGATTCGCTTCTTGTCTGTCTCTAACGCACGGCGAGAATAACCGTGAGTTTTCCAAGAAGTGGTGGGTGGAAAAAGAGAAAAAGCCCGGACCCTCTCTCTTTCTCACCAAGGCCCACCCACCACCATGGCACCATGGCCGTTCGGCCATCCTGCAGTTTCCACCGACCCATTACCCATCCGCCCCCCACCAGACCGCCGATCCACTCCGGACCAAAACCCAAAAAAAAGAAGAAGCAAAAACCTTGCTTGACCTCACGGACAAGAAAACAAAACATGGGAAAGCCGCCCCCCGTCCCCCAAAAAAGAAAAGAAAAGAGGCAGCTTTAATTATGCAGAAGCAGAGAGAGAGAGAGGAGGAGGGAGGAGGAGAGAGAGGATAAAGGGAGTGGCTGCCCATTTTGGGGAAGGTAGAGATAGGGTTATATTCTCAATTTGCTTCTTCCTCCAGCTTCTCTCTCCTCTCCCTCTTTCTCTCTCTTCCCCCAAGTCTCCACAGCAAGAATCCCTCCGCGCGTCTCTTAGAGATTTCACCTTTCTCTTCCCCCTTCCCCCCCCCATCTCCTCTCGAATTGCAGCAGAATCAAGAAACCGATCTCCTTGGCGTTTCGGCTCAACTGGGTCCGATGCCATCCCTGTTCCCGTCGATCTGAACCGACCCAGTTGACGAGATCGGATCGTCTGCATGAGCTACAGGTCGTGGGTTTCGGCAGGCTCGTTAGATTAGATCGGCCGCGAGAGGGACAGGGAGAGAGAGAGAGAGAAAGAAGAAAAGCGGACAGATTCCTGCGAAACATGTCTGCAATAGTGTGTGGCAAGAGATCTTTCTTCGAGGAACTGAGTGCCGCCCCGTCCCCCGTCGTCTCCAAGAGAATCCGCTGCTCTTCCTCCCCGGTCCGCCTCTCCCCGCCGCGGCAGCAGCTGCAGCCGTCGTCCTCCCCCGCTTCCCCTCCTTCCTCGCACCAGCCGGGGTCGGCGGCGGTCCTGATCGAGCAGCTCGCCGCGGTCTTCCCTGATATGGACAAGCAGGTCTCCACTGTTCCATCGTCCTTATTTCATTGCTGTGCAGTTTCTTGGGTAGAGGAGAGGAAAATTTGTTTGACCATCTGTGATTTATTTTTTGGGTTGCTCGATTTTCGTCCATAATTGACTTTGTTTATGTCTTTTCATATGTGATCCTGAAATCTGGGAATCGTCGATTTTATGGGTCTTCTGCCTTTGGATTGTTGTTGGTGGATGATATTAAAGCCAGGAGCTTTATTATAGCTTTAGGTAGGTGTATTGAGCAGATTGCTAGCTATTGATCTCTCTTTAATGAATGTTGGTCTGTTAGATGTTGATCTGTCTCGCGGCATGATTTTAGCTTGGTTGATCGACGGCATAGCATCACGGAACCTTATGATCAGTGATTTTTGTGTTTTGTCAATAAGATGAAATCTATATTTCCTGTTTTTGTTACGTCTCATAATTCCTGCGATTATGCTGTTGCCTAGCAAATGACAACCTCTGTTAAATTGGAGTGTTTCATGTTCGTTGTAACGAGACATGGAAAAAAATGAGTCAATTTGATGTCTGAATAATCTTTTTCTCTTTTTTCTTTTTCCCAGATGATAATTTGATCGTCATTAGAAAGAAAAAAATATATCTACCATGTTTGCTAATATGACATTTGACATTGTCGTGACATGTTCCAGCTTCTCGAGAGAGCACTTGAAGAAAGTGGTAATGACTTGGATTCGGCCATCAGAAGATTGAATGAACTTCGCTTGGGATCTGCTGATCCAAATTTAGGTTCTGCTCTGGATGGGTCTAATGCAGCAGTGGATGTCAATGTTCCGCTTCAGTCGCAAGGTGAATCTTGGATTCTTGATAGATTACTTGAAGTAATATTACCTTATGTGCGTCAATTTCTGTATATTTTTGGGGACTTTCAAGTTTTATGTTCTTTTATCTTCACAGGTTCATTTTATAGATGTGGAAGTTAAACTATCAATTTCAAATATTTGGATTATTAGAAAGAATGGCATAGCTCTCTTTTGACATTGGATTACAGAGTACGAAGGAATACTTTCATAACTAGGTTTTTCAATTTGCCTTGCGGCATGTGAAAGCACATGAGGCGATGAATATCCAATTTAACTTGACCTCAATTACCTGCTTTGGGGCTCTCTCTTAATCACAATCTTATGTTGCACCCTTTTCTTGTTGGGTGTGGTAGGGTCTTGATCCTTTTGCTTTAACGGCTTTTGTTAGATTTTTATGGGTTGTGAGCAATATCTACTTGTCACGAGTCAGACATTAGTTATAAATTGGCTTTCTTCTTGAATTCTTGATTGATGTGTTATCTTGCCCTTAACTTTCAAAGTCTTTTGCTGCTTGTTGTGGTTTAAGTTTCATGACAGTAGATGATGCCTGTTGCATGGCAGGGGGTGCAACAACTGCTGGAGAGCCAGCTTTATCACAGGATTCATCAGCAGAAGAGACAATATCAATCGATGGGGCAGAATGGGTGGAGCTCTTTGTTAGAGAGATGATGAGTGCCTCCAACATGGATGATGCCAAAGCCCGTGCTGCGAGAGCACTTGAGGCATTAGAGAAATCCATCTTGGCTCGGGCTGGGGCAGAAGCATCCCGGAATGTTCACCAGGTAACAATTTTAGTCGTATGGGTATTTACTACTTTGAGTTTTGACCCCCTTGGCCCCCAAAAAAAAAACACACACACACACACACACAAAACCTCAAGATGGATCAGGTCTGTTATGCTGATGGTATATCTCTTCCAGGAAAATATGCTGCTGAAGCAGCAACTTGAAGCACTGATTCAAGAAAATACAGTTCTCAAGAGAGCTGTGGCTATTCAGCATGAACGCCAGAAAGAGCATGAAATAAGGAGTCAGGAATTGCAGCATTTGAAGCAGCTGGTGTCTCAGTACCAGGAGCAGCTGAGGACTCTTGAGGTTTGAACCTGTGAACCCTGAATCTTCTTAACTATGTGCTTAGTTTTTTATTTATTTATGTGAACATAATTTATTTCATATCTGTAATAAATTGATCTGCAGAATGTAGAGACGCTTTTGTGTTTCCTGTTTGGCTCCTTTTGTTGATGGGTCCTCGAGATATGTAGGATCCATCTTGTTGTCTTGGTGTAACCCTTGCTTTTCTGTGGTCTCTAGACAAGTGAATCTTTGTCTTACTGCCTTATCTTCTGATGCCATGCTAGGTGAACAACTATGCACTCACGATGCACCTGAAGCAAGCTCAACAAAGTAGCTCCATCCCTGGGCGTTTTCACCCTGATGTGTTTTAGGGAACTGTGAATCTGTTGATTTGGGTTGTTGATCTGCACCGTGCTCTATGCACTTTAGCCATCGTTCAAAGGGTGCAAACGGCCTGAAGACATTCAAAGGCTGTAAAACTCCCCATCATCCACAATCAGCAGTGGGTGTCTTACAAGTTAAGCTAGCAAAACGCAGTTGAAAACTAGTTGTCTACATTGTTTCGTTTCTTCCTTAGTATCTAAAAGCTGATGGAAATGGTATGCATGTTATGCCAGTAGTCTGGTTGTGTTGCGTGTAATTATATATGGGGATCATGGTTTATGAAAGTCGCTGCATCACTGCAATATCACATTGTTTCATGAACTGCTCTAGCAAATAAGTAGAGGCAATTTCGTTGAAGGCACTTGCTTGGCATCCTACCGATGCGCGGAGCGCCAGGCAAGGTAATTTGGTGACGCGATCAAGTACCGATGCACCTCTAGTATTGCCCCAGCTGCGATTTGCTCACCTCACAGCCATTTACCATAATTACTCGATCTATTTGTAGAGCTTGGCTACGGGGAGGATCCTCCTCCATCGAAACAAATGCTTGCAAAATTGGGCAAACAAACGATGGGGACAGCCTTCTTTAAGATGGTTCAACAAATGAGCTGATATGCAATTAAAATTTGACAATTTGATGCACTTTTCTTTTCATAAGCAGGCGTGCTCCCAGTTGCCACCTTAATTGGACCTGCTGCTTAGCTCTGTGATGATCTGAAAAATAAGAATTTTTTCGAGCCTTCAATTTAGAGGCAGAGGGTGCATTTGCTAATCATTTTGTTCATGAAAATAATTTTTATTCGGAAATGGTTTTTTTTTTTTTTAATTTTGTTCTCTGAATGAGTTTTTGAACATTTAAAATGATTTGATAATTATAAAAAATTTATATTTTCAAAATAAAAATACATTTGGTATGATTCTTAAATTCTTTTATGACTTAAAATTTCTTTAAATTTTTTTAATAATTTTGTTACATTTTTCTTTTTTTCTTCTTGTTCTTGTTCTTTTATTTTATTTTTCTTCTTTCTTTAGCTTATCAAGAAAAAGAAGAAAAGAAAAAAAGAGAAAAAATAAAATGGCTTGGGCTTTGATTTTTTTAGTTGTTCCTAAGAAAAAAAAAAGTTATTAAATGGAATTATATTCCTTTTTTTATTTTTGATAACAGAAAAATAAAATTAGACACTATTTGACACGTTACCAAATAAGCCTTAGTACTCTTTGAAAGAGCTTCTATATATCCTTTACTAGGAGAGCCAGTCCTGTCACGATATCCTTTTCCTCTTCTAGGCCAGCAGATCTTGCTAGGAGAACCTTGTACCATTAGTAAAGTTTGTAGGCCATGCTTTGCCGAAAGGTCCGGCATCGTTTCTTGCTTCAGCTCCAAGGAAAGGTGGATAGAAAAACCTAACCCTTAATTTGAGACTCCATGCCGGTTCGTACCGATCTATCACGGAGGAATTTTAGCTTTTTATCTGATGGGCTGCTTTCGGTGTGTGCTTCTGAGATTTCATGGAATTTGTGAATGGTAGGGCCACAAGTCTAAGATTCCATTCGTAAATCTTAATGCAGAACAGGGTCTCCATGGCTTATGTACCTCAAAAGGCAAAGTCAGGGCAACCCAGTCGGAATCAGAACTTGGTTTGTGGGGGAGACAATGCTCCTCTCGTGTTGTCTGCGACAGGTTTTTTCAGGATGTCTGGTCATTGGACTCGGTAAGAGGACATAACTTTGCAAGCGTTTTAGCCTTCTATCGGCATATTCCATGCGGTTCCTTGAGTGTGCCATAAGAATGTGGAGATTCCAAGACTTCCTCTTGCATGAAATATTAGCATAGGAGAACTAGACGTATGACAGCAGCCATGTTGCAATTACTTTATCATTTTTGTTATGTATCTTCTATCCATCGAAGTAAACCTCCAATCACCATAAGTTACTTGCAGGATCCATCATTCAACAAACTTCATTCGGGACACGAGACCTTTTCATCCTCGCGTGTTCCGGGGTTCACAAAGACGGGTCTACGCTACGACATGATCCTTTCGATAACGAACATGTATGCCGTACAAGGGCGTGCAATACTTTTCCCATATGTCAAGTTATATAAAAATCTGAGAATGAAATGGTCGAAACTGAAGACGACGTGAAATCGTCTACGAACTACATTTGACTGGTCACGCACTTGACCCGGTCCGTGCATAAAAGGACAAAAAATAAGGAGGAACAAATCAAACTCCCGTGCCATCCGGGAGTCAAATCCTGGCCCTACCCCATAACACCGCCAATTCTATTCTAACCACAGAACCACCGTTCTTCCGATCAACGCAACATCTATCGGTTTCTACTAAATTTCTAAGCTAAACCCGAGAAAGAAAGAAAGAAAGAACAAAGATATACAACACCGCAAGAGATTCCTTGATGAACAAGTGACCCATTATAGTAAATAGATTTACGTATCTATTACTATTACCTAACACCCTTGAGGCTCCTCCGGCGACGCCTCGGTGGCCACCGGATCGATCCCCTCGAGAAAACACTGACGAAACTCTACCTGGACCTTTGATGTTACAGTTGCGACGGACCCCGGTTCTCGGACATCCGATCCTTGCAAGAAACACTCCTCCATCGACACTGATAGTAACTACTGCTGTCCTAGGGTTTTATTCGTTGCCTATACAGCGTGCGCCATTCCCTTAGGCATTCTTGCATGACGCTCGATGACTCAGGAGATGACTTATTATGCAGAGACGAGAAGCGCTTGGCCGCCCCTCATCATCCGCTTGAACTCGTCGAAGTTGACCATCCCGTCCCCATCCACGTCCACCTTCCTGATCATCTCCTCGCACGCCTTCGCCCTCTTCCCTTCGCTCATCCCCAGCGACGACAGCACCCCTTCCAGCTCCTCCACCGTGATCACCCCGTCCCCGTTCCTGTCGAACACGTCGAACGCCTCCTTCAGCTCCGCCTCCTCCCCGCCGCACTCCCCATCGCCTAGGCTCCGATCGCCGCTGCTGCTGCCGCCGACGGCGCTCCCGACGGCGGACATGGACTCCAGGAGGCCGCAGAACTCGTCGAGATCGATGCGGCCGTCGCCATTAGCATCAGACCCGGCCACCGCCTCCTCCACCTCCTCGTCCGACACGGAGATCTGGAGTCCCCTGAGGGACTCCCTCAGCTCCTCCCTGGTGATGAGCCCGTCCCCGTTCTTGTCGAACGTGGCGAACACCCTCCTCAGCTCCGCGCTCACGCCCCGCCGCTCCTTCTTCTTCTGCTGCTGCTTCTGCGGCGGCGGCGGCGGCGGAGGGGGGCCGCCGTCCACCTTGCCTGGTGCCGCCGGGGGCGGCTGGGCCAAGAGGGTCCTGAGGAGGGCGGGGAGCTTCTTGGGGGGCACGCGGAGGAGGAGCACGTTGGCGAGGAAGCGAGGAGGACGAGGGCCAAGAAGAGCGCGGCGAGCAGCACCATGGTTGGTGGTGGTGGTTTGTAGGAGAAGGAGAATGAGCTCAAGGAAGATGAGAGGAAGGAGAGGCAGAGACACTGACAAGGAGAGAGACGACAAGCAGGTCGAGTTGAAGAAGGGCCGAGGAGAGAGAGGCGACGGTTGGAACGTTGACGTCCGGCTACCACGGAAGGGACGCGGTATTTGGCGTGCAGGGGCGGGGCCACAAACCGCGTGGAATAAATGCCGGATGCGTCCAATCCATCGATCGATCGGTAGCTACTAGAGAGGAAGAAGTGGACATCATGGTGCGCGTGGAGGGGGGACGAAAAGTAATGCTGCTGCCGTTCAAGTTTTCTTTAATTCTTGGTAGGACTCGAACGTAATGATCAATGACTCCCGTCCAACTTACACTACGGGGCCTTCGAGAAGGGGAATTTGAGTTTAGGGTATTTTCGTGGGTCTCTAGGTAGCGGGGCCTTTGCGTTTGCGCGTATAAGCTCTTTTAAGTTATAAAAGGAGGTGCAATGATTGTGTGTCAGTCCTGCTTTTTTGTTTTTCCTTTTGCCCTTTTCCTCTGTGCGTAGGACCCGTTGAACCCGCCGGACAGGTGGGTCAGGGCCATACTCCAAATGGTCTGACTCGATGTAGATCTGTGATCCATATTAGCTCAATCCGCATCTAAATTCGCATATGATTCGACCCATATTATATTTAAATTGAAGTGAGAGAGTGGAATAGGTGAGCATGAAATTGAATAAGGACAAGAGAGAGTTATAGAGCTAAGTTGGGCTTAAATAAATTGTAAATCTATTAAACACCGGTATTGTTTTGAGTTTTACTACTTCAAATTTATTTATGACTTATTTACTAAATATAACTAATCTATATAATAACTCAATTTGTCAAATATGAATTAAGGAATAACAAATAATTCATTTTGACCGATCTAGTATTTGCTCACTATCCACCATCACTATCGAATTCAAGTTTGCCATGACCTTGGCAAACCTTCTACTTTCCCTAGATTTGAGGTCGTAGATCTGAGGCGACGACCTCAAATCGGAGGTCCCTAACCATCGAGGCCTTGTCGCTATCGAACAATTTGCATGGGGTCATCAATCACGACCGTACGAGGAGAAAGGAATGACTGATGGATTTACTGTACGAGTAACGCGAGGACGATTTGTCGGACTAAGGCATTGCTGGCGGCAACGAGTGAACGATCGCAAACGACTATGGAGAGAGAGAGAGAGAGACAAGAGGAGTCCCGACAAAACTTGTACCCCTCTTTCTCTCCCCAAAAACAATCCATTAGTACTTGCTTCTCATCAGCAACTCCGCGGAGCTCCATTGCCGTCTTCCATGGAAATCGGGCTCCATTTCACGCGGACCAAACTCTCAAAAGAAGTAGTTAAATGATTGCATAGGTGATGACAGACTTACTTATGAATAACAATACAAGATCTCACCCATAAAATGCGAGACTTGGGATACTTGAGATCTCTCTCACACACAAGCAAAGCCCTCAACCACCATTTATGCACATCACCTCTGTTGGTGTTGACTCCATCCTAATTTTATTATCAATCCATTAGGATTTATCAGCTTTAGAGTGGGTAGCTTCCTAGTCTAGAATCATGAATTGACATTGAGATCTTTGGTTTTAAAATATGATAGTCGGGAATTAAACCTGTAGGTTACGAAATGACCGATTTTGGAACACGCTCGTTTTATGTTTTGTTAATGGCCAATTTTTTTAATAAATAAATAGGAAAGTTGCATCATTTCACAATAAAAATATTTATTGGTCAAGTCGTTATGTTGTCTCATATCGAAGATCATGTTTCCTGTTTTTTTTTTATTTTTTTAAGAAGTGGCTTCAAAACTAGTTTAAAACCAAGTAGTACAGAATAGTTATGGATAAAACATAATATTCCGCAAATTGTATGAAACTCTTGTAGTAATGTCTAGAGAGGATCACCAGCGTCGGTCGAGCATCTCAACCTTTCTTACTAAAGACGAAAACCAAAGTCAATTATATAAAGTTGCTCAAGTCGTGCTTTTCTTCATAAAGAATAAAAGAGCAGTGTTTGCACAATACGTCCCATTAGACATGAGTCTTGTAACTTTTGATTCTCTACTTTAATGGATTCTCACATTTTCTTTTGAGGGAAAAGAGGATGCGACAGCACCGTTATTCTCTCTTCCAGGGGAGCAACCGTGCCGCCTCTGTCACAATGTTTCTCAAGGAAGCTGAACGACTTGTTTGTCCAGTTTCCTGAGAAAACTACGAATTGGGATTTTTATATTAAAAAAAATTAATTAATTAATTAATTAATCAAAAAAAAAAAATAAGCGAATTGAAAAGATCTTTATTAAGAACATCATTGCTATAGAACACTTTTATATTTAAGCTCCGTTTATTTCGTGAAAACTTAATGATTTGAAAAATATTTTTCCTAAAAATGATCGCTTATATTATTTATAAAAATAAATAAACAAAAAAATAATTTCATCATCTACAAAAATATTTAGATATAAATGGTTGTCGATAACGAAGCATTTTCAATTTACTAATTATTTCGAGTGTTACAATCGATCATTTTTAGGAAAATATTTTCTAAATTGTTCATTTTTAGTGAAAACAAATGAAGTATCATCGTAGAAAGAGCAGTAGACAAAATAAATGCATGGTTTCTAGAAGTAATATCACCAATATAAAACATTTTTCACACTTATGAAATTAAAATATTCATTGTTTAATAAATGAATATAATTGTCAAATTTAAACCTCCAATGTTTTTTACATGACTTAAAACATTGATAAAATAAACTCTAGCCAAAGTAGTCCAAGCTAACTTAAAAATGAAAATCATGATCATCTTGTAACTAAGAAAAATTGAAATTTGTTTAAAAATTTATAGTATATTAGATTTGTTTGATCAAATCACTCTTTTTTCTTTTTTGTACAACCCAACTTTTTTCACCATACTAGTCAAATTCAAATTTAAGATAACTAGATAAGTACGTATTGCATCTAAGTTCCACAAATGCAAAAAGATCACGTGTTGTGTCTATGTTCAACAAATGCCAAAAAAAAACTGTAACGTGCAATATTTCTTTTCTTTTTTCAAAAAGAGAATAAAACAAACAAAAATGAAATATGCTTGATGCTTGTGAGCTTTTTTTAATAGCTCTGAACAACTATTTAAATGCATAACTCAATACTTTTGTAGTGTACTCGCTAAAATAATTTCACCGCAACAAAAAGGAAACATGCTTGATGCTTGCGAGCTTTTTTCAATAGCTTTGAACAACTATTTACATGTTGTGTACTCACGAAAATAATTTCACCGCTAGCTTGTGAGTTTTTTTTAATAGCTTTGAACAACTATTGAAATGTACGCTTGAATAGTTGTTCAAAGCTATTAAAAGAAAAAAAGCCACAAGCATCAAGCATAATTCCTCTTTGTTTGTTTCATTTTTTTTTTGAAAAAAAAAAGAAAAGAAATATTGTCTAAAATCTGATAATTTTCTGTCAAGATTTTTCTTTAAAATTTGCTGTATGTCCATTTTATACTTCCGATTGTCCAATAGATAATGATAATGGATCAAGACCCCTAATTCCAAGTGGTGCTTGGCATGGATGTATGAAAAGAAAGTATCTCATGTGGTAAACGATAATAATAATGGATCATCTAATTGTCAAAGTATAATGACAATTTAGGCTTGCATGCAAAATTTTAAATGTGCATATTGTTGGACCTGAACCAAATAAAATAGTTGACAACCTGATCTATGAAACTCATACATTTCTATGTTATTATGAAGAGTATAGGAATTCCTACTTTTAAATATTTATGCAAAATCTTAGTAAATCAATGTTATAGACAATTCATATATATTTTAGATATAAAAAAAAATACATTGGCACAAACAAATCTATTGACTATTTAGAACTAAGATAAACCAAACCTACTATTAATTTCACAAGCGTCTTTCAAAATCGTTTCCCTAATAATCTTTGTCTCAATATTACAATGTGCAAATAGTTTGAGTAGAAACTTCTTTGTTGGTCATGAAGTAAAAATTTGCAAGCTCGAAAATTGGGGATAAGGATACTACAGGTACCATAACTTTCGTGTGAAGTTAAGTTAAGTACCATAACTTTTTTTTCAACTATTTAAGTGTTATGATTTCTAAAAAATATTTACTTGAGTGTCATAATTTTCAATTAATCACTTGAGTGTCATAACTTTTTAAAAATGTTCACTCAAAGTGTATCCGAAGTAGTAAAGCATTTGTAATGAACATTTTAAAAAAATTATGACACTCAAACAATCGACTGAAAAGTACTATAGTACTTAAGTGATTGGACAAAAAATTATGGTGCTCATGCTATAAAGGTTATGACACTCATGTAATTAAAAAAAAAGTTGTGATATTCAAGTTAGTGCCATATGAAAGTTATAACACTTATAGTATTATTTTCCTTAAAATTGCATGTTTTCTAATAGCGTACTTGATTATTGTAGAATGAGATTATGTCACATGTTAAAACATTGAAAAATTCAAGAGTAAGAACATATGAATGGAAGTGGAAGGTATAAGATTCATTACTTAACTAGATGTGTCAAGTAATATAAGACAATTTGTCTTTAAAGGTTACTAACTTTCACACTTTATTCTCATTCAATGTATATATAAAGAAATTGTTGATGGCATTTTGGGAAGAATAAAGCTAGGAGATTCCACAAGAACAAAAGCATCTCTTTACATCACAAAGTAATAAAATAAACTTCACATATCATCTAACGGGATTTGGGACTATCTAACACAATTCTGTCCATATATTGAGGCTATATTGAAACAAAATGATGTTTAGGGAATATTTTGAGAATTGAGTTTCCACATAGGGGATTAATTGATATTCCCTTCCACTTCCATCGACTAGACTTTGAATAAACTTCCACTTGTCTCTTAGGTCCTCGCTCTCTTCCTCTTTATCTTTCAACAACATAATTAACGGAGAAACACTACATCTAGTGATGCATCCCAGATAGTAAATCGTTGGTTGACGAGCAAATTTTGTACCCCGGGAAGAATAGCATACTATTGACTTTCTTTGTACAACAACGATTAGACTTACCTTAGTCCTAATCTGCTGGTAGTTTCCGGAAAAGGCACTTGAAATGACAATGCTTTGCCGGTGGTGGCATTTTTTTTATTGGGGTTGAAATGATGCTAAGAGGATATTTTGAGAATTGACGATTAAGACAAGGACTTATTGAAATTTCTCCCTTCCACTTTCTTCGGCTAAGCTTTCAAATCAATTCTTACCATCTGTTGGGTCTTGGGCCTTTTCTTATTTATCTTTCAACCATAGGATTGTAGGACAAATTCTACATCCGACGATCCATTCCAAATTCTAAATTGCATAATAACAACCAATTTTGATAACTTGAAGAAGAATAAGGGAATATTAACTTTGCCCTTCAACAGATTAGTAGACCCTACTTATTCCTAATTGATCGGGTGTTTTACAGAATAGGCACTTGAAATGAACTTACTTCACCGATAATGACTTTTTGAACATTGAATGAGATATATGGCTATTTAACACAATTTGGTAAAAGTATTGGGTTACTTTGATATGAGTGATGTTCTTAGTGTATTTGAGAATTGTCTATTAAAGGGTCTATATGAATTTTCCTCATCCACTTCCTTAACTAGACTTTTGAATCAATTTCTATCATCTTTTGGGTCTTGGTTCTCTCCTTTATTTTTCAATAGCAGGATAATCGGAGAAATGTCACATTCATAGAGACATTCCAAATCACCAATCGTAGGTTAACAAAAATTTTTATAATTTTTCTCTTCAAGAGACAAATAGACCCACCTAATCATGATCCGATCAAGTGGTTTTTAGGAAGGCTCCTTAAATGAATGTGCTTCACCAGCAATGACTTTTTTGAACTTTGGTTGAGATATGAGGCAATATGACATAATTCTATTTAGTATGGCTATTTTGAAAAAAAAAGAAAGAAAGAAGATGCTCATGGGGTATTTTGAGAATTGTTTATCAATACTAGGGGCTAATTGAAATTTTCTCCTCCCGCACCCCTTAGCTAGACTTTCAAGTCAATTTCTACCATCTCTTGGGCCGTAGCTCTCTTCTTTTTTATCTTTTAACAAGAGGATTTTTAGAGAAACGCCACATCCGGCAATACATTGTAGATCACAAATCACAAACTGACTAGTAATTTTGTAACCAAGGAAGAACATCACCATGTGGACTTTGCTCTTCAAAAGACGAGCAAAACCTACCTTAATCTTGATTCAAATGGTGGCTTTTAGAAATTGCACACGAAGTGAACGTGCTTCACTTGTGGCTTTTTGGATGTTTGATAGGATATAGGGCTATTTGACATATACACGTTGAGTATCGAGACTATATTGAAAATTGATCCTAAGAGTCAATTGAAATTTTCCATTTCCTTCAATTAGACTTTCGAATAAGTTTTTACCATATTTTTGGGGGATAAGTACACTATTGGTGCCATAAGTTGTGTACGGCGCTCACTTTGGTGCCAAAAGTTTCGTCGGATAAGTTAAGTGCCAAAAAATTTGAAAAACGCTCACTTTGGTGCCAACTCCGATCTGGTTGGCCGGAAATCCGATGTGGCAGTTTTTTATTAATTTTTTACGCTGATGTGGCTCGCCGAAGAGCACAGTCAGCATGTAAACCACCAAACGACGTCGTTTGGCATCTTAACCCTCAAGTCGAAACCCTAAATCCCCAAATCGAGAGAGAGAGAGAGAGAGAGAGAGAGAGAGAGAGAGAGAGAGAGAGAGAGAGAGAGAAGCCATGGCGGCGTCGTCTTCTTCCCCGAAGAACAAGCACTGCAACACCAAAACACACCAAAGACAACACCCGTAGTTTTCCGGAAAAGAAACCACGCGCTCGCCTCCGCCCTCCCCTAGTAGTTTTCCCCCATTTTCAATCACTTTGTCGAACTTTCAAATCCCCGAATCTCAGCCGCACCACCGCCTTTTCCCAAGGAATATCGCTGGGCAGAAAGGAAGCGCGAGCTCGAAGAATCTCCAAAAGCACGAGCGATTTGGCCAATGGTAGCCGTGAAGATCCGGAATGCCATGGAGATCGTCGGCGAAGCCAGCTGTGATGATGGCGGCGGCCATGGCCCCGCCATCCCCTCCTCCACCCTCGCCGTCGACACCTCCCTCTCCCTCGGGATTTTCTATTCGTTTTTTTTTTTTTGTCTTGCTGTGGCGAGCAACTACGATGGAGGTCAAGGGACGGCGGCCGAGCGACGGTGGCCGAGCAACGGCGGACAAAAAAACCCTAATTTCAATCCCCAAATAATAATAAAAAAATCCCCAAATGAGTTGTGCGGCGTCGTTTTTGTGAGGCCATCCACGTAGGACGGCAAAACGACGTTGTTTTCTTAAGGAAGACGGAAAACGACGTTGTTTAAAAGACATTTCGATTTTTTTAAATATAAAAGTCACGTAATCATTTTGGCCGGAATTTCTCGCTGGTGGCACCAAAATGATCGTTTTTCTCTAATTTGGCACTTAAGTGATCCGACGGAAACTTTTGGCACCAAAGTGAGCACCGTACACAACTTATGGCACCAATAGTGTACTTCTCCCATATTTTTGGTGTTGGCTCTTCTATTTTTTATTTTTTAACAATGAGATTGTTGGAGAACATCCAACCATCTATTCCAAAAAGCAAATCACAAGCTAAGAAGCAACTTTTGTAATTCTAAGAAGAACAACAAAAATCCTAAGTTTTGCTTTTCAAGAGACAAGTAAACTCACCCTGGTTCTAATATGATTAGATGGTTTTCACTAAGGGCACTTGATGAATGTGGTTCGCCACTGGTAATCTTTTTGAACTATGGATAGAAAAATTGGCTACTTGACACAAACTTGTAGAGTATTGGAGCAATTTTGAAAAAAAAAATGATGTTCATGAGGTATTTTGAGAAACATCTATCAATATTGGGGTTAACTAAAAATTTTCCTTCCACTTCCTCTGCCTAGGCTTCGAACTAATTTCTTGGGTCCTGTCCGTCTTTTTCCAGAGAAATGCCACATCTCACAATCCGTTTAGAATAACAAATCGGGGTAGGGATCAATTTATTTAACCCTAGGAAGAATAGTAGAATGTTAACTTTATTCTTCAAGATATGAGTTGACTCACCTTAGTCTCGATTTGATCATGTATTTTTTAGTGAAATGCCTAAAATGAACGTGCTTTGGAGGTATTGACTTTTTTGAATGTTGGATGGGATATGTGGCTATTTGACACAATTCTATCGGGTATTGGGGCTACTTGAAAAGGAAATGACATTCATGGGGTATGTTGAGAATTGAGTGTTAATACAGGGGTAATTGAATTATTCCCCTTCTACTTGAAAAGAAAATGATGTTTAGGGAATATTTTGAGAATTGAGTTTCTACAAAGGGGCTTAATTGAAATTCCCTTTCACTTCCATCGCAATCAACTTCTACTATCTCTTAGGTCTTGGCTGTCTTCTTCTTTATCTTTCAACAACATAATTGACGAAGAATTACCACATCTAGCGATCCATCTTAAGTAGGGAGGATCGGTTCTAAGTTCCGTACAATATAATTGATGGAGAAACACTACACTACACTATTCTTGGAACCGAAGCCTACCCGTTGAACAAATTCTTTATTTTTTGGAACCCGAAACCTACTCTCGCATACCCTAAAACCGCTTAGAACTTGAAATTTACTGTCATAAGTTCCAAGATTGGTTCGGGATCTATGCGAGTTTCACTTATATTATTATTTGAACGATTGCAATTTGCTAACCATAATTTATATTTAGACATACGAAAAATATGAACATTAATAAAGTAAAAATCTTAATTATAAAATGGAAACTCAAACTAGTGCTTTTTGATTATAGACTCATCATGGAACGGTATGAAATATCGAAGGATAGCATGGAGACATGAACCAATAAAATATTAAAACTTATTTTAGGTTCTAGATTACGGGTTCCAAGTTCATTCAACTAAGAACCCGAAACATATCCATCGAAACATGTTTCTTATTTTCTAAAACCCGAAATCTATTCTACATATCTTGGAACCTATAACTTACAAGTTATGTAGAACCATACTTACTCCTTATCGTAGGTAGTAAATTGTAGGTTGACGAGCAAATTTTGTAGCCTGGAAAGAATAGCATAATATTGACTTTGCTCTTCAAGAGATGAGTAGACTTACTTTAGTCCTTATCCGGTCTTGGGGTTTCCAGGAAAGGCACTTAAAATGACAATGCTTTGCAAGTGGTGGCATTTTTTTATTGGGGTTGAAATGATGCTCTGAGGATATTTTGAGAATTGACTATTAAAGACCAGGACTGATTGAAATTTCCCCTTTCCACTTTCTTTGGCTGAGCTTTCGAATAAGTTCTTACCATCTATTGGGTCTTGGGCCCCCTCTTATTTATCTTTCAATAATATGAGTGTAGGACAAATTCCACATCCGACAATCCTTTCCAAATTCTAAATTGCATATTAACGACTAAATTTGATAACTTGAAGACGAATAATAGAATATTAACTTTGCTCTTCAATAGACCAATAGAGCTAACTGATTCCTAATTGATCAGGTGGCTTACATAATAGGCATTTGAAATGAACTTGCTTCACTAATAGTGACTTTTTGAATGTTGGATGAGATATATGGCTATTTAACACAATTTGGTAAAAGTATTGGGGTTACTTTGATACAAGTGATGTTCTTAGGGTGTTTGAAGAATTGTCTATCAAAGGGTCTATCCGAATTTTCTTCATCCGCTTCCCTTAGCTAGACTTTGAATCAATTTCTACCATCTTTTGGGTCTTGGTTCTCTCCTTTATCTTTCAGTAATAGGATTATCGGAGAAATGTCACTCAGAGAGATGTTCCAAATCACAAATTGTAGGGTAACAAACAATTTTATAATCTTTTCTCTTCAAGAGACAAATAGACCCACTTAGTCATGATTTGATCAAGTGGTTTTCATAAAGGCTCCTTAAATGAATGTGCTTCACTAGCAATGACTTTTTTGAACTTTGGTTGAGTTATGAGGCAATATGACATAATTCTATCAAGTATAGCTATTTAAAAAAAATGATGCTCGTGGGATATTTCGAAAAGTGATTATCAATAATGGGGCCTAATAAAAATTTTCTCCTTCCACTCCCTTTTGCTAAACTTTCGAGTCAATACCATCTCTTGGGTCTTGGCTCTCTACTCCCCTATCTTTCAACAGGAGGATTGTAGAGAAATGGGGGCATTTGGCAGTACATTGTAGATCGCAAATCACAAACTAATGAGCAATTTTTTGTAACCAAGGAAGAATATCACCATATGACCTTTGCTCTTCGAGAGACGAGCAAAACCCATTTCAGTCTTGATTCAAATGGCTATTTGACACAAACTTGTAGAGAATTGGAGCAATTTTGGGAAAAAAAAATGATGTCCATGAGGTATTTTGCGAATTGTCTATCAATATGAGGGTTAACTAAAAATCTTGCCTTCCACTTCCTTCACCTAGGCTTTCAAATCAATTTCTTGGTCCTGTCCAGTCTTTTTCTAGAGAAATGCCACGTCTGGCGATCCATTCCAAAAACCAAATCGCAGGCTCACGACAATTTCTGTAGCCCTAAGAAGAATAGCATAATCTTAACTTTTCTTTCCAAGAGATGAGTGCACCCATCTTAATTCAGATCTGAACATGTGTCTTACGGAAAAAAAAAAGGCACCAATAATAGTAGGATTTGGTAGAAATATGTAAAATTCAGAGGCGATGGCTTCTTTGAACGTCGGACGGGACACCAGGCTATTCGACATAATTTTGGTACTGGGGTTATTTTGAAAAGAAAAGTGATGCTGAGGACTACATGGGAATTGACTATTAATACAGGGTACTAATTGAAATTTCCCACTTCCATTTTCCATCAGCTGGGCTGTGAAATAGGATTGCCGGAGGAATGCTGCATCATGCGATCCGTTCCGATTCGGAAATCGCAGGATAGCGAGTAGTAGCTTCTGCCACCTCGGGAAGAACATCAAAATCTCAACTTTGGTCTCCGAGACACGACAAAGACCCGTCTTGCTTCCAGATCCGATCGTGGGTTTTCGGGAGGCGGAGGATTCGGTCGGATGTGAGATCGTCTGATCGCGGTTTGTTGTAGAAATTTTCGTGGGAATCCTGGGACGCTTCTTTGTGTTCTAGGCAGCTGAAGATTTTCTGCTTGTGGGATCATTGGCAATGCTCGGTGCGAAGATTGCTGTCGTCGTTGCTTGTTCGTCCGGAAGCAGTGGCCTCAGGTGTCGTTGATACTCGGATTCCTCGCTTGAGATGGTAATGGTCTGATGTTCCTTCCATCCGTCGTTTCTGGGTAGTTAATGCGCTCGAATGTGAGGTTGGTCATGTCTTTGGCATTGTGGGTTTGGCCCGGAGCATCGTAATCTTTTTCGCAAGCTGCTCTTGTTTCCATGGATCGGACCTAATGCGTTCCGTTGTTTTTTACCCGTGGGTCGGCAATGGTACTGCCTTGTTTCTTGTCAGTTGATATGAATTTTAGGGATGAGAGCTGTATTGATTGGCAGTTCACTTCCTTGGGGCCATTCTGATGTTTACAGAGTGGAAACATACCCACACATAGATTTTGAAAATTTGGCTCTAGCTGATTCCATCAGATTCTCTTCTTAGGATTTGCAGACTCAGGTGGATGTGGAAAGAGAAGTAGTATAGTAAGGATCAAATGCAATCAATTGAGGGCTCTTTTATGAAACTTACCCACTTATGCTGATGGAATGTCATGTTACAGAAGTTTATGAAAGTCTGGGACAATTTAAAGGTGCCTTTGAAATGTTGGGCATGAAAGCATGAAACTAGAGAAAGGTCTCTTGGTTGTCTAGTATGAGTCATATGGAGGATGTTCTACTGAAGTTGCAAATGGACTTTGAATGTAAATAAGATGCACACCCTTGATTATGCGACTCTTGGTGCTTTTGCCAGTTGGTCTTTTAGTTTTTTTTTTCTCTTTGTCAACTCGCCGCATTAGTGCCAACAGAGGCGATATGCTTTCTTAGCTACAGATGAACTTTCCTTATCTTTTTGTAGTAAAACATCACATTTGTGAGTAATGTCTTTTTTAAAATTCTTTTAGCCAAGGTTCTGAAGGTAAATTGATGTCTTTACTTTAATACGTGCAGGGTCATTCTTTTGCTGAAGCAGGGGATGCCCAGAAGAACAACTTTGATTTAGGAGAATTTGTGGGAGACTTAAATATTGAGGACGATGCCGGCAGGTACACTTTGAATTTTTGTATTTAAATCGCAAGTTCCTATTTTTATTGATTACCTAGTATTGGGAAATCTTTTTGTTGATTTTGATTTACAAATTATTGGATGCTTTTCTGATCGTTATTATGAACCATCTGTATAGTGATGATATCTCGCTAGAAGGTCTTCAACAAGAACTGGAAGAGTGTAAAGATGATGATGTAAGTGTTTCTTTTAACTGAAAGTATATGGTATGGTGTTGAACTATGGGGCCTTCTTCTATCTCCATTTCAAGCTATATGCGTTGTTTGGTACAAGTCTTGTGATCACATATGATTTTCTCGATGTACTACTGGCATATTTGCATCCCCACTTCTCAAAGACTAAACTTCGCGTCTTGAGCTCTTGATACTCTCCTCTGCGCTGCATGTGAGTCACTAGTGAGCTCCATTGATTGAAATTCTGATTGTTGACAATCCTACCCTATAACTTGTTGGGCGGACAAAATTTCCATGTCGAAACTATTTGCAACATCTCTCCTTTTCTCCCCTTCTTAGATTTTTGGCACTAAATTAAATGTCAGCTTCTGCTTGATAGTTTGCTACTAGAGTGAACCTTTTGTGTGTAAATTGGTTCGACTTAATTATTTAATTGTCAAAAACTTGTATAATGAATCAATATTAGTATTGTAGAGAATACCTTTCTAGTTGGATGAAGAGATACTTCGATTCTTTAATCTTTATATTTTGGTTGCTTGGCATATTCTCCATTAGTTTCATAAATTTCATGTTTGATTAGGAGCAATTCTTAGATATAAGGGCAAAGTTAATTTTTGGTCCTTAAGCTTTGTCGCTCATCCTATAGGGCTTTGTCTATTCTTTTTTTTTTCCCAGGGAGGAATGTTTTAAATAGGTATTAAGTTCATAAGTGAGATGAGAATCTTGCATTTGGTAGAAGAAAAGCGTTGTCAACGCCAAAGGCTTCTGCTTCCTAGGTATATGGAGGGAAAACCATACGGTTTATGCCTTGATTTAAAAGTGGCTATCAATGTGACTCATCCTGGAGAGTTATGGGGAATGTTTGATGCAACTGCGTTGCTATACTCACCCTACACTGAAACCTAGTGCTTTTAAATTTTCTTTATTAATTCCTAGAAACACTTTGAGGGTCTGTTTGGTAACTGGGAAATTCTTGATTATTTCTGTTCTTTTGTTCCCCGGATTAAGAAAGGAACAAAAATCTGTTTGTAACGTCAGCTAATTTTTCTACTTCTGAGAACTTGTTCTAGGGAATAGATTTGGAACAAAATTAAGAAGTAGAAAAAGGCTACTTCTTTATTCTCATGAATAATTTTAGAATCAAGTCCAAGCCAATTTTTTCTTTACTTCTTCTTTTTTGTTTTTTTCCTTCTTCTTCTTCTTCTTCTTCTTCTTTCTCTGGTCATTCGTCGGACTCAGCGATGGCTGGTGACCGGCCAGAGACGAGATCCAACGACAACACTGGAGCCTCACCCAGCCACGGCGAGGCTTGACCTCCCTTGGGGTCGGCGAGGTCATCGACAAACAAAGCTCATAAAATTATTAAAGAAAATAATAGAAATTCTACATTACAAAAGAATTTGAGGGTCATATCAAACACATTTCTGTTCTTTTTCTATTCCGAGAATTGAAATTTTGTGTAGTTGTTAAACGTGTTAGAATGCTTTCAAACTTGTCTAGGGAACAAAATCAGAAGAAAGCTATTTCTAATGCAGAAATTGTTCCCAGGAACAAAATCTTTACCTAATAGGCCCTGTAAATGGTCCTTGTTTAGAGTTTGGGTTGCATAATAGTACCCTTATGCTATTGCTGTTGTTTTTATCATAAAAGTGTTGTAAGAACTGGACAATGGCCCTCTAATTGATGACAAAGCATTAAGACGAGCTTTTTCAAAGAGAATTGTATTAGAAGTTCTTAACCTTTTGTACCAAATAAATTTGATTCTTAACTTTTTTATTGGTACAATATGGTTTAAACCTTTTAAAATGTTGCAATGTAGTCCTTCCTGATATTTGTCCTTGGTAATAGCCCAAGTGACAATTGTTTCAGGACTTGTTTGTTTCTGTAAAACAAGTTTAGGACTTACAAGGTTATTTTTCTTGAGGGTTTTATAGAGAGGTACATAATCATGTTACAGATATGTCTATAGCTTTTAATCACTGATACTATTGTTGACATTTGCATCTTAAATGTTAATTGTACATTACGCCTGTGTTAGTATGCGATTTTTTTTTTTTTTTTTTTTTTTTTTTTTTTGGTCGAAGTGTTAGTATGTAATTTTTTTTTTTTTTGGTTGGAGTGTTAGTATGTGATTAGTGAGTTACTTTTACCCCAGAACGCGGACTTCTCGATGTTGGATAGGTTGATATTTGTGATGGATAATGCAGATTGGACTTTTTTTTTATTGACTTGTTCGATACTGAGATTAGTATCTCTTCAACCATCATTTTCTGTAGGTAGTAGCCAACATATTGTCCAAGGGTACAGCACTCCGTGATTACACAAAAGGGGTGGAAAACAATCTGCGGCAAGTTGAGTTGGACTCAATTCAGGTCTGCAGCTACTTTAATGCATGTTTTGATTCTTGGCAGCCTATTTGTATTTTGCTGTTATGTATGATTTGCATATGAGGTTATTTTGTTTCTTTGCTTAGTAGTTGGGGTAATACAAGGAGGGCCTTGTGGGTAGAGGTCTCACCTCATATTCATAAGCATGCTTCCTTGATAACCGGCTTGTTAATATTAGCCATGTGAGTAATTTGATTTTGTTAGGGCCAGGGCAAAAGGACTTGATTGTAGAAATCGAGACAGTTAGATGACTTGATTGTGCACACACCAAACATTGAGGACCACCTGATGCGTGTATAAAATAAATGAAGTTGGGTCAGGGCAGCTCGTCCCCCTTGCCCCAATTCAGTGAAGTCGGTAATGAATTGTGAAACATTAGCAATAGTGAGTCATCAAGATCGGTACATGCATGGAAAACCAATATCATTAAAGAACTTTTTTTCTGGGGTGCTTGTGTTATCTCATCTTTTTTCTCGTTCCGTTTGGATGATTTGAACTTAAGATGTATCAATCATAAATAATTTTTTTATTTTTGGCAGGACTATATAAAAGAGAGTGATAATCTTGTCTCTCTTCATGATCAAATTCGGGAATGTGACAGCATATTATCACAGATGGAAACTCTACTTAGTGGTTTTCAGGTACTTTGACCTGTTTAGCTCTCTACCTTTTATTTACTCGCAGATGGATCTCAGGTTCACACTCACTGAATGACGAGATATCTTTTTTTTTTTTTTTTTTTTTTTTTTTTTTTTTTTTTTTTTTTTTTTGACAATGCTGTCCATCATTAAATAAGCACATTGTTCTGCTGTGACTGTGATAAACACATGGATAAGTTGCTCCAAGAAAGGCTTTCCTCTTGTGGAATTCCGTAACGAGGCTCTCTGCTATCAAATTTAGGCTTTGTTACTGTATGGCCAACGTCACCAAATACTATGCCTCTTCTGAATATCATGCCTTGGGTATGCTGATAAATGGATTGTTTATTCTTTTGAACAGAGCCCAAGAGTTGTCCCTGTGGGCTGGTAATCTGTAGAAGGAAATTAGGTCCTGACATCAAGTTTCCTCAATCCCTTATAGATTTTGAGTAGCATGGGGTGGGGAGAATGTCTATATGGCTTCATTTCATCTTTGTTGCCTTCTATTTTCTTTGCTAATTGCTATTTGCATTTTTTCCTTCGACACATGCTTTGCATTCCACTAGTTACTCAGTGGAGGCAGTGGCATTCAGCTTGTGATACCTGTTTTTAAATTGCCTTGGTCAACATACTTTTGTTAAAAGTTAAACTTGCTCCAATTCTTTTTTGGGGCATGCCTGTTACCTAGCATGCTCATTTAGAATCACCATTTAGTTAGATGTCTCTTAATTCAGTCGGTTTTGGTAAAAAACCTTACTTCTGCAGACTGAGATTGGGTCCATTAGCTCGGATATAAAAATTCTTCAGGAGAAGTCTATGGATATGGGTCTCAAGCTGAAGAATCGCAAGGTAATTATCATCATGGTTGATGTCTGCTTCAAAGTATCTTATTTTCTAGCATGCGCTTATGATTTAGTATGGTAGTCTTTGTTGTGAGAAAGAAAACGGTGCATCGTATTCATTTTCCCTGGTTTTACTCTAATGTCTTGATACTTGAAGACCACGAGTCCTTCTCTTTTGGTTTGAGCTTTTATTTTCCAGAGAAAACATGCTCAGCAAACTATTACCTTTTCTCTCTCTTCTCTCTCTCTCTCTCTCTCTCTCTCTCTTTTTGGGGGGTTGGTTTGGGAGGGAAGGTGGGAGATTATATTTATTTTCAAGCTTAAGAGAAAAATATTCTGTTATTGGATTTACTGTAACATTCTACCAGATTTCCACAGCAAAGCAATGATGTACTTAAATTACATCGCTTGCATCGCCATTAGAGGTTTCAGTTACTGCTTTCTTAGCTACAGGGCATTCCATCAAAAGTTGCCATATTCTTACTATATCTAAAGTTCTTTACTTATAACTAATGTTTTCCTTGAGGCACATAAAAATGTTATTCTATAGAAAGGCATTTGCACTCATGAGACTCTTCCCGGTGGGGAGGAGGGGGAGGAGATTTTTAGCAATTGCATGTAACCTTAATTACAAATCATAGAGGGTGCATTTTTGATAATATGTCAAAACCTTAAAACACATTATAAACATGAATAGTGGTGCTTGAGGTGAGGTGAGCTTTTCCACTGTGTTTGTAAACATAATTTACCTCTTTTTCTAGTTTCTGCGGTAAACCTATTAGCTTAATGTCATCCGAACAGGTGGCAGAATCGAAATTGGCGAAGTTTGTTGAAGATATTATTGTCCCTCCGAGAATGGTTGACATAATTGTTGACGCAGAGGTACTGTTTCCTCTCTTCCAGTCTCTTTTCTCAGTCATCTCTGTGGTGCACTTTTTATGATCACTAGCAGGGAGCCCGCACTTGACAACTTTTTCAGTTCATGAAATGGAAAAATCCAAAGAATCAATCAATACGATTTTTTGCCATGAAGAAGACTTTGATTTGGGTTATAAATGAAAAGGAAAAAAGCAACAAATAGTTGTTGACGCAGAGGTGCTTTTACCTATCTTTTGGTCTCTCTTTTCTCAGTCATCTCCGCAGTGCACTTTTTAGAAGCTTTAGGAGGGGGCCTGTGCTTTGACAACTTGTTTAGTTCATGTAACTGAAAAATGGAATTAACTAATACATCTTTCTGCCATTAAAAAGACTTTCAGTCGGGTCATAAATAAGAAGGAAAAAAGCAACACTTCTAATCTAGAATAGCACGAATGTTATGGCAATGAAGATTGAAGATAACGCCATGCTGTCTACTGTGCCCGTGGAGTTGTCCTCAAGCAAATTGTAAATATGTGACAAGGATGAGGGTGTTTTGGGAGCACTAAAAACTGTGTGAATCCTAGAGAAAAAATGCTACTTTGATATAAGGCAATACCAAATTTCCTACCCATTTTCTTAGCAAAAGGTGTATTACGTTCTGTTGTCATTTAAATCTTCTTCTACCCTTTAGCTTGAGATATTTAAAACATAATTTTCTTTATCACTCAGGTCAATGATGAGTACCTGAGAACTCTTGAGATTTTGAGTAAGAAGTTGAAGCACACTGAAGTGGATCACATGGCAAAAACATCTAAAGCCCTTAAAGATGTTCAGCCTGAGCTTGAAAAGCTGCGCCAGAAAGCTGTTTCAAAGGTTATTATCTTGTCTTATAAATGCATTGACATGTGAACCCTCACCAAGTCTTGTGTATTTGTGTGCTCCTTATTTACTGTAGCTGGCGTACCTTTTCTATGTCCCTTCACACTTTCTAGGTGTTTTATGTATTAGATTAGATAGTGTCCTGGTCAATTATCTAGAAGATCCAAATTTGTAGCTTGGAGAAACTTAAATTAAGCACTTATTTTAAGTTGCTAGATGGATAATTATAATATTTTTTAATACTGTATAGAAAACTTTTATGACATCAAAGGCTACATCTTCATAAAGAACTGAGCTTTGAGCTGGTTTTAATCAAATTCCAAATCGTAAATGAAAATTAAAAGCAAAAGACTTGAAGCATTGGGCCCCAAATGCAGTATGAAATCAAGGCTCTTATCATAAAGTATTCCTTGAAAAACATCCATTTGAAGTCCTGAGTCCTCACTTAATAGCGCTTCTTACAAATGATGAAATGCATGCCGTGCATGGTGCACTGAGTTTCTGTTTGGCAGGGTTTTTGCAAGTATGATCATTTAAATAAGAGAGTCTCCTTACTAGCACTGGCTTCAAACCAGAGATCTCAAACCAGAAGAGATCTCTGGTTTGAATTTTCCAATTGTATCATTGTTGCGAGATATTACCACAACCATCTAATTTTGGTTGTCAGAAAATCCATGATGCAGATTACTTTTCCTAAGTTATGTATAGCCTTAGAAAATATGGACAACAAGCACTCTCCCGACAGTGATACTTATATTTTCACGGTGCTACCGAGTGTCAATATAGTGGCAAACTCTTAGAGATCCACTTGTACTGCGTCTCTTCTATGTTAATTATATCCTTGTACTTGATCTGATTTGATTCTGTCGGTGTTAGGTTTTTGATTTCATTGTTCAGAAGCTTTATGCATTGAGAAAGCCCAAGACAAATATTCAGATCCTTCAACAGAGTGTTCTTCTGAAGTACAAGTAAGTGGTCTCTTGTTATTTGATCAATTCTAGTTTTCTAAAATTGATTTTGGCGGTTGTTTCTGTTATGCTTTGACTTGTTTTCTTTGGATACGCTGTCTAGTTTCCCAACAAGATACTCTTGGTGCATTAGCAAATTATTATGATATGATGTTTTGCATAGATCTCACTGTTGAGTCCTTACCTATTTGCCTATGACGCACCATGATGCTTATATAAGTGGTCTCGCCATTGAGTTTAATAAATGCAAAGCAGCAAATATTGATATACGCTCTGCAATCTAGGTATATTATTTCCTTCTTGAAGGAACATGGCAAGGAGATCTACATTGAAGTTCGTGGGGCATATATAGATACGATGAACAAGGTAAACACATTTAAAATCCAGATTATATTTTGCACGACTAAGTAGTTTACCTTACTGATTTATGGAAATGATGTAAATTATGAATTTCGAATGGCACTAAATCGGCAAATGTGTATAGAATGACATTGGCTGGCAGAAATATTGGGTTTTACCTGTCCCATGATGGTACATTTCCCCATCCCAATGAGGAAGTCTGGGTTCGGTTGCGGTGGGTCTTTCTCCCATCCATATCAAGACAAAGTTTTTGGTTTTAGTTTGTGGACTTTGATGGGTTTATGAAGGAACTTTTTGCAAATGGAAGAATTCAAAGACCAGTGTAGTGTGATAATTAGATAACTATTGCTAAATGCACTTTGCGCTGTAAGTTGTTTGTTTAATCTATTCCAGAGATGTCTTACTTCTTAAGCTATGCTTCTTTTTCCCGTTCTTATTACCTGCCTTAGCTAAATGTGCATTTGTCATGAGCGCTGATGTCTCAATTTATGCTCATTATCTTACTGGGAAATCTAATTAGAGCTTTCTCAGTTCATTTTACGTGGCTTCTTTCTGGTTTATATAGACATGTTCTTCTTCAGCACAATGTAAGGATGTTCCCATCTATCTATAGGTGGCTAAACATATTTGACATTGGTTGGCTGCAGGTTTTAAGTGCACATTTCCGAGCTTATATTCAAGCATTGGAGAAATTGCAATTAGACATAGCGACATCTAGTGATTTGATTGGTGTGGATACCAGAGTACGAGTCTATTTTCTAGAGGAAGAGAGCCCTTGAAGAACCGGTCTGCTGTATTTGCTCTGGGGGAGAGGATTAACATTTTAAAGGTTTCATTGCTGTAACTATTATCTATAATTAACTTCTTTAAGATTAAGGCCTTATGCACTTTTTGATGAGAAACTTTTGTCAATAGTGTAATTTTGATTATGTGGTTATGTTATGCACTCTTTGATAGGAGTTGTCATGCTGTTACTAGAGGGAATATAATAATTGCAACTTGTCAAGTGTCTGGCAATCTCTATCAGTTGATCATCCCACTTAATAATTGTTGATAACCCCTTGTCAAATCATGTTTTTCTCATAGCGAACTACTATCTAAAGGCCAGCCTTTGTGCATGAAGTTATTTGAGTTTGTGAATATCCAAATTTTTTATGCATGACTAAATTTTCCACCAAGCGAGCGACTAGTGCCATTTTAGTCAAAATTAGTTATATAACTAGGCCAAATTTTCTCATTTTGCAAACAAAATATATTTGCCTGAGCACCAAGGTTTTGCTGCCACCCTCCACCTCTCCGTCTTCATGTTGTGTAAAATATTCTCATGGTATGAAAACGTATGATGACTGCTGACAGTTTTTCTCTTGCTAAGGATGGTTTAGGCTTATGTATATTTTCTAAACCTCCCCAAAAATTGTCAAAGAGCACATGAAGAACATATAGTTTCTCAAGTAACATGTGAAGAAATAGAGAACTTTCTAACCTTATTACGTAATGATGTTATTGCTCCTTGATTCAAGAAACTATTGAAATTTTCTTCCATTTTTCTTTTCATTATCTCTTTGTCACATGAGGGAGGTGAATATGATCTCATATCTTTGGTTTCAGGAAATTGATCAGCCTTCATTGATTCCACATATAGCTGAAGCCAGCTCACAGAAGTACCCATATGAAGTACTCTTCAGGAGTTTACACAAGCTGCTTATGGACACTGCCACTTCTGAGTACTCACCATTTGACTATTAATTTCTTGTTTATCATTAATAAATGTGTGATAATCCTGACTCTGACATTTTATAGGTATCTTTTCTGTGATGACTTCTTTGGAGAAGAATCTATCTTTTACGAGACTTTTGCAGGTTGGTAGGATTGCATTCCCTTAATTGACATGAAGCATCTTGTCCTTGTCCCGTTTGCCATCCTTGTCACATGTCTTGTATTTTAGGTGCATTTAAATTATTTGTGACTATCTGGATGCTACAAGTATTGCTTTTCAATAACAACAAATCGGGGGTTGAATGGTTCCATTTAGACTTTGAATTGATTCTCTCTTTCACAATCATCCACCAATGTTTGTAGCAGCCATGAAGATCCCTTATGTGTTGTTACTTGGATATAATCAGGTCCTTTTGCTGTCATCGATGAACACTTTGGTACAATACTTCCCAATTGTTATGATGCTATTGGTCTAATGCTTATGATACGGATAACACACCAGCATCAGGTAATGTTCATGAATCTTATTTAATCTGCAGTTACTTCTATCTTTGTTACAGAGCTAGTGCAGCCCGGTGAAGTAAATTTTACTTGAAGTCATAACATAATGCTGGAGGACGATCTGCCATAAATTTTTGTGAATATTTCTCACATTACTTTGCTGGACGTAGTCTCAGAAGTTCATAATGGCTAAA
The DNA here is from genome assembly GCA_017140595.1 of Eucalyptus curtisii. Taxonomy (NCBI): domain Eukaryota; kingdom Viridiplantae; phylum Streptophyta; class Magnoliopsida; order Myrtales; family Myrtaceae; genus Eucalyptus; species Eucalyptus curtisii. The sequence continues at coordinate 23,314,675 of CM029500.1, read as the reverse complement.
CAATAAAAAAGAAAAACCAACCAAGGAGTTAGCACTATTAGTTGAATAATAATTGGCCTGTTCAATTGTTGTTAAAATTACAGTGTTCAATCTGTTTGCATTAAGTGATTAACAACTGGTGAAATGTACTTGATTGCCAATTTTCAAAAACCAATTTCTACTGCACAAACCACAACAGGTTTTCAAATTGACTTAAACTGTCAACATCAAGTGATTGATTGGGTCAAGGTACTTGACTGTCAATTTTGCTCTAACCATTTTTCACAAACAAACAACTGGTTTTAGATTGACTTCAGCCACGAATTCTCTGCAGCCATGTATGCTAATGGATTCTCATTTTGTGAAAATGGTTGGCTTTGTTATTTCCTCTCAATTAGTATTTGTGTTAATATTTCCTTTCTTTTCTTCTTCAGCTAATTATGTCTCGGCGAAGAATTCCATGCTTAGATTCGTACTTAGATAAGGTTGGTATCTTCTCACCACATATCATTTAGTATCAATTGGCAACTTTTCTCAATTTGTACACCTCAAGTTCACTTAGTATCTCATGTTCAGCTAGTTTGGGTGTGTTTACAAAGTTTCACTGATTGAGCAAGAAAGTTGATATTAGATTTTATTTTATTTTTACTATTATTATTATTGTTGTTGTTGTTGCTGTTTTTGGATAATTGAAAGCATCATAGGTACAATTTTTTTAAAAATATTTAAGCTTGGTAATAGTAGTAATTTACAAGTGGATATAATGGGAACTTGATCTTATTACTAGATGGGGCCTTATGTATTCTACATGGAAGAATATATAACCTGTTGTGAGTTTGTTGGAGCAATTTGCCACTGCTCCTACATTTATATACTTTATGGTGACTTATTATCAACTGAAAATGGGCAGGTCAATATCTCTCTGGCCACGCTTCAAAATGGTGTTTGACTTGCATCTCAACAGCCTCCGCAATGCTAATGTGAAGACATTGTGGGAAGATGACATCCATCCTCATTATGTCATGAGCGTTACGCAGAATTTACCTCACAATCACTTATTCACCTTAATGTTGGATATGGAGATGGGCAGGTATATATGTTGATAACAAGGGTTTGTTTGACTCACTTGAATTGATTAATACTCCAAACTTATTGCTTGCAGCTAGAATTGAACTTGGAGCGGCTGAGGATGGCTGTGGATGATTTACTTATAAAAGCTAGCAAAAACGTTTTCAAAACCAAAGCAGCAGATCGTGTTTCTTATCAATAACTATGACATGACTATTGCTGTTCTCAAGGTAGCTTACAGTAATTATTTCATTTCACGCATTGTCTTCCTCTAAGTAGAATCTTATTGGTCCATGGACCACCACTTTGCCCCCCCTTTCCTGACTGTTCTCCAGGGAAGCCAGCCCAGAGGGTGGGAAAATTCAACTGCACTTTGAGGAATTGTTGAAGAGCAATACATCATTGTTTGTGGTATGAATTTCACCTGTCGTGCACTAATGTTGCATGTTTCATTGAAGAAGTTCAATCCAATCCGAGAGACCACAAAATTTGGTTTTTTTGCTAAGAAATTGTCGCGCTATTTGTGCTTCTCCTCTGCAGGAAGAACTGCTTTTGGAACACTTCAGTGATCTAATCAAGTTTGTAAAGAACAGGGCCTGTAAGTACTTATGTTGCCAGCTTTTTCATTGATGGATTTTAATTTAATTTATGCCTGACTTTTCATTTCCTTCCTGCTCACATAACTGTTCAGCCGAGGACCCCAGTTCCACATCCGAGCGGCCTATAACCGTCACTGAAGTTGAGCCAATTGTGAAGGACTTTGGCAACTTGATGGAAATGCCGATAGAATTGATGCACAAAGATGTGATTACCTCTTTCAGCAACTTTCTGTGCGGCATGGAGATATTGCGAGCTGCTTTAACTCAGTTGCTGCTCTATTATACCAGACTATCTGATTGCATAAAGAAAATCAGGGGGATCTGCCACTTAACAAGGACCTCGTGTCTATATCTTCAATCATGTATGAGATCAGGAAATACTCTGTGGACCTTTTAGGTTCTCTTGATTAGTGCAGCACATAATTTTTCTCCCGGCCTGTGGAAAGATGATATCACATGCAAAGATCTTGAGGCGCTCGTGTATCGATTATGTATCACAGAGAGGGTTTTCTGGGAAAGCCTTTTGAAATTCACTGTTTGATTTTCGGGGCTCATTGTTTTGTTGCCACTACTCTATATAGGCGGCACTTAATCATCAGACATCTTATGATATGACTGCAGCAGTACATATGCTCATGTAAAAGAGGCAATGGCTTTGTGATGTAGCGACAATCGTTCTTGAGTAAGTCTCCACTTGTTGAAATTCATTTAAGTTCTAACCTTGATTAATGACACTTGTATCGATTTTCTAAAATCGCAATTCTCTGAGCAATCTCACCTTTAGCCGTATAGGCGTTAGAGAAGAAATTTAATGCACCTTGACATTGTTGTTTCAATCAATGGGTATGGCTTTAGTCTTTCTTTTTGTTTTATAGGCGTCGGCTATATTTTGCTTCATGCCCTTCTTTGAAACATCTCTCTACTACTGGGAGTCATTGCCGTCTTCGGCAGTTGGCTTGGAGGGATCGTTGAGACATCGACCTGGTCCAGACATTTTCTATAGGGACGGGTCACATGGGTTAGTAGTGCCTGAAGGCGTATGATTTAAAAGTTGAATAGGTGCTGACTGCTGAGGCATTCGAGCAGCTGAGAAACTGCGCTTATTGAAAGGCGACTAACGGGACATGGATGGAGCTGCAGCTTGGGCATGGCCCTTAGTGATCTCCTGTCCCACCTCTTCAAAACCTCTTGATAATTTTGATGGCGGAGGAGGCGAACCTTGCAGGCGCCGCCCATCACCATGAGTGTCTTAGCATGGAACTGCCATTTCGAAAATCTTAGTGGCCTTTTGATGGTTCGGGAACTGCAGGCGTTGGGCACCTCCTTGCCACCATCAGGTTTAGCCTGCTTGGTTCCAGATGACAACCGCAAACCCGAGTCGAAGAGCATGGACACTCTTGACCATTAGAGAATTAAGATGCGACTGACTAGCCAAAAAACAGTCACAGGAAGTATTTCAGTTTATCAGTTTGATTCGATCTAATCAATGCATAATGGAGACCAAATTAAATCGAATTGGATTTGCGCTGTTCGGTTCACAAGCCGAAACTGCACAAGCACCTCCAGCAAACAAACTGGTAACTTCTCTTTGTTTCTACCATCGTTGAAGTCCACAATGTGAAAATTACGTCAAGCGCTCTCAGACCACCACGTCGTCGTCCACCCAATCAATCATAAAACACAAAGATCAGCACGTCAGGAAACGTATTCTTCCCCCACTTGACCAGTGAAGCAAATGTTTTCCCGAGATAAAAGAAGGAAAAGAGAAGCAGCAAATGTGCAGCTTCTCTCCAGTCATTTTCTCAATTAAGTTGGAAGCCCATGTGCACAATCTCTACAGGAGGAATCCAAAAGCACCCAACGAGTCACGAGCAAAACACAGCCAATGGAGAGCGGCTCGTGCATTTAATTTTCCCACCAACAAAAGGGGAGAGAGCACATGGCGATGTTCCGCCCCATGGGAAATTGGCAACCATCTCACTCAAACAAAAGTCGGGATCAAATCATTTAGTGACGAGTGGGGCCCACTTCGTCCCCGGGGACCCCGGTTCCGGTGGTGGTGGGCCCACCTCCGTTGTCTGCCTGTCATCGGCACCAAAAAGATCCAACAGCCCGGCCCACCCTATTGCTATTGAAAACATGCCTATATTTAAGGACAAAAATAATTTTCCTCTTTTTTATTTTTATTTTTTAACATCGCCATCATGGTCCTGTGACCCTCCATTTCCGGAATTCGACACGTGTCTCTCTCTGTAAACGGGATCGGCGATAAAGTCTTTCTTTTTACCTTCTTGCGATCGGATGGCTTGAAGGTTGTAATCGATGATGGTTTGTTATGATCAGCTGGTCTTGAGATCACCCTCCCGCTTTTCTTCATTTTGCCGGTTTTAAGTATCCCTACGTGAGCACCGGCGAATTTAACTGATCCGGCGGATCTCATCTTGTTTCAATGCCCTGTTCGGTTCATCCCTACCAACTCCCTATGCCCTCCTTGCATCACATGCCCCCCTACTCCTTTAGGATGGTCCCGCCACTATACTTCTTTTTGGCTCTCTTTATTATATTAGACAACAGATTAGAAAAGGCATAGTCTTTTTTCTTTTCGAAACAGAATCATATGAATTATGGGGGGCAGAAAAGAAGGCCAAAAACAAGAGGGAGTAAAATAGTGAGACAAATGGCTGACCCAATTGGAGTTTGCCCAAGTCCCTCTCTTTCCCCACTTTTGAAGACTTTTCATGGGATTTACCACATTCAAATGATACACGATCCCAAATTTTGCTGTTACTTGCAACCGGTTGACTGTTGAGAATAGTTGGAAGTCTACCAAAGTCTTACAGTCTCCCTCTCTCCCCCTTTTATGGGCCATGAAAGTGAAACCCATTAATTGGCCAAGAAAACCATTAATGCACAGAGGCAAACAATTGTTGATATGTAAGTGGAGGATTCTCTTCTCGTTATGTGAGAACTAGGCGAGTACAGGCATGTTGACAATTTCTTTTTATTTTAAGATCAACATTTTTGGACATTTTTTATTGGTTTTTCACGTTGGAAGTCCATATGACTCTTTGCATTGTACTAATCTATGATAGCTGTGGCATTGAGCATCACAAAAAACTTAAGAAGATGTTGTGTAGGTATTCTGAAATTGAAAAGAGAGGCAGAGAAGTCAAAGGTTATATCTCGAGTCAACAGATATAGAATGCTCTATTTATAGAGTATGAAACACTAACAAATCCTAATTTCCTTTTGTGAGTAATCACTAACTACTAATATCTTTGAATATACTTCAATATTGTTCCTCAAGCTATAACATTCATATGATAGGTGCAACTTTCTTCTAGAATATGAGATTGTGTAAGCCTCCTACACTAGATAATAGATGTAGCTAATGACACCCGCACAACTTTAATAAAAACTGTACAAATCAACTTGAATCGCGGCAAACTAGACTATATTCCCCCCCAAGGCCCAACTTTGGTTGCTCAATAAATGTGTGCTTGACTTTGGGAATTGAGAAGGATGGGAAACAAAGAAGAATACTAAAACTGAAACCAACAATCTAACGAGAGCGGTAGCTTGATTTTGAAAGAGAAGCAGAACCAATGACCGTGATCAAGAAGGACGTACGGCAGAACGAAATATAGAACAAAAGATTCTCGACTTGTGGTAGACTTCACAAGACAAGGATGCCGGCAACAAGACTAACAAGTCGCAGGGAATGACAACTCCCATATGATGACCAAGAGATCAATGGCTACGAGATAGAACTATTTTTAGGAACAATTGAAGCAGATTTGAAACCGCGACAAGTAGAGGAAGATGGTGCTATTCTCGAATGACGACTGGTTGTGGATGCTCTTAAGAATGAAGATCGGTGGACAAAAAACGAGCGAATTGGAACGATAAACAGCTACGGTCTCAATGTTAGGGTAGACGATGGTAGGAAGGAAAGACGAGGGTTCTGTTTATCTTTTTATTAGACTAACATTAATGTTAATTATTCTACGATTTTTGAAGAGAGAGAAAGAGAAAATAGTCAAAAGTAACATCTACACTCAATAACTCGATGAAAGAGTACGTTAATATTTATAGAATATGATATACTAATAAAACCCTAATTTTTATTTCTTTATATATTATTAATGAACACCTCCATAAATATGCTTCAACATAATGAAAAATGTTTAATCTAATAGAAAGCCCCCAGACAATACCTACAACCAACCCGAAAAGAGTACTTATTCGCACTAGCAAAAACGAAAATATGCTCAACTAACCATTGTAGCAACCTCTCTCAATTATCTTATCTTGGGGGTAAGGAGAACAGAAGTAGAAAAACCCACCATCCAAAATAATTTAAATATTTTTGCTTCCCATTACACGTCAGCGTACATAATTGTAAATCTGTGTTGGCGCAAAACTCGATTGATTTTTTCATGAGTTGCATGTGCAATTATTCCTAAAGGGTGAGCTTGACTGCAGGGTCGGCCACTTGAGGCACGGCCAACCTCGGTGGGCCCGGTTCCGGCTCCTGCGGGGCCCAGGTCGGTCTCACCCACAAATTCCAAGTGACCGACACCGCGGGTTGATCCACTTACGGTCTAGAGTTTTGGCCCATCGGTGTATATATATATATATATGTATATATATATATATATATATATATTATATTACGTTATATTATTTATAAGTGCTTTTTTATATGTTGGCCTAAGTAAAATGTGCGGTATGTTATGGTGAGATGTTCTATCAATAGCACTAATATTAATTTCAATTTTAAAACTTTTGTTAGTATTAATTATGTGTCGTTTGTTTTGAGATGTTTTAGAAGTTCAAAAGTGAATTAACAAGATGTGAAGTTATATATTCATGGTTTATATTAAGTATTTTGAACTTTTTATGATTTTTTGTATTTTACTAATGAATTTCCATTGACTTTGCTTTTGATTTGTGTCGAATGATAGAAGTTTTGAAGAGTAGAGTGAATACTTTGCCGTTCTTCTGCCCAGTGATTCTTTGATCAGTGATGTAGTACCGTTTTTGGTTGAGTGGTTCCTACGTGATCGAATGTTGGTCGAGTGGTGTGAAGGCACCGTTTTTGGTTGAGTGGACTCTACGTGATCAAATCAAGAAAACACTTTTGCATATGGTGTTTTGAATATTAAAGATAGATGATTACAAGAACTTTCCATCTTGTCCATATCTCGATGGTATTAGCAGTGCAAATTTTAATTATTATTATTAAATGCCCAAATTTCTTTGAATATGTATTGGTATTTATAATTTAGTTGCATGTCTGGCATTGTCCGATGGATGTGTAATTTGAATTTGTAGATTTGTTTTTTTAGGGAGTATAAAAAGCGAAAAAAAATTATCGATGGGTACCGGATTATTGCAGGCAGGCCGGCGTTAGGTGGTCGGTCGCTAATCACGAGGGGGCTCCGATAGGGTCGGTCACCGATGTCACAAAAGTGAGGATCGCAATTTTGTGCGGATTAGTGTAGGGTTAGGGGTGGCGCGGCCGACCCGGATCATGCTCACCCCCTAATTATTCCGGTGAAAAATTGAAATCGCGAGAAGCATTGTATGCCCTGATCTTGTCCGCAGCCTTTTTGTCAAATATAGGAGCGACGCTTGGAATTATTGCGGTGGTACACTAACACTGCAAAAACAGTGCGATGTTGATCAGATGATGTTGTTCCTGCTCCTTCCTGCTCGTGCACTTGACTTGTCATGCATCATACCCTAATCACAGACACATGCAGAGAGAGAGAGAGAGAGAGAGGAGAGAGAGAAGGGAATTTACTGCTTAATTTCTTGGAATTTACTTCGATGGTGCGTCGCTCTCGAGAGGTAATTACAGAACCATCTAATCGTTCTCCTGTTCTTCTAATTGTCTTCTTCTGTCTGACCTTTGCTTCGCTGCTCTACCCCAACGAGCTCGGACTTTAACAGGTTCTTTTGGCTCCATGCAATCGCACGATGCCAATTGGAAAAAGGTCGCCTAGGTCCCCAAGCCGTCGTCTTTTCCTCCTTCCCCACTTTTGTTTCGTTCGAAGTTTTTGGGCCGGGGGGGGGGGGGGGGGGAGGGAGGGGAACAGTGAGATGGAGGCAAATAATGACTTCACCATGCTGTCATGGGGAATCAGGAAAATGGGCTTTTAATGAAATTGGGCATCAGTTTAGCCATGTTAGATAGTTATATCAATCAATGTAATGCAAGAATATCACTAAGATTTAGGTTACATGAAAGTATGTCGATTCGCATGGAATGCAAATACCAAAAGTTCAACTCGCCATATCACCTTATGACATAGTAAATACACAACCAGCATAGTCAATGTAAAAGTTATCAAAGGAATATCTTTGGCCATGGCCTTCTTCCCCTCCCCTCTCTTGTTTTCCTTGCGATCTTTCTAATGTGCTTGTACTGTGGTGATCCCGTGATCGAAACTAACAACCTTAGTGTGAAAAAGATGGAGAAGACACAGACTCAGATGACATCACTGAAGTGTCTATTCATAAACAAATAAGTGAAGGAAATGAAGACCCTACTAAAGACTTATTTAAGACAAAACAAAAGAGACAGATGAATCACGTGAAGGAAACGAAAGATTCGAATGAACTGAGCATTTCCCCAAAATATTTGTGCTTCAGTCGGGTCACAGTTGAAGGGATCATATAGGTTCCAAAATATGTCACTCGGGATTCTACAAAGACTCAAAGGTAATACCATGCATCATACAGTCCAATGTCGCTATCCGGGTCAAGACATCATCATGCGAAGCTGTAGCAGAGTCGAAATCATGATCGCAATCGGACGGCAGGTGACGAGCCCGAAGTAGATGGGCTTCGGTACGACGTTCCGCACATAATTGGCAATTACTTCCTTTTCTGGGACTGGCGCCCCCTCTCAACTTGCCCCTCCTACCCCCACCATATCGAATTTGATATAACAAGTGGTGGTGGTGGTGGTGGTGCTGGCGGTGGGCCCGGTTGTGGTGGGCCCCGAATTCTGCAGCAACTGGGCCTCGGTCCGGGAATTCCCCCCTCCTCCATTTCGATTTTAAGTTTTTCTTGGCCCATTCGACCGCGACCGGGCCCACCAGCCACGTTCGGAAGGGGAATCGCAATCATGCGTTGGATCAATGATGTTGCTGTTGTTGTTCTTGTCTTCGCCTTCGCCTTATCCTACGTTATTCTGAGCCTCCGTCGTCCTCCTCCCTGCTGCTAAAACCAAAAACCCTTCACAAGAATCCACCAACACGCCATCACCTCAGAGCCCATCATTGTTCATCCCTTTCGGAGAAAGCACGTTTGGCTTCTTGCGGTGCTGCTCTGGTACAGTCGGGAGGAGACGCTGGAAGATCCACGGATGGTGCTGGCGAGCATTTGCCATTTCGATGACAACGAAGGAAGTGGACTGTTCTTCTCTACTGTTCGTTTGCGAGTTTAGTGCCAGTAGATTATACCCGAACGGTGTCTAAGCTGTCACTCCTGTCCTGCTGCGCAGGTTCTATCTTCATGTCCTAGCTCTTTGTGATGTCCAAAGCGTACGACCGCTCGACCTTCGTTAACGTCCAATTCTGTGCAGATATGTTAGGACTGTGGCGTACCCTCTCTCCGACTGCCTTGTTTCCAGTGGTGGAATCGTTCTCCGGATCTCTGGTTTCGGACAAAAATCTTCACGAGGGAAGGACTAAACTGCGGCGCCCATGTTTGAGAGTGCTTCTCAAATGCATAAGAGGCTTCTACGGATTGCCATCTTCAGGAGCTGGTCTCGTCTCCGGCGTACGGCTAGAACACGGGAGAAAGGAAACTTGAACATTTGCCACTTCCCACACGTGCACCTGCCTCTCTCCAGGTGGAAAAGCTTGGTCATTGCGACCTTTCCGCTTCCGATCGTGCTGTAATTACTTCGATAATTCCCTGCTCTGGTCAAACGGTACGAGATCATATGCTTTAGCCATGGCTACATAACCTCCTTAAGGTTTCTTCATTGCAAGTGGGGTGTAAAGGTCTCCCTTTGTCAATGCTTCCTTTGTAGGCCCCTCTCCAAACGCTGAAAACCAACCGATAGAGGTGCCCACATGCAGTGATGGGCATCATATTGTTTTTATATTATATGATAACAATATTTTTATGATTATATTTATATATATCACTGGATAAATAATTTATTCTGACATAGGAAGGGAAGTGGGTTCCTAGTTTTCATAGTTTTCAGTCCTTTAAGTATCCTTTATTAATGATAATGGATATGTTATATGCATGCTATTTATGCGAACTTAATAGTTCTACCCTTTGGTTCATTTGACTTGATATGGAACTCAAGTTGTTTGTGATCTATATTCTGTAATTGTGGATTATACTATCAAATTTAACTATCT